>CM057090.1:4177558-4777558 GCA_029959045.1 Taenioides sp. WSHXM2023
TGAACAGCAGTTTTGAATTTTTGAGGTACAAACCATCCATTCTGACTCATGACAACACAGATCTGACCAGTTTCCAGACTGACAGAGTTTACGATTTCTTGGCCATTTTTCAGAGAATATGAATGGTAAATAAAGGGACTCCACAAATTCCACAAAAAATAGGAGGTAGTTATTGACGTTAAAGGAGACAGCACACATTTATGTAGTTTCTGTCGTCATTTTGACTTCACCAGAGAAAACACTGTGCACCAAACCACTAATCATGAGTGGAAGTGTGTTTTCATTCATATTCTCAAGAAAACACACAAACAACATGAGGCCCGTGTCATATGCTCCACAGACACTGTAGCGACGACAGCACCAATTTGGAGCAGATTTGAGTTGAGTTTTCTCTGTGGCAAAAAGAGGCCGGTTCCCTAAACCACTGAACACTCCTGTGGAACGGTTTTACTACGTCACTGGTTCCTACAGGGGCTGTTCTGCTTGGGTTCCATAAAACATTTTTGGTTCAGTCAGATTAGATTATTTCATAGGAGAGAGTGCAATTTCAAGAAACACAGGATTAAAAGATTAGAAAAAAAAATAGAATTAGTGAAAATTTTTGGCAATTGTGGCAATTTTTCATCTGCTGTCCCCTGGCTGTGATGTTTGAGGGCAATAAAATAGAGGAACAGGACAAAGACACACAATGTTTTATTGTTGTAGTTGAGACTAAATTTGTGAATGAAATGTGTCAACATCTTACCATCAGTGCACTTGTTGGTGCGTCTCTTTCTGGGTGGTTTACATCCTGCAGCCTGGGTCAGGAGGAGTCCGTCCTCTTCATCGGACTCTGATGGCAAAATCACAAAATTATAATAAAATGTTTTCTAAATGAAGAATAAAGTGTTGAATATGTCTGTGGTCTGGAGCAGAACAGAAGCTCTCACCTTCACTGCTGCTCTTTCTTTTCTTTCCACGTCTTTTTCTGGAGGGTTTCACAGACTTCTGCTCCAGGAGGGTTTCCTCTGTGGCTGCTGCTCCATCAGACTCTGTTTCATCCATGTGCTTCATTTGTAAATGACGCGCCATTTTTAGGTTGGACTTTTTGCAATAAACACAATAATGAGCCTTGTCCCACACTCTCCTCCCATCTTTTTTCTGACTGCTTTTAATTTTCATTTCTATGATCTCTGCGTTTCTTTTAAGAATGTCCTTTTTGGAATAAGTTTTTGCAGGTTGACTGGACTGTGTTGGCTTTGTTTGGGATTCACATGACAGATTGGTGTGGACTGAGGCATTGCTGCAGGATGAAGAGGAGCTTGGACTTCCTGGAGGCTTGTAGTCCTTGTCGGACACGTCTGATGTGTCTCGATGAGGTGAACTTACTGTAGAATCAGGCGGATCCTCTGGGGTTTTAACCTGCAACATATGATTTAAACATTAAGTGCAGTGAACAGCACAGGTCAGATGAAGCTGCAGACACAGAGACTGCATCACATGCATCGTCTCCACATTTATACCATTGTAGGAGTTTGAACCCACTGAGAAGATCATTTGTGATTTGTAAGTGTTCTACTGTTAACAAACCCTTTTACTAAACACTTGCACATGTGCAAAATGAGTTAAATTACAAAGACTTTCGTTGACTAAAACTAATAATAAATGTAGATATTTGAGTGCGACTAAAAGTTGTGATATTTATGGCAAATGATCCAAAATAAACCTAAATGAATGAAAGAGGAGAGAGAGATGAGATCCAAGTTCACGTCATACCAGAAACATCACAACAAATACAGAAAAATACATCTGTCTCATCACAACGTCCAATGTAGTCTCTTAAATTCCTAGCTAAAACTAAAAGTAACTGTCTAAATCTTGACTAAAATTAAAACTCATTTCTTGTAGTTAAAAGATGAAAACTAAAACTAAATTAAAATCTCTTGTCAAAATAAACACTGGACTTTACACTGGACTATGGTTTTAAACTTGATGCCCAAATTAGCTCTGTGGTGAAGACCAGCTTTTTTCACTTGAGGCAACTGGCCAAAGTGAAACCGATTTTATCTTGCCACAATTTTGAAATTTTAATCCATGCTTTTATTACCTCTCGTTTAGATTACTGTAATTCACTCTACACTGGTCTTAGTAAAACCTCCCTTTCCCGCTTACAGCTGGTGCAGAACGCAGCCGCTCGTCTTTTAACAAGATCACGTAAATTTGACCACAAATCCCCGTCCTTCAGTCACTTCACTGGCTCCCTGTGCACTTTCGCATTGATTTTAAAATTCTTTTATTTGCTTTTAAATGCCTCCATGGTCAGGCCCCTCAGTATCTGTCTGACCTGCTTGTACCTCACACTGACTAGAAACAAGATGGCTGCCGACACACAAGGCCTGAGGAAACAACGACTTCATAAAACTAATGTTGTTTAAAACGTTCACTTAATGTTTTAATGTCAACTCTGTTTACAGTGAGATTAATTCTTTGTCACTTTCACATAAAGACAGCTTTACACAAAGACACAGAGTTGTGTGAGCAGCATGTGCAGCACTGTTCAGCCTCAGGTCAAGGTCACACAGAAATATCAGTAAAATACTCACAGGAGCTGATCTTCTCTCACATTTCTCATGGTGGCTTCTTAAAATCCTCATTCTTCTAATCAGTCTCTTGATCGCTGGATTCTCTGGAGGCATTTTCTCTTTGTTTTCAGCAGTTTAAATCGCGCTCGGGTCTTTCCAAACTCCACAGGTCAGCTCTGCGCTCTCATTGGGTAATTACCAGGGCAGTCATGACAACAGGGTTCTGATTGGTCGAGCCCAGCTGACTTTTTTTTTTTTTTACATGCAGTGGTTCCCTCTGAATATAAAATCTAGTGTTAAACCAACAAAACATTATTTTGTCATTTTTATATGAACTAATTAGAATGATAAAATGTAAGAACTTTGAAGTTTAATTTGAGAAATATTAAACAACCATGTCATATTCAGGAGTAAATGTCTGTAGTTTTAAGGTGTGATATTAAGTGTGGGTCTGCAGCTGCAGAAGCACAGCTCTGATTGGCTGAAACACTTTTCAGTCGAAACATTGTTTCAAAGAGTCTGAGCTGCAGAACCTGCCTCTGTCTCTGAGTCTGAGTCTGAGGGATTGTGTTGTGCAGGATTCTGCCTCTGTCCTGCAGCAGAGAATGATTTGACTTTATGAAATTAGGGAAAAAAAGTTTTACGTTAGTTTTACTAATTCCTAATATAAGTTTTACTAATTCCTAATATAAGTATAAGTGTGCACAGCTGAACACAATATTTGTCATTTTACATACATTAGTTTTAAAGTGTCATGTCTTTGACCTGTGACTGCAGAACAAAACCCTGCACAACACAATAATGCACAACACAATCTTTCACACAACACAATCCTGCAGCTCAGACTCAGACATTTTGAAACACTGTTTCAGTTTAAAGTGTTTCAGCCAATCAGAGCTGTGCTTCTGCAGCTGCAGACCCACACTTAATATCACACCGTAAAACTACAGACATTTACTCCTGAATATGACATGGTGGTTTAATATTTTCTCAAGTTAAACTTAGAAATTTCTTACATTTTATTAGGCCACTTTGCACATTTAAAATGTCGTTTTATAAACTACTTTAAAATAAATAAGTTACAACCATGTAATATCAGGAGTAAATGCCTGTGGTCTCATTAGATAAATTCTAATCATTGTTTGCATTGTCACAGTCATGGATGTGTGAGGAGATTCCAGTTTCTGCAGAATCCTGCACAACACAATCTCACACAACACAATCCTGCAGCTCAGACTCAGACTCTTTGAAACAATGTTTCAACTGAAAAGTGTTTCAGCCAATCAGAGCTGTGCTTCTGCAGCTGCAGACTCTCACTGTGTCTTAATATCACAGCTAAAAACTACAGACATTTACTCCTGAATATTACATGGTTGTAACTCATTCATTTATATCAGACATATTATAAAACTACATTTTAGAACTTAAAGTTTAATTTAGGCTAAGATGGAAAAAATCCATGTAATATTGAGATATAAATTACTTTTTAAATTTTCTTTTAACTTTAAGATTTTTTTTTTAAACCATTCCTGTTTTGGCAGCAGTATCTGTTTCTGTAATTTAATAATTTTTTTTTATGTAGATATTTGACACTTATTTTTTGTGCCCCTTTTTTCAACATAAAGTCAAAATATTAGTTTGTAGAAGATTCCAGATCAAAAAGCCTGATATGATGCAATACTTGTACTGTCCACTAGGGCACACTTGAGTAATTTCACCTGCAGTACTCGCCTCGGCCAGAGAGGGCGCTCCAGAGCAAAATCTGTGTGAAAATCAGGTGGAAAATACTAATTTTTCTATCGTTTTGAGGACTTTCTCTGGGAAACACCAGGGCACCTTCAGGATGCCTCAACATCATTTTTTTCTGTTGACAAAGTGAGGACACCCCAAAATGTCCTCACTTTGAAAAATGGTCCTCACTCTGTTGGTCTAAAACCCGTGATGGTCCTCACACTGTAGGGTTCGTGAGAACACACAGACACACACAGAGACACACACACACACACAGACACACACACACAGACACACACACACAGACACACACACACACACACACACACACACACACACACACACACACACACACACACACACACACACACAGACACACACACACACACACACACACACACAGTACCTGTTCATCTTTCCGCTCGTGCAAACTCGTCCGGCCTTGATCGCTCTCTGGGGAATCTACCGTTTATTTTTGGAACCCTCATCCTCCTTTTTCCTCTCCTCCAGTCCCACCTCCTCTTCCTCCTCCTCTCTGTCCTCTTCCTCCTCCTCTTCTTTCTCTCTCTCCACCAGTCTCTCCTCCTTTTCCTCTTTCCTCCTCTTCTCTCTCCTTTTCTCTCTCCCCTCCAGCCCCCCTCCTCATCCTCCTCTTCTTTCCTCCTCTTCTCTCTCCTCTCTCCTCACCTCTTCTCTCTCTCCTCCAGTCTCACCTCCTCTTCCTCCTCCTCTTCTCTCTGTCTTCTCCTCTTCCCTTCTCGTCTCTCTCTCTCCTCCTCTTCTTTCCTCCTCTTCTCTCTCCTCTCTCCTCACCTCTTCTCTCTCTCCTCCAGTCTCACCACCTCTTCCTCCTCCTCTTCTCTCTGTCTCCTCCTCTTCCCTTCTCGTCTCTCTCTCTCCTCCTCTTCTTTCCTCCTCTTCTCTCTCCTCTCTCCTCACCTCTTCTCTCTCTCTTCCTCCTCTTCCCTTCTCGTCTCTCTCTCTCCTCCTCCTCTTTCCTCCTCTTCTCTCCTCCTCCTCTTTCCTCCTCTTCTCTCTCTCCTTTCCAGTCTCTCTTCTTCTCTCTTTCCTCCTCTTCTCTCTCCTCTTTTATCGTGACACAGGTTGGATTCTGCAGCGTCGAATTGTCATTTTGATACGACTGAAAAAAAAAAAAAATCCAGTCTGCAGCTTTCCATCTAATAAACTCAAATACAGCGAGGAAGATTTATAAAGCTGCACTGTGGAACATTCGTGAACGAGAGTCTGCCAACTTCTTGATGTTGTTCCATGTTTCACTGTATGGCATTAAACTTATCAATCTCCATGGAGACAACCAGGTCCTAGTGTCATAACAGTGACAGAATTCCTCCCATTGTGCTCCATAATAACTTCAGATATAAAGTATTAACATGTTTGAAGAGGTTTTAAATGTCGTCCATGCATGTTTGAGTAATTTAGTGATCTCTCCCGGCCCTATTCAAACCCTCTTTACGATTAGCTGTAAGATGCTGTACAAGGCTCCGCCCACAAGCCTACGTCACCCATGCTCCCACATGACAATTCTCCATAAATATACAAAAACATGCTGTGCAGTACTTTCATTAGCGGAATGAACTCTGATTGTGTTGTGATAGTGCTCTGAAGGGGGAGTACTTAGCATGGAGAGCAAAAGGAGAGGCAGTGCAAAACTGAAAATTATTAAGCATGTCAATATGTTAGTCTAATGAGGTTCATTTGGTCTTATGATAATTTATGTTATTAGGTTCTGTTTTCAGACCAAGAGTTTGTTTTCATACCTGACAGTTTGGACTGCTCCCTGCGGTCTTCCTCAGAGTCACGTGATGTTTTATGTGACGTGTCCAATCAGCTGATTTAAACCGGTTTTGGCGCTGTCTTCCTACCGGTGGAGGCAGGACGGAGCAAACATCTTTGGGACAGAGGACAACAAACATCGTTGCTGGATTAAAGAGGCAATTGAAATACGGAAATGTGCCCACGGGACGATAAACCGGGACGAGGGGGCCTTTTTACTCTCACATACCTGGGATACTGTCCTGAAGAAGTCTGACTGCAGATGGCGCTGTCGTCCTGCCTCCACCGGTAGGAAGACAACGCCAAAACCTGTTTAAATCAGCTGACCGGACACGTCACAGAAACATCACGTGACCACGCTGAGGAAGACCGCAGGGAGCAGTCCAAACTGTCAGGTATGAAAACAAAGTCTGAAAAACGAACCTAATAACATCAACAAGTTAATATGTTGTTTTCGGTGAATATAGCATTTTCAAAACAATAAAAGCTAACATGGTGACCTAAATATATTATGTGTTAGCTCTTAATACACTACAGAAGTCAAATATCCCCTCTTTAAGGTCAGCAGCACGTAGAAAACCCCACCTAGACATGAGTAGAACATGCAAACTCAATCCATCAAACCTGTTCTGTGAGTGCCATTTGCGTGTGTCCAAGTTGAGGGTTTAATTCCCCTGCGAGCTGTAAAGTTGTCAGCGGTCTTTAAAGTGAAGTGTGGTCCCTCTGACTCACCGGGTGTAAAATCAAACAGGCTTCAGCGCTCTATGATTCATGAGGACACTGGGAGTTGTAGTCTGGCGCTTTGTGATGACATCAGAATAAAGTGCAGTGTTCAGGGACGTGTTGTTTCCACGTTAACTTTAGTACCAGCGCTGTCAGGTTTCACGCTCTGATCAGTTGTGAATGTGGGGGGATATGAGAGTTGTCGTAGAAGTGAAAGGTCTGTGTTAGATTTGTAAAACTTTGGCTCTGAGTGTTTTGTTTTCGCCAAGTTATGTCGAATTACAATGATTTGAGAAGGTTTTTTGGTCAAAGTAGAAGGTAATTATAAACTTTTACCCCCATCAAAACATGACAGATGTAATAATCTCGACACTGAAATGAGCAGAATGAGCTGAAGGCGCGTGGACTTCAAAAACATAGAGAACTTAAAGGCTCTATGGTCTGGTCCAAAACCTCCCCCCAGAGGCTTTAAATATGTCCGTCTCAGGGCACGTCCTCTTTTGTCTCCAGACCAGGTGGAGGAACAGGTGAGTAGGGAAGTGTCTGAAATGTTTAACTAAGTTGAATAGATTTAACCAAATAAAATATATTTAAAGTAACTTGAGTGTGTCGTGTTGTGTTAAAGGAACTAAACAAAAACTAAATAAAACAAACATGGGATAGTTCTATTTAGTAGTTTAGTTGATTATAAGAAATTAACAAATATGAAATGAGATTAAGGTATACAGGGACAAAGGCGCTCTTTGTCACACTGCACACCACATCAGGTTTGTCAAGTTGCTGTGGGGCCATATTTGTACCATGTTTTTGTCCTTTTGCGTGTCCATCCGTGGTTCGTAAGGGCCCTTTATCCCCGCTTGCAGTTTTAATGCCACTGAGCTTTATTGTAATGTACAGATACAGCAGCTGTATTATGCAATTTTTTAGAGCTTTAAACCGTGTTATAGTTGTTTCCTCTCACCAATTTACACACTCGAAGTTGAATTTGTACAGTTTTGTATCATGTTTTTGTGTATTTATGGAGAATTGTCGTGTGGAACATGGGTGACGTCGGCTTGTGGGCGGAGCTTTGTACAGAATCTTACAGCTTAACGTAAGGAGGGTTTGAATAGGGCCTGGGAAAGATCGCTAAATTACTCAAGCATGCATGGATGACTCTAAAACCTCTTCAGGCGTGTTTTTAATGAGACGTTATAACATGGCAGAAAGCTAAAAAAAACTGACTTTGCAAAATACCCTACTTTTTAATGAAGTCCACCTAATGATGTCACGGGGTGTTCACACAACTCCAAGTACGTTTTTGTGATTTAAAGCGCTTAACGTGACCTTAAATTACGAGAAACGAACAAATCTTTCACTGTCTACTTGCCCAAGCAACAATCCATGCACATTCACACATATAACCCAAATTATTGTTCCTTCAATCCATTAAAATCCTCTCCTCCATTATCTGGAAAAAGGCACATTTCTTAATTATTCATGTCGAGGCATTGAAGCACCAGGTCTTTTAAATTTTTCATTTGTGCGCAGCTTCAAACAGTGGCTCTTGTAAAGGGTCCCAGTTTTGCGGTGTGGGAATAGCTGGAGGCGAAGCTGACAGGAGCCTCCATCTCCAGGCGCCGCACACGTTTTCATTACAGCTAAAGCAAAGGAACAAATCCAGGTCAATTAAAATAAGGAAGAGGAGAAGATGAGGGGGCGGCACTGCTGGGGACGGCCACAAGAGGGCGCAAGGGGATTACGTACGGTTGTGGTTTATAGGCAAATGTTAGTGTGGGAATCTGAGGTGTGCGTTTGAGCTTGATACTTTTTACATCAGAAAAAATTTAGCTTTTTATGAAACAATTCTGAATACCTAAATCAGGACTAACCAAGGATTTTAGAGCCGAATCTGTTACGAAATGGGGTTGCCAAAAGTATCGAGAATCAGATACTAATTAATACTAAAACTACTATCAAAACAAGATACGTATTAAGCAAGTAAAGGGAAAAAAAACACATAACTGGATAAAACTGAACCTTTCTTGAACAGTTTTGTCTTAAGTTTGATCAGAACTATTGTAAGAGCACATGGTATTATAAACAAATACTATAATTTTGTGTTGGCAATTATAATTTATGTTAAACAGTGTTTGTGTACTCCTCGATGTAAAGCGCTTTGAGCCTCGAACATGGAAAAGTGTTACATAAAAATGTGACTATTTACCATTGACAATATTGTCTAAAAACAGCTTTAAAAATGATCATTTGGATCTTGTGGTGGATACTTCTGCCACAACTCCACAGTATTATTTCATTTACATTTTACATTTCACATTTTCATTAAGTTAATTACAATACACAGTTTAATTTCATTTCTTTATTTAGACCTATATTTTCTAATTTGGGTGCACACATTTAAGTTAATTTACTTACTAACGTTACTTTTATCTACTTACGCTTGTTCTTTGTTTGAGGGAACAACGAGAAGTTAATTTGTCACATCACTTTATTATCACTTTTATTATTTTCTGTATTATAATTATTTGCCTTACTGGTACTTTGATTAAGTCAGTAGTTTTAGTGTATCCTTCAGTGTAATTCCTTCCTCCTGTGTCCAGTTTTAGTTTGCTGTTCCTTTCTCTGGTGGGGTTAAGTTAAGTTGGGCCCGGCTTTTTCTTAAATATTATTTGCTTAAAGGTTGTATGGAGGATTTTTTTTTTTGTTTCAAATTGTCAGTGATAGCATTATAGAGATGCAGCAGCCTTGTAATTATAATGACCAAAAAAAAAAAAGAATGAAAATCCATCATCTGTGGACGTGGTGGAGCCAGATAAACATTAACCAATAGACAACATTATCTAATTATCTATTGGCTGTTTGGTCGTCAGTCAAACTCTCTACGTTTCTAGCGTAACTGACTCTCCGGCGCACTGGGATCACGTGGTTTACGTTCACCTCTCACACATTCCACAGACGTAAGACACCGTTTACTCGACCAACGCAGCGGTTCTTAGCGGCTTTTTCCAACTGTAGCTTCATCGCAGTTTGCACAAAGTTTGTTGCGATGGCAGACAAGAATCCACGACCAGTTAGCCACAAAAGAAAGTCCGTTTTTGAGGTCGTTGAAAGAAGAAGAGAAGGGGAAAAGGAGCGAAGCCAAACTAAGATGATTCTTGGAGATTCCTTCCAGCGATGGCGTCACTGAAGCAGACGAAGGGTCTAAAGACTGATGCGCTGGTCGCTAAATTACTTCTGGACAGGAAACTTCTGCTTATCATTTGAAAACGTACAGTATAGTTACAGCAGCAACAGTGATTCTGAACGTGCACCGGCTGTAAACAAATTATTTCTAGCGTAAAGGAGGAAGCGACAGGAGACGTTTCTACTTTGGGAGCTGTGGGGGAGGCTGTATTTCTCATTCCTTGGAAAATCCTCTATACAACCTTTAATTTGAGCTTTTGTTAAATTACCTATTTTGACTAAATTTAAATCAAGTTTGAAATGTTTGTATCGTGACACTAGTGCAAACAAGAACTGAACCAGAACTAAACTAGAACTAAGCAAAGACTATTTTTTAATGCATGAATCACTCCAAATACAACTTCGAGAGGGGAAATGAGAGTTAAAATCAAGTTAAGATGACCTGACTTAAGAAAGTTTTATCATGATTTGAGTAAATTTCACTTGACAAGTAAAATTATCTGCCAGCGGAACAAGACTTTTTGTAGTTAAAATATGAAAATACATGAAAAACACACTGACTCCATTGGTAGATCATTTTACTTGTCAAGTTGAACCTATTCAAATAAAGTTCTTAATTTAAGTCCTTTTAACTTAGCTAGATATTGCTTTTTGCAGGGTAAAAAGCTCTGAAAAGTCGATTTTGCGGAATGGATTTGCTTTAAGAAGAGTAGTAATAATCCACCCAAAATTAAAGGTTGAGAATGTACCAAGAACGTATATGTTAAATAGCTCAGCACTAAAACTGCAAGCAGGGATAAAGGGCCCCTGCGAACCATCAAGGGCACGCTTCAGTGGGAAAGCAGCATCTCCAAATACTGTCTTGCATAAAAGAAGAACCCCACCGCCACAAGGAAATCAAATCACCATTCCACCACCCCCAAACCCATCCTGTGCCCTTTTAAGACTCCACTCTGTCTGATCAGCACAGCCCCACTCTCCTCTGCACCAGTTCATAAAAGTCTTTTCGAATTGTGTTTTCCTAATTTGTCTCTCGTCCATAAAACCCATTTCCCTGCGTCTGTGGCCGGGAGCAGTTCCACTCTGCTCTCTGCGCTCCCTCGTTAAAACGCTTAAAGTGACGGCGCGTCCACGTAAAAGACATCAGCCGGACAAGTGTCACATTGGGTTTAATGGGCTTTGTTCGCCACTCCTTCACTCCTTCTCTCCTTCGCTGCTTCTCTTCTTCGCTCGGGATAGGAAATTATTTCTTGATGCGAAAGGTGCTCTCCCCTGGACTGTCTCGTAATGTGGCGCTATACATGCAAAGCCCTCACCCAGCGCTGAGAGGCATTTAGTGTTTATGGAGGTGCCCTGACACGGAGGCTGGCCCTGGTCCAACCTGGAAGAATGTGCACTGCAAAAACTCACGCCAATTTAGTTTCAACGTGATTGTATTTTTTGAGAAGTTTTTGTTTTTTTCATCGGTTTTAGGGATATTTGGTTTATCGATACCTGTTATTATTCAAGTCAGAGTTAGAGACTATGTATATCGGGCAGTATTTGGACTTTTAAGTATATCGGCCAAGGGATTTAAATCTCCAGCACAGGCCGATATTTTGTTTTGGTCGATCTGCTGCCTTAAAATACACGCAAAATTTTATATTAACACTTCAATACGAAAAAAAAACTGCATAAAACGTGACTACACAGCTCTCTTAAAGGTTTGTGGGTAAAAAAGGTCAGTGGGTGAGTTTCTAGTAACTTCCAAACCAGTCCTCAGAAATATCAGTAGAGCTCATCAGCCGTTGGTTTCTCTGGATTTTAAACGACCGGCATCGGCCATGAAAACAAAACAAAACAAAACAAAAACATTTCGGTCAGTCTCTAGTCACAACTCATTGATACAGTGACATTGCGCTGGGGGTGTTCTACATGTGTCTCTAAATGTTCAGCAGTTACCACGGTGACACAATGCAGACATTAGCAAACGTAGAAACTTTATGCGTTTTGTGTTTTTTATGTCTTTTTAATCCTTTTTAAAGTGTCCTTAAGTGTCACGAGAGGCGCAGTAAAATAAAATGAATGGTTATTAATAAAAAAAATGCAAGACACAATCATTATTATTATTATTATTATTATTATTATTATTATTATTATTATTATTATTATTATCGCAATACAAGTTATTTAAACTATTGTCTGTAAGATAAGATAAACCTTTATTTGTCCCACAATGGGGAAATTAAAGTGTTAATGTGAAACTAAACCACTTCATGACATCACAAGTTGGAACAGAGCATTTTGAGCTT
This sequence comes from Taenioides sp. WSHXM2023, assembly GCA_029959045.1. Classification (NCBI taxonomy): domain Eukaryota; kingdom Metazoa; phylum Chordata; class Actinopteri; order Gobiiformes; family Gobiidae; genus Taenioides; species Taenioides sp. WSHXM2023. The sequence continues at coordinate 4,189,842 of CM057090.1, forward strand.
TAGAAATGTAGACAGACTAATAAAAAAAAAGGGTTACTCAAACGTGTGAATGAAAAAAAAACCCAACAACTCCAGGTGTGTTTTTGATGAGGGAACAACATTATAACATGTCTTAAAGGTGCATTGTGTAACTATTCTATGGAGATGTTATTGCTTTGTCTGAAATGTTTCACAGTATGGCATTAAACCTTTCTGTCTTCAAGGAGACCAAACCAGACCAAGTTACAGGTCAGATCTGTGGAGAGGCGACCGCGCTCACAGTCAGGATGCCTGTTTTTCTAGGTATTTTTTAGCTATAAAACCACCTGTAACTTAATAAATACATAAGGTGGAGCCGTTGAATGTCATACTGTGGAACATTTCAGGCAGAGCAGTGACGTATCCATAGAAACAAGCAAGAAAAGTTACACAATACACCTTTAAAGCTCACAAGAGTAAATTTTACGGGACCTTAAAATGAATAAACAGCAGGTAAATGACTTGGATTGTACATTGTAGTAAAAAAAACTGTAGTAAAAAGTGTAAACTGTAAAAGTACTGCAGTCCTTTTTTGCAGTGTGTGAGTGGAGGGCGCAGTCTGGTCTGCGAGAGAGAGGGCTTCCTTACGAGCGACAGAGATGGGGCCAAGTCATAACTCTTGTGTCTTATACGTTAGTTATTATCCTTGAGGAATATCAGGTCAGTCACATCTGAGGACGTGCACCGTCTGAAGGCGCACGGGCCCCGGGGAAGAAGGTCCCTGTTCAACCATAAAGAACAATTAGACTGATCATTTCATCAAAGGGGGAAGTCAGTCTGGAGTATTATCGCCTACGTTTTGATTTGTTCAGGAAGAAAGTGTGTGCAGGGAGTGAGGGTTAGTTAGGGTTAGTGTTGCCGTGACAGCTTCAGAGCGAGATTTGAACCCCTGCTGTTTTTAATGCCTCTGTGCAAGACACTTTAAAGGTCCTATATTACGCAAAATTGACTCTTGTGAGCTTTAAGACATGTTAGAATGTTGTTACCTCATGAAAAAACAGACCTGGAGTTGTGTTTTGTTTCATTCACACATGTTTGAGTAATCCTGTATTATTAGTCTGACGACATCTCCAAAGCTCAAAATGCTCTGTTCCACTGTGTGATGTCATGAAGAGGTAGTTTTTTTTTTTGTTTTTTTTTTCCAAGTTAACAGCTCCTTTTTACCTTTTGTTCATTAGAGATTTGCATTTCCAAATGATTCTAGTGAAGGTGTATGGAGTTTAAAAACATGACATGACATCACAAGGTGGAACAGAGTGTTTTCTGTTTGAGAAGAACTCTAAAGCCTAAATATGCAGAGTTTGTGTGTTAAACATGTGAATGGAATGAAACAAAACACAACTCCAGGTCTGTTTGTGATGAGAAAACAACATTAGAACAGATCAGAAAACAGCGTAATAATGGTCCTTTAAATATGATCGTATCACGAGCCGTATAACGCACACACAGGTAAAAAAAATATATAATTTGTTAGTCTACACACAATTTATTTATTGACCTTTATTTAACCAGGATAGTCCCGCTGAGATGAAGAATCTCTTTTTCAGGGGAGTCCTGGACCCACAGGGGACCCTGCTGTACATGTTTTTAGTGGTAGCGGAAAACCGGGCAGGGTCCACTAGTCCGAGGGTCCACTAGTCCGAGCTAACCTTAACCAGACTTGGACCCCTTGCCTAAACCTAACCCTAAACCTAACCCTAACCCTAACCCTAACCCTAACCCTAACCTTAACCAGACTTGGACCCCTTGCCTAAACCTAACCCTAATCCTAACCTTAACCAGACTTTGAAAGAAAAAAAAAAAGTGGATTGGGGTTTGACCCTCGGACTAGTGGGTAGTTTCCGGAAAACCTACACAGGCAACCTACGCAGGCACAGGGAGAACATGCAAACTCCACACAGAAAGGCCCGGAATCGAACCCAGGACCTAGGAGCGCTAACTGCTTTGCCACCGTGCCGCCACAACTTGTCAACCCAGAGTAAATGTCTGTTGATAAGGCAGGGAAAGTATGTTTTACTGTTGCTGTATTGAAACTTTGCAGTGACATCATGCTGGGGGCGTTCTACATGCATCTCTACTGTGGGAAAGGTCAGTAGTTACCATGGTGACGCAACGCACACATTAGCAAACACTGCCAAAAAAGTTTTAAGACCTCAAAATAAATACAAAGTGGATTTAAACAACACATTTTCAATACAAGCGTTCATGGTGCTGTGACTGTGATTTTATGTGTAATGGGTTTGTTTAACAGCACAAATCAGCTGTTGTAGTTCCAGCTAAGTCACATCTTTATGGTCAGATTGTGTTAAAACAAAGCTCAGATTAAAGTCTAACTTGAGTAACAGAGCTTCAGACAGAGCACAGCCTCCAGTTAGCATCATAACATCAGCTGCAAAGTATCAATACATAACAAAGGCAGCCTAAAACGCACGCTAAAACATCAGATTTTGGAGAACAGCATTTGTAGGTTAAAAGTTCACGTCACCTTTGCTCCAGCCGCACAAACAGCTCCACTTCCTCTGCATCTACAGCAGCCCGTGGTCCCGAGTCTGAGAGGAAACCATAACAAAGGCTTCTCTGCAATAACATTACCATTTTGGGCCCATGCCAGCCTCATGTGCGTTACCTAGCGTGGCACACAAATTGGCAAATGGAACAAAGGGACAATGGAGGTAATTGGCCGGGTTCAGGGACGGGGTTGTGCAGCGCGCAAATCTCCAGTGAGCTGTAGAAATGGTCAGTTTACAAACAGGACAAGCATCTGGTATTTTGGAGTAAAGATCTGAGTGAAAATGGCTGGATCACTCGCACAGTTTCACTCAATATTCTAAAGACTGTTGACAAGCACAGATCAGGTTAAGATTTAGACTTAGACTTAGACAAACTTTATTGATCCACAAGGGAAATTATTTGGACACAGCAGCTCAAACATCACAATATAATATAATAACAGAGAGTAACAAAAATAGATGGTGTAGCAAAAAGAGCAAGAGACACGTGACAAATGAGACATAATTATAAAAATAAATGTATATGTACAAGTCAAAATAAAATAGAAAAATAAGTAATAAACTATAAAATAAACTATAAAATCACAGCTATAAACAAGAGACAAGAACGACAGTGTAAATACTCTGCTGATTAACAGGGCATAAGATTATCCGTTACTTAAGATTGAGTTGTTGTACAGTTGTAGGGAGTATTATCTCCTCTGTCCCTCTATAGTCTGGTGCAGTGGGTGAGTTGTTGTACAGTTGTAGGGAGTATTATCTCCTCTGTCCCTCTATAGTCTGGTGCAGTGGGTGAGTTGTTGTACAGTTGTAGGGAGTATTATCTCCTCTGTCCCTCTATAGTCTGGTGCAGTGGGTGAGTTGTTGTACAGTTGTAGGGAGTATTATCTCCTCTGTCCCTCTATAGTCTGGTGCAGTGGGCCCATATTACCCTGGAATTGCCAATTTCTACCAGGGACGGACTGGGACCAAAAAACGGCCCTGGACATTTTTTTTCTCAAATAGGCCCACCAACTGACCGGGGGGCGCCCTCTGGTTGTTGGGTGTTAGACTCTACATTTTGGTTATTGAACAGGGCCAGTCAAAAAAAAAAAAAGAAAAAGAAAAAAAAGGGCTGACTTTTCCAGAACACACAGATTGCCAATCCGTCCCTGATCTCTACTGAACTAAATATTAAAGGTATAGCTGTTAACTTGAAAACTACCACTTCATGACATCACAAGGTGGAACAGAGCGTTTTGGGCTTTGGAGATGTAGACAGACTCAAATAATCAAAAACATAACACATAAAACATAACTCCATGTCTGTTTTTGACGATGTAACCACATTATAACATGTCTTAAAGCTCACAACAGTTAGTTTTACATAATATAGGACCTTTGTTCATTACAAATTTCAGACTTTGTTCATCTTTTATTAAGGCAAATTAAAGAATAGTTATTTTAAAGCATCACGCTCTTCAGTTTTAGTGTGAAATTTGGTCTTTAGTCTTGATTGGTCCTGTGGGAGGAGCTCAGAGTGAAACCACTGATCTACACTGAGCAGAACTCGTCTGGTCTGGAGCTCCTCTGGATCTTCTCTGGGCAGGTGTTCTCCACGTGTCCCACTGGACCCTCTGTCTGCCTCCTGGGAACGCCTCAGGATGCCTCTGTGCAGCTAAAGAGGTCTGGAAGTCTGGCCATCTTTGGTTAGACACTGCCTTGGGCTGCTTAATTTCATTGCCAGATTCTCTTGAGGTCTTACATTAGCTTCCTAATTTAGAAATTTTCCCTCAAAAATATTTTTTTCTCATAATGTCTCAGCCAGGGCTCCATGTCCTGTAGCAACATTTCAAATCAAATAATCAAATCCATTGCCTGGGATCCAGAATACACTAGTGAATCTCCCCATTTGCAGATGGGTGTGATTGACGGGTGGATTAGCCAATCAGGGACACGCATGGGCTGCCGGTATTGGAAAAAAACAAATCTGATCTGTATAAATGTATACAGCGATATCATTCTGGATTTTAAGACATCAAATCAGCAGGATCTGACTCTTTTTGGTATATGTACAGTGTATATGCTGTAGCTCCGACCCTTAGGCCACGTGACGTCTTTATTCATGATGATTTTTACAGCATTTGGACAGTAAAAGCCTAAAACATGACGATACAGAACCCAGTGAACAATCCTCGAGACCCAGCGCACCACCCCGGCCTCGCTAAGCATAATACACACTATGTTTCCAACTGAACTGACACAGCGCCTCATTGTGGGGCAGGAGGGTCATGCAGAGTGCACGGGGTGACTAATAGAATTTGGTGAACATGCAGTAAGCATACTTCCCCAAAATAGAAAGAGCGTGCCGTGTGCAAAGTCCACAGCCTCAGACGTTACTCTACTGTACTATACACCACATACAGTATTAAGACCTGTACAACCACTTTATCCTCCGCTAACCTTACCATCTGCATCGCGTTTGGAGCCCAGATAAATCACAGAAGCCCGGCATCCATGTTGGGAACAGCTTCTTCCAGATAAGAAGGTCAAGGGTCACATTTCTGGCCAAGGTCGCGCGTCCTCTGGGCTAAATAAAGAGCCACGGGGTCAGGGCGGAGAACAGGCGCTCGCTCCGATTAGGATCAAAATAGACTTCAGACTCCCAAAGACAAGAGATACAGATATACATCCAGATATTAGAAACTTTGCAGCTCATGTCGTCAACATTTCCTGGGCGTGTGGCGCTAACTGTAGGCACTGCTTTGTCTGACACTTTGTTACTCAAGTTAGACTCTAATCTGAGCTTTCTTTCAACACAATCTGACCATAAAGAACTGACTTAGCTGGAAATACAACAGCTGAGTCGAGTTGTGCTCTCTCAAATCAGTTTTTCAGTTAGTCGCTCTCACGTTTTTGTTGCAAATCAAACTCCAAACTCCTAAACAGGACCATGAACGCTCGTATTAATCACAAGCTCCTGAAAATGTGCAGTTTAAATCTTGCTTAAATGTTTAAGTTTGTATTTTCTCTTGAATTTTCAGACTATTTTTTTTTTTTGCAAACGTGTGCACTGCGTCTTCCACTTCAACGGCTGACCATTGTACCACAGACATACATGTAGAACACCACCAGCGTGATGTCAAAGAGCCAAAACAGTCGGTCTTCCTGTTAAACACATGAAAGAAAGCGGCCATCATCGATTATCAGCATTAGCATCTAAACGAGCGCTGAATAACCCTCTGGCAGCTGTTCTCTGCATTAGCGCTCCATTGTCCCGCCGTTGCTAAGGTGTTTGTTTATTCTACACTAACCTAACGCGACCTTTGACCCCGGCGGCGGTATGCGAGCCCACAAGGTCAGCGGCGTCATTTACATCCTAAACACACGAGGCTCTGTCAGGAGGAGGTCAGGTTCACTCTGTTCCCACTGCACCGGGACCACACTGGGCTTTTTAATATGCAAAAATAAATAGGCCCTTGAATAGAAGCATTTGCATTTCATATGTGTAAAATGGGTTTGATTTTGTTGACTGGCAAACGCAGCCCCATGTGTCCCTCTCCTACGTGACCTTGACTGTTTTTCTCTGGATAAAATGTAAAAACACAGAATAGGGTTTAGGTACAGCATATGTTTGGTTTTGATTTGACCTTCAGTATCAGTCAAAAGTTTGGACTCACTTTTTTATTCAGTGTGTTTACTACTTTCTACATTTTAAATCCATACAGAAGAACACAAATATATAAAAAAGTAAGCTGTATGGCATTATGTAGCACAGAAAAGAAAAGAAAAAATGTGTTGTTGGTTTGAATAGGGCCCAGGAGAGATCGCTAGATTACTCAAACACACACGAATCAAATAAAATACAACTTTGACTGAGTTAAAAGCCCAATATTACGCTATTTTCTGTTATAATGTTGTTTCCTTGTCAAAAACAGACCTGGAGTTTTGTTTTGCTTCACTCACACATGTTTATTTACGCTGCTTTTTTGTTTCAAACAGAAAACACTCTGTTCCACCTTGTGATGTCATATGGCAATACAGGAAGTGCTCCACTGTGTTTTAAACTCCACACACCTTCACTGGACTTATATGGATAGTTCCAACTCTGAAATTGCCAGAACGAAAGGTAAAGGGTACCTGTTAACCTGAAAACTCCCGTTTCATGACATCACAAGGTGGAACAGAGCATTTTGTGCGTTGGAGATGTACAGACTAATAATGAAGTGTTACTCAAACATGCGTGAATGAAACGAAACACAACTCCAGGTCTGTTTTTGATGCGGTAACATTATAACGTGACTTAACGCTCCCAAGAGTCAGTTTTGCGTAATATACTGTACGACTTTATATAGTGACAAATTCCACATTGCACATTCTGTACTTTTCTGTGAACCACACAAAATGTCTCTCTGGAAACCACAATTATGCTTCTAAATAAAACGGTTGATAATGTCACCGCACATTTCTTGAACTTTAACCTGTGCCGCAGCTCTATATTTTTGAAAAATCCTCCGTATTCATCCGCCGATAATGCCCCCGATTGTGCGGCCGTGGCTGGTATTTCTATTGATTGAAGCAGGGCCTACTTTAATTCATCACATACATGATCCAGCTATTGACCGCGCGAGGAGTTCACCTTGGTACCCGCTGACCGATTTCGTGAAAACCAATCAAACAAGGACCAAAAGCCAACGCCGTCCACGCCAACCACGCCAACCACGCCAACCTGCCCTGTACGGACCCTGCCCGCCGCCATTCACTTGAAACACTGAATACATTTACATAGAAGACAGCGACGTGTCCTTGTCCAAATGGGAACACAGAAGAGAGACAGAGAGAGAGAGAGAAAAAATAAAAAAGAACGTAAAAAATACACAGATTTTTTGTCCTTGTCATTCTTTTATCCCTTGTGAAAAGGCTAGACAGTCATGCTGCAGTGATCACTCAGGGTCATGCGGCGCTCCACCCCTCCTCTATCCCTCTCTCCTTCTCTTCCTCCCTCTCTCCCACCTCCTTGCATCTCACAGGTTTCCGCTGTAGTTTGAGTAGCCGGGCAGCGGGTGGTGCTATAGGACTTGAGTGTGTGTGTGTGTGTGTGTGTGTGTGTGTGTGAGTGTGTGTGCGAGTGTGTGCGCCTCTCTCTCGTCCATTGCTTTTGCGCGTAACAAGCTCGTGTCACCGCACTAAAGTCTGTCCTCCTTTGTCCTCGCTGCGCCGTCACTCACCTCCGGGGGCACTGCAGAGTCCGGGGACAGGCTCTTTGCTGCATGGGGTGGAGGTGAACAGGGGTAACACAATCTGAAAAAGCAAAAAAGTGAATGATGAGATGAACGAGGATAAGTGGAAGAAACAAAAACGTTAAAGAGATGGGTTTTCAGTCCATAATAGTCCTAATAATGAATTCTGCGTATTATTGCCCGTAATAAGAGAAAAATGAAAAACTATGGCCCAAATTTTGCCTTGGTGTTCTAATATTTTGGTGATTGGTAGAAAAGACAAGCCTGTTGCAGCCATACACACAGTTGTGTTGTTATTGTATTGATTTTGATGAAAATTTGTGTTTTCAGTTTCAGTTTTGTTCAACAGAAACGACTGAATCAGTATTTTTTTTTTTTTATTCTTTTTAAAATCTGTTTTAATTTGTATATTTTTGTTTGCTCAAATTCTGAACATGTTCAAAATAAACCCTCAGCCTTTTCAGCAAGTTTCTGACAATAATAAAAAAAAAACTTTTACTTTTCAGTCCTGTTCAAAAATGTAGTAGAATAGAAAGTGCAAATACCTGCTCTAAAGTACAATGTAGTGAAGTAAAAGTAAAAAGTATACACGTTAAAATGTACTTAAAACGTACTTACAGATACAGATACAGATAGTTTATTTATTTATGTATTATTATTTTCTTTGTTTACTTAAGTACAGTACTATACTACTTTTACTTTTACTTTATACATATATGTGTAAAAAAAAAAAAAACACACACACAGACACAATAATAGATCACAAAAAAAGATCTGTTTTTCCACATTTTCACTTCAGGTTTCAGGTTTTCATTTATTTCGTCTTCTTGTCAGTCGTCTGAAGTCTGCAGTTTTTAGCTTTAGACGCAACAAAAGACAAAAGAAACACATGTAGAAGTGAATAAACAAACATCTGCACAGCCGGTCGATGCTCTTCTTACATTTCATGGACTGGTTTTTATACGTGTTATTTTTACATAAAGGAAAAAGACATTTCCCCCAAACCTTTGCAAATGAGAATAATTCACACTCGCTGAAAAAACGGCCTCTGATTGGCGTAAGAAAGATGGAAAAAAAAAGAAAAAGGAAATAGAAAAATGGATAATAGTGGAAGTACAGCTCATAGACACACTCATGGACCTCCTTCTTCTTCTCCCTTGGTGTGTTGATGTTTGGTGATTGGTCGAATAAACCAAATATGTGTTTCTTCTTCTTCTTCTACTTCTTCTTCTTCCTCTTCCTCTTCTTCTTCTTCTTCTACTTCCTCTTCCTCTCCTTTATCCTCCTCTTCTTCATCGTATTCTTTCTCTTCACCTTCTTCATCATCCCCTTCATCCTCTTCTTGTTCTTCCTCTTCTTCTTCTTCCTCTCCTTCAGCGTCTTCTTCCTCCTCTTCTTGTTCTTCCTCCTCTTCTTCTTCCTCTCCTTCAGCTTCTTCAGCTTCTTCTTCCTCTCCTTCAGCTTCTTCTTCCTTTTCTTCATCTTCTTCTTTTTCACCTCATCTCCTTTATCTTCTTCTTCCTCTTCTTCATTCTTCTTCTTCTTCTTCTTCCTGCTCTTCTTCCTCGTCTTCTTCCTCTTCATCATCCCCTTCATCCTCTTCATCTTCTTCTTCATCTTCATCTTCATCTTCAACTTCTTCTTCTTCTTCCAAAATATAAAATTTTCTAAAAATCAGTAACCACACACACGGTTGTCGGGTTGATTTCCAAAACAGGCACTGCATGAGTCTGTTGTGAAGTAAAAGTACAAGGGATCCACTTCAAAAAGTACTGAAATAAAGTACAGATACTTAAAATATTTACTTAAGTACAGCGATTTCCTACTTTTACATTATGTTCCATCGCTGTAAATATGCAAAAAAATAATAAAACATAATAATAACAGATCACAAAAAACAGATGAATTGGTAAAACATTTTCATTTCAGGTTTCAGGTTTTTATTTATTTTGTCTCCTCAGATTTGACTCAGAGTAAAGGTCCTGAGCTTTAACAGACAAAAGACAAAAGACAAAAGACAAAAGACAAAAGACAAAAGAAAATCATGTAGAACTGGAGAAGAAACAGCCACTTCTGCACCGTCCGTCCATGTTGTTAAAACATTTTATGGACTGGGGTAAAAAGCTTTGGGCACAGAAACTCCAAACTTTTAATGAACTTTTTCTGAACCATGTATATCTTTTGCATTCTGTTTTTATTTTTAACTACGGAACCATGGACCTTTCCAAATATGAAGTTCACATGCGGCTCTTCCGGCTCCTTCTGACTCTGGCTCCCATTGACTTCCATTGGAATATTGTGGCTCCTCTTTCTGTAACTGCTGCTGTGAACTTCGTCATTTTGGTCTGAAAATGTTTGTATTAACCTGCGCTACATGATCCTTGTGTTTTTTCCACTATTTTGTCCGTTAAAAACTTCTTTACACAGTCTGCGCTATGGACCGAATAATATTTGTGTCTGAAATAAAGAATAAAGAAAGAATTTTTAGAGTTTTTATCCTTGTTCTTTTTGCATAAAGGAACCCTGCATTTCCTCTATGCAAAAATACAATTCCCCAAACCTTTGCAAATGAAAATAAGTGAGACTCTTTGAAAAAAAAACTGTTTCTGTTTGGCTTCTGGGACATTTTTTCAGCGTAACTTGATAAATAGTGTTTGTAACTCTGATCCATACGATTATCCCGTTTTAAAAGCTCCGTTCGATCGTCCTGCAGTAGGTCTTGCATTTGAATGGTTTTAATTGGGTTCCCCGGGAGGCGTCGCCAGCGTGCTTCTGGGTAAATATTTGCCGCTCTCGCCCGCGCTGGGTTCCATAATGATTCTTTGTGCGTTGTGTACAATTCTTTGGCTGAGTACACAACAGTCGCCTCAGCATATGTCGGGTCTCTGTGTTCACGTGTGTTAGCAACGCGCTCAATCCACCACGACATCCTCCTCTTCTTCTTCTTCTTCTTCCACTTCTTCTTCTTCCTTGTCTTCTTCTTCTGTTTTTTTTGTTTGTTTGATAAGTGACATAATAAATAATAATAATAAATGTATTGTTAAAAGTTTTCTTCTTGTTCTTCTTCTTCTACCTCTTCGTCTTCTTCTGATTTTTGCGTGGTTTTAGTGACAAGTGACAAAATAAATATATTGGTAAAAGTCTTCTTCCTCTTCTTCTTCCTCTCCTTCCTCTTTCTCTTCATCCGCGTCTTCTTCATCATCCCTTTCATCTTCTTCCTCTTCTTTTTGTTCTTCTTCCTTTTGGTCTTGGTCATGTTCTTCTTCCTCTACTTCATCCTTTTTTTCATCTTATTCTTTCCCCTTGTTGTTCTTCTTCCTTTTGGCCTTGGTCTTGTTCTTCTTCATCATATTTTTTCTCTTCATCCTCTTCTTTCTCTTCATCTTCTTCTGCATCATCCTCTTCATCTTCTTCTTCCTCTTCATCCTCTTCTTCTTTCTTTTCTTCCTCTTCCTATTCTTTCTGTTCGTTTTCTTTCTTTTCTCTTCTTCTTCCTCCTCTTCCTCCTCTTCTTCTTCATCATCATCAGCTTCATCTTCGTCTTGTTCTTCTTCTTCTTCAGTTCGTGTTACATCTGTGGGGGGGTGGGACATGTGAAGGACAGGTGATGATATTGTTGTTTTCTGTTGTTGTTTGCTCTCCCTTCTGCCTCCTCTTCTTCTTCCTCTTCTTCTTCTTCTTCTCTCCACAGCTGCAGCTTCTCTTCTCCAGCCTCGGTTTGATCAATAAAACGTCCTTCATTCTTAAGTAAGGCCTGACCTTGGGAGCCTTTTGTCTCCTCACAGGGGCCAGAGTGCGCATGTACAGGTTGGAAAACAAGACTCTCAAAAAATCCACCCTTGGAAAGAAAAAAAAATCCAGCTTCTACTTAGTGCTTTATCCACTACAGCCTTCTCATTAAGAGACTAATGAATCATGTATTTATAGCGTCCTTATCTTAGACTAATGAGGTAGGGACATTTTTGAACTCATTTGCTAAATCACCACAGGCCATATCGAAAAGGGATAAACGCACAATTCTCGGCCTGTGGCTCCAGATTCATTTCAGTCAGTCGATGCTTAAAGGTTCTGTATTTCACAAAACTGACTCCTGTGAGCTTTTAGTCGTGTTAGAATGTTGTTACTGCTTCAAAAACACACCTGGAGTTGTGTTTTGTTTCATTCACACATGAGTAATCCTTTATTCTGTCTGTCTGTCCACATCTCCAAAGCTCAAAACGCGCTGTTCCACCTTGTGATGTCATGAAGCGGTAGTTTTCAAGTGAACAGCTCCTTTCACCTTTAGTTCAGTAGAGATTGGGCAAGTCCAGGGCTAGAATCATCCAAATGATTCTAGTGAAGGTGTGTGGAGTTTAAAAACACAGTGGAGCACTTCCTGTATCACCACATGACATCACAAGGTGGGAGTGTTTTCTGTTTGAGAGAACAACTCCTAAATATGCAGGATTTGTGCGTTAAACATGTGTGAATGAAACAAAACACAACTCCAGGTCTGTTTTTAATAAGGTAAAGTTATAACATTGTGAGCATTGTGTAACTTTTCTGCTGGAGGGTCCGTCACCCGCTTGTCTCCATGGTGATGCTATTGCTTTGTCTTGAAAGTTTCGCAGTATGGCTTTAAACCTTTCTATCTTCACAGAGACCAAACCAGACCAAGTTACAGGTCAGATCAGTGGAGAGGCGACCCCGCTCACCGTCAGAATGTCAGTTTTTCTAGGTATTTTTGAGCCATAAACCCACTTGTAATTACATAAATGTAAAATAGAGGTGTTTAATGTCATACTGTGGAACATTCCAGGCAGAGCAATGACAAGCAGGTGACGGACCACCAACAGAAAAGTTACATAGTGCAGCTTTAAACGTGTGAATGAAACAAACACAACTCCAGGTGTGTTTGTGATGAGAAAACTACATTATAACACAGATCAGAAAACAGTAATATGGCCCTTTAAGTAGTGAGCTGAGAGGCTGGTCCAGGCTCAGACGCAGAACACCTCAGCGGGGTGGGCAGGGCGAGCTCGTCTAATAAATCTGTTTACAGGGAACTCGTCTTCACATTGGCCTGAAGGGGGCAGCGTGCATAGATTAGTCCAGCTCTGAGAATTCAACCGCGAGGTGATTTCCAAGTAATCACTACAGCACAGTGAGCTACATACACAGAGGTGCACTGAACTGAAACTGACTTACACGTGCATCGCCTAACTTTTCTGGTGGAGGGTTCATCACCTGCTTGTTTCTATGGATATGCCATTGCTCTGCCTGGAATGTTACACAGTATGACATTAAACAGCTTTACTTTACATTTATTTAATTATAGGTGTTTTAAAGTTCAAAAACAATAAAAAAGCAATAACATCTCCATGGAGACAAGCAGGTGACAGAGCCTCCACCAGAAAAGTTACACAATGCACCTTTAAGAGCAACAGAAAAACACAAAACGGTTCAAGCTACAGTTTAATTCTTATTTTTAAACAAGGAAATACTGGAGCTCAAGTTCAGGAAGTAAATTTCAGATTCAGATTCAATTTATTGTCACTGCACATGTAACAAAATGTGGTTTAGCATCTGTGCAAAATATAGTGTAGTATATACAGAATATTAACAGAATCTAGAGAATATACAGTATATCACAGTGTAGATTGTAGTGATAAATACAAATATAAATGTATATAAGCAAATATAAAGTGATAAATACAAATAAATATGGCAGTATGAACAGGTGGGAATTCGGTATAATATACAGATATATTGTAAACACTAATACAGTTTACATGAAAAACTTTACTAGAATATACTATGAACAAGTATACTAGGTGTGCTATAGAATATATAAATAAATGAGCAAAAGATATATATGAACAAGTGCGCTGTAAATAAATAAATATAAAGTTATGTGTCAGATGTAATGTAAAGTAACATATACAGAATGTGGAGTAGAGAACATACACTATACCACAGTGTAGACTGTAGTGAATATACACAAATAAATATGGCAGTATGAACAGAAATGATCAATTTCTCATTCATTTTTCCCATAGATTTTCCAAAAAATAAATAAATAAATAAACTAGAAAAGCACTCAGAGCGCAGACCTCCGCCAAGCCCCATTTAACGCAATGCTAACAAAATTTTCAAAGTGATCCAGAATCCAGGATTTCTTCTGGATCATCACCAAAATCTAATCATCTGTTAGATGTACCATTAGGAACATTTCCTGAAAATTTCATCAAGATCCGTCCATAACTTTTTGAGTTATCTTGCTAACAAACAAACAAACAAACAGACAAACAGACAAACAGACAAACAGACAAACAGACAAACAGACAAACAGACAAACAGACAGACAAACAGACAAACAAACAGACAAACAAACAGACAAACAGACAGACAAACAGACAAACAAACAGACAAACAAACAGACAAACAAACAGACAAACAAACAAACTGACAGACTCAGGCGAAAACATAACCTCCTTGGCGGAGGTAATAATGTTTGAAAGCTCAGGGTTAATCAGCTCTGTAGTGACTAAAGAGTACAAGATTTATAATTTTATTTTTATAATTTTTTATTTTTATTATTTTATTAATTTTATTTAAAGGGCCCATATTACACTATTTTCTGATCTGTATTATTCACTCATCAGAAACATAGACTTGTGTTTTGCTGTTGTTGTTTTTTAAACTTCACACACCTTCACTTGGATCATTTCAGTCCTAGAACTGCCGATCTCGACTGAACTAAAGGTAAAAGAAGCTGTTAACTTGAAAACTACCACTTGATGACATCACAAGGTGGAACAGAGCATTTTGAGCTTTGGAGATGTAGATAGATTAATAACACAGTGTTACTCAAACATGTGTAAATGAAACAAAACACAACTCCAGGTGTGTTTTTGAGGAGGAAACAACACTGTAACATGTCCTAAATTTCACGAGTCAATTTTGCATAATATAGGACCTTTAACATCTATTTCTGTAACTTTATAAAAGTGTAAAAGTTATTAAAACATTTCGCCGAATCTTGCGTTTTAAATGTTCTTTTTATAACTTAAAACAACTGCGTTATGAATATTAGTCACCACGTAGCTGTCTTTTCAACTCTCAATATTACATTTTTTTGAAGGGTCTATGGGAAAAATGAATGGATATTTTACTTGCCGGAGTCTGAAGGACGGTCGAAGGTTTGCAGAGCGTTGAGGAGACTCACGGTTTGGTATTAGCTCCTTTGTGAAAGAAGAAACAGGATGAGCGTGTCCTCCGAGTCCGAGGTACTTCGAAGGATCTACAGACGCAACAAGAAGGCAAATAAACAAGCATGTGCAGTTTTTAATTGTGTTCTCACGTGGAATTCAGCCCATTCACTTCACGGTTATTCTCAAACTGAAATGAGTACAGAGATCTAGAATTATTTAACTATTTGTGTTCTTTTATTTCTTTGGAGATGAAGCACTTTGAGATTAAAGTTAACTGTGATTCTAAACTGTAGAGCAGCTCCTAAGAGCATGAGAAAATTTATTAGTCTAATGATGTTTTTAAAGGTGCATTGCGTAACTTTTCTGGTGGAGAGCTCATCACCTGCTTGTTTCTATGGATACGTCATTGCTCTGCCTGGAATGTTCCACGGTATGACATTAAACAGCTCTACTTTACATTTATTTAATTTTACGTGTTTTAAAGTAAAAAAAAAAAAAAAAAAAGCTACAAAAACTGGCTGTGAAAACAAACTCTCCACAGATCTGACCTGTAACTTGGTCTGGTTCGGTCTCCATGAAGATAGAAAGGTTTAATGCCATACTGTGAAACATTCCAGACAAAGCAAGAACATCTCCACGGAGACAAGCAGGCGACGGACCCCCGCACCAGAAAAGTTACACAATGCACCTTTAAGAGCAGCAGAAAAATACAAAAGGTTCAAACTATAATTGGTCTGGAGCGTTGCCATGGGTGATATTAAACTTATCTAACATGCTTTCCTTTTATCACGGGTTTTTGTAGTGCTCAAACATACCGTACTATACTCCTTCTCCACAGATGTGACCTGTAAACCGACTGAGCGGCATCTCCTGCTCGCCTCTATGGGGAGATAATTTGTTTAATGCCATACACTGGAATATTCAAGGCAAAGTAATAAAATCGCCATGGTGACAAGCAGGTGACGGACCCCCTTCCTGGAAAAGTTACTCAGTGAACCTTTAAATTTTAGAACGTTAGAAGTGAAAATGACATTTTTGTTAATAATAGTAAAAGAAGTGGAAGAATTTCATGTACAAATTCCAATTAAAATGGTGAGAATTATAATAAATGTTTTTGCACATACACTAAAATCTTTATATGTATTAATAAGTTTTCAATAAATATCAATTAATAGTTAAGTAACAGCTAATTAGCATATCAATTACCACAGTTAGTGTTTCATATGTGGTCCCTAAATTTAAGTGTCCCCTTAAGTTCTTTTTTTTCATTAAAGACAATAGAATATAACATTAAACAAAATACAATAATAAACAAAAAAAATAAGATACAAAAACATAAAACTAAACCTAAAACAAACTTAAAACAACAAAGCTCACCGCCCCTAACCCACCTATTCACACCAAACACAAACAAATTTAAGTAAAATAAAAATTAAATTAAAATTAAAAGTAATGTGGTAGTGCAACATAACCATACTGCTAAGGAAAATGAAATTATAAATAAGCAAAATATAAATATAAGGATATTTATTATTATCATTTTATTTTTAATCTCATTTTCCTTCCTTCTTTATCCCTTTTTTAATAAACACTGTCACTATACTTAATATTATTTTCACCGTCATTTCCATTCATTATCTTTTATTTATTTTACTACAATTAAAGCATAATTTTAAAGGTATTTTCTTTTTCTTCCTAAAGGTTAAAAAAAAAAACAAGTTATTTTGTTTCTTGTAGCAAAATCAACAAGAAATTATTGTCCAAATGCAAGTTGCAGCTGGTATTTTCTGGCATTAATGTATAAAAAATAAACACTATACCACAAAAGTACATAAACACGTCTTTAATTAAGAAGAATACAATTAAACAAGCTCCACACTTCTGTAATTCTGTTGAACAAAGGGTATCAGGGACAGCTTTCTTCATTTTGGATTAGTAAAAAAAAACATTTGAATTTTAAGTCAAATTAATTTTGGATTTCTAGATTACAAAAGCTGTTTAAAACTTTTTTTATTTTTTTATTTTAGATGAACACTGATAATAGGAAATAAAAAAACAAAAAGCATGTCCAAATTTCAACACAAATTTACAAAACTAAACATTATTCATGAAACTCTCAAAGAAATGCAAACTCGAACATAAAATGGCCGCCGCTAAACTTTCCTCTTCTGGGTGCTGATGTAGAGAACTGTAAGAGAAAAGAGCAAAAACGTGAAATCGCCGCTCAAGACACAGATACGTGTTCAGTCCCGAGTCTACACTGCCGTCCCCCCTGTACTGAGAGCGTGACATTGTGATGAGAAGGTGTACAATCTCTGGGCCGAGTGCAATTACTGTCACTAAAAACTGTCATTTTCAAATCACTTTTTGCCTCCCGTCTCCTCTACTTTTAGTAAGCTGCTCATTTTGGCCTGAAATAGAACTATACGGCTGGGCTTTTAGCGCATTCTGCTCTCCACCTGCCAGCGTGAGTCACAGAGCTGAAGAGGGCCACAGATATAATACATGGCTGGTGTGAATAGACCATTACGGCGTGCTGAGAGGTCAAAGGTCAGAGGAGGATTGATTAAGCAGTGTTTTCTTTTGCCTTTCTTTGACGCCGCATTGATTTTCATGCACCAGCAGAGGAAAAATGACAAGCTTCTAGATGGTGAAACAACTTAACTTCACATTATGATCGTAAGAAAACGTCTAGTGACTTGTTTTTATTTACAGTTTTCTAATGAATTGGCAGGTTTCAATACGATTTAATTGTTCAAATGTATTCCTGAACTATGATAAAAAAAAGATGCTGACCCAATTTTAGATCATATACTAACAATTTTTGGTTTCCACTTTCGCTGTTTACAGTTTCAGAAAAGTTCTGAGAAACATTCACTAGTTTTTAACAGTTTCAATGTTTGTTCATGGCCACTTAATACATAATTTAAAGTCTTTTGTGTGGCATAGGGTTGTCAAAAGTATCAAAAATCAGATACTAATCATTACTAAAACTAGTATCAAACATAGATACTAAATTTAACAAGTATCAATACTGAAAAATAAAGACAGAACATGACCAAATTTGACATTTCTTGAACACTTTTAGAGTAATTTTAAACTTTAGCAACACCGACAGAAAACCACATGGTAACTAACCCATTGTGATATAAAAATTTGTACCGAGCCTTTTCCTTAGTAACGAAATCAAGTTTTAGTATTTGTGACAACACTAGTATTGCAACAACATTTTGATGGATCCAGAAAATGTTTGAATGAAATTGATAAGCTTAAAAATAAATAATGTCAGCACTTCTAACAAAGAAATAAGCTCTGTAAGTCCTTATGTTTTCTCTCAAAACAGAAGTTGTAGTGTCACACTGCACTGACTTAGACATTGACAATATTCACATTAATTACAATATTGACTTATTCAGTAGGAAAGCTGGAACAATCATTTTTGGGGTGTGCAATGTCTTTGTAAGAGTGGAGAGATTTTAGACATTTTTCTGTACTGTAAGATTTGCGTAGAAGAGGGTAGAATAAATAAATAAAACTTCTGTAGCTAATTATTGGTTCATTCTGCTGTTTATTTGTTGCAGCTGATGCGTTTTAATGAAAATAGGTTTACCGAGATTATCCTTCTTTGTGTCAGTGGCATAAAGTAGTTTTAATATTATCGTTTATCACAATAAATGTTTCAAAATTTCGTGACAGGCCTTTCTCTGTGTATTTTTATACTGAAATGACAAATACATTCTGACTAGGCAAACATAACACATTCTTTATGAACATGTAAAGCAGAGGTGGGCAATTATTTTTTCCATGGAGCCACATGAGAAACAGAAAATATTGGTTAAATATAACTCAATTCTGCATAATATTAATTGTATTTCTTTATAAAAAGCAGCAAATAGCATTGTTTTGATGCGCTGGTGAGAGTTTATGTTATGACTAAGCAATTAAATAGTGAGGTTGCTTTACAAATCATTAAAAAAACACCTCTAAAATAAATGCAATGCAGCTTTAGTCCATGCATGAGGTAAAACTATAAAGTATGATTATTTTGTCATTCCAAATAAGCTTAAACGGGCCGGTCTGAGTCAACCAAAGAGCCGTTTGTGGCCCGGGAGCTGGACAATGCCCAGGTCTGATGTGAAGAGTTTATTTTAAAAACTGGATTCAAACAAAGTGCAATTTAGTATTATGCGACTTTATATTGTTTTATTCCGGGAAGCTTGAACTAATAATAATAAAATAATCACTTCCTTCACTTCATCCCCAGGACTTACCATTGTTTCCTCTCAGAAAAGCATCTCCATATTTGTTCTTGAGCTGCCCGTTCACGTACTCTTCTGTCTGCTCTATGGCGATGTTCATGTAGCCGTCCAGACACGCCAGAACACCTGTCCACAAAGAAATGACAATTATAACCCATAGATATTTACATTTAGACAGAAATATGGTACTTCACCTCTGTAATCCACTCCAGAGTTGAGTTTGACCACCACGGGTCTGCCGATGATCTGCTTCAAAAAGTCACTAGGCGTTTGTTTTCTCAGACTCATCCTGACTGGAAATACAAACACAAAACATCAACTCTTAAACCAGCCCAACTCTTAACAATTAAAGCCACGTGTGGTGTTAAGTATAACGCGTGCATTTTGTGTTAATATATGAAATAATGTACAATATTATGGGACTAAAGTGACGCGGATCGAGCAGGCGGAGTTAGCTGAAGGCTAGGATGCTAACATGCTACGATGCTAACCGGCTGCTATTCTTTCACTGGGGCGGAGAGATGCGTTATCTACGGAATTCAAAAGCTTTATTTGCATGTCTGAATTAAAGTACAGGTTTAATCAATCACGTCGTACCTTAGTTTAGGCTTTGTTTGATGTTTGGATGTTGCAGGACGTTCATTCAACGACAGCGTTCGGCATGGAGCTCGGACTGACCAATCACAGGCTTGTTTTGAGTACGGCAGCCGACGCGGGTCAGAATAGAAAAGGCGCAGTGCTTTACACATTTTATGGTAAAAAAACAAAATAAAAAAACAAAAAACTAGTATATATACTTGTGGTAGTTATATGTATTTAGTCATTTTTATGGTTTGTTTGTTTATATACTATTAGTAGTTATATGTAATTTGTCATTATTACGGTTTGTTTGTTTGTTTGTTTATTTCTATTTTATTTAGTGTTAATTATTCATAAATAAATGGATTGATAACAGAGAAATGTGTAAAAACAACAATGACAACAACACAACTTAAAACTAAATTGCCTTGGTCAACTAAATGTTATTAACATAGGAAGGCTACATTCAGATTAGGCTTATTCATGGGTTTCAGACTATGGCCACCACCCATTTTTATGGTAATTAAGCAATTCAAATCAAAATATTAAATATAAATATTCCTTACACAGCCCTTCAAATCAGGAAAAAAGTCTGAAAACACATGAATTAATATAAACCTACATAAGCGTAGCTGGTTAGCCTCCGCAATGTCATTGAACTCTTAATATTTGGATTTAAAATTAATGGAAATTTTACTTACGGAACCGGAGCGGAATTTGAAGTGGGCGGGACTGCAGAGCTTTATTAATATCTAGTTAAATTCTGTCTCATAAAATCATTATGTAAATGTCAATATTTGTTTTTATCTGAGTGATAATACGCAGTAAAACGCAGATGTAAACTTCCATTCACTTTCACAAACACGTGTCAGGATGATTTATCTGTTGAGTCTCGTCCTTTTGTTCGAGATCTGCACAGCGTGAGTCTATATTTGCAAATAAGTTCTGAAAATGTTTGTATGATTGGAGGAGAAATAAGGGTTCTTCTTTTCCTCCAACAACAATGCGAGCCTTGATGTGGACTTGGACGATACTGGGCAGAGGGCAGAGCTGCTCTCCAGATGTGATTGTGGTTACTTAGATCTGGCACCCGCAGAACAAAAGGAGAGAAGGCCTTTTCAGATGCAGAATTTCATTTTCTCTTCATTCAAAGCTATGCATGTACTTTTTAAATAATATAACTTATTTACTCCAAACAAGCAAAAAACATCAAACATACCACATTTTACAAACGTGCCCCATGATCTGCCCCTTAACAGATTCGGATTTTAAAGATGGACCTTGTCATGGTGTACAATTATTATGCACTCGTTTTTATATTCAAATGTATTTGCATAAATTAATTCTTGCATTGGCACAGAAACACACACACACAAAGGGTTATTTAGAAATAGTTTGTAAATTTTGCTTTTATTTTTTATTTTTGTTTATTTATTTTTTATTAGGCTGTAGTTATCGTTTCATTTGCATTCAGAGTTTTGCATTCACTTGAATACATAATGTTTTCTTATTCAAAATTTACTCAACACTATAGTGCAGTAACAATTAATCAGAATAACCAAGACTAAATGACTATTAAAATACTTAATCGAGGTTTGGACTGGACAAGGCAGAGTCTATACACGTGCTAAAAATGTTTTATCACACAGATCTGTAAATACATGAATAAGTTAAAGGTGCATTGTGACGTTATTGGAGACGTTATTGCCTTGTCTGGAATGTTTACCAGTATATTAAACCTTTCTATCTTCATGGAGACTAAATCAGATCAAGTTACAGGTCAGATCTGTGGAGAGGCGACCCCGCTCACAGTCAGAACGTCTGTTTTTCTAGGTATTTTTGAGCTATAAAACCACCTGTAATTGAATAAATGTAAAGTAGAGCTGTTTAATGTCACACTGTGGAACATTCCAGGCAGAGCAATGACATTTCCATAGAAACAAGTAGACGACGGACCCCCAACCAAAAAGTTACGCAGTTAAAAAGCTCTTTACAACACTTAAAGCGCCCAAAGTACTTTCCAATAAACCCAATACAATCTAAAAACAAAAAAGCAAAATATTAAACAGTGAAATAAAACAAAGTGTACAAAGCGTCACTGCATTCCTGAATGTTAAAGCCGGTCTGAACGGATGAGTTTTGAGGCTGGCCAAAGTCTGTGATAGTGACATATAGACTCTATTCACGGTTACCGGAAGACGTTTGGAAACATGCGGATGACGACTTCCGGTGTAGTTACCGAAAACCGTGGATTCAGCAGCAGCGTCTTCACAACCTGCCAAAGCTTTCCATGGGGATGGGACTCTAATCACGTCTTTTAATTAAGTTTGACAAATTATAATACACAAATTAATAGGCAATTTATAAAAGGAAAAAAGAAAGAATACAGTGACTTCTAGATGAAGAAAACGGGCCATTTTCTCAGTTTTCCCAGAGTTACTATCGCCAACAGAGCCCAAAGGAAGTCGTCATCCGCATGTTTCCAAACGTCTTCTGCTTTTGTGACGTAAGCGTGAATAGAGCCCATAGGGGGCAGTCTAGAGCCCATCACCCCCCAACTCAACTATTATTCAACAAATAATTCTTAACATGCAGCCAAACTGGACACATATAAATACAGAACAGAAATAACAAATAAAATAACAGACTTTGTAATGACCAAACGTGACGTGTCTAATGTGTAAATGTCTATTTTCTATTACTTTTACTTATTCTCTGTTTTATTAGAAAAAAAACGAGCGCCATTCCACATAACAAAACATGCGTTAAATTAAAAAAAAAAAAAAAAACATAGATCATAAAAGAATTCTCATTTTGCTTTTAATTTCTAAAACGTGGCCAGCAAGTGCTTATAGATGGTATAGAGCACTTCTGACATCTTCTGTTATTATTGCCATTGTGTCCTTAGGCAAGACACGTCAATTCACCAATTCTGTATGTATTTAAGAGGAGTTAATGGTGGTTTTATTCTTTATTTTGGTTTCCCATTGGTTATTACCACAGCAATAACTGTTCTTTCTGGGGTCCAAATAAAACACAGTAGATTTACATTTAAATTACAAAATTAAAGTACATTACAAAAACATTTAAACGTTCATTTAGACAATTTATTAGCTAAAAAACACATTTATTCATTCGCATATTGGACAGTTTCTTAGATAATGTGGATTTCTAGCAGCCTACAAGTTATCGTAAACATGAACTTTCCTGTTTTCTTGCAGACAGACCTGGTTTCGAAGGATTACTTAGAAATATGTTGTAAACTATGATTTTTTTTTATTGTTTCATCTGCATTACTACTACTTGCAACACTACTACTAGCAGCAGCAACTGATAAAAATAATCCAGTCCAAATCTCGATAAAGTATTTTAAAAGTCCTTTATATTACACAAAATGGATTCTTGTGAGCTTTAAGTCGTGTCGTAAATGTCATAATGGTGTTCCCTCCTTTATTATTAACCTGTCTACATCACCAAAGCTCAAAATGCTCTGTTCCACCTTGTGATGTCACGAAGCAGCTCCTTTTACCTTTTGTTTAATGTGTTTTTTAGTGAGGAAACATTATAGCATAGATAGCCCTTTTTAACTTTTAATTTCCAAAACTGGTTGCTTAGGGGGTAGAGCACTTATCTTCTAACCAGTTATTATTGCCATTGTGTCCTTGGGCAAGACACTTCAATCCACCTATATGTATTTAGGAGTCTGTGTGAGGAATTGGATTTACTGAGCATTCTTTGTTTTTTCAAAACAGTGGACAGTTTCTTCGATAATGGGGATTGTTAGTAGCCTCTAGAAGTGATCATAAACATTTTGACTCTGCTGAACTTTCCTCTGTTTTTCCATCTCAAGGTCAGACGGTGTTCTGAAGGATACTCCAAAGTGAACCATCTGATCCAACTGTGAACGCTCAGTGCACGACCCCCACCACACAGGTGCAGGGGTACATGAAAAATATTGTCGGGGAGTAAAATTGGGCTGGGAGAGACAGAGGAGGGCGGGATGTGACGGTACATGCTAACGCCGACAGATCGCTGGAGAGGAGCTGGCTGGTGAGCGTGTGCGGGCGGGCGTGAGGCTGGAATCATAAAGTACTTCTTCTTGTGTGTCTAGACAGGTTGCTTGTTAGCAGGGCATGGCTAGCCCTGTGGAGGCTAGAGGTTAATTTGGTATCTGCTGCCGTGTTAAGCTAAGGTCAGTACTACAAGTCCTTAAGTCATAAACAAGAGTGGTTAAGAGACATGTATACACCTAGGCACCAGTTAATGAATATTCAATGAAGATTTTCGCTTCTCCCCCCACCTCCACGTCCCCGGGTCCCTGCGCTGTTGAAGGAAATTTTTTGGAACGAAGAAAATAACAGTTTATCTCCATGGCCATGAAAGAATGACCTCTGCTCGCTCCCACTTACGCGCCGCTTTGTTATCATGATGTAATTGGAAGCTGCTTTAAAGGAAGTATACTGCGCAAGATTGACTCCTGTGAGCGCTAAGCCGTGTTATTACCTCATCAAAAATATACGAGGAGTTGTGTTTTGTTTCATTCGCATGTGCTTGGGTAAGTTTTATTATTAGTCTGTCTACAGCTCCAAAGTTGAGTGGTAGTTTTCAAGTTAACAGCTACTTTTTGCCTTTAGTTCTGCAGAAATTGGCAATTCCGAGGCTGAAATTATCCAAATGATTCTTGTGGAGGTGTGTGGGGTTTAAAAACACAGTGCAGGACTTCCTGTATCACCACATGACATCACAAGGTGGAACAGAGTGTTTTCAGTTTGAGAGAAAAACTGTAAATATACCACATTTGTGTGTTAAACGTGTGTGAATGAAACAAATCAAAAATAGCGTAATATGGGCTCTTTAAAGGTGCACTGTGTAACTTTTGTTGTATATGATCTGTCATCTGCTTGTTTCCATGGAGATGTTATTGCTTTGTCTGGAATGTTCCACAGTGAAGCATTAAGCTCATCTTCCTCCATGAAGGTAAGCAGAAATCAAACTAGGCCTAGATACAGGTCAGATCTATGGAGAGGCGTCTCAGTGTATGCCTGTTTCCCATATATTTAAACAATAAAAACACCAGTAACGCAACATAGACAAGTTTAACGCCGTACCGTGGAACATTTCAGCCAAAACAATCACATCCCCAAACAAAAGGTGACAAACAGATGGTGGATCCTCTACCAGAAAAGTTACACAGTGCACCTTTAATGCTATTTACTGTGATTCGTTATACAGATTTGCACACAGATCTAGTTTTCGAAAATGTTATTGCCACTGACACGATAAAGCCGGTAATGCTACGATGTGATGAGTTTCCGGGTCGTAAAGTTTGTGGCCGGAGTAAAACGTGACATTACGATTTCGTCAATGAACGCTAAGTGCCTCTGTGAACGGGCGACGTGAGCGCGAAAACGGGCAACACGAGAACACAGCGTTCACGATTTTACCTGTTGTGATGATTGCGAGTAGGTCAGAGTCTCTTTATCGCATGGAAGGAAGTCAAAACATGAAGATATGATGAGTGTTTTGAGAATTATAGAGATAGAGAAGAAAAGTGATTGGCAATTTGTTTATCTGACCTCTGGCGACACGTTAAGATCAAATTAAAGTGCCTAGACTCATTTAAAGGTGCGTTATGTTACTTTTCTGGTGGAGGGTCCGTCAAATGGAGATGTTATTTTGTCTGGAATGTTTCACAGTATGGCATTAAACCTTTTTATCTTCATGAAGACCGAACCAGGCCAAGTTACAGGTCAGGTCTGTGGAGACGCGACCCCGTTCACAGTCAGAATGTTTGTTTTTCTAGGTGTTTTTGAGCTATTAAACATCTGTATTTGAATAAATGTAAAGTACAGCTGTTTAATGTCATACTGTGGAACATTTGACCCTCTGCCTGAAAAGTTACACAATCCACCTTTAACTAAAACACAGTTAAGATCATTATATTTAAGATTTTATAAAACATTTTAGGTTTCAAATTTTACTTCCTGGTTGGAAATCATGACGCTAGGGAATTTCATAATTGTTACCTAGCAACCATGTGGTATACTGGGCCAAAACAACTTTAATGTACACAGAAATTATGATTTGGAAACATGACATTATAAGAGAACGCCT
Source organism: Taenioides sp. WSHXM2023 (assembly GCA_029959045.1). Classification (NCBI taxonomy): domain Eukaryota; kingdom Metazoa; phylum Chordata; class Actinopteri; order Gobiiformes; family Gobiidae; genus Taenioides; species Taenioides sp. WSHXM2023. The sequence goes on from CM057090.1 coordinate 4,215,734, forward strand.
ATGATTTGTTGAAATAATCTTTAAAATATCAGAAAAACGTGTTTCGTGTGTGCAAATTGTGTCAAACGTTTGGACAGAATTTTCCAGAACTCTCTACTTCTGTCATTTTCAACACATTTTTCAACTTTTCTTCACAAATTGGCGTAAGTCTAATTTATAATCGACAACAGCAGGTATTATCCCAACAAATTAAGCAGAAATCAGAGAATCATCAAAGCCTTTGGTGTGTTTTGAACCTGAATTTGTACAATCACGAATGTGGAGGAATCAAAGGTATTTTTAGCTCCTTAGAATCCATAATGGCGTGATGTGTATTTTTCGCAACCACATATTTTCCTCCGGCGTTATTGCATAGTTGCTGAAATGGGGTTAATTGTAAACATTCTACTGAAGATCATATGTCAACGCATTCTGACGCCTATGCATTCTTTTAAATTAGAGAGTAGGTGTAAATGACTGTGAGACGATTGTCCATAAATACTATCGGGCTGTTAGTTACATCTGAAAAGCTTCCACACTGAGCGATATGAAGAAACTGAGGCTTTGCAGTTGCAGTTATAGCACGCCCGGTGGTGTTCTATATGCATCTCTATGGTGGAATGTTCAGCAGTTACCACGGAGACACTATGACATTAGCAAACATTGTCAAAACGGTTTTAAGGTGGTCTGAAAACTCACGAAAATGCATTTTAGGTGTTTGATTTTCGACAAAAAGGTGAGAGTGATGCTAGCTTGCTGGTGACTGTAATTTTATGCCTGACAGACTTGTTTAACAGCACAAATCGCACACAGGTTCGAACTAAATCGGCTCTTTCTGGTCAGATTGTGTTAAAATAAAGCCCAGTTTAAAATCTAATAGAGTTCCAGACAGAGCAGTGCCTTCAGTTAGCGTCACACCTCCAGGGAATGTTGATGAAGTCAATAGAAACACAGATTTTTGTTTAGTACTAGGCGTTTTTCCATCTTTCATTGTTAGATTGAAGCCTCTTTAAAAAAATATTGGCGTGCTCTATGGTCTGTATCTTTTTTTTACTTTTAAAGGTCTGGCTTCTGCTTGTCTCCATGGCAATGTTATTGATTTGCCTGGAATGTTCCACAGTATGGGATTAAACCTTGCATTTATTCAATTACAGATGCTTCAATTGCTAATAAACAAAGTGGAATGCAATAAAATCTCCATGGAGACAAGCAGAAAGATCTATGGGACATTTTTCATACAGACTTGCATATAGAATATCATATAGGAAGTGTGTTAAGTTATTTCTCTGCGTGTCACACTAACTGAAGATAATTTGGATAAAAACCATAAAAGCCAGCCAAGTCCATACTCGCATACATGTCTTTACTCCCTAAAGGCCATAACCATTCAATATAAAAGTGCTCAGGCCAACATCACCACGGCACTGCTGTCAATTGGCAGACAAATCCCGTCTCCATCTCCAGACCTTTTAACCCTGAGGGGCGGGCTGGCCAAATAGAAAGATTATGGTGACGTTCCATGCTATTGTAGGAGGGAAATGGGGGACCGGACCAGCGCAGACAGCCAGGCTTACAGGGACCCCCCTCCCCGATCTGTGCCCAGGCGTTACACTCCGGCAGGGACGGGGGAGGAGGGGGTCAGCGTGGGGAGAGAGTCTGGACTGCATTGACCTCTGTGAAGCCAGGTTTTCTCTGCAGGCCAAGCTCGATATGGAGAAGATAATGGAAAAGCTTGAGGGAGTTTTCAAATATAAAAACAGATTGGTAGACAGTGCATCCATGTTCCTGGTGCCAGTGTAATCCCCAGCTGAACACAGGTAATAGCTCCGAGGGGGTGGGCAAATGGCAGCTTCCATCGGGCTCAGGGAAGCGTCGGATGATTGGTCTGATGCTCAAATGGCAGTTGTTTGAAGCTGTGGTAGGAACAGTGTGTGACCAGCGGTGTTTGGACTTAAGTCATGTGTCAAACAGGTCTGAATCCCTGCAGCTGTACCATCGCCAGCCGTGTGCCAATTTCTGTACAATATTTATACTTTGCAGCTGTTGTCATTAATATTCTGTGGGGTGGTTTGTGCTGACTGTAGGCACTGCTCTGTTTGGAGGTCTGTTACTGAAGTTTGACCTTAATCTGAGTTTTGTTTTAACACAATTTGACCATAAAGAACTGATTTTGCTGGAACTACAACAGGTTTGTGCTGTTCAACAAGTCTCTCTCAAATAACAGCCAACAGTTTTTCACTTTTTTGTTGAAAATCACCTAAACATGACCACGAACGCTCGTATTGATCACAGGCTCTGGAAAATGTGATGTTTAAATCCATTTAGTGTTTTGTTTTGTTTTTTCTTGTGAGTTTTCAGATGATCTTAAAACTTTTTCGACAGTGTTTGCTAATGTGTGCATTGTGTCTCCATGGTAACTCCTAAACATTCCACCATGAAGTCACTACGAAGTATCAATACATTAGTGTAATCAGTTACAACACCAAAATAATCAAAAACTTGCAGGGGTTGGATTAAAGGGCCTGTATTCTGCTGTTTTCTGATCTATGCCATAATGTTGTTTCGTCATCACACGTGTTTAATTCTCAAACGCTGCATATTTAGTTCTTCTTTCAGATTATTATTATTATTATTATTATTATTATTATTATTATTAATAATAATAATAATAATAATAATAATAGCAACAACGACAATAATAATAATAATAATAATAATAATAATAATAATAATAATAATAGAAAGAATACAGAAAATAATTATAGCAATAATAACAACAACTAGAAAAGCACTCAGAGAGCGCAGACCTCCGCCAAGCAGCTCGGTTTTCAAAGTGATCCAGAATCCAGGATTTCTTCTGGATCATCACCAAAATCTAATCATCTGTTGGATTTACCATTAGGAACATTTCCTGAAAATTTGATCAAGATCCGTCCATAACTTTTTGAGTTCTTGCAAACTAACAAACAAACAAACAAACAAACAAACAAACAAACAAACAAACAAACAAACAGACAGACTCAGGCGAAAACATAACCTCCTTGGCGGAGGTAATAATAACATTGTCATTACCCCTATCACACTAAAAAAAAAAAAAAAAAAAAGTAGGAGGGTTATATCCTTTATACCCATACACCTCCATTCAAAACTCCTTTTCCTTTCGTTTTCTTTTTTTGTTTGAACAGCCCTTTATAACACATCTTGGGGGGGGACACAATAGATAATTAATAATAATAATAATAATAATAATAATAATAATAATAATAATAATAATAATAATAACAACAATAGCAGTCATAACAGTAACTACTATTCTTGTCATTATCAACACAATTACCCCCACTACAACACAGTATTCTATATACAATATTACACAATACTATACCATTGTCATATCACTAACATTACAATAATAATAATAATAATAATAATATATTTAATCTCCTTGATTAGTCCTAATGTTTTATTTCATGTGTTTTGTTTTTCATCAAACTCTAAATCCTTCATAAACCACCTTTTCTCAAAATCCTGTTCACTGTTCCACTGTGTTTTTAAACTCCATACACCGTCTTCACTAGAATCATTTGGATCATTTCAGACCCGGAATTGCCAATCTCTACTGAACTAAACAACTTGATGACATCACAAGTTGTAACAGAGCATTTTGAGCTCTGGAGATGTAGACTGCAGGATTACTCAAAACATGTACGACTGAAACTACTGAAACTACACACGACTGAAACAAAACACAACTCCAGGTAAGTTTTGGGTGAGATGACAACATTACCACATGGCTTAAAGCTCACAGGAGTCAATTTTGTGTAATATAAGACCTTTAAAATACCCAGGTCTGTGGCAGATGATTCCACAGTTCACTTTAGTCCTTTCACTTCAACAGCGCAGTAGTTATATAGTTACATATGTAAAGCAGTGGTGGTCCAAGTATGTCACTGTGCTTCGGGCTGGCTCCTCATTATTCCATGCCAATGACACATCAGTCAGCCTCCACTTAATGACTGGTCTCTGGGCTCTGATGGTTGACGGTTCTGGCTGGCCCCGGGGTCCGTTGTGAGGCAGAGAGAGGAAGGAGGGGAGGCTGGTGGGTGCGCTGAGGATAAGGTGGGCTGTAATCACTCCCTGTAATTTGGAGGAAATCCACTGAGCTCCTCACAGCAGAAGATGAAAGCCGTGCTCGTGTTTCGTCCCCACACAGTTACCAAGCTCCGGTGCTCGCAAAAAGCCTGAAAAGAGAGGTTCAGATGAGCAATTCTGCCCGGCTTATGTCCCCCTGGGGTTAGTCTTGGGACCATCTCAGCCCTGGAGCCATGTTGGTCCCAGAGGACAGAGACAGACAGACAGGGGGATGAGGAGACAGGCCCGGCTGGTGCTGTACAGGCCAGACGCAGCCAGCACAGTGGTCTCCTGAGATGGTTGGGGAGAAGGGCTCAGAGGAGCTTATGCTGAGGACTCTGCTGTCTGTCTTCTGTTGGACGCCCTCTCTGTCACTTCATCTTCCAGCAGGCTTCAGTATCTCAATCTGAGGAGAGGTTTTCAGATCTTAAACAGGCGGGTTCTGGTAATATTTGAGTTAAAATGAATGAAGCTCATATTACTCTATTTTCTGATCTGTTATAATGTTATTTCCTCATCACAAACATCCCTGGAGTTGTGTTTTGTTTCATTCACACATGTTTAACACACAAACCCTGCAGATTTAGGCTTCAGTACTCAGCTTCCTGTCATGTCATGTGGTAATACAGGAAGTGCTCCATGGTGTTTTTAAACTCCATACACTAGAATTATTTGGAATCTCTATAGCTGTTCACTTGAAAACTACCACTACATGACATCGCAAGGTGCAACAGCATTTTGAGTTTTGGAGATGTAGACAGGTTAATAATAAAGGGTTATGTGTGAATGAAAGGAAACACAACTAGAAAACACAACAAGAGCCAATTTTGTGTGAGATAGCTCCTTTAAATATACAGATAATGACCAGATTAGCATCCTTGAATATGAATGTCAATATAGGCACCATGGAATCTAATGTATTTCCTTTCTGCTGTACCCTTGTGTAGAGTGTAAGTGCATAGAATTTTTTTTTTTTTTTTTTTTTTTTTTTTTTTTGCTTATGTACAGTATCTTATAAGGGTCTTTGTGTGACTAAATCAGTCATGCATTCCTTGTGACAGGAAATAGAGGATTGCATGGTTTTGTGTTGAGTCAGTAATAAAACGAATATAGCCCTGAACAACAGGTTTTCTACAACACATTTCCAGCAGAAAATCCTGGCCGGGTACATTGGCAGATCGCTCAGTTTGATGGCTTTGTCACAGCGTGCTATGCTACCAAGTTGTCAGAGAGGCACTGTAGTGGTTTTGCTTGATAGATGGTGAATGGTGCTTATACAAGGAGCCACTCCAGCGCGCCCATAAATATGCATCGTGACATTTGGAACAAAGCCGCTCGTCCCCTCTTTCCTGATGAGCTCTGCTGCATACTATAACATATTGCCATACTGTCACACCTTGTGTTTCAGAGCCCATCGCTCTGTTCATCACACTGGCAGATAACCTCTAGATGCTGACAGATGATATGGGCAATGGCATTAGGGCTTTATTGTATGCAAAGGCACCTAGCGATTTTTCAGGGAGGCTTACTTAAGCCATTAATAACAAGTCCATGCAATTTAAAGTAGATGTAGGTGATGTATTTCTGATCGAATGGGAGTTGAATGGATGCATATTAAAGCAGACTTCACTATTACAAAAGCCCTTTGTTCCTTTAAGAGGCTCTGCTGAATGGGGTGGTTTAGTTTAGGCCAATAATGTTGTATAGAATACACAGCCACATGCAGCACTATTTTGTAAACTTCTCAGCCATTGGTTCCATCTGTGTGTTCTGGAGCTAAACACCACAGTCTGTTGATGGGACTACACACAATCCTCTCACAGTCTGTAGCTTAACTGTCCCACTGGGGTCTCCAGAAAAGTATTAATTGATCTGATAGAATATCATGGCAACTTTTATCACCAGGCATCAGACACTATTAGATTAGCTGACTCAAATGAACAAAATGTATGAAATATATATATATTAAAAAAGTCCAAATCTCTGCATTTGCTTCTATCACATGAGCCAATAGAGCCTTGTTGCTCAACCCCAGGTCAGAGGGGCTGGTGTCCTCATTGTTCCACATCACCACAGTGTGTTGTGCAGAAGAATGCTGCATGTTCTCACTGGGGCTGGCCTGCTTCTCCAAACACCTCATTGCTTTAGAAAAGAATAAATATCCACGACAGCCAGCAGCAGCAGCTCCTTTCAAATCCCACACACGCCGATTCCTCTCGCTCTCCTCCAAGTCTCTCTCTCCCTCTGTCATCTGACCAGCAGTGCTTCCTGCCACCGAGGACCTGTGACTCAACAAGCAGAATACAGCAGCTAGCCCACCCTTCTGCATATTCATAGAGCTGAGAGCACTCCAGCGCAGCACCAGACCCATCCATCTTGTATGTAGCCATGTAAAAACTAGTGCTGTGAATACTGAAGCACAAAGACCTGGGTTTGCTTTTGGCGCTGTAAGTAGTAGGTCATTTGCTTAAAAGGCCCATATTACGCTACTTTCTGATCTATGTTCTAATGTTGTTTCCTTTGAGCTTTGGGGACGTAGACAGACTAATAATAAAGAGTTCTCAAACATGTGTGAATGAATCAAAACACAAATCCAGGTCTGTTTTTGATGAGGTAACAATATTCTAACATGGCTTAAAGCTCATAAGAGTCCATTTTGTGTAACATAGAACACCTTTAAACAGAAAGTAGACCCGTTTTAACATTGTAATAGTGGAATGTGATGGAGAATTGAGTCCAGACATTTCTATTTTTTTTAATATGTTGGTGTGTTTGAACAGATGACGCTCCCATGGGTTGTTAATTCATTGTTGCCAGGAAATGTAAGGCAATGTTGTCCAGTGCTAACGTCTGCCAAACCAAAAACAGCACTAAAATCTCATAGTGATTTCATAATAATAAATATGTACCACAATTATAATATGAAAAACATACTAAACACAAGTGAATTTTCAACGTCCAGTTGTTAATATTATTTATATGCTCTTATATAGATCAGATATAGCTATAGATACTTTGCAACGACATGAAGCTGGGGGTGTTCTATGTGTATTTCTATGGTGAAATGTTCAGCAGTTACCATGTAGACAATGCACAGGTTAGCAAACGCAAATACGTTTTAAGTTTTACGGTCTAAAAACTCAAGAAAACAAGAAGAAAATGGATTTAAACACACATTTTGAGGAGCGTGTGATCTGTACGAGCGTCCATGGTCCTGTTCAACAAAAAGTCAAAAAGTTATTGAAAAACTGTTGGCTAATGCAAACTAAATCAGCTCACCTGTTGTAGTTCCAACTAAGTAAACTCTTTCTGGTCAAATTGCGTTGAAATGAAGCTCAGATTAAAGTCTAACAAGCCTCAAACAGAGCAGTGCCTACAGATAGCATCACTTCCTGTTGTCATATTTCAGTTTTGGTAGATGAGTATTTTAGTTTAGATATTTTTTATTCTCTAAGTATGATTTTTTGACTCCTGGGTTCACATAAGACAGAGTAAAGCTCCCTTCACTGTTACATTCCTTTAATTACAATATAATTACACTTTTTACCAGAAGAGGTCAGTAAAGTAACAAATCCAGTTGCGCTGGAACCAGGAGATTTTTGGTTGGATTCCAGGGCTGTCTACTATATCTTCACCATTACGCTATAGGGCAATGCCTTGGCAGAGGTCTGTGCTCTTTGAGTGCTTCTTGTTAGCATTTGATTTTATTAGACATATCCACTCGAGCCAACAAAACCACCACATTGTTTTACAGCTTCAGTTATTGACGAAATGCTTCTCCCCGCCTGCATCCATCTCAAACGTAACCATGTAAAAACAGGAGCCGTAAACTGCAACGCAATATCGGAGACTGCATTAGAAATGAGCTGCGCGGCCTGTTTTACACTAATTTCTTTATCCTTTTCACAGGAGTGCCATGTTACAAGAGAATTCCTGAGGCGAGCCAATGGGCCGATAAATCTGCCCCAGCCTCTCTCTCAATTTGTCTCTGTGGAATGTCAGCTGGCACGGGCCCAGACACTGAAAACCTCCTTTCACAATGCGCCAATCCTACCAGACGAGAGAGTCCGTGTTGGAGCAGGGTACAAGGATAAATCGCCACGTGCCTTATCTGGGTGTAGGGGCACCTAACTGTCCTGAGACTCTTTCTTCTTCTCTCTTCCTCTCTCTCTTCGGCGCAGAGCTGGCTGTTAACCTGAGCGGCTAAGTGGGTGACATTGACAAAATACGGGTGTCAACTGAAAAGAGTCCATGCCGTGATATGACACAGACACAGAGGAGCGCGTGGCGGTGCTTCTGACCTACTGTGATTCCACTGTAGTTACGAGCGAGTGTCTCTGCTCAGGACAGTAGTGATAGTGACGGGGAGATTACTGTGAAAAAGATTCTATACAAATTCTACACATTTTCATCAGCAGTAAAGTACTTCAATTAGCCTATACCCCGTTAACGTCCTGATCTTTTAGAACCTCAACCTTCCAACTGCTCAAAACACATCTTTTCCTCACAGCCTACAGCCCCCACACACGACTGTTTTGTCTGTCCTGTCCTTGTTTTAGTGTTACTTTATTGTGAAGCATCTTTGTGTTACCGTGAAAAGCGCTATCTATGTAAACCCAATGTATTATTATTATTATTATTATTATTATTAACCTATCCTGTATTGTTTGCTTGTTTTTAATTATATGTCTTAATTGTTGTTTGTACGGTGTCCTTGAGTGCCCAGAAAGGTGCCTTTATATAAAATTCATTATTTTATTTTATTTTATTTTATTTTATTATTGTTTTATTTTTATTTTTTATTTATTTATTTATTTTTTATTTTTTTATTATTATTGTCTGTATGGTCAAATATACAGTACCCAGATTTGCATCTCTGTCTCTGGTGTTAAAAACTATGGAATGACTTGATTTGAAATAATAATAATAATAGGAATAAATAAAGAAATGACATTGGTGAATTATGAAAATAGTGAAACGTGGTAATTCTCTCTAATTCCACGTATCTGATAACAGGAAACTAAAGTTGTAAATTCTAATTAGGAAAGGGGGTGGGATTAAATAAATTATACTTCTTCCCACTCCTTTTTGGACACTTTGGACTTCCCACTCCTTTTTGGACTCCCTGGATTTAGTGATGTCATTATTTGTGACATGGCTTCTGTTTTATAGTTTGCGCGTTTAAAATAAATAAATTCATTCATAGATAATCATTTTAGACCATTCGCAACACTCCATATTTATTACTCACTTTCCTAGCGCATCCCACTTATTCACAAGCACATTTCACAGCTTTCAGATGTCAGAGCGGAGTTAGGACGTCACCGTAATGCTAACAATAACTAGCATGCTAAAAGCGCACTTACTGTTTTGTTTTTTTGTTTTTTTGGGGGGGGAGGGTTGTTAATATGCTTAGATACATCCAGACAGCACACAGCGGTCTCGTATTAACCCTAAGATCTGCTTTTTACAAAACACCTGTACTAGAGCAAAACATGTTTAACTTTATTGGTGTTTTTAATATTCCAGAATGTGATAATGTCGTACTCCAGAAGGGGGGGCAAGAGACACTTTTCCTTATTGATAACATTGTACTTTGTCAGAAAATATCCAAAAGGTAAATTCATAAAGGTTGAACCTGATCGTTTCTATAAGGGACCAAACCCAAGAACTACCTGTACTACAACAAAAATCTGCATTTTAACAATATTAATTTTAGCTTCCGCCTGTCTGTGTTAAATAATATCGGCTATAAATATTAAGAATGTTGTCCCAGCAGCTCTATTCACGGTTACGTCACAAAACTGGAAGACGTTCGGAAACATGCGGATGACGACTTCCTTTAGGCTCTGTCGGCGATAGGAACTCTGAAAAAACTGAGAAAATGGCCCAGTTTTCTTCATCTAGATGTCATTGTGTTCTTTCTTTTATTCCTTTTATAAATTGCTTATTAATTTGTGTTTTATAATTTGTCAAACTTAAAAAAAAACAACAACCAGCTGCCTGTAAGTGACACGAAGACGAGATTAGAGTCCCGTCCTCCACATTTTCCCGTTGATCACATTCTGCTTTACCATAAAATATCCAAAAGGTAAGTTCACAAATGTTGAACCTGGTATTTTCAATTACAGACTAAACCCAAGAACTCACTGTATTACAACATAATTTTAGATTTTAACAATATTACTTTTACTTTGGCCAATAGAATGCTGCGATGTCTTCTGAAATCCAGCAATTACATGTACAGCCCCTTTAATATCAAGGTATTTTTTTCATTATTATATTAGCTTTAGCCAGAGAGAACAACAGTAACTCTTAACTTCATGGTGATAAATCATGTGGAGCAGAACAATTCTATACAAAACGGAATGACAGTTTTTGAACAAAGCTGTCATTTCTATTTGCATCGCCATTCTTTTCTAAAATAATAAAACATTAAAGACGTTTATTTTGTAGTTCAGTGCGTTCTCTTCTGCCTGTGGTTTTTGTTATAGGCCATAATCCATGTGACAATTATCGCCCACTAGGAGGCAGACACTTCTACTACACAAACATATACATATACATATACATATACATATACATATACATATACATATACATATACATATACATATACATACAGTACAATATATGACTCAGTTTTGTTGGTATGTTCTCACTATTGTTAACAACGTGAAGTAGTAGCTCATCAAGGCCAGAGAGACACTACTTTTTATTACCGTTTGGTTAATGGCACAAATCATAAAAGTTCACTGTAGTGGTTCAGAGCTGCGATTCAGAACCCGTGTTTTCACTGAGCAAAAATACATTCTCAAAGAAGCGTAGCCAAAAAGCAAAATATTGTTTCAAGTAAGACAGGCACTACTTCAAAATAAGAGTACTACAGGGACTACTCAAGTGAGAGTAAAGTTTCATTGTCCCATTTGATTTATAATTTGAAGTTAATTGAAAGGACAAAACATTCAATAACGGACAACATTTGGAATTTTCAAAGGCCACACTAAAAGAAATTATATGAAGTAACAGAGCGAGAAACAAAATCAAATAATTTAACATTGTCAACGTAAACATTTGTCACTGTGTTTTGTTTCATTCACACATGTTTGAGTAACGCTTTATTATTAGTCTGTCTGCATCGCCATAGCTCATAATGCTCTGTTCCACCTTGTGATGTCATGAAGTGGCTATACCTTTTACCTTTAGTTCAGTAGAGATCAGCAATTCCAGGGCTGAAATGATCCAAATGATTCTAGTGAATGTGTGTGGAGTTTAAAAACACAGTGGAGCACTTCCTGTATTACCACGACATGACATCACAAGGTGAAACGTAGTGTTTTCAGTTTGAGAGAAGAACTCAGCCTAAATATGCAGCGTTTGTGAATGAAGCAAAACAAAACACAACTTCAGGTCTGTTTGTGATGAGGAAACAACATTATAACATGGATCAGAAAATAGTTTAATACAGAACCTTTAATACTGCGCCACAACACCGAAGCAAGTTCCAAGTTTTGTAATAAAACTTATTCTACAAAATCAAATAAGACACGATAAGATGCACAGTAAACACCTTTTTGCATTTTATTTAGATTTTTTTGTCACACAGTGGACTAGTCTCATCACTGCCTCTATCACATATCGTAAGCAAATGATCCGAATGAGCTCCTTGTTTGATTAATGGCTTGCGATTCCCACTGCTGAACTGTTGGAGGCTGATTCGCGGTGTGAAGAGAAGAGGCCTGGATGGTAGCGTTCCATGGCAGCGTGGTGCAGTCTCCCACATAGACCGGGCCAGGTGGTGCAATGGCAGAGTGGGAGAACAGACCATGTTTGTGTGAAGATGCAACAACTAGCTCGCACTCTGTCTTTTTTTTTTTCTTCTCTTCCGTCCTCTCTTCCTCTAGCCCTCCTCTGCTCCCTCCTTCCTCCCCTCCTCTCCTCAAACAGTCTGCCCGAGCACTCTTTGTATTGTATTAAAAGGTTGTAGGTTAGCAAACAACAAGATGCCTTCCCACCTGTACCCCCTCCCTTCTTCCCCCAATGAGTCATGAATGAATCGCCGTTTTTGCGCAGTATTTGCAAGAGCAGAAGATGATTTTAAATGTCAGGATATCACTTGTTTCAGCTGCTCTGTTTGATGTATTTAACAACAAGATGTGGTTCACATAACATAATGCAGGCTGGAGTTATGTTGTGATTTTGTCTTTTTGATAGAATTTGCAATGACCAGGTCACAGGAGCTGTATACTTGTGAACACATTTGGAAAAAAAGGGCCTTGGCAGAATTTTCATGTTTGACCTTCTAATAGCAGAAAGCAGAGGTTGTGACGTATACAAAAACATCTTGCATTCCAGAGGCTGTAAAGTCAGTAAAGGTTATGGACAAAATGTCTGAATTCATCGTTTCTTCATCAAATCATTTGTAAAATGGCAGACTGCCACATAATGCATTTCAGAAACCAGAACAGCTCCATGTAAAGATATTGTACTTTGTAAAACACGACTATCACATACTGCAGAGCAAAATAAAAGCCTAGATCAATACCACTCCAGCCTCTCCAACACAGAGACTTCAGCCCAGCCAAGTACACCAGCGTATTTAAGAGGTTCATGTTACTGCATGACAGTTGGCATGAGTGTAAAACAGGCATGTGCCAAGAGGAGCTGCCAATGCCCAGCATGGCTGGTTTTAATATTTTAATGTGTTTCATTACAACAGTATGGGCCAGATAGCCTTTCTGACGTCCAGACAATTGTCTGCAAATGAACAAGATTACATGACAAGCCCTGAATGACAGAGCTGCCCACGGCTGCCTACCCTGGCCACTTATCTGATGGTAGCCTAGCAACAGATCCCTGACCTGGCTTTGACCTCCACCCGATAAGGTCAACACCTGAAGGCTCTCCCATTGGAGGGCTGGTGGAAGGAGGGGAGGAGCTTTGGGATGTGGGGAGACAAAGGATTCACAGAGCAAGGGCAGTTCCTCTGCATACAGCCCTGCTCCCCGCTGACCGAGTGCGTACAAAAGCCCGCAGACCCTCGGAGCAGGATTTATCATAGTGTGTCTACCTATTTATTCATGTGGGATAAGAAAGAGTTCATGTGCTGATACAAAAGCCTCTTAGCATATTCAGGTAGTGCCTTATTCTATACAAGGTTATGTACATCTCTCCTTTCCACACTGCATCAGCACCGGCTCGAACTGTTTATAATGAACTCTTTTGTTGTGGCAAAACACGGCAGACGCATCACGAAGGAGGTGCTGAATGTGAAATTAATGGAGCACAGCAGCCCAGCCCACAGACACACACTTCCCTCTCCATCACCAGGACAAAGCTCACTTGATTTAGCTGCAGCGATATGCAAGTTAATCCAAATTGTGATGGTGGCAATATCGTATTAGAGAATGGCAATAAAATCAAGCTGGGGCTGGTAACACATTACAGACATCAGAACATGTTGAGCACGGTCCATTACAATATGAAGTGACATTAATCAGTAGGGGTCCGCTTACACACACTGGAGCATAAAACAAACTGCAAATCATAGGCTCGGGGAGGCAATGGGGAGGCGACGCATGCACGGCCAAAAACACGCACGCTAGCAATTCAAGTGCTCATGAACTGATATCATTTGAACAGGAAAATACAAATAAAACAGATTTTATCACTGGCCTTCTGCTAAATAAATTATGGCATATTGTAAAGAGAAGGATAGTCAACCAGCCAAGGGCACAGAGCTGCACCCTTGAATAGCTGTTCAAAGCACTTTTTGTAATTATTTTTGCTCGGCCTTATTTTGAAATTAAATGGAGTTTTTAGAGACAGGTCGAAAGAGTGGCAGTTTTATGACACGAAAAATGCATTGTTTTTTGCATTGGGAAAAGGGAAAACACTTGTGAAAGAAATTAATAAACTGTAGAAAGGTCGTGAGGAGTTTTATCAAGGTGTTAATTAGTCTGCATGTCTGTAATAAAATTTTACTTTTCAGGCGTCATACTTTTACTCCTATTTAATATTTTTACATACTACTTCTTGAAGGTGGAAGGTTCAAAGTAGGTTTTAAGGTAGACGTCCAGACACTGTTTTTGAACTTAAGATGATTGCAAAAGTCAGTTTCAGTTTCATGCAAAGTTTTGGTAACTCTAACCCTGTGCAAAATGGTTATATGTTGACAAATGACAACTTTTGTGTTTCCTGCACTCGTCCTGTAATGATTGTTTTTCTCATTTTTATGGTCTATCATTTAAATAACTGAGTTTTGTTTCAGTTATACTTGCTTCACATTATAAATCAGATGTCCAGGCAGTTCCACTTACTTTGGTAGGCTTTCTCCAAACACTTTTTACTTTTACTTTACTCGTTTCTTAGACCACTGTTTTGTTCTTATTAATAATATTATTTTGAAGTAACTGTACAATGGTTATAGGTGGGTAAAGTAGCCAAAAATTGTACTAAGTAAGAGTAACGTTACTTCAAAAAAATATTAGTCAAGTAGAAGTACAAAGCAGAGGTCGAAGAAATTATTCAAATAAAAGTAAAAAAGTATTTGGGAAAACTACTACTTAAGTAAAAGTAACTTAAAGATGGAACATATGATCTGATTTATAATTTGAAGTTAATGTAATGTAATTTGATGGACAAAACATAAAATAATGCACAAAATCGGGTGTTTTAAAGAGAAAAATGCGACAAAACAAACCATATCTGGAGGAGGAGTGCAAGAAACACAAAAAATGTTCAAATCATTTCGTATTGTCACCATAAAGCTTTACTCAAGTAAGAGTACTGTTACTTCAGTACAAATATGACTCAAGTAGAAGTAAAAATATGCTGGTTGAAAAGTACAATGATGAATTTAAAAAGTTACTCAAGTAAAAGTAACTGAGTAAGTATTTTTTGACAAATAATGAAGAAGTGATTGTGTCTAGCGTCGCATTTCTAACCGTGCTTTGCGTTTGTGAACACAGCACTGTCAAGAGGAAGGACTGGCCCTTTTTCTTTTTTTTTCACGAGACCTCTGGCCTAGTTCACTCGGGGCAATAGGCTCCTCCCCCTGTATGTGTGTATACATGTGAGAGTGCAGGCGCTGGCTCCTACTGCAAGGAACGGCTGAAGGTCATAGGGCAGGAAGTCGGCCACCTGCCTCTGTCACACTGTACTGCAGAGAGCGCCAGAGGAAGTGGAGGCTCACTAAGTAGAGTACATGTCAGTAGGCTTTCTGTGACCAGTCCTAGAGGTCATGAGCTTTTCTGTTCTGTTCAAACTCTCCGTTCATTTTGCAACTGAACTTTTACTCAGAATGTGTGTTTCTAAAGCCTGTACATGTTCGCCAGGTTTATACTAATCTTTTCAGAGCTCTTCCCCAGGCAACTTCAACAATCACTAAAGGTTATGCATTATTTAAAGGTGCACTATAGAACTTTTCTAGTGGAAGGACACCTGCTTGGGATAATATTCTTGCTTTTTTGGAACGTTTTCAACACTTATCAAGTTACTAGTCAGATCTGGGTGACCTGACTCACTGTAACAATGTATATTCCAAGAGAGCAATAAAATACCCAAAGTAGAACCCACAGATTGCTGCGATTTATAAGAAAAATCCATTTTGATTTAATTTTGCACTGAAAAGAGTGTTAGCAAATGAAAGGAAGCCCATACCAGACTATCTCCCTAAAAAGCAAGATAATTAAAGAGAAATGAATCATAAATATCTTTGCAGATTATCTTTTTTACATGAAAAACTTTGAAAGGTTTGGCCCTGAGGTGCCCTAATGCACATTCATTTTGAAAAGTTACGTATTAACTTATCAGGAAAGTTACATATTACTTTATTAAGATGTTCAAGCCCTACCAAGTGAAAGATCATATACTGCAGTTTAACCTTAAACACAGCAACAGTGTCGTTATAGGCAGCTCACCTCACTTTTCACTCAGTTCAGTCAATTTAGACGCAACAGAGAAGTTTCTACCTTAAGCAAGTTTACTAAGAAAGTTAACGGATGTGGCAAGTCAAGGATAATATATTGCAGTGGACAAGAATCATTTAAATGACAGAAAAGGGTGGCACAAAGGGCACAAAAGGACAGGGGACTGTACTTTAAACAAACTGGACAGCTGTATTTTGAGCTAGACCAATGGCTATCAGACTTTTTTGGACTCTCAAAGACGCTTTGCAAACAATTAGGAAGCAATAGGGGAAAAAAACAGTAGAAAACAGCGGTGTAATAAAACCTGAAACAGTCTTCTGAATATGTGAGACGAGCCTCTAATTTGAATATGTTTAAATCTTAAAAAGGTTCTGTTTCGCTGTGTATATGACTGAAAGGTTTTTATTCTGCACTCTTCTCTTTTAATGCTAATTTTATGATGATTATTGAAGTTCTGGTCTGTTTGTATTGTGATTTTAATGCCTTTCTTATTCTGTAAAGCACTTTGAATTACTTTGTGTACGAGTTGTGCTATACAAATAAACTTGCATTGCCTAATATTGCGCAGTAAAGTTTTCTACTCTTGATTAAAGCAAAATTGTCGAGTTGTTCTCGACCAGCGCTGAATCACCGGCCGGTACAGGGATCTCTGCATTGGTATGTGCTGGAGGCGACAGCTCCTCTCGCTCCCTGCATAAATGTGCCAAGCTACGACGAGAGCATAGAAGGCCAGAGGGCAAAAAGGGAGTGAACCACCTGCTTCTGTCACACTGTCAGGATGAAGGCAGGACGGGTGCAAATAGGGTGAGTGTGTATGCCTGTGCCCGCTGCATTGTGTAGGAGTGGGACAGGTGGCACGCCGGACAGCCCTGGCACGAGCACACCCAGGATTTATCACTCAGCTACAGTCACGGCGAGGCAGGGGACAGATGTTTCTTCTTACCCCGGGGCACCATCCGACTGGCCGATGGAGGGTGTTAGCGCGACTAGCCTACACCCTGCGCAGGACAGGCCCATGGGGAGAAAGTAGAGACGGAGCAGGGACTGAGACACAAGAAGACAGGAGTAAGAAGAGAGGGAGGGGGAGAGGAAGGATGCTCAGTATGCCCCAAGGCGAAAGCAAGTTAGCTCGTTTCTCTCCTGTTCCAGAATCCACCTGAAACTCATTTAGCCCCAACTAACTGTCCAGTCACTATAGGGAACCATTTTAATAAGTGGTAATAATGCTGTGTGACAAGAGGAGCTGTTTGCAAGGCATGGAGGAAGCTGGAAGTTATTAGACTTTCACATTTACATTTTTTCCTCAGCAAATTTGCAGATATTTGGTCGTCCAATAAGGCATCTCTATCTCTCTGTGACTATTTACACTGAAGTTAATAAGAGAGCGGAGTAGGAGAAATTTGGTGTGCTGAACAGTGGTTTGGCATCCCGGACAAAATGAGAATCTAGTGTGAGCCATAATTTACACATCACAAGGTCTTTGAATGAATAAATCAGACTGGCCAAAGGGGGTTTATTTTGCAGCAAGAGTTAGAAAAACAGAAGAAACAAAACAACTGCATAAACTGTAACACTGTGGACTCAACCTTATGCTATTTCTATAAACATTTAAAGGATTTAGCATTGTTTTAAGCTGGATCTTTGAATAAAAAGGAATAAAAATTGTTTTATTTCATACCAGGTCTACATAGACACTAGTTTAAAGTTGCATTGTGTAACTTTTCTGGTGGAAGGTCCGTCAAAATCTTTTCTCTGTGGAGATGTTATTGCTTTGTCTGGAATGTTTACGAGTATGGTAATTAACACCTTCCTATCTTCATGGAAACCAAATCAGACCAAGTTGCAGGTCAGATCTGTGGAGAGGCGACCCCGCTCACAGTCAGAATGTCTGTTTTTCTAGTTAGTTTTGAGCTCTAAAACCACCTGTAATTGAATAAATGTAAAGTAGAGCTGTTTAATGTCACACTGTGGAACATTCCAGGCAGAGTAATGACATATCCATAGAAACAAGCAGGTGACGGACCCCCAACCAAAATGTTACATAGTGCAGCTTTAAAGACTGTAGTGCAAGTCGGGTGAATTGTCTTGTTCTAGGACACAAAGGCAATAAGATTTGGAATGGAAATAACAGAGTGATAACGGAAATGGTCTAAATGAAGTTAGAATGAAAGCTGTTAGGAACTTGTTAACTTGTTTACTAATTGTTAATTTGGCCCAGAGAAAACAACATGGAATATTCCCCCTACTGCAGTATTAGCATTGGTTTCTACACAGCTTCTTTTTAAAGCTCCTATAGTATACAAATTGACTCTTGTGAGCTTTAAAACATGTAGAGATGGGCAAGTCCAGTACTGAAATTATCCATATGATTCTAGTGAAGGTGTATGGAGTTTAAAAACCCAGTGGAGCTCTTCATGTATTGCCACATGACATCACAAAGTGGAGCAGAGTGAAGAACTCAGCCTATATATGCAGGATTTGTCTGTTGAACATGTGTGAATGAAACAAAACAAAACTCCAGGTATGTTTACGAAGAAACAACATTAACATTGATCAGAAAATAGCATATTATGGGCTCTTTGAGTTCAAGACACAAAACTGCACATAGACGTACACGGAGGCAACATTTTGTATTTATGTCTATTCAAAAGACGTGCATTTTCAGTTCAAGTGTCCTACATCGACAAAGAAACACTAACAGCTAAAAAAATATATCTTTTACTTGAACACAAAGGGGTCTAAACTGACAAAACAAGCTTTGAAAGATCTCAAGAAGTATCTGGACTGTACTGTATAGTGAGGCAGGTTTTCACATTAGTGTACAGTATGTGTGTGGGAGCTGAGGAAATTTGAGAGCTGTCGCCGGTAATATAGCCCCATGCTTTCGTCCCCGGAGCAATGAGGAATGACCTTTAGGTTCAACCCTGCGCCGAGGTCGTGTCAGCGTTGCCATGGCGACTATCAGAGGAGTGCACGGCTGCCAGCATTACCTCAGCTGCCTGGCATTGTCGGGGTCAGAGAACAGGCTGTGACCTCGCCATGGCGACCGAACTCGACTGGGAACGAAAACAGCACAGAGACAAACGCAGATACAAGTACGAAGGGGATTATTGCTGTTAAACGGGCTACGTTACACTGTTTTTATCTGTGTTCAAATGTTGTTTCCTCGTCAGAAACATGACTTGAGTTGTGTTTTGTTTCATTCACAGATGTTTAACACACAAACCCTGAATATTTAGGCTCAATTCTTCTCTCAAACAGACCTCCTTGTGACGTCACGTGGTAATACAGGAAGTGCTCCACTGTGTTTGCAAACTCCACACACCTTCACTAGAATCATTTGGATGATTTCAGACATGGAACTGCTAATCTCTACTAAACAAAAGTCAAAAGTTAACTTGAAAACTACCACTTTGTAACATCACAAGGTGGAACAGCATTTTGAGCTTTGGGGCTGTAGACAGACTAATAGTAAAGGGTTTTTCAAACACGTATGAATGAAACAAAACAACTCCAGGTCTGTTTTTGAGGAGGTAACAACTTTCAACATGGCTTAAGGCTCACTAGAGTCAATTTTGCATAATATGGGACCTTTAACAACAAACTTTTTACAGGAACGGATGGATGTGGAGGGCTGGTTATGTTATATTTATGTATGTTTGGTTGTTGAAATTAGGTATGATGAACTTAAACTACATTGATAGAGGAAAATGCGAAAGAAATGAAGACTACATCCACATTTTACATATGTGTACCATAATTTCTCTAGTAAATTCATATAGTTGTATTTTTTGTATGTTTCCCTATAGGTAGAATTAACAAGGACATAATGCTTGCGTATACTGCATCCAGGGTTCGTCGTTTAATGATGTTTTTCAATCCTACTTTTCACTATTCTAGTTCAAGGTAACACTTAAATATGCCCTACAGAGATAAGTTGTTTATAAACCAACCTTGAAGAAATGTTTATTTCAAAAACGTTTCATTCTGAACTTTACAAGTTCATCAAATGTTATTACATTGTGGAAAATGTTATTATTTTTTAAAAGTGAACACAGTAGGTTAAGATTTAGAGTAATCATTATTGTTAAGGCAAGTCACGACAACGTACGCTACCAGTCAAAAGTTTGCACACACTCTCATTAAGTGGTGTTTTTCTTTATATATTTACTACTTTCTACTCTCTTTAGATTCATACAGAAGACTTCAAATATACTGTATGAAGCAAGATTGACGGCATTATGCAGTAAAGAAAAAAAACAAAACAATAACTGAACTACATATTTTTTATCATTTCTATTCAAATCCTCAGAGTACCCACCCTTTGCTTTGTCGACAGAGCAGAAACCCTTGGCCTTTTCTCAGTGAGCTTCATGGTAAAGCTGTGCCATGTCAGGGTCCAGAGTTTAAACCAAAGGGTGGACAATTTATTAGTTTTATTTTAATCTAAAACAAGTGTTGAGTTATTTTGAGTTCATTTTGTGTTAACTGCATTTCATATGTGTCCATTCATAGCTTTGATGTCTTCAGTGAGAATCTGCGATGGAAATAATCATGGAAATAAAGACGGAACATAAACAAAAAAGTATGTCCAAACTGTTAGTATATCTATCTATCTATCTATCTATCTATCTATTCCTCTATCATCTGTCTCCATGGAGATGTTATTTTGTCTAGAATGTTCCACAGTATAGATTAAACCTATTTATCACGAGGGAGACAAGCAGGTCACAGCACTATGCTACATTACAGTTCAGATCTGTGGAGAGTCGCCCCTATTCACAGAAGGAATTATTGTATTATTGAGCAATAGAAACACCCGTAGTGAGTAAATGCTGGATGGATCTGTTTAATGCCATACCGCGGAACATTCCAGGCAAAGCAATAACATCTCCATAGAGACAAGCAGGTAGCGGACCCTGAGCCAGAAAGATTGAGAATGTTTTAATGGTGCACTGTGTAACTTTCAGATGGAGGGTCTGCTACCTGCTTGTCTTCATTGAAATTGCAGTTTTGCTTTTGAATGTTCCACGGTACGGCATTAAACTTATTCATCCTGCATTTATTCACTTACAGGTGATTTTATTTCTCAAAAAAACTTGGAAACACTTGGAAAAACTTCTTCAGAGCTGAAATCTAACTTGGCTTGCTGTCATCACATAGAGGTAGATAAGCTTAATGCCGTACTGTGGAACATTCCTGGAAAATAAACAAACAAACATTCTGTATAGGCAAGCAAGTGGAGGCAAAGTTACACAATGCGCCTTTAAGTCTCGTCTTAAGACCCACTTTTATGCTGTGGCTTTTAACACTGTGTGAGTTGTGTGCTCGTCTGCGTCTTTTGTTTATTTTATCGTTTTATTATCGTTTTTTGTTATCAAATTTGATTGAAGTACTTTTATTGTCTTAAACAGGACTAGTGGACATAAATATCGCTTTATTTGATACTCCCAATGTTTTATCTATTTTGTGCAGCACTTTGGAATCTGTTTTGCTTATGAAATGGCCATATAAATAAAGTGTATTGAATTAGATATTGCATGTTTAATACGACAGTTTCGCTTAAGTTTCCATTTGCAACTTCACTGTATGTTATTAGTGAACTGGCATAACTTCACAAACACAGAGGGGAAGCTGTATTTTATAACTTATATTTCCTAACAAAAGCCAAGAAGAGTTATCCTGAGGTAAAAACTATAAGTCTGTACAGTAAACTCAAACTTCCTCCTTGGGCGAGTTCAAGACAACATCAGAGGTCTTGACATATGCATATTTTCTTCTCTCCGGAATCATGTATAATGTGGGAAAAGTTTTGAATAGTTAAAGGTCCCCCTGTATTACTCAAAACTGACTCTTGTGAGCTTTAAGCCATGTTAGAACGTCGTTACCTCCTCAAAAACATACCTGGAGTTGTTTTGTTTTACACACACGTTCGAGTAATAATTTAGCTTTTGTTCAGTTGAGATTGGAAATTCTAGGGTTGAAATTATCCAAATAATTCTAGTCGAGGTGTATGGACACGTTGGAGTACGGAACATAGTGTTTTTCGTTTGAGATAAAAACTCAGCTTAAATATGCAGGATGTATGTGTTAAACATGTGCAAAAGAAACACAACTCCAGGTGTGTTTTTGACGAGGAAACAACATTATAACAGATCAGAAAATAGCGTAATATGGGCCTTTTTCAGTTCCTTTATTCCACACTTGTGTATTGGTGAGTGCAGGTGAGTGACACACCTGACATGTCATTAAAACTGTAATAACAGATGTTGTAATATTGAGAATTACAATGGCCATTATGCTCTCAAATAAAAAAGGTAATGGTCTGTGTTAATCATTGCAAGCAGGAGATGCAATAATATACAAGTCTTTCTATTCGTGGACCATGTTTGTGTCCACTCTCGTCCTGATAGAGCCCATTTAATCATGTTGTTCTGTTTCCTAATTAGCAGAAATGCAAAGTGTCTTTGTCACCTGTGGACAGCCAAGAGGGCTAATTTGGGCTTTTCACTAATTGCCACGGTAACGAGCCTCCTGCGCCTCTGCTGGGGGTGGGTGGACGGCATGGCAAGAGAGAGGAGGACTGGAGGAGGAGGAGGGAGGAGAGGATGGAGAGATGAAGAGGAAGAAGACACAACTCCTCTCACATGCGGCCGAGGTGTGAAAGAACGCTGCAGGCCAACAGAACGCAGCCTGGAGGAGTCCAACTGCACGGAGCGGGGAACAGGCTGCGCTGTGAAAAAGCCCCAACACCCAGCGGAGAGGGAGGGAGGAGCTCACCGGCCACTACGGAGCGGGCAACTTTCATGGAGAGACATGGAGAGATGGCTGGGGATAATTACTGGACACTTCTCTGACACCTGTTATTCCCCCACCTGGTTTATATTGGTTTTCTCTCACAGTCTCTTTTGTTGTTCTTTTAATAGAGGGAGTCTTGGTAGGCAATTAGTGGCTGGACATGTATGAAGCATGGGGGCTGGCAGGAAGAGGGGGTGTTGGGGATAAAAATACTGCAAACTCAAATATATAATGTTTTACCGTGTAATTATGAGGACAATCCAGCAGCCAGCAGCTATATGTCCAGTGGCAGGAGCACACTCTGGCTGAAAATCCAACAAAGGTTACAGCGACATTAGTAAAATGCTGAATACATAACTTTGGACAACATGTATTTAATGTTTCACTAAACTTTTAAAAGTACTTTATCTTGAAAATGCTCCGTGTAAAATAGCTCATTATTTGCACATCAATGTAACGTAACTGAAGCTGGTCTGAAACGCACGCCGTATGTATCATAAATATTGTGTCTATTTTCACCTGTTCATTTGCATAGACGCTATAAAATGCGTGCGTCAGGGTGGTACAGTTTCCGCAGACAAATAAATCAGCCGGGCGGAATGTAATTTGACTCCATCAATATGGTCCCTGTGCTGAATTAGGCTTTTTCAAATCCATTTTCTGTTCAGCAATACACCCTAAAGCTCGGGGGCACCTTGTCCGTGCGCCACTATCGGGGGCGAGCTCCCCGCGTGCGAGTGCGTTTGCGTGTGTGCGTGAGAGAGCGCGTGCGACTGCGAGTATGCGTGAGTGTGTGCGTGCGCGCGCGTGCCTGCTCTGCTGTTGCTGCCCTTTGATCCCTGCATTAGTGTTAGTTAGGGGCTCGGAGACACACTTGCACCGAGAGCAGCCATAGTCAAGACACGGCAACAACAACAGCGGCACCTCCTCCGCTCTGTTCCCATTCCCCAACAATACACTTTAAACCGAGCAAAGCCAGGTGCACGACCAAGTCCCTGCCATCACTGGCGCCTCCAGTCTCAATGGGAAAAACCTTTTTTCTTCTTATCCCTAAACAAGGACGAGAATGTGATTAAAAACGGGGGAAAATGCCAAGGAGGAAGCAGGAGCAACCCAAGCGCCTGCCTTCACGTAAGTCCTTCTGTCGATTTGTGCATTTTTACCGCTCTCCGTGTGTTTTGCGCAGTAGTTTAGGGTTAAAGAGGTGAAACAGACAAAAGACTCGGCGTAGGTTATTTCTCCCTTTTTAGGTCCGAGCGAGGCAGCCATGTTGTTGGCGATGGGTAACGTTAGCGAGGCAGTGAGTGGATAAATGATACGTGGCTTTATTAAAGAGTAGAATCGGCAGAGGTCCGGTTCCGCTAAAGCTTGTGGTCAGTGGGCATATGTGTCGGTCATGTGTGAGAGGAACCACGGCACAGCGTTGTCGGTAATGTGCTCGCCTTTGCTCGGTCGCTTTCGGGTAGAAAGGGGAGGTTCTGGGAGTCTGGCCGCAATAAAATGAAGGGTCAGCCGGATCAGACAAGCCAGAGTCTGGCTACCCCGATATCCCAGTGTTCCTCGTTAGCCATAGCGCTATCTAGCAACCCGGGCTAAACTTCATTTCATCTGCTTTATATTTCCAACTTTAGTCTCGTAGTTTTGCGGCTTCTGTTCGCGGAAACACGTTTTTTCGCGCTTGTTTGTCGTCGACTTTTTAAAGTGTAGCCCTAAAGGAGCCTGTGTGTTTTTCTGTACCCCTCCCCGTCTGCACGCAGGCTGTGTCAGAGCCATGGTCGGTCACCTGAAGTTCAGGGTTTTTCCCCCTTCCCCTTTGCAGCCATTCATTGCAGACAGACTCCGATCAATAACGCGCTTGGAAAAAGAAAAAGCCACAGCAAAACACCGCTGTGCATTCCCTAAAATCACATTCCCGACGTGTTCTTTGCTCATATTTACAGCGTGGTTTCTTTTCGTCGGAGGTGAGTTTACTTTGGTACATTTGACCCTCGGTATCTTCCATTGTGCCTTTATCAGTCCGTAATGAACCGGAGCACGTGCACTTCCATTTTCCCGCCACTAGAGGATTCCTTCTTTTGGCGCTCGTGGGCAAACATAAGTAATCACCTAAGGAATGAAATAAGTGACATTTTTTGCTCTTCATGTATTTTTTTTACCCTGCACACACGTAAGCACCCCGCTCCATTAGTCATATTGGAATGCAAATGCGCTGAATAATTAAAACATGGTGATTCATCTTTAAATAAACCAACTCCTGATGCTTTTATCTTATGACAGCATCTTTTGTGGTGTTAAATGTCACAGAAGAGCATCCCCGGGCTCGATCTAAATATCTTTCAACACCGTCTTCTCGCTTAAAGTCAAAAGGTGTCCGATGGAATGAGTGGCTTACAGTCCGTCTTCTATTTCGTTTGCTTGCAGATCAATCGTCATGTATTCGTTTTTATTGTAACAGTGCCGTATCCTGGTTGGCATTTTGTGGTGTTAATTTCAGCTGTTTTGGCGTCTGACCTAAAACTGAACTTGAGAAATTGCATCGCTTGCTTGAAGGCACAAAGGTGACTTAGGGTGGCAATGAGTGACTGTTAGTATGGCGTCTTTGTGAGTGAGTGAGCTGATGGAGAGATTATTTGCACAGAGAATGCTATTAACATGCTACTTAAAAACCTCTTATAATGCATTTTGCGGTTAATATTTCCTTCCGTAAATGCGCATTACAGTCTTTTCATATAGGCCTACTCAAAGCATTTCTAACTTCTCCTTAAACGCGGGAAATTAGGCTATAAAAAGCTTTCAACTGTGTTATTATGGCGTTCTCTCATCGTTAACTTTCCGGGTTGTATTTTAATTTATTCAGCACGTTTGAGTAATTCTGCATTGTCCGGCGTTTGGGATTTGACTGCGTAGAAAGAGCAGTTTTCACCTAGTAAGCCTACCACCTATCCCCGCCTCCTGGGTCATGTAGCAGCGTTGGTTAAGATTATGATGGCGCAAATATCTTTCTTTTATCTTAATAATTTAATCTCCTTCAATTTGTGGAGTATAAATGTCACTTACTGGCCGTATTTAATCCTTAAGCAGTCACAATCAGTGTAGTATCTTAAAGGTCCTATACTACACAAAATGGATTATTGTGAGTCTTAAGTCATACATTCTCAAAAACATACTTGGAGTTGTGTTTTGTTTTATTCTCACATGTTTGAGTAATCCATTATTATTAGTTTGTCTACATCTCCAAAGCTCAAAATGCTCTGTTCCACCTTGTGATGTCATGGAGCGGTAGTTTACAAGTTAACAGCTACCTTTTACCTTGTTTTGTTTTTTTATTTTTGTAGTTGGCAATTCCAGAGCTGAAATCATCCAAATGATTCTAATGTAGGTGTGTAGTTTAAAAACACAGTGGAGCTCTTCCTGTATTACCACATGACATCACAAAGTGGAGTGTTGAGAGTCTGTTTGAGAGAAGAGCTCTGTCTAAATACGCAGTTTGTGTGATAAACATGTGTGAATGAAACAAAAATACAACTCCAGGTCTGTTTGTGATGAGGAAACAACATTATAACAAAAATCAGAAAACAGCGTAATATCGGCTCTTTTAAAGTTTATGATAAAACAATGAGCAGGAAGTTATGCAAATATATAGTCCAGGTTGTTTTTAGACTATAGGAGGCCGCCATAGTCTCTTGTATTAATGAATAACACTGGTGTAGCCATTATCAATAATAAAAACAAGTCATTTAAATCTACAGTTTGTTCTGCAATTTCGAACAGGAAGCCAATACTATTTACAACAAACAAAATGTCAAATAATGATCTACATATGTTTATTAATTAGACCATGAAAAGCATCACACATTTCACTGACGCTTCACTCCCCTTCTTCTTCTTCTTCTTCTTCTTCTTCTTCTGTGCTTATAAGGGCATACAGTAGATAGGGCCTATAGATCAATTTGAATTTCAAATAAGCCGTCCTGTTTCGGCCATTTGATGTGACTCATTGTGTAGGATATGATGACAAACGGAGCTCAAATATGAATAGCTTGAATGTCCGGCTGTGACTCAGGTGGAAAATTAGCCAAAAGTTATTTTCGTTTCTGCTTAATACAGTTTTGTAATTTGGTGACCATTGGTAGGCCTTCTGCAGCAAGGCTAGTCTTTTGTAAACATTCTATAAAGGCTTGTAATGTAATGTAATAGATATTAAGGACTCGATTTCACCTTTCACAAATGAGAAGTGTAAACAGTGAACTGCTGTATGCCTGGAAATTTGAGGTCAATTCCTGTTTTGTATGGTTTATTTTTGAATGGCTGCAGTTACACCTGGCCAATGTTTATATTAAAGGCCCTATATTATTCATTATTGACTCTTGTGAGCTTTAAGACATGTTAGAATGTTGTTAACTCCTCCAAAACAGACCTGGAGTTGTGTTTTGTTTTGAGTAATCCTTTATTATTAGTCTTTCTACATCTCCAAACCTCAAAATGTTTCGTTAACAGCTCCTTTTACCTTTTGTTCAGTAAAAATAGGCAATTAAAGAACTGAAATTACCCAAATGATTCTAGAGAAGGCGTTTGGAGTTTAAAACACAGTGGAACACTTACTTCTTGTATTACCACATGACATGACATCACAAGGTGGAACAGAGTGTTTTCTGTTTGAGAAATCGGCCTAAATATGCAAGTTTGTGTCTTAAACATGTGTGAATGAAACAAAACACAAAATCCAGGTGTGTTTTTGATGAGAAAACAACATTATAACATAGATCAGAAGCATATAAACAAACATGAACGCATGATGGACAGTGTTTTCTTCAGATTTGGTTTATAAATAATGAATGAATAATGATTGTAAAGGGTCATAGTTCGAACTGGAGTTTTCATTGGAACTTCATGATAACAGATGAAACCAGGAGTTGTTGGTATAAGTAAAATTGTTGTGGAGAAAGGTTGTATACAGAAGAACTATATCAAATCTCATGACTGACTGACCCATGACAGGCTAGGTCAGTTTTGTTCAATCTATTACAGTAGTTTCTTTGTATTATTTTTTTCCCCGCACTTTTTCACTTTTTCTCCTTTATTTCAAGTGATTTATTTCTTGTTTCTCTTATTTAACAAGTTGAAAATTAGTGCTGACATCCAAAAAGGAATCAATTTGCAAATAACATCAACAAAATACCATTCAAACTTTGAGGATATGGAACGAAAAAACACATTTTTCTGACCGTTTTAACATCATATAAGAATATAAAGGTGTTTCCATATATTTTTAGTCCTTTGATACAGATCTGCACCTGTCACATCTGCTGCTCATGTCCAACCTGAAAACAAAACGATGAGTAAAATTAAATGAGAGTAAAACTGGGAATGATTTTAATTACAATCATCATTTCAATCTTCACTTTCACAAAATGAGTATTCTAACCTGTCATAATGCACTTTAAGCCCCTTTATAATTGGTCTGTAACAAACTCCCTCGACAGTTATTTGTTCTTTCATGGCCGATACCGATATTTTTAGGCTGATACGTAGGACTGATTTTGATTATTTTCCCAAATTAATGTCATTTAAATGTACTACAAACTCACCCACCGCACTTTTTTACCATAAACCTTTCAGAGAGCTTCGTGTGTATTTTTTTAGATTGACCAAAACAAAATATCGCAGTGTGCTGGAGATTTAAAGGTCCTATATTAAGCAAAATTGACTATCGTGAGCTTTAAGCCACATTAGAAAGTTGTTACTTCATTAAAAACATACCTGGAGTTGTTTTGTGTTTTTATTTTTAGTCTGTCTTCAGCTCCAAAGCTCAAAATGCTCTGTTCCACCTACTGATGTCACAAAGTGGTATTTTTTTTAGATAACAGCTACCTTTTTACCTTTAGTTCAGTAGGGATTGGCAAGTCCAGGGCTGAAATCATCCAAATGATTCTAATGAAGGTGTGTGGGGTTTAAAAACACAGTGGAGCACTTCCTTGATTACCACGACATCACAAGGTGGAACAGAGTATTTTGCGAGAAGAACTCAATCTAAATATGCAGGACTTATGTGTCTGTGTCAACATGTGTGAAACAAAACACAACTCCAGGCATGTTTTGCTGAGGAAACAACATTATAATATAGATCAAATGGTGTAATATAGACTCTTTTAAGGCCGATATGCTAAAAAGTCAAAATTTTGGCTCGTCTATCTCTACTGTGAATCCTGCAGGCTCAGTTGTGGAGCAGGGCTGTGTGTGCTCCAGCTTTAGACCCAAGCCTCCGCTCTGATTTTGGACTTGCTTCCGTCCTCAAGTCAACAAACTGTCACCCAAAAGTATGAATTTGTCAGAAGCTTTTTGCGCTTTGTTTTGAATCTTCCCACTCTAGAATGGAAGTGTCACCTCATGGCATTCGCTGTCAGTCTGTGTGCTTTTATTATTCAGCCAACAACACCCAAGCGCCGTGCCAAACCCAAAAAGCACAATATCAAGCTTCGGATCTCTTCATCTGTGGCGAGAAAGGCCAAGCTAATACACACGCTTTAATGCTGGGGGTGCTTTATCTGCAGACCTGGATGTATGGCTCTTGTAGCTCGCTGCCTGCTGTCCGATTGTCCGTGGCACCGGCCTGGCAGAGAGCTTGGCACAGTTTTAAGGCTCATTTATGTTCAATGTTCTGGATGCATATAGATATTGGTGGTTTTCGGATTCT
Source organism: Taenioides sp. WSHXM2023 (assembly GCA_029959045.1). Taxonomy (NCBI): domain Eukaryota; kingdom Metazoa; phylum Chordata; class Actinopteri; order Gobiiformes; family Gobiidae; genus Taenioides; species Taenioides sp. WSHXM2023. Next base: position 4,245,266 of record CM057090.1, read on the forward strand.
GGAATGTGATAATGTCATATTCATACAAAAAAGCTTTAGGACATTAGCCATTTAAATGTGCTATGCATTTTTTTCACTTTTAAGTTACTGCTCCTTGCATTTGTATCTCTACAAGAACTTTGGCGTGCGTTTTCTGTTTCATTTGAATCATCTGAAACCCAGCAATTAGGTATGGGATCTCGCAAGACAATTGCTACTAGATGAGAGATGAGAAAATGTTATTATTTGTTTATTGCGCTTTGGACTGTTGTGTTCTGTAACATGTCTTTGATTATTATTATTATTATTATTATTATTATTATTATTATTATTATTAAAAATGATCTTGTGAGACTTTTGAGAAGCTGCAGTTCCAAAAAGCACTGTATGAATGACAGCAACTATTAAATAAATTAAATTGAAGTAAATTAATGGTGAGGTCAAAATGGTGAAATTAATTGGGCATTTTATTACAAATAAAGTCAAAATGTCGTCTTGTTTTGTTCTCGTGAACCCAATCTCGTGTCTCGGCTTGTCTTCTTTTTAAAGACACAATACAGCAGGAGATTTATGTACCTTGTTGACATGTTTCGGCTGCAAGAAGGTAACAAGGTAAATACATCTCCTACTGTATTGTAAATTAATTATAAAAAATATATTGTAAGGAACCCAAGAAGTTAATGTAAAAAAGACAAAATGAACACGTCTCGTCAAGTCTTGTGGAAATTATGTCTCTTTCCACCCCTAACAGATCTGCATAGAGGCTTCTGTCCATCCTCTGCACTGTTCAGTCCATCATTTAGTCCGTCTTCTCAGAACATGTGGAATCTTGGCAGAGCTGTATTTGAGCTGGACACTAGGGACAGTAGTGAACACAGCTGAACAGTGGAAGCTGTTGTCAGTGACTAGAACCAGCTGCAAAACAAATAAATGCTTCCCACACCTTGAGAGATAATACAAACATTTTAAGACCAAAATGGCGAGGCTCACTTCAGCTGTCACAGATAGAGGGGCGACAGTTTTTCAATATAAAGTCAATTAGAGCCAGAGTAGATGGAGCCGGAAGTGCCCCCATTTTCACTTCCTATTTGGAACGTGGCGGCTAGCGGGTTAGCTTTATGTGTGGCCGCCTCCATGTTTGTTTATTTGCTCTTTTCGTCCGTTTTGGTCAATTCTCAGACTGAACTTTAGCGCCCCTAGTGGTGGTTTAAGAGAATGTAGCCTTGACATTAGAAACATTTGGACGTATAAATGCGGTGACGGTTACAACGCTTGGAACTGATCAGTTTACGTATGAAAGTGCAGCAAAAATGAGCCTTAAAGGTGCACTGTGTAACTCTCCGCGTGGAGGGTCCGTTACGATGGAGATGTTGTTGCTTTGCCTGGAATTTATCTATTTCCATGGAGACAAGCACCAAGCCAATTTACAGGTCCGACTTGTGGAGAGGTGGGCCAGTTCCAGTAGAATACATATTTTTCAAGGTACTGTTAAATTGTTAAAAAATAAAATTAATAAGCACGTTTAATGTCATACTCCAGCAAAAACAGTCTCCCTAGCATATCTCCATGGTGCTGGACTGAAAAGTTACATAGTGCAACTTTAAGAGCGTGCCCGTGTGCAGAACAAGAAACCCGTGGGCATGTGTGTGTCTTGGTTGGAGCGTGTACCTGGGCTGGGTACATAAGCGTCCGCGGAGGTCGCTGTACAGTATGGCGCCTTCACTCTGACAAGTAAACATGACCTTTGGTGCCACAATGAAAAGTGCCATACTTTATGACCTTGAGCGGTGTTATTGTTTGTACAGCCCTGTTGACTTTTTACACTCAATTAGAGTTAAAAAAAAAAAAAAAAAGCTTGACTTTTACATTTTCTCACAAGTTTAGGATTTGGAGAGAAAGAAAGTTTGTTTGAAACAGTAATTTAAAAATCATAGCTTGGTTGATGTGCTTTTATTCTTTAATAAAAGAAAACATGTTTGTAATACCTGAAAAGTGTTGTTGTTGCATTTAGGAGTTTTGAAGCGGTGAGTAAAACAGAAAATCTATCTGGCTTTAATGAATTGATTGATTGATTGATTGATTGATTGATTGATGCACATTTTAGACATGGAGTAAGTTAAGTAAGTCCAGTTGTTCTTGTTTAACTTTGTGACATTGTTCACTTTTTTATGTAAACAAATGTAAAAGTATTTAATGTTGTGCAAGTTTTCTGTTGGGGGTTCTGGCATCTGTTTATTGCTTTGCCTGAAAAGTTATTCCACAGTATGGCATTAATCTTACCCACCGTTTTAATGTTCATCTGAGAATTTAAAGGTGTTTTCATTTTTTTTAAAATAATGAATAACAAATTACTACTTTGAACTTTCGCATTGCATTTTTTAGTAACAGTTGTTTCATTTATCCAGATACATTTTTTTTACATGGGTCTCTTCACCACAGATCTGACTTGTAATATGTCCTAGTGATGTGTCTAAACCCTAGACTGTAAATGGACATAGCTATACTGCTAGCCACCGCGTTCCAAATAGGAAGTGAGCATGGAGGCGATTCCGGCTCCATTGACTCCAATCGTTTCCAGTTGACTTTACGTTGAAAAATTGTCACCCCTCTTTCTGTAACAGCTGCAGTGAGCCTCGCCATTTTGGTCTTAAAATGGTCGTATTAATCCGCTCTACACGATCTTGGTGTTTTTATTTAATAAATAAATTCCTATTCCAAATCTAAAACCTAGCTCCAAATTCGCTTCTATAAAAGCTAGCATTGTGAGCTTCATTTGACTAGAGCTGAACGCTATGGTGATGTCACACTCACTTAAATCACTTCTTTATACAGTCTATGGCAGGAATCTCCAACCTTTTTTCTCCGGTCAGCCACCTTTACAAAACAAAAATGCCAGAGAGCTGCTGGTTTCAACGGTCAAAAGAAACGGAGTATATTTAAGTGCCACGGCGAGCCTTAAATGAGGTACTGTTGGATACCTATAAAACATAAACCATTATCCATTAGTGTATAAAGTTATGCATCAAAATAATATATGTACAATGGTAATTAATCAAATTGTACTTATTCAGGACAGTATGTTTAATTCAGAAATCCCTTGGTGAGCTAATAGGAAGGGGGTGTAGACTGTAGTCTGTGGTCTAAACCATCAGAAAAATACTGTTCCTTATCTCTTATGAAGTTCTTCAATGAACAGTTTGCCGTAAATATGGCACACTAACTGTATGTTTGATAAACAGGCCTCTCTCCTACACTCCATACCTCACCTTCATTGTCGTCCTTTAGATTCGTAGCAGTAAGTGCATGTGATAAACGCATTCACAGTCTGATAATAGAGACTGCAACCTTTAAAGGTATGGGGGCACGGGGCGTCCATTCACCCCACCCACTATCATCTACATTTGAAACAGAGCAATGAAATAAAATGGCATTTTGAACATTTGCGCACACATTCTCTTCCCCTCCCTCATCAGCCAATAGCAGAGTGACTGGGTGGCTCTCTACCTTACTGTAATGGCGGGTCACTGGCTCCCTTCCACTCGCTATGATTATAATGACCTTGGTGCGGCCGGGGCCTGAAAACATTGGATTAAGAGGAAAGGAAAATGAGAAGAGGTTTCCATTTCACTGCTGGCATAAAATTCGTGGGGAATTTCTGCCAAGAATCCCTCACCTCTGCAGCTACAACGACCACCAGAGCCTCCATCGTCATATGAGCCTTAAGCTGATGGGGCTGGGGTGCTCTGGCAGTGTCACGGCGAGTGGAGCTCAAGCGAATAATGATACACAGGCTTTAACTTAGAAATGAATTAAAGGGCAGAGAGAAGAGTAGTGGGGGCTAACCGAACCATACTCTTACACTGTCCATAAGAGCAAATTTACATTTAGTATGCTAGAACATTTGATATTTCGGTTTAAAGGGGCTTGTTTGAAAGAAAATCGTCAGGTAGGTAAAGAAAGGTACTCAATGAAAAAGGGGAAAACAGAACTGGTTCATTTTAAATCATAGACTGTATAAAGAAGTGGACTAAGGGAGTGTGACGTCACCCATAGCGTTCGGCTCCAGTCAAATGAAGCTCACCGAGGTTACCAGATTTCGAGTAGAGTTCCATATACGGAATAGGAATTTATTTACGAACAGAATGGCAAAATCAAAAACACCAGGATTTATATATATATATAGAGAGAGAGTGGGTCAATACGAGACCAAAATGACAAGGCTCACTGCAGCAGTTACAGGGAGATGGGTGACAATTTTTCAGTGTAAAGTCAAGTGGAGCCAGAGTCGATGGAGCAGAAGCGCCCCCATGCTCACTTCCTATTTGGACTGTGGTGGCTAGCAGGTTACCTATGTCCATTTTCATTCTTTTTTACTGTTTGCAGCAGTCCAGATTTATTGCTCACTAATGCATTCTGAGCATCCTCATTATTCACTGCTTTGAATTTTTAAGCACTTTTCACAACATTCAGAGGACAGACTGGAGTTTACCGTCATCGTGAATCTAAAAACTTAAATAACTTATTAGTATGCAGAGAATAAAATGCTCTAGATAATTAGAGTGAAATTATTAGTGTGAATCAGGTACCACCAACTTTAAGATTACAGTTTTCATGTTCTTAGTACATTTTGTAACTTTCAATTTGAACTTTGGAGTGCACTTTTTACATAGAATCCCAATTTCTCGTGTTGAAAAGGGGCTGTTCTTGACGAGGTTTGAAATGGCACCTTTCTAAATACTTTGACTTTATCTTGCTATGATCATTTCTTCAATGGTTTGACTTTCTGTTTTAGGTTTTCTGCATATTTGAACATACAAGAAAATATTAACGAGACTAATGTGAAAGGCAAGTTTGGCCTGTAAGACTACACCGTACAGCTCTACTCTTAGTAATGATTATAGGATCAGGTCAGCGCGTTGAGACGGATGCTCCTGTCTTAACAGTGAAGATAAAGATGCTCGAGTGGACTCTGTTGGCACTCTGTTGGTACTCTGGGTGGTATTAAGTGTAACTGTCTGCTCTTAACTTTGTCTCTGATTTGATTACACTTTGAGGTGCTTTGCCTTTTGTGCAAAAAACAAAAGGCAAAGAGGACTGACCTCGGCCTGACCCTTAACAGTGTTGGACCTGCTACTGTCTCATACATAAGTAAAAGGCTCAGTGAAGCATCTGATCTGTGGGATGGTGTGTGGTTGTTGCAATACACACTGACTGTGTTTTAGGATAAGTTGTTTATTTGCATTATCAAATTGTGAAAAAAGTGATCATCTGGCTTATGTCTTCAGCTACAAAAACTACTTTTTAAATTGCATTGCTGAAACTTGTTAAGATTAATTTGACTTTATACCTGAGTTTTCCACTGCCTGTACTCATGGCCCATTTCACAGCAGGCTGTTATTTTTCTTTGGGCTTCAGTTTTGTTTGGAAGTTTGCTAGCTTGAGGCTAACTCCTCTGTGTCTTAGACTTTTACATTTATTTAAAATTAGTGTAGTTCAGCTTCACTGATTGTATTAAACACCGAGTTTGCTGGTAAAATTTTAAGTTTTTGTTTTGCATAGTTGAATATTTTCCAATGAAAAAAGTCTGAATATGAGTAACTGAATTCTCTAGTCTGTTATTTTGAAAGTATGACATAAATTCAGGCAGCAGCAGAAGTCCCTGTAGCTCCTTTACAGAACCTGTCTGTCTGCCAGGGGTCCCTGTAGCTCCAGTACAGCACCTGTCTGTCTGCCAGAGGTCCCTGTAGCTCCAGTGCAGCACCTGTCTGTCTGCCAGGTCTCAATCCGGACCCCCTCTGAGTGCAATGGAAGTGCCTGAGCCTTGGTAACGATTTTTCCCGTGTTGACAAGTCACAACATGGAGATCTACAGCTCGGAGAGCAGCCCTTTGGCTACGCGGAGCCTGCTTGCACTGAGTAATAGCAATCTCACAGGAGTAGCAGGCTTTCAGCTGGCAGCAGTTCATACGGAACAGCTCGCCGGTGCAGCTGGGAAAGACAGAGCAGAGTGGTGGTAGCAGTGGAGATGGAGGGAGGGAGGAAGTGGAGAGGAAGAGCTGTTAAGAGCTTTGGGCGGTTTCTCTGTTGTTGTACCACACAAGTGCATCCAGGCCCTGCAGGACGAGCCTTTAACAGGCAGGAGAGATGAGAGCATGAGGAGGAGGAGCTGGTTTGGAGAGGGCCAGACGCCTGCTCCAAAAAGCCATGTGATTTATTTGCTTCACTCCTGGAAAGACATTAAAATCTCATTGTGGATATTTCAACAAGTTTTGCTCTTGTCTCCAAATAACGACTGTAGACCAAGAAGAATTTTGGAGCAGTCTTAAATAGCTCCTTAATCAAGGCAGCTTGTGCCAGTTCTTTTTTTTTTCTTTTTACCTTCTGCATAATGTTTTGACTATACTAATGATATATATAATCATTATAAAGTCATAAAGACACATACATTTACATGTTGAACAAAGGTTCTGCGTTGATTTGGAGCCGATGTGGTGATCTTAGTGCCCTGGTTGAGTGCACTCTGCACAGTGCGGTGCTTTGAGATGACCTCACTTCCTGTGTGGGCAGAGCAGGGCAGGAGGCCTCTCACACATGCACACAGTCACTCGCTCTCATGCTGCTGGCTCCAGTTAGCTTTCAGAGCGCTAGCCAGGCTCCTCACACTCTCCTGTCCCACTGTGGAACTGTTTCCACATTTAGGCAGTCAAAGCACAGGCGCAGGGCAGGCTAATGTCTTTAACTAGCCCCACTAACAGCTGTGTGTCTGCAGCTTTTGGGACACCAGGTCAATTTTATAGACAGATTAAAAGTACAGTGGAGGAGGGGGCTGTTGCCGACACAGGATAGTGCCACCATACGGCTCTGACAGCTCTCCTGAGAAACAATATATCATCTCGCAAAGGGGGAGGCGTGTTTGGCCCAGGGACAAAAATCCAGAAGTTGGAAATCACTGAAGGCATGTCCTGTCAGAGAAACCATCGCCTCTGCTGTCTGTGTGGAGGTATTTGCAAAATCCAGGTGAGGGCCATGATGCTCTGTGGCTCTGCTTCTTTGAGACTCACCGATTTAATGAACTGAAGTTACACTACTTTAGCAACACCCAAAAAGATTTTCAGTGCCTCTTATTCCTCATTTACACATCTCCACACACTGGGAGTACCATGTTTGCCAATGGAAGGTGCTAGCCTGTCCACTATTAAAGCAGCAAAAGGTTCTGCGCACTTATATTTTCTCAAAACAGTAAAATTACACTATCAAGCTCTGTGTGCTCTACCAACATAGTATTTTATGTTGCAGCCATGCCTGTCACAGTAAATACTATATTGACTTATCATTCAATGCATAATAAAAAAAAACAATAATTTTTTGGGGTCAGTATTTATCAAGGGTACTTTTTCTTCGTACTAGTGGGGGATTTTTGTTTATTTTTTCTGCAATATAATCTGATTTGAGCTGTAAAAGGTTGAATTATTACTAAAATTACACTAACTAATAACTTAAAGGTGTACGTGTGTGTAACTTTTGTTGTGGAGGGTCTGACAACGGCTTGTTTCCAAGGAGATGTCTTTGTTTTGTCTGGAATTTTCTTTGGCACAACAATGCCAAGTTACAGGTCAGATCTCTAAAGAGGCGACTATGCTGACAATGGCAATGCATGATTTTAAAAATACCTGTAATTTACTTAACATAAGATATACAATTTTATGTCATACTGTGGAACGTTCCAGGCAAAGCAGTAATATTTCCATGCAGACAATTTTGTGTCTTTAAGTGTTGAATTCTGCTATTTATTTATGTATACAGCTCAATATTATTATACATTTAGAATACTTATTTTGTGAATAATTCTGCTTTCTGTCTTTGGTTTTAATATTATTGTTTATCATCTAAATTTACTTGAGCCATATATCACACTTCAAATGTTGTTATCGTGACAGTTGTCTACTTGCAGCCGGTTCATTATGTCGTTTTAATACATCACTTTTAACTCATCAATAGAACGTGTTTAAAAAAAAGAGACACGATTCACACAATAAACTGAAAATGGAAGAAGAATTTGACAATTTGACAGTCATCTGCCATTTTTAGTCATGTGGGAGTGTGGATGATGGACACTAGGACAATGGACCCCCCAAAACTATTCTTCCGACTTAATTTATTCTCCATCAAACCCCTTGTCACCAAGATCTAGACAAGTTTGTACCAACCCCTTTTCGTTTTTTCCCCGGGTTTTGGAGAGCTGAGGACTTGCAGTTGGTTAAAGATGGGGTATTATGCAATTTTTTAAGCTTTCTACCATGTTATAATGTTGTTCCTTCATTAAAAAAATGCCTGAAGAAGTTTTAGATTCCATTCATGCAAGTTTGAGTAATCTAGCGATCTCTTCTGGGCCCTATTCAAACCTGGGTTAGCCGTAAGATTCTGAAGATGCTCCCACAGAACAATTCTCCATAAATACACAAAAACATGATACAAAACTGTACACCTGATGAGATGTGCAGTAGTTTCATTAGTGGGATGTACGCTGATAGTGTTGTGATAGCGCTCTGAAGGGGGAGTGACTTGACACAGGGAGCAAAGAAAGGGGGGACTCAGAGCATTAAAAATGAAAGTGAAAATTATAAAACAAATTAATACATTAAAAGGTAACATGGTGATCTAAATATGTTGCGTGTTAGAAGTTAATACCCCATAAAAGTAAAATACTCCTCCTTTAAATATGAAATAAAAATGAATAAATACTGTATTAATAGTATTTTTTTGGTGGAATGGTTCTTTAATCTTCTAACACCACTTTAGCCAACCAAACTTGCTGAAAATAGTTTTAGTTAAGAGAAAATGCCAAAAGACTAGTACTGTGTGATAGGATTTTTAAATGGTCCACATGGCTAATTAGCATTCTCGCTCTACACTACATAATGAGTTGTAAATCCATTGACACTCGGCTAAAACAAAAGTTGAATTTTAGTCTTCCGTCTTAGTTCACTTTTTGGTGTTTGTTTTAGCCTAATTTCCTGCATGTCCCTTAAATTTTAATATCTTTTGGGGTAAGGCTGGGGGGTATTTTACTTTTATGGGGTATTAACTGCTAACACATAACATATTTAGATCACTGTTACCGTTTATTGTTCTGAAAATTATATATCCAGTAACGATGTATTAACATGTTTTATAAGTTTCACTTTCGTTATTGACATTGTTAGTCTCCCCTCCTTTGCTCCCCACGTTGAGTCACTCCCCCTTCAGAGCAGTGTTTGTGTACATTGGTGTTTGAATGTGTGTGTTTCTTGATGTATGTATGAAATGCGACCATTTACTATTTACAATAGGGGGGCACCATAGTTTACTTTTTGCTTCCATAATCTAAAAATAATCTGGACAAAACACTGGTAAGACAAGTTTTGCTTTATGTCTGTAGTATTGTCTAAAACATATAAAAGAAACTATATTTTATCTGTGTTTAGCCATTTTATTAATCAACAGAGCCAAAAAGTCACATTATTCTCCATATATTGTCCTGAATACAATTATTACAATATGGATCGCAGTCTCGGTATTAAACATATGGGAAATAAAACATAACAAGCAAAAGTCCACCTAAATGTGATTAAAACATCTGACGAGTTCAACATATCGATTATATGAGTGGCTTTGCCCCCGCCGTGACCTAGATGCTGAGTTAGCATTTACAACAACACAACCTCCCATTGTTGACCCTGGCGCTCATTTGCTCCTAACCTTGTGACATTAGCATGACCAGTTAATAACCCCACTGTTCACTCTGGATAACTGCTAGAATTATGACCGTAAATGAGAAGAAATGAAGAGAAATTAGACTGAATGCTCTGAATGACTGGACGGTACAGATGGGACAAGATCTCTACTAATAGTTATGTGCATTGTGTAACTTTTGTGGTGGAGGGTCCGTCAAATGCTTTTCTCCATGGAGATGTTATTGCTTTGTCAGGAATATTTCACAGGATGGTATTGAGTCTTTCTATCCTCATAGAGACCAAACCAGACGAAGTTACAGGTCAGATCTGTAGAGAGGCGACCCTGCTCACAATCAGAACGCCTGTTTTTCTAGATATTTTTGAGCAATAAAACCACCTGTAACTGAATAAGTGTAAGGTACAGCTGTTTAATGTCATACTGTGGAACATTCCAGGCAGAGCGGTGACATATCCATAAAAACGAGCAGGTGAAGGACCCTCCACCAGAAAGTACTGGCGAGTTACATTTTTTGAGAAGCCGTAGTCCCAAAAAGCAGTCTTACATGACAGCAGACATATTAAATAAAGTAAATAAAAAACTTTGAGCCCAAAATAGGGAACTGGATTGTACAATTTATATATTATAAACGATGCCAAAATCTCGTCTTTTCTCATTGATCCAGTCTCGTGTCTCATCCATAGACTGACCCTGGCTCCCATTGACTTACATTGGAATATTGTGGTCCCTCTTTTTGTAACCGCTGCTGTGAACCTTAAAGTGTTCGCATTAACCCGCTCTACATGATCCTGGGGTTTTTATTTTGCTATATTTTCCGATAAAATAAAAACCTATTCCTAATATGGACCTGGCTCAACAATCACCAACAAAAATAATCGCCATTGTATCGCCAAAATGTGTAGACAAAAGCTATTTATCCTTCATTATCTCCGCAAAGTACAATTATATAAAAGGTGGCTAAAAATAGAACTTATTCATACAATTTAAATTATAATTATTCATATCCATAACAGTGTTAATAATTATTGTGATGTAATTGTCAGTCGCAATTATTTTGGCCATGATAATCGTGACACCAAATGTCACTATCGTCCCGTGCCTGCTCGTGAAGTGAATCAGATGCCCTGGCTCGTGATTGGCCGTATGCTCCCACTCCCCGACAGTGTTTTGAACAGGGGCCATGTTAGTTCAGAATGCCATGTCATTAATCCCTCATACTCTACAGGGGAGTGGTCAGTGGCAGATGTATTTGCACTTCCTCCAGAAGGTTTTCCAGATTAGACAAATCCTCTCCGAAAAAGCGTTTAAAAACCATCATTTGGCACGCATCGCCAGACTTTGTGCTGGCCAGAGACAACCATCCCTCACACACTCTGACACCCCTGATGTTTTTTTCCCCTTTTTAAATCTGCTACCTCTGTGTTGTTCAGAAGTCGATTTGGACAGCGCCACGTAATTGTTTGGAAACTGGCTTCTGTCATTTGCATGTAGCAAGCAACCACTTTTCCAGTTTCAGTGCTTTGACCTTGTTGTACCTGCCAGCCAGAAATGAGATCATCAGGAGAGGAGACGAGAAGCTGACATCTCTCCTCCACCTACCCGTGGCTTTAAGTGATGGTTGTCATAGCGATCATTATGCCACAGAACAGACTCAGTGGGTGAAGGATGGCTTTGAATGCGGCAGCCTCGGGTCACAACCTGGCGATGACGGAGCAGAGAGACCGGTGATTCTTTGCTAGCGCTACCATTTGAACAATAGTAAATAGTAAAACATACATCGCAAGGCAGGTTTATATAGATTCCAGGTTGACCCAAGCAGTATGTCTTTTTCTCTCCTCTTAAACCCTGCATATTTTAGCTGAGTTCTTCTCTCAAACTTAAAACACTCTGTTCCACCTTTTCATGCCATGTGGTAATACATTAAGTGCTCTAATGTGTTTTTAAACTCCATGCACCTTCACTATAGAATTGGATAATTTCAGCCCTGGAATTGCCGATCTCTACTGAACTAAAGGTAAAAGCTGTAGCTGTTAACTTGAAAACTACCTCTTCATGACATCACGAGGTGGAACAGAGCATTTTGAGCTTTGGAGATGTGGACCGACTAATAACAAAGGATTACTAAAACATGTGGATGAAACAAAACACAACTCCGAGTATGTTTTTGAGGAGGTAACAACATTCTAAAATACCTGAAAGCTCACAAAAGTCAGTGTTCTGTAATATAGGACGTTTATGATTATGTGGAAAAATAGCACGGTAAATACATTGTGCAGCAGCTTCATATAGATATCAGGTTGACACTGAAATTACCAGAGCAATATCTCTCTTTTTTTATTCCTTGAAGAAAACGGGCAGGTATTTGGTGTAACTCTGAGAAAAGAGCCGCATGGGCCGAACAATGCTTCTCATTCCCATCACCCGCCCTGGCCAGCATTTAACATGGAGATTGGAAACGGAATAAGCTCTCCCCCCGTCCTCCCTGGACCTGCATGTAAATGAGGTTAGCGGTTAGCATTTCCTGCTGTGCCACTGCAATTCCTCTCCCCCTCTCGGCTGCTTTTTCACTCTTTTTTTTTCTTCTTTTTTTATAGAAGCCTAAAAGTGCTCCCCCCTTTTTCCAGGGCAGGGAGCGGGACCAATCCTTATTAGTGTCCCTGTACTAAGTGACAAGCTGAAATGTACGCAGGCATTGCTGTGGGCACCTCTGCCAAACACCCATCAAAGCTTCTACTCCCATAAAAAGCGCATTGTGAAAATTCCCTTGTCTCCCCTCGGATCCTTTCAGATTCACTATGTTAGAATCTTGTTTCCTCATCAAAACAAATACCTGGAGTTGTGTTTTGTTTCATTCACACATGTTTAACACACAAACCCTGCATATTTCTTCTCTCAAATGGGAAACACTCTGCTCCACCTTGTGATGTCATGTGGTAATACATGTTTTTAAACTTCACACACCTTCACAAGAAACATTTTGATCATTTCATCCCTGGAATTGCCAATCTCTGCTGAACTAAAGGTAAAAGGTAGCTGTTAACTTGAAAACTACATGACATCACAAGGTGGAACAGAGCATTTTGAGCTTTGGCAAACAGACTAATAACAAATAATTACTAAAACGTGTGTGAATGAAAGAAAACACAACTCCAGGTCTGTTTTTGACGAGGAAACAACATTCTAACATGGCTTAAACCTCACAAGAGTCAATTCCGCGTAATATAGGACCTTTATACACTCTGCCTGCGTGGCTCTTCCTGTACACACATGTATACACTGTAGTATCACCTCTTCTTTTTCCTGTGCCCCACCTCCCGGCGGACCTGCTTTGTGTCCACTCCCGGGCTGTCTGCTAATGCTACGGAGCAGAGAGAGCCTTTTGCCAATAGGCCGATTTACAAACAATACATGGACGCACACACTCCCACCTTCACCCTCCTCTTGTGCTTTCTCCTCTCCATGGACAAAATCACCTCCGTCTGTAGCTCTGGCATGCCACAAAACGCATGCTGCAGGGTGAGGAGCTGCTATTTTAGCTCTGGTCTAAAGGGGATTTAACCTTTTGGGGCAAATGTATGGAAAATGCCCTTCAACGTATGTATTAGAAAGAAAAACTGTATTCTAACACCAGTTAAAATGTTGTTTCTTCATCACAAACATACTGGAGTTGTGTTTTGTTTCAGTCATATGTTTAACACACAAATCCTGCATATTTAGGCTGAGTTCTCTCAAACAGAAAACGCTCTGTTCCACCTTGTGATGTCATATGGTAATACAGGAAGTGCTCCACTGTGTTTTTAAACTCCATACACCTTCACTAGAATCATTTGGGTAATTTCAGCCCTGGAATTGCCAATCTCTACTGAACAAAAGGTAAAAAGTAGCTGTTCACTTGAAAACTACATGACATCACAAGGTGGAACAGAGCATTTTGAGCTTTGGAGATGGAAACAGAGTAATAATAAAGGATCACTCAAACATGTGTGAATGGAATGAAACTAAACACAACCCCGGTTATGTTTTTGTTTTGTTTTGAGGCTACAGCATTACAACATGACTGAAAGACAAAATTTTGCGTAATGTATGACCTTTGAGTTTGTGTGGAAAAATTGTCTCAGTCTGACAAAATAATTATCCTAACAAACGGAGATGGGACCAGATCTCGTGCCACAAGATCTCATGAGACAAAATTGCATCAAGATCGTGCGCACATGAAAAGAAAAATCTCGTGTGATTTATTTTTTTTTTTAAATTTGTGTGTTTACATTTGGATTGAACAAAAAGGGGGTTAAGAGCTGGTGAGTAACATTTCTTGAGAAGCTGTATTTGCCAAAAGCAGTAGTACAACAACAGCAAAAAAAATTAGAAGTGCATTTAAAAAAAAAAAAAAAAAAATCCAAAATGGTGATTCCAAAATTGTGAACTGAACACTGCTTATTTCTGTTAAAGCTGCACTATGTAACTTTTTAGTTGAGGGTCCGTCACCTGCTTGTTTCTATGGATATGTCATTGCTCTGCCTGGAATGTTCCACAGTATGACATTAAAGAGCTCTACCTTAATTTATGAAATTACAGATGAAAAATACGTAGAAAAACAGGCATTCTAACTGTGAGCGGGGTCGCCTCTCCACAGATCTGACCTGTAACTTGATCTGGTTTGGTCTCCATGAAGCTAGAAAGGTTTAATACCATATTGTGAAACATTCCAGACAAAGCAATAACATCTCCATGGTAGGAAAAGCATCTGACGGACCCTCCAGCAGAAAAGTTACACAATCCACCTTTAACTTATTACACATTTTCTTAAAATCTTGTCTTGTTTCGTTCTTGTAGACCCGAGCTCATATCTTTTCTCATCTTGTGGAAATCATCTCACTCTTGCTAACAAAGCTTGTAGACCTGTGTAGTGTTAACCTCCCAGAAAATTGCTGTCACTTTGTTAATAAGTAAAAATCATTAAGTTAATTACATTTCTGAGTAGGGTTATATTTTTCTATACCACTGGAGCAAAGCTAGAGATTCTATATTTCAAGTTAGGCCTGTCATGATAAATACTAAATCGATTTATCATTCTGTATATTAGGAATGTAACAATAACCGAAGTATCGTGAAATCGTATCGTCAAAAGTCTCACAGTAATATCGTGGGCCATCACAATATATCGAATTACAAGTCTTTTTGCTTAAATTAATAGTTTTGTGATTTCAGTGTCTTTCTTAATCTGTAAATTACTTTGAATTACTTTGTGTATGAATCGTGCTATACAAACTTGCCTCGCCATGGTGCAGCAGTAGCTAAAAACAGAAAGAACTACATAGACCATGATTCTTTAGTGCTGTCAGTGCAGACGACATGAAGAAATAACTGTTATGAAGCACTTTTAAATCTTATTTCTTCATATTATAACAGGACCAAAGGATTTTCAAGGCTTTTCCAAGGCTTTTAAAAAGAAAAAAGTAGCATATTCACAATTTTGTAAAATATTGTTACATCCCTACATGGGTACTTTTCTTTTTGCTAGTGTTGAGTCTTTTGTTATTTTTTCTGTTCTGTGGTGAGATTTGAGCCGTAGAGGGTTGAATAAATAACATCTGCGACTCATTATAGATACAAATTACCTACTGAAGAGTTTCCTTTTGCCATTTATTTATTGCAGTCCGTGCAATAAATAGAATATTTCAGAATATTTTTTTGGGGATAATTCAACTTCAGGTTTATGGGCTCTGTTCACGCTTATGTCACAAAACCGGAAGATGTTTGGAAACATGCAGATGACGACTTCCTTTGGGCTCTGTTGGCGATAGCAAGTCTGACAAAATCTGGAAAAACTGAGAAAATGGCCTGGTTTTCTTCATATAGATGTCACTGTATTCTTTATTTTTTCCTTTTACGAATTGCCTATTAATTGGTGTATTATAATTTGTCTAACTTGGTAATTAGAAAAAAATCTGCATATTTCCAAACATCTTCCAGTAAGCGTGAATAGAGCCTGTTGTGTCAGTGCGATACTTAAGTTTATCCTTTTATCCTTCTTTAGCATTATATCACTTACATTTTTTTATCGTAACAGGTCTGTTTGAAGTGCGATTATTTTAGCACGATGTTAAACCCTTTAGAATCATATTGTAAAGAAAAAGTTGTATTAAAATTAGGGATGTAACAATAACCGAAATATCGTGGTATCGTGGGCCATCACAATATATCGAAATTCCAAGTTTCTTTAAAAGCTTAAGTTTGTAGTTATGGTGCAGCAACAGCTAAAAAAACTACATACTACTACAAACCATGATCCTTTGCTCCATTTTAGTGCAGACTACATGAAAAATAACTGTTATTTAGCTCTTTGAAATCTTAATTAGTTGGATTATGACAGAATCAAAGTCTTATCAAGACATTTAAAGAGGAAAATTAACATATATTAGCTTTGTGAAAATATAGTACTGAGAAATTTGCATATCATTCCCTCCCTAATTAAAACTACAGTCAAAGGCTAGAAAGCGTTAGCCAACAGTTTTTCAGTTAGTCGCTCTCACCTTTTTGTTGAAAATCAAACTCCTAAACAGGACCACGAACGCTCGTATTGATCACGGGCTCCTGAAAATATGTTGTTAAAATAATGTCAGTAAAATGTAGGGATGGATGAGACAAAATTTCCACGAGACGAGGCGAGATACGAGATTCGGTCCACAAGAACGAAACAAGACAAGATTTTAACATAAATTTCACGATTCGGTTTCCAATTTTGGCCTCACAATTTTGTTATTTATTTATTTGTTTCCATTCTAGTACTGCTTTTAACAATCTAAATGTAAACACAGAAAAAAATCTCACAAGAATTTTTCTCTTGTGTGCACGATCTTTTGGCAATTTTGTCTCAAAAAGTCTTGTGGCACGAGATCTTGTACCATCCCTTGTAAAACGTCGTAAATCATTATTCTGTTTTCTGCAACAGTTTTTTATAAAAAATAAGAAAAAATAACCTGCTGGGGCTTAAAAATACAGACAATACATTAGTTAAGAAGTCAAAATTAGCTAGTAATTACATATGATCTTATCTTATCGTCTTATCTGTCTAATCTAACTCTTATCTACCTATCCAAGAATTAATTTAAACAACAAAATATGATAACTATTTTGGGCCCTCTTGAATCATACAACTGTGACCTGTAAGAAATGTTCGTCTAAAAGTTCGAAGAAGATTCCTCTGAAGATTCTTTGTGAAACCTGGTCTTGTTTTGCCCGCGCTGTTTGGAACACTGCCAACTGATTCAAACATATTCTTATATGTAGTCCGCTCGGGCTGCGCTGGACCTTGTATCTGTGGTTCGGTCTCATCATTGAAAGGCAGCGCCGCCATCGCCCGTGTTTTTCTTTCACTCTGTGTGTTGTCTTAAGGTGAATTTAACACTTGGGGCTACTGTAAACTCAAACTGATTCTACCTCCACGCTGAGCAGAGGAAAGTTGATCTGGAATATAGTTTGGAGGATAAAAGTGAGTCATTGTCTCAAATGGGAAATGCTGATGCCGACTTCTACTGTATAGTTCTGTGTAAGGGTGTGCAAAAATATTGAAATATCTATATATTGTATTGTTTAATTTGATGATACAGCATTGATATCGTGGGCTGCTGCTTAATGTTTTTGACTGTACCACAAGCTTAAAGTGTCATTGTATCACCATTTTGTTTTTCTTACAGGGGCAAAAATTACACCATATGTGGTTTAGTGGTTTAATGTAAAGTGAGTTTAAAGCAGCAGTTCTCAAACAGTGGGTCAGGCCCAGTGGGTGGACATGGGGATGGTCAAATTGTGATCTTTATTTATTTTTATTTTATTTATTCTTTATTTCAGACACAAACATCAACATCAGAAAAACTGGATATAAAAAAAAAAAAGGGAAAAAGGAGGGAGTTTTTTGTGCACTACCAGTCATAGTTTTTTTTTCTTTATTTTTACTACTTTCTACATTTATATACGTACAAAAAACATCACATATATGAAGCAAGATATATGGAATTATACAGCAAAAATACATTTTCCTTCACTACATAATTCCATATATGTTACTTCATATATTTGATGTCTTCTGTGTGTATACAAAATGTAGAAAGTAGTAGTAAAGAAAGAAAAAAAAAAAAAAAAGAACACTGAATGAGATGGTGTGTCCAAACTTTTGACTGGTAGTGTGTATTTTTGTGTAAATGAACGTGCATCGTCTTGCTAGCTTGTCAGTAATTATTAATGTAAAGTTTTTGTCGGAGAATATACGCGCTCTGCTTTGCACCAGACGTTGCGTGGAGTTGAGCGAATCGGCCAGGAGCTGTACAAGACGGATACTTATTAGTCTGAAAACTCAAACATTGCGACAATACAGCTCCCAGCACAAGGTTAATCTAATCCCTATGACAACATGCTTTTTGCTCATACTGTGATTCATTGCTTCTTTTATTAATGCAGCTCTTTGCTCAAACTTTTTCCTCGCTCTCTCCCCCTACTGGTCAGCCTCTGTAATGCTCAGAGTGAGTGACAGGTGGGTTTAGCCAATCACAGCGAGGTGTGGACTGAAGACGAAAATCATGACTTTATTTACCTCTGAATCGCGAGAATCATGATTTAAAGGTGCACTGCGTCACTTTTCTGGTGGAGGGTCTGTCATCTGCTTCTTTCCATGAAGATGTTGCCTGGAATGTTCCACAGTATTGCATTACACTTGTTTAACTCTAAGGAGGCAGCAGGTGACACCACAGGGCCAAGTTACATGTTAGATCAGTGGAGAGGCAAGCTTTTAGGTCAGTAACAACCCATGTTATTGAGTAAATGCAAGATGGATACGTTTAATGCCATACTGGGACATTCCAGACAAAACGATAACATCTCCATGGAGACAAGCAGATGACAGACCCTTCACCAGAAAAGTTACACAGTGAACCTTTTAAAAAAACAAGACAAATTGTGGTTTGGCATTTGTTTTATTAATGTTATAACTATATTTTGTGGCTTGATTTCAATTATATATTTAATTGTTTTTTTTAAGTTATTATTTCAAATTAACATGGCTTAAATGTAAGAGCAGTTTTATTCATACTATAGATTCACAAAGACACAGGAAAACCTAGTATTTCTAACTGCGAAGTGAGGCCAGAGATCACACAAGAGTTAACTGCACCGGTGAAGATTTATTATTTAGTTTTAGTTCAAACTGTAATTTTAACTCCACAAGTTAAAATTACATCAAATAACTTTGGCTGTAGCTGCCCTTTTGATATCATATTACCATAATACTACTTAATGTAATTTGCAGACAATTATATTACACTATTTTAACTTTTTTGTGTTTTAACTTTCACATTTGACACACTTAAACTTGAATTCACTGGTAACCTCATAAACCACTAGCACACTCATTATTATCTTACGTCCATCCAGACTAAATGAGACTGAAAGGATCTGGCTTTTGGTTAAAGGAGTACTGTGCAACTTTTCTGGTGGAAAATGTTAGATGTTATTGCGTAGCTCAGAGTGTTCCACAGTATGGCTTTACACTTATTTATTTCAACTAATCACAAGCAAGTGACGCTACAGGGCCAAGTTACAGGTCTGATCTGTGGAGTAAGAATGGGTGTTTTTAAGTCAATTAAATACTTGCAAATGAGTAAATGCAAGATGGATAGTTTAACGCCATACTGTGGAACATTCAAGACATCTCCATGGAGACAAACCACCAGAAAAGTTGCTCAGCGGACCTTTAAAATGATGTTCTTATTCTGAGCATGTCGTGTTCATAACTGCGCATATAACTGAAGCTGCTGATGACAGTCTGATGATGCGAGTGAGGTATGTCAGGAAAACAGTGTGATGCTCTGGATTATTCACTGTTTGAAAACCAAAAAGTGCAATATTGAAATATCATGAAT
The DNA here is from genome assembly GCA_029959045.1 of Taenioides sp. WSHXM2023. NCBI lineage: Eukaryota > Metazoa > Chordata > Actinopteri > Gobiiformes > Gobiidae > Taenioides > Taenioides sp. WSHXM2023. The sequence continues at coordinate 4,264,890 of CM057090.1, forward strand.
CAATGTATAAATTAATGGTTGCGTAACTGATATTAAAAGCGCTATAGATGCTTCTAATCACAAGTAGGTCTTATGCCATAGACTGTATAAAGAAGCGGACTAAGGAGTGTGATTCACAGCATTCGGCTTCAGGCAAATGAAGCTCACAGAGTCCAGCAGTTACGTAAATAGTGAAATAAAAACACCAGGATCACAGCGGGTTAATACAAACATTTTAAGACCAAAATGACGAGGCTCACTGCAGCAGTCACAGAAAGGGGTGACAATTTTTCATTAATTGGAGCCGAGTCGTTTTGAGCCGGAAGTGCCCCCGTGCTCACTTACTATTTGGAACGCGGCGGCTAGCGGGTTAGCTGTGTCCATTTCTATATACAGTCTATGCCTTATGCCCTTATGTGTTTTAAGCATGTGTAGCATTAAAGAGCATGTTGTCTTTCCCTTCACATCCACCCACACATGGCCATTATGATCACACCGAATGGCGCGTCTTTATACTTTTGAACTGTTCCTTCTCGGTCATAAGGCTAGCGATTTGTGTAGTTTGAAACACAACATCTAAACTTAAAAAAATAAATTAATTAAAAAAAACTTAAAGTTGTTTAATTTAATATTTGCTCTACCACTTTTTAAAGCACATTTTATCTGTGCCTGGCTAGTGATGTTTGTGTTAAATATTATGCTATTTTGTTTCATTCACACATGTTTAACACACAAATCCTGCATATTTAGGCTCAGTTATTTTCTCCTCACTTGAATGATTTGGATATTTTCAGCCCTGGAAAGTAGCTGTTGATTGTTACCACTACATGACATCACAAGGTGGAGCATTTTAAGCTTTGGAAATGCAGACAGAGTATTGATAAAGGGTGAAACAAATGAAACAAAACACAACTCCAGATGTTTTTGGAGGTAACAACATTATAATTAAAGCTCATGAGAGTCAATTTTGAGTAATATAGGACCTTTAAAATATGGACTAAGGAAAGATATGACCAACGTGCCTTTTTTCTGTTCACATACAGACCATAAAGTGCATCAGATAGCGGTCCAATTTTGAGATGGTCCAGTAACAGCTGCATTTGTGTTGGAAGTAATCACCTCTTGAATATTCTTGTATCTTTCAGAACAAAATATATAACTTCTTTTGCCTCTGTGGGTTTCATCTTTCAGTTGTTGATTCTGCAAAAATCGGTGCTGTTTCTCAGTCATCTTTGTTATATTATTCTTTCTTTTTGCACATCTTTAATTTGACACAAAAGCACAAATGGACTATGCGTTTCTCTTATAATTTAATTCCTGCTGCAGTTCCAGAACTACTATACCATATTCTCTTATTTTTGAGTTTCATTGTTGGTCAAAAGTCCATATTATTTTGCATATTGTATTTTCTTAATGGGAATTCCAAACTGACACACTTGAGCGCAGCCTGGTCACTGAGGGACATATTGATGGGTTGAGCTGGTGTTAAGCTTTCAGTGCTGGATTAGATTCATGCTACTGGTCTAAAACCTCTCTAATACAGGCCTGTTAAACTATGCTGATCTCCTGACTCTTTCCCATACGTTTGTGTTGCGCAACAAACTATAATTGGCTTCCCTTATGTGTGGTAACCCAGTAGTGTTATGTGGCCTATATGTAGCTGTTTCAAAAGACATATTGTGCTTGTGTCTGTATAGTTCTAATCTGTGACATTTGGACATTTTAAATCACAATATTCATTCGTCTAATACAACTTAATAAAGAAACAAGAAACAAGTCCTCGTTAGAAAACTGTGGTGCCCAATGGGAGCTGACGTTGCTGTAAGAGCCGTGAAGTTGTTGGCACCTCTGATGGATATTTTTTCATTTGTGCCAAAATAACTATGCAACGCTGTCGAATCCTATGCGTATCACCAATTAAGAAAATAAAATTGGAGAACTAATTATCAGTATGTCGTCTTGAAAATAAGCGATTAAAGATTGCTCAGACACGCACGAATCACTCCAAATACAACTTCAGATGAGAAAATGGTGAGGAGAAACAACTGTAACATTAAAATCTCTGAAAAGTGCTTTAAAGGAGATGTATTCACTTAAATGAGCATCTAACCATGTTTTCCTCGTTGCTCATATTTTGATTTATTATTTATTTATTTAAAACAAAGATAGGATTCGTGAACGTTTGTGTAATCTTGTATTGTTTGTGTGCATTCCTCTATGTCTAGCACAGGTGTTGCAGTTAAAGATCTGTTATGCTTGAGCCTGCTGTATAACATGCAAATTATGTTATAGTCTGCTGACTTCCCTGATAGAAAACTGAAGTGCTCAATGGGAGCTGACATCATCACAAACGTCGTCACAAACGTCGTCACAACAAAGAGTTGGCACCTCCAAAGGATAGCTGATCACACTAGCAAGCAGCAGATTTTTTTTTTCATTTGTACCAAAAGAAAAAAGCAATGCTGTTGAATCTTATGCGTATCATGAATTAAGAAAATAACATTGGAGAAAGCAAAGTCAGTACAAAGCAGGGTGTATATGCTGGTGGCGCAATATGGCACCTTGAAAATTATCAATTAAAGATTGCACAAACATGCACGGATCACTCCAAATACAAGTGAAGTAAATGGTGTGGGGAAACAACTATAACATGGTTAAAAGCTTTAAAAAGTCAATTTTGCATAATGGGTCTGCTTTAAGCAAAACGTGACCTGGATTTGGTGAAGGTGATCAACGTGACCTCAAAACGAGTAGTCTAATAATATTCACTTGACACTAACTGAAGGAGCGCACTGAAGCTGTTGTTACAAGTTAGAAACCAACTGTACCATTTGGTTTCAATATCTTTGTTTACTCACTGGTCACTGTTGTGGAATTCTGGATTTTTTCCCCCACTTTTCAAATGTTGTTTGACCTGAAAAGATCAAGAAAAAGAGTGATGATCGTTCTTATGTCCAGACAACGTCACTGCAGTTAGAGTTTGGGTTTGGTAGGCTTTGATATTGTGTTTTCTGTTTGATGAAGCTCAACCTACAATATTGATTTCATTTACTTTTTCCCAATGTTCAGTAGTCTTGTTGATTTGGCCTATAATCCATTTTTACAGACAGCAAGATGTTAAAATCTAAAGCAATTCCCACAAATGAAAGTATTTGCCTGGCATTTATTATAGACTGTTGTACTATTGTGATGATACTAACATTTCAAACTCAATTTCAATACTAAGGAATAGCCTCAATACTCAATACTGATTCCGATACCATGATTTAATAAATAGTTTTAGTATCGATTTGTATCTGATTTTTAATACTTTTGATAACCCTACCCTAAAAATCTAAATATGAATGAAGTAATAACAGTCTCTTCAAATTTCGAGATCAAACAATATTCTGAAACTTACAAAGATTGTTTACAGGTGCACTGCGGAACTTTTCAGTTGGGGGTCCATCACCTGCTTGTTTCTATGGATACGTATTGCTCTGCCTGGAATGTTCCACAGTGTGACATTAAACAGCTCTACTTTACATTTATTCAATTACAGGTGGTTTTATAGCTCAAAAATCTCTAGAAAAGCAGGTATTCTGACTGTGAATGTAGTTGCCGCTCCACAGATCTGACATGTTACATGGTCTGGTTTGGTCTCCACATAGAAAGGTTTAATGCCATACTGTGAAACATTCCAGACAAAGCAATAACATCTCTATGGAGAAAAGCATTTGACGGACCCTCCACCAAAAAAAATGACACAATGGACCTTTACTGCTCTGTCATTTTGCTCAGTTTTTCCTTTTTCTTCAGGGCACATCACAAGCTTCAGCAGGACCAAAATCGCCTTAAAAGCATTATTATTGTGACCCCGTGACTTAACCCACCCACACGGTCAGTTTAAACCACGTTACGTCACATTCCAGCGATTGTTCAAAAGCGGTGTTGATTTTATTTCTTCTTTTTGTGTATATTCCCCATTTTTGTTTAGACTTTCTTTGACTAATTGCTCAAGAGCAGAGTCCAGTAAGGAGCTGTTTTCTGGTCTGTTTATGCGCAGAAGAGAATTGTATGTGAATTAGTTTTGCAGATAAAAACGGAGAAGAGGAAATGATACCTTTTTGTGGCAAAGTTGTACTTTTGAAATGGCTGCATACATTATTCAAACACATTAAAAGTTGAGAAAAAAAAACAGCTGAAGAGGAAAAACAGGACAGTTTGCTATCTTAGCATAGCAGTACATGTATTTTGATCTGTCTACAATATCTTGATCATCTAATTTTTTGTAAGCATATGAATTTTTGAGCCGATATCCGATATTTATCCTGTAGCTGATATTGATAATCAATCTTTACCGATATTTAACCTTCAAAACCCATAGCGAGGCCCACAGGTTTATGTTAAGTTGAGGTAAAGATCACAAATTAACTTTTCACTTTTGTAAAAATAATAATAATACACTATTTTGGAACGGCTGCAAACATTATTCAAACACACATTAAAAGTTGAGAAGAAAAAACATTAACTGAAGAGGAAAAACAGGACAGTTAACTTGTGTTTTGTCTCATCTTATAAGGATGGTCCAATATGGATTTTTCAGCCGATATTGATATCCGATATTTGTCCTGCTGCTGATGCCGATAATCGATATGTGCAATAATGATATTTAGCTTTTAAAACCCGTAGCAAGGCCCACAAGTTGAGGTAAAGATCACAGATTAACCTTTCACTTTTGTAAAAATAATACAATATTTTGGAATGGCTGCAAACATGATTCAAACAAATATTAAAAGTTGAGAAGAAAAAATCCGATATGGATTTTTGAGCCGATACTGATATCCGGCAACATTTGTCCCGCTGCTGATATTGATAACCGATAATTACAGATATTTTTTACTTTTCACTTTAGTAAAATGGCCATTGTTCCTCATGAGTCTGTTCAAAAAGGGCGCACAGAGAATGAGAAAAAATATCTGTATCAAATATATCCGTATCAAGTATCGATATCGGCTGATTCCAGTATCGTTTGCAATGGATTAATATTTGTTAATGAATTGTCAGTGTTAATCTATAGTCTGGAAAAGGGGGCAGATAACATAAGATTGCTTTTCTTTCTGCTCCTTTTCATTCATTTCTTGTATGTTTAACTTTATGACACTGTCTTGTTTTGTCTTTTTATATTTTACGAATGGTTTAAATAAATTTTAAAAGGCAAGAATCTGTATCATATTGTCCGTTATCGATACTGGAACCAATATATTCTACTAATACTAACCCATCCTTAATTTTTTGTGCACTGAGTAGGCCTATGTTTTAATGTGACTTCCTATAATTCACTTTTATCAACAAATATGCTTTTTTTTTTTGCTTTTTTCTTGGTGTTATTGGTGCTGCACATTTAAGAAGTTTTAGGAGGGTGACAGACAAACTTTGGCCCATTTTCACTCACCAATTAAAGTCATTAGGCGCTAATGCAGCTGCTATCAGACACACACTGCTAATTATCTCCAGAAAGATAAACCAGATCGCATAGGCACTGGTTTTATTTTGGTGAACTTGTTTACGAAAACTAAACAGAAAACAACTGGTAAAATGGGCTCTTCTCTTTTTTTTTTAAATGGGCCCATATTACACTATTTCCTGATCTATGTTATGATGTTTTTTCCTAATCAAAAACATACCCGGCCTTTAATTTCGTTTCATTCACACATTTAACACACAAACCCTGCGTAATATTTAGGCTGAGTTCTTCTCTCAAACAGAAAACATGTCATGCGGTAACACAGGAAGTGCTTCACTACGTTTTTAAACTCCATACACCTTCACTAGAATCATATGGATAATTTCAGCCCTGGAATTTCCTATCACTGTTAACTTGAAATCTACTACTTCATGACATCACAAGGTGGAACAGAGCAGTTTGAGCTTTGGAGATGTAGACAGACTAATAATGCAGAATTACTCAAACATGTGTGAATGAAAAAAACACAACTCCAGGTATGTTTTTGATGAGGAAACAACATTGTAACATGGCTTAAAGCTCACAAGAGTCAATTTTACGTAATATAAGACCTTTAAAGGCCGTTATGCAGATAAACTCCGCACTTCACACACTTTATGCCTAATTGAGCCCCTTGTGTGATTTTGACGGTTGTATTTCAAACTCTTCTGTGGCGTTATGAAAGAGCGGCTTGTTCTTAATTTTACCTGTAAGATGTATTCCTTCAAGGTTCATTTGAGTTATATTTAGTCTTTTTAAACCACTTTTCTACACCAACTTCTTGTTTTTTTTTTTAAATACGATACAGTGGCAGACGTATTTACCTTGTTGTCTTTAAAACAAACCCATGAAGTTAATACAATAGCTAAAGGTGCACTGTGTAACATTTCTAGTGTCTCCATGGAAATGTTCTTGCTTTGTCTAGAATGTTCCACAGTATAGATTAAACCTATCTATCACGAGGGAGACAAACAGGTTACAGCTCTACGCTACATTACAAGTCAGATCTGCGGAGAGTCGCCCCTATTCACAGAAGGAATTATTGTATTTTTGAGCAATAGAAATGACCTTAATGAATAAATGCTAGATGGAAATGTTGAATTAAAGTCATACCATGGAACAAACATGGAGCTAAGCAATAAAATCTCCATGGGGACTAGCGGGTAGCAGACCCTCCACTAGAAAAGTTGCGCAGTGCACCTTTAAATACAAAAGAATACAAAACTTGAAGACGTTTTTGGATTACTTTTGTACACGTTATACTTAAATGCTGAATGTGTATGGAAAACAAGTCAAATCATCTCTGACGTAAGCAGAGCAGAGGCTGTAATGAATCCACAGAATGCAAAGTAGGGTTAAGCCATTTAAATCAGGCTCTGAACACTGTGTTTAGTTTTACAGGCAATCTGAGCAATGGAATAACCAAAAAGAGTCTGGCGAGTGTGTGGGGGCATTTAAAGCAACACTCTAGGATTACCACCTGATGACATCATGCAGTGGGGCTGAGCATTTTGAACTCTCCAGACAACAATGTGCGAAAAGAAACAAATGACTCAGATTATGGTTTTGATGATGAAACAGTATTGTCTGTTTAGTAGGACGTTTTGTATTGGAACCATAGTATCGATTCCATATATATTGCATGTAAAAAAAATTAAATAAAATAAATTTAAAGATCATACATTACACAAAATGGACTCTTGTGAGCTTTAATTCGTGTTATAATGTTACTATCTCATCAAAAACATACCTAGAGTTGTGTTTTGTTTCATTCACACATGCTATAAAGTTATAAAGTAATCCTTATTATCCTAAATTATTAGTCTGTCCACATCTCCAAAGCTCAAAATGCTCTGTTCCATCTTGTGATGTCATGAAGCAGTGGTTTTGAAGTGTGAGTGAGTGAGTGTTTTCAGTTTGAGAGTAGAGTTTGTGTGTTAAACATGTGTGAATGAAACAAAACACAACTCCAGGTGTGTTTTTGATGAGGAAAAAACATTATAACAGATCAGAAAATAGAGTAATATGGGCCCTTTAAACAGTCGTATGTCTTTGGTGTAGGCTGTAATAAGTCAGTTTTGTACAGTCAAGAAAAATCTGTAATCTGTAAATTCCATCTCCATTTTTAGTCCTCTGAAATAATGTGTGCCAGATCACATTTAGCAGTTTTCTTGCATATGGACAGGCTGGTATTGTCAGTTTATGTTGTGGAGATGCATCAGACATACCTCTTCTTCTTTGCCTCCAGCAGCCCAGGCCGGTAGCTTTGATGACACATCTGAGCTCATGAGCCAGCCGTACTTTCTCGCTCTCTCTTTTTACATGAGATGCTAAAAATGGAAGGGAAAAATAAACCAAGGGGTAAAGTGCACTTCATCTGCAATGAGGAATTTCAGAGGTCCGGGGCTCTCAGTCGTCTCATTCTCTTCCAAGAACACTTCTCCTTCCTGTTTCACCTCTGGCATGCCGCCCAAAGTGCCCACAAACCAACGGGGCCAAGGCCGAAAATACACAGATGGTAATTTGCGCTACATTTCAATACGAGTCGTCCACCATTATATATAGCCCCGTCGCCCCAACCCTGATCCTCCGCCAGAGTATCGGCTCACCTCGGATTCCAGTGAAAAGATGGCCGCTTTATGTTTATCCCATAGGCTGTATGTATAAATGGAGCTAACCTGCTAGCTGCCGCGTTCCAAATAGGAAGTGAGCATGGGTGCGCTTCCAGCTCTATCGACTCTAGCTCCAGTTAACTTTCTATTGAAAAACCGTCATCATTTTGGTCTTAAAATGTCCGTATGAACCCGCTCTACGTGATCCTGGTGTTTTTATTTTGCTGTTTTGTCCATAAATTAATGAATATTAGTAACAGACGAATCAGGCGCCTTCTTTCCTCAAGGTTGCTCCCGCTAGTGTTGGCAAAAGGTTTGAAAAATCAAATCCAAATCCACTTTATTTATATATCACATTTTACAAACAAAGCAGTTTCCAAAGTGCTGCACAGAGATTATAAAATGAAGACAACAAAAAGGTAAATTGCTAATTTGATCATACCAGTCCTAAAACAATAGAACCAGTAAAATCAAATGCAAGCACAACCATAAAAATCATAAAATAGCAGTAAAAATAAATAAAATAAAATAAATAAAAGACACAGAGGACCACACAACTCACGCGGCGTTAAAAACAGAGAATAAAAGTGGGTTTTAAGACGAGACTTAAAACACTCCACTGTGGGGGCTGTTCAGATGTGGAGAGGCAGAGGGGAAGGGGGCGTTACCTTCAATAACCTTGCTCCAGATTGGCTCATTGGTTGCTATGATACTCGCAGTCGTAATTCCTAATATGGAACTTGGCTTCATATTCGCTCCTATAACTGCTTCATTTGCAGTAGTCCAAATGCATTGCCCCTCTAAATTAAATTATAATTGAGATGTTTTCTATGTGTTTAAATTTGGATTGGACACTTTGGTTGTGGTAGCAAGTTACATTTTTTGACATCCGAAAAGCAGTGCTACAACAGCAAAAATATTAAAGTAAATGAAAAATGGTGATGCTAAAACTGAACTGCCAAAATCTCATCATATCTCCTTCATGTGGACCCAACCTCGTGTCTCATCTTGTCTTAAGGAAATTGTTGGTTTGGCTGGACTAGTTGGATGATCTCAAGAAATCACCAAAGGCCTTAGTGTTGAACAGGGTCAGTGTGACATGACTGTCCTTAAATATACTTGTGTAGGGGTACGGAGTAAGGGTGGGATGAGAGTTCCACAAGACAATTTCCACAAGACAAGACGAGATACAAGATTGGGTCCAGGAGTGTGAGACGAGACGAGATTTTTACATAATTCCTAATATATAAATTTCACAATTCAGTATCCAATTTTTTATTTATTTGATTTCATTTTTGATTTTTGTGTCCATTCTAGTACCTGTTTTGGAACTTTAAAAGATGTAACTCACCAGTACTTAACCTTTTTTGTCCAATCCAAATGTAAACACTTGTAAAAAAAATCTCACAAGACAATTTTTCTCATTTTGTCTCTCAAGATCTTGTGGCACCATCCATAATAGGGGGGATTCACACTTGTTGAGACCAATATTGGGCCTTGGTACACACACATTTTCACCGTTACACTCACTGTCTTGTTTAATCAACTTTGTAATGAAAATTAAGTGGTGAAAAACTTGACATGGACCACAAGAACGTGAGCAATGCAGCAGACTGATGGCGGCATGAATATGTTTGAAGAAGGGAGTTCATGTTGGCTGGCTCCCACGTGTCCAGCTGGATATATTCAGAGCATCTGTGTTCTATTTAGTTTTATTGTTCATCGCTGCATTTCCAGTCTGACACACAGGCGCGAGAGGCAAAAGGGACTGAAAAGAGCATGTGGGTGTGAAGAAGATTATGGAAAAGAGAAGCCAAGAGATCCTGATCCAGTGTGTCCCAATTAATGGAATTACCTGGCTCCTCGAGAGTGCAGTTAGTCATTTGCGGAGACGTGAGCACGCGGGCCGAGTGTCGCTCCCACCATATTGTCCGGCGCGAGCTAATAAGCCAGGCCTGACCGCCGGCCGTGCTCATTAGCATAGCCTGCGGCCGTGGCAACCCCCACCAGAGCTACGCCGGACACTTAATTACCACCACAGCTTCTTATGCACTACATCTATGTTCTCTCGCTCTCTTTCCTGCCCTCTCTTTCTCTCTGTCTCTGTGTCTCTTTCACTTTCTCTCCTTCTGTCTTTTTCTCTCTTTCGCTCTGTTTTTGTGCTTTTGTCTCCTTCTTTCTGTCTGTGTCTCTCTGTCTCTGTGTGTGTCTATCTCTCTCTGTCTCTTTCTTTCTCTCTGTCTCTGTGTCTCTTTCTCTGTCCGTCTTTCTCTCACTGTCTTTGTGTGTGTCTCTCTCTCTGTCTCTTTCTCCCTCTCTTTCTCTGTCTCTGTGTATCTCTTTCTCCGTCTCTCTTCCTCTCTCTCTTTCTCTCCCCCTCTCTCTCTTTCTTCCCCTCCTCCTCCCCTCTCTTTTTCTCTCCCTCTCTCCACCTCCCTCTCCCTCTCCCGTCTCTCTTCCTGTGCCCTCACCCCATGCCCTCCCTCCTTAACCCGGGCCTGTACCCACACCCCGCTCCTTCGTCCTCCTCCTCACAGCGGGACATGCCGAGCACTAATCATCCCCGTGATGGCTTTAGTCTGCGCCACCTTTTATGTCGCCACACTTTTCCGTGCCCTGGCAGTGGGCGATCGGCGTGTTTTACTGATTGTCTGACCTGCACTGGCGCTCTGTATTTGGCGTGCGCTCTGTCCTCCTCTTCCTCTCTCTCTCTCATTGCTATATTAGCTCATGGCCATGACTCTCCCTTTGACATCGGCGCAGTATTGATGCACCTTCGTCTTGGCCCTAATCGGCTAATGGCTTCCTCTCTTTCTCTCTTTCCCGCCCAGCCAGCAGCCAAGCCTCCCTCCTAGCCATCCCTCCATCCCTTCCTTCCTTCGTTGACTGTCTCCCCCTCCTCCCTCTGCTAACTCCCGCTCCGGCCTGGGGTCACTGAGGCCAATTTTCATGCCTGGCTAAGTCACAGAATAGCTTTGTGTGTGCGTTTGGAGAGTGAGGCGGAAAAGGGGAATATGGGAGTCAGCAGCCAACACGAGTCATGCGCCGAGTGACCCTGTGACCTACCTTTTACTCTGGTCCCTCTCCCTTCTCTCCTTTCTCTAACCTGCTCCGTTCTGCCTCTGATGACGTTAGCCAAAAATCTGGATCTGGCTTCAGCTTTAGCACGGCCATAAGTCAGTCTAGGCTGGAAAAGGCCACAGCGCTTGTGCCAAGTTCATAAATGAGAGATGAGAGTGAGGTAAAACAAAAAAGTAACTCCACTTAATGCTTCTCTTCCAGCCACTTCCACCATGTGACTATTTTTAGCATTACCTGCATATTCTGATTAAAGCTACACATTGGATGCAGCTCTCTAGTCGGTGTGATTGTTCCTGTTAGCCTTGTGAGGAGTGAAGTCAGGGGTGATTATAAATTAAGATTAAGCACGTGCACAGTTTTTATGGGAGTCTGTCTAGGCCATTGTTTATGTTGGTCAGTGATTCCAGCTGTGCTGCAGTATCTTTAGCTTTCTGTGGAGATTAATCTCTGCATTTCTCAAGGCTACAGCCTTACTTACTGTCCACTCATAATTCATAAAGCAGATTGAGCCTCACACTATGGATTGTCAGTTCATAACCTATGGCTAAAACTAGTTGGGTATAACCTTTTTATAAAAACATTTTATACAAAGATGTTTGAGCTAAATAGTTAACACCAACATCTGACCACCCAGCCCTATTCATGAATTCTGTCCCAGATTCTGTCACTGAAATGGTGCTACTAAGGGTCACAGTTAACTCTAGAGTTCCTAGAGCTGACTGTGGTATCTTTCACAGTATGTAGAGTTTAAATGTGTAGTTCAGTCCAAATATTCTGGAGGTCCTTTATCCTGGAGCTCACCTTGCCTTTTTTTTGGACTTGGGCATGTAGTGCTGTCTTAATCCAGTAGGAGCACGTGGTACATCCAGTAAGTTGACAAAATGTTTGTTTTTTCACCAGTGCATAGTGACATATAAATCTTTGTACCTCAGGGAGAAAAGGCTGCACCAGTGAATCACTGGTGTGTGAGTGATAACAGATCCAGACTGCTGAGCACCCTGCAGCTGTTTGTCTCAACATGCAAGTCATCCCCGCCATTACACCGCTAAATGGTTTCCCTTCAGTGGCAGCCGCTGGTCGCATGTTCGTGTGTCCATCGCTCAGAGGGAGAGGGGGGCTCAGAGTGTCGCAGAGCCCCCACTGTACCACAGGCAAACAGGCATAATGTGTACGATCATACAGTGAGGAGTGACTTCAGAATGAACTGTCCTCACTGCTTTCACAGGAGCTGCTCTTAAGCACCGCTCATGAGTCCAATCTGGATGAAGGTCTCTTAGAGTTTGGCCATGAAACCATGACCTTGGGAAATGTCACTGTGCCACAGGGGCATCAGAGCCTGGTGCAGTGTTTTATAACCAAAGGATCAGCAGGAATAGTGTTCTATAACACACAGGCTTAGAGGGGAACACAGGACACAGCAGAGTTCCACCTCAAACCTGAGACCTCAGGTCAAAAATCTAGTGATTTCCCTCTAACCACATTAGGGCCATTAGTGGCTCTTGCTGCTTTTTGCATGTCACATGGAAATGGGTCAGGCCCTGCCCTGCATGACTCACAGGCACAACCCCTCCCCCTTCTGCTCAGGGCTCTTAACCCTGCTCAGGTGCCAAAGTGCCTGGCACATCATGCCAAAAACATACAGTAATTTATGGTGGTGTCAATGTAACATGACCTGAGATAAACATGTGTATGTTCAGTTTGTTTCTTTATACACAGCTTTGCACAGGTCCGGGCTCTCGTTTTACATTGCATAATGACTTTTCCTGACTTCTTTTTACCCCCAGAAGCCCCTGTGTGTGAGTGCTGCTGTGAGGTGCGCCGTACACAGAGCCTTGTGTCTGGGGCCCTTGGCTCTGCACTCGGCCTCTCTCATGTAGCTCTGATGCTCTGTGTGATGTGTGCGATATCTGCAGCAGGAGAGGAGCACTCACACTGTCTGTGATTGTGGTCACCTTGGTGGACCACGGTGAGGCATGCTGGCCAGATGTCAGCTAACTGTAATGATCCCAACAGGTTGCTGGGCAAGGTTGCTAAGCAACCACTCGGCCCTGGCCTGTAAACAGAGTGCGACCCACCAGGCCTCTGTCAGGGTCACAAAGGGTGTGCACAGCCTCGGTGAGTGTGCGTATACTCACTGTAGTGAAGTGCAGAAAGTTATAAACTATTTAGTTTTTAGTTGCTATTGTTATTTTCAACTTGTATGCATGCCCACTTTTCTCAGAATTTTCAGCCAACTCTCATTTATCTGATCTTTTGTTAGGATGTGTAATGTGAGCCACAGAGAGAGGAAAAAAGACAGTTTTGACATTTTGTTTTGCCTACTGTTGGTCCTTTTGACATGTTCTTATGGAGGTTGGTTAATATGTATCAGGAATATTCACTTTTCTTTGTTCGCCCTTGTCTGGCAAGCTGTAATGTTTTGCTTATGAATATTGATACATGAAGTGTATATTAATGACCCTTGGTGACCTTAACCCTATCCTTATTGGCTCCCCGATGGTATCCGCAGGCTCATGAATATTAATCTAGTTCTGTAACCTCCATTACCCTAATCTTTGCTGTCTAGCCTCCCAGAAGGACCTGTTGTCATGGTAACCCCTTTACTAGGCTCTTCCAGACCAATGGTGGGAAAAATATATTTAAAAAAGGCTGGAAAGCTAAATTACTTCAACATGGGTACACTATGTAAATAATAAGAAAATAGTTCTTTGTTTGTTTCGGTCAGCCCTGAGGTGCCGTCCTGTGCTCTTAGTCTTTCATATCAGGGTTCTATCAGTGTCCTCTGTCCAGAGGAACTCCAACACTTACAGATAAATAAATCTCCAAGTATCGTACGATCAGTCTCTCCTGTGCTGTGGGTACATTTCTACAGACTTCTAATCTTAACAGTTAACAGTCATGTTTGAAAAAGAGAGGGGAAAAGTACTAACTCTGTTCCATTTCTCTGGTTACAGATTTGGACGGTCATGAAGAGGGAGGGCCGGACAGTGGTCCCGTGGAGGAGGAGGGCTGGTTTGGGAATGCCTCTGACACTCGCTCTGAGTCGTCCTATGGAGACGCTCAGGACGAGGTGCTGTGTGCCCGGGGCTCGTCTCCAGAGGAGGGGCCTGGAGCCAGCGCTGGCTCCACAGACCACGACACCTGTGGAGCAGACAGCTCTCTGGGCAGCTCCACTCCAGTGCACCGCGCCTCTCTGGAGCTATTGGGGCTGGACGGAGGCGTGTTCTCTGCCCAGGACACTCTGTCGTCTGTGGTGTCGTCTCTGTACGGAGAGGCGGCATCGCGAGCGCTGGGCAAACCTCTCAGCAGTAACCTACGACGCCTCCTAGAGGCCGGCTCGCTCAAACTGGACTCTGCTGATTTACTGGGGCGCACATCTCGAGGGGAGTCTCCTCCCATCGGCCTGGCCCCACCCCTCACCCTGTCCCCCTCCTCACACCATGCCCAGCAGCTAAGTGCTCTTGCCCGAAAACTTGCAAATAACAACAGTGGCTCTGCGTCGCCCGCCTCCTTGGCACCCTCAGTTACCAACATCAAGCAGGAGCCCTTGGACCCTTTTAACTCCCCCAGCAATGGCGGTGGCTTTGTTTGGGCAGGGGTCACCGATAAGTGGCCCCCAGCCAGCTGCTCCACACCATGTGGCTCCAGCCTGTCTCCGGACTCTGCCATACAGAAGCTCAAAGCAGCAGCCAATGCTGTTCTGCAGGACAAGAGCGCAGTGGCCTCCTCCACCTCCTCCTCCTCTTCATCCACCTCCTCTGTGGTGCCCGCTCTGGGGAGCGCGGGGAGAACAGATGACATGGTACGCTTCGATGCCTTCAACTCTCCCTTCAGCCCTCAGTCGGCCAGCTCCACTCTCGCTGCACTTTCCAAGAAAGTCAGTGAGCGAAACCAGGCCTCCACGACCAGTGCTGCCTCTGAGCACCAGTCCCCAGCCAGCTCCTTCCTCTCTCTGGTGTCCATGACCTCCTCTGCTGCCCTGCTCAAAGAGGTGGCAGCCAGAGCAGCGGGAAACCTGCTTGCAGAGAAGAAGGACGGCTCCCCCTTAAGCACGTCCACGGTCCTCCAAGAGGATGTCAAGCCCCTGCTGGAGAAAAACCAGAAGGCACCTACGCCCACTACACCAACCCCAGGCCTTGAGCTGCTGCTGCCCTCCACCCCCAAGGGCAGGGCCAAGCCCAACAGCCAAGCAGGTAATGCACATATACCATATACATCCAACACATCCAACACACTCTGAATGCTGCATCTCAAAAAGAACAGGAAGTCTGCGTGTAATAGAAGTACACATCACATTGAAAATGGACAAATCTTTTAATTTGGCATGATATGGTTCATTCAACACTGCACTTGCCACAGTCTGATTGGACACAATATTTCAGGCTGTACACCAGATATAACTTTTTTTTACCCGCCCATGCTGCTGTTAGAGGAGAGCCAGTGTGTCTGTTATAACTGTATTAAACCCTGGTCCTAATCAAATTGCGGCAGAATCCATCTTTTTGCTTACACTACAGAAAGAGGGGCAGATTTACTTGTCACCACAAAAAGGGAAGCATTCAGGACTTCCATGACATGTTTTCTCCAGTTTGTAATGGCTTCCTTCTCACCTCAGCGGCACTGAAGTGAAAGTAGTGTAGCATCAGCTTAACTGTCAGCCGAGCATTGAGAGGCACAGCTGAGAGAAAACAGCCCTGGCTGGCCTTGTAGTCTGGGAAATGGTCTGCGGACTCCACGGGGGGTTCCGCCTGAGACCTCGCAGCCTTCCCAGACCAGCTCGTTTGTGCCGGGACGTGCGCGCTGCCAAAAGGGGGCCGTCAGTGTGCGCTCGGCTCAGCGGGGAGCCTTGGAGTCCATATCCATCTCACAGCCTCCTCCTGCTCCGACCCCCCCAACCCGAGCCCTCTGCACTGATCAGCAGCACAGACTTAAGGCCAAACACATCAGACTTTCCGCTGACTGGATACAGATGTGTGGCCACTCTCTCTCTCACTTACACTCTCACTCTCTCTCTGTCTCTCTCTTTGTGTCTTTCTCTCTGTTGCTCTCTCTCTGTCTTTCTTTCTCTCTCTCTCTCTGTGCCTCGCTGTCTGTCTCTTTCTCTGTGTCTCTCTCAGTCTCTATCTCTCTCTGTCTGTCTCTCACTCTCTCACCTACAAACTTTCCCTCTCTCTTTCTGTTCTCTTTCTCTGGTTGTCTCTTTGTCTCTCTCTCTCTGTCTGTCTCTCGCACTCTGTCTCTCTCTCTGTTCCTTGTTCACTGTCTCTTTCTCTGTGTCTCTCTCAGTCTATCTCTCTGTCCCCGTCTGTCTGTCTCTCGCTCTCTTTCACTCCTCTCTTTCTCTATCTCTTGTTCTCTGTTTCTCACTCACTCTCTTTCTGTCTCACTCACACACGTTTCCTCTCTCTCTGTCTGTCTGCCTCTCGCTCTCTCTCTGATTCCTTCTCTCTCTGTCTCTATCTTATTTCTTTCTCTCCCTCTCTCTGACACACACCCTGTCTCTCTGTCTCTGTGTCTCTTTCTGTCTCTCTGTCTGTCTGTCTCCATCTGTCTATATCTCTCAGTCACACACATGCACACACTTTCTCTTTCTCTCTCCTTCTTTCCCTCCCTCCCTCTCCTCTCCTTCTCTCTCCCTCGCTCCTACACATTCAGCCTGTGTGCTGCACAAATGGCCACGCGAGCTCTCCTGAAGTGTGAGCAGATATATGACCCCAGCACAAATGTACAGTCTGTGCTTGGGAGAAATTCTGACGATCACTCACGTAGCTGTTGGGTGCATTTTAGTTTCATCACCTTTTGTCTAAATTTTGTCTAGTCCTGATCATGTAAATAAGCTGAGTTCTCTGTTAAGGTTGTAAAGTCAAAAGGGCATCTTTTTTCAGAACCCAGTGGGAACAAAGCACGCATACACAAATTCCTGGTCAGTTGTTTTTCATTAAAGTTTAAAGGAAATGGAACTGACAGAGCTCTTGCTGTGTTCGCCTATTCATTTTAACACACTTAGTTCATATGTTTCTGGATAGGCTAGTGGTTGGTTACAATACACATGCAGGAATTGGCTAAATATACCCTCTTAGCACATAAACTGTTCTATAAAAGTAGAATTAAACACTAAATAAACACTGTGTGTATGGTGTTTTCGTAGTATTATCTTCTCTTCTGTAATCTTTTGGTAATGTTGGTGCAAACTAGGTAAATTAGCAGCTTTCTGGTCAAAAACAGCTAATTCTTCGTGTGTGCTACCTTCAGTGTCCTCTGTG
Organism: Taenioides sp. WSHXM2023; assembly: GCA_029959045.1. Classification (NCBI taxonomy): domain Eukaryota; kingdom Metazoa; phylum Chordata; class Actinopteri; order Gobiiformes; family Gobiidae; genus Taenioides; species Taenioides sp. WSHXM2023. The sequence continues at coordinate 4,282,310 of CM057090.1, forward strand.
ATTTCCAGTAGTTGGTGACATCACACAGTACTGCCTTTATCACAGCCAGGTGTTTCTGATTTCAGGGGTGGAGTTTGAATTGTGGTTACCTTTTAGACCAATCACACTGTTCCTTACACCTCCAGACCCCGCCCCTCTCCTCTCACTCTCCCTTATAGTCCTCGAGACCCTGCCCTCCTCACCCTTCAGTCCTCCAGACCACGCCCTCCTCACCCTTCAGTCCTCCAGACCACGCCCTCCTCACCCTTCGTTCTCCCCTTTAGTCCTCCAGACCTCGCCCCTTCTCACCGTTCATTCTCTTCTTTAGTCCTTAGTACTGCCCAGTTTAGCAGGTCTGTTTGAAATGTGGTTGTGGGTGGAGTTTATTTATTTAGTCCCACTCTAAGTCAAGTCAAAAACACCTATGACTGTATTCTAATGATTTACATTTAAACTTTTTAACATTTTAACATTTTATCAGTGCAGTGTTGGCTCTTATTCTTTCTTATTCAGTTCTTTCAAAGCACTGGAGTCACTGAAGTCTTCCTTGAGCTCCAAGCACTTCCAGACTAAGCTGTGAATGCACAATATGACATGTGTAACCCCAAGCAGCACACAGACACACACACGCAGACATCTCCTCACACACCACACACACAAAAACACGCACACACACACACACGTATCTCCTCTGCACACTCTGAGCGCACCGCCTCTGTCTAAGTAGCCTTTAGGGAGAACAGAATGTTTTCCCAGAGATGGATGGGCACTTTTCAGGGATTGTGTCTCAACCTCGCCAAATCTAAAATGGCTGGATCAAATTGACTCCAGACAGATGAGCCAGTCGATGTAATATTGTGTGATCTGCATGCTAAAGAGGGTCTCCGCTGTAACCCGCGAGCCGTCAAGGTCGAGCGGCGCTGTAAAAAGCCAGGTAGTTGTTTGGTCGCCAGACTGAAAAATGTGACCTTGATTATTGACTGTCATGTGTTGTTTTATTATCAACCCTCAGCGGGCCCACTATAAACTGCCTTCACTGCTGCACTCTGCATAGTTATGGAGCTACGCTAGCATGAAGCAGAGACGCTAACAATTAGGTTAAAGGAGCAGTATAACACTATGTTCTGATCTATGTTATAATGTTGTTTCCTCATCACAAACATGCCTGGGGTTGTGTTTTGTTTCATTCACACATGTTTAACACTCAAACTCTGCATTTACAGGCTGTCTTCTTCTCTCAAGCTCAAATGCTCTGTTCCACATTGTGATGTCATCTGGTAATGCTAGAAGTGTGTCATGCGTGTGGTTTTAAACTCCATACACCTTCACTAGAATCATTTGGATGATATCAAACCTGGAATTGCCAGTCTCCACTGAACTAAAGGTAAAAGGAGCTGTTAACTTAAACTCCCTCTTCATGACATCACAAGGTGGAACAGAGCATTTTGAGCTTTAGAGGTGCAGACAGATTAATAATAAAGGATTACTCAAACATGTGTGAATAAAACAAAACACAACTCCAGGTTTGTTTTGAGGAGGTAACAACATTATAACTTTTTCAACAACATTATATCTTTTTGTCACCTGCTTGTCTCCATGGAGAGGTTATTCCTTTGCCTGAAATGTTCCATGGTGTGACATTAAACATATCCATCTAGCATTTATTCATTATGGGTGTTTCTGTTTCTCAAAAATACAATAATTCCTTCTGTGAATAGGGGCGAGTCTCCACAGATCTGAACTGTAATGTAGCGTAGTGCTGTAACCTGCTTGTCTCCCTCGTGATAGATGCATTTGGTCTATACTGTGGAACATTCTAGACAAAGCAATAACATTTCCATGGAGACAAGGGGGTAGAGGACCCTTAACCATAAAAGTTACACACTGTACCTTTAAGGCTCATAAGAGTCCATTTTGTGTAATACAGGACCTTTAAAGCACAGTCCTCTCTCTCTCGCTCGTGTCGGTCCCACTCCCCACTCGGTGCAAGTCGTTTTCGTATTGTGATCCGGCGCTGCTCCGAGAGGTTGGGCCGCAGATGGCGCTTTATTGTTGCAAATAGCCAGTCTCGAGGTTTTACACCTCAGGTCAATGAATGGCTGAGCACAGTAATTTCACCAAACACTGATTACCAGATGTTTTTCAAGGAACGGAGCTAGAATACTTATGAAGCCATCCTGACAGGCCTGCGTAGAATTTGTAATGCAATCATGCCTCTTTCTAATAAGACCAATTAAACAGTAATGGATGCCGGATATGAAGCCAACAACAATAATCGAGATACTAAAACATGTTGGAGCCTTCACTTCCATTGTTTCATTGCTTGCAGCTGGTAATTCCCCTGATAACTCCGCGATTAGATGTGCACAAGTTGGCTCACACACATCTGAGGCAGCCCTGAGTTACTTCAGAGCAGATCTGAAGGGCTGATTTTTCTTTTTTTTCCTGCAAAAAGGTGTATTTGAGAAAAATAACAGATTGTACCATGTGCTATAAAAGTGATGAGAGGTTTCTGACACTCCTCAAATGCTTTCTCCCTGTCATAACTCTGACCTCCTCCTCTCAAAGGCTCTCCGGAGGATGGTGGCAAACCGTTCCAGTGTCCGGTGTGTGGACTGGTCATCAAGCGCAAGAGCTACTGGAAGAGACACATGGTTATCCACACAGGCTTGAAAAGCCACCAGTGTCCCCTGTGCCCCTTCCGCTGCGCTCGCAAAGACAATCTCAAGTCCCACATGAAGGTGAGACGGACACGCCATTAGCTGCAAGTCATGTAGGAAATGTCTCTTCTGATTATACTGTTACATTGTTCACTTCACTACTGCAGTCTCATTTAACATGGTTAGGGTGTGTTAGCCTTCTACGCTAACGTTTAGCCTTGACTCCATATACTGTGCTTTTATATATTCTCTATATCATTTTAATCTATAGATATAATACATAATAGTTTCAAGATCTTTATGTGAGATACGTTTTAAGTGGTTTCTGAGAATAAGGGCTTTGTTCAACTTCCTTGTTGAGGAATGAGGAAGTGTGCCATTTGGATCATTGTAACTGAGCAGGTCAAGGCCATCAAAACATATTTTTCTGCACACGTCTCATGGTCTCTGCTGTCTGTCTAAAGAGTCTGTGCAGTAATTGATGATGGCGTTTAATACACTTTAATAGACTTTTTTCTCTCCTCTTTGTCTTGAATAATTTTCTGTAAAACAAAAGCTAATGTTCAAAGCTGTTGTGCCGCAGGTCCATCAGCACCAGGACCGAGGGGAGACGTTTCAGTGTGAACTTTGCCCCTTCACCTCGTCCAGACACTTCAGCCTGAAGCTCCACATGCGCTGCCACCAGCACTTCCCCCGCACAGACGTGAAGGTGAAGGAGGAGCTGACCACGGACACAGAGGGGGAGGGCTCCCAGATGGGTGACAGCACCCCGGGAGAGCTGAGGGGGAGCGAGGCCTCCCCACTGCGCATCGACACCCACACCCATCCCTCCCCTCCTCTGGAGACCTCCTCCAATCATCTCCACATCAAGGAGGAGCCCCAGGAGCGTGACCTGTCTGTGCTGTCTCCCTTCAGCCTGTGCCGAGAGCGCCCGGGCAGCAGCGCCAACTCCCTGGACCTGCCTGGAGTCACTGTGGGGGTCCGCTCCAGCCCCACCGCCTCCATCTTCAGCCCAGACATCAGCACCAAGACGGCCACTGACCTGCTTATAAAGCTCTCAGGTGTGTTACACTTTCAAGTCATGCAAAATGTACTTGCCTAAAACAAGCCAAGACTGTGTAGAGTCGTGCGTCTGTGAAATACAGGTGCTGTCTGTACCAGCAGGAGGCAATCAGATCAAAAGTCTTGGCATTCCAAACACGATGTCCAGCAAAAATAACATCCAGTACACATGTTTGGAATAAAAATTGTCTTGAGTATAGAACATTAAAACTAGTAGTTTGAGGTTGTTATTTTCAGGTACAGTTAGTGTATGTTAGTGGAATTGAGAAACTTGGGAGCCACCTCACATGTCTCCTGGGGGTTGGAGGGCCCATCGTGCAGATGTCAGTAATTCTTTCTTTTAGAATAGGTCAAGTCTTTGCGTAACATAATATGCACAGAAAGAGTACAATGAACAGTTTGAGTCGTCATTATTAAGATCCAGGTCAGTCCTCTCTCTGACGCACCACGTTTTGAAACAGACAGGGCTTGATTTGACCTGAGGAGCTTTTAAGAACACCTTTTACTGTATTTTTATCCCAACTTGACTTGTCATTTTAACAACTGTACCGCAAATGCAAAGGCGCGATGTTGTCTCCCCTTTGGCCTGAGTTTTGTTTTGATTACTCACTGTCACCAGAAATAACATTCGTAAGAAGTATTTGCAGTTTTATGTATCATATCAGGTCAAGGCTGCAGTATTTGTCTGTAAGCTGTTTTTAAGGGATTTGAGAGCTGGAATGTACTGTAGTCTGAGTTTGACAGTGACAAATGCATCTTGTTTATGCTATTATCTTTTAAAACAGTGATTAGCAGAATGTGAAGTTTTGGGGCCCTGTAACCATTGTTTTGGTTCTGTTATAATTGTGTTTATGGTATTAGATATAAACTGGTCTTGTTTACGGGCTCCTGCGTTATTCCCATGCTATGGTTAAAAAGGTAGGTCAGGATTTTAACATTCCCACATGTTTAAGTACTGAAAACCAGGTGATAGTGTAGGTGTTAACACTCAAAGTACATGTTATACTTAAAAAGGGGGTATTATGGCACTTTCTACCATGTTATAACGTTGTTCCCTCATAAAAAACATGCCTGAAGGGGTTTTAGATGTCATCCATGCACTTTTTTTTATTTTTTTTATTTTAGTGATTTTGGCGATCTCTCCCGGGCCCTTTTCAAATTCACAGCCCACAAACCTACGTCACCCATGCGCCCACACGACAATCTTCTAAAGCACGATACAAAACTGTACACAACAACTTGTCAAACCTGATGTGCTGTAGTTTCATTAGTGGGATGCAGGCTGATTGTGTTGTGATAGCGCTCTGAAGGGGGAGTGACTTAACACGGAGAGGGGAGACTCAAGAGCATCAAAACGAAACTTATAAAACATGTTAATACGTTGATTTTGACGAATATAGCATTTTCAAAACAATAAAAGGTAACATTATGATCTAAATATGTGATGTGTTAGCAGTTTATACGCCATAGATGTAAAATACCCCATTCTTTAATTCTTAAATAATAATAATCTTGCATTTCAGAATTCACCTGCTAAACTGAAAAGAATGAGCTAGTTGTGAATACAGAAAAAAGTATCTGAAATAATTATGAAAAGTAAAACTAAACAACACTAGTGATAAAAGGTGAGGATGAGAACTTCCATTTAGAGGACTTTGTTGCTTAAGGCTGCTATAGATTTGAATATTTACACGTTGTTCGTACCGTGTTTTGATCTGATCTTTGACCATAAAGAACCGATTTATCTGGAACTACAACAGGTGAGCTGATCTGTACTGTTAAACAAGTCCCTCTAAAATAACATTACAGTCACTAGTAACTTTCACCTTTTTTGTTGAAAATCAAACTCCTAAACAGGACCATGAACACACATATTGATCACAGGCTCCTAAAAATGTGCTGTTTAAATCTATTTTAGGCTTAGACTTTATTGATCCACAAGGGAAATGACTTGGACACAATAGAGAAGAGAGTAAAATATATAAAAATGGTAATAAAAACTTCTTAATAAGTAGCAAAAATAGCAAGAGACTGGTGTCAGATAAGGCATAATCATATAAATGTGCGTACAAGTAAGTAAAAAACAGAAATATAGTAATATAAATACAGTATATCACAGTTATATACAAGAGGTCGTAAGGAAACAGTGCAAAGATGAAATGATGATTGACAGAAACAAAGGCTTATCTGTTAAATAAGGGTGAGTTGTTGTACAGTTGTTTGCTAATGTGTGCGTTGCATCGCCATGGTAACTGCTGAACCTTCCGCCATGCACATACATGTCAAACACCCCCACAATCACAAACAAACCCGAAAATGCCTCTCTTTGATACGATTCGTCTTCGGTATACGACACACATGTTACAGCTATCACCTATGGACGTATTAAAATCGCTGAAATTAAGAAAAGATGGTGGACGGTGAGCTGTCATCGCTGCCGGCCACTAATTAGACGTGCTTAAACCTTGAGAGTAAATGCTGGGCTCAAGGGCACGCTGGCAATAGGATTAATTTTCCTCACCCACGTCCTGTCACTTTTGTTGCGTTGTTAAAGATCTCTAACCTGTGGGCATTCTTTCTGCTGTTAGCACTTAAACCTCCTCACCACATTTTCTTTATGTCTCTAAGTATTTATCCAACATAGCAGAATTGAAATAAAAACCTGACTTAAGAAGCACTTGACTCAAATGCGTTCCTTAATTCCAAGATTAAGCTGATGCATTAGCCTTTCTCAAACCACTATTGAGACTGAATCCTGCATGGTGAGCCAAAGACTCGAGATGAGGTGGTGTTTTTGGAGTATTGTGTTAGTCTGTTTGTATTTTAAGGTCAAGAATGGCTTTGACACAATTGGACTGTTGTTTGGGTAAAATTAGCTGCATTAATAAAAGGGATTATGAAGGTTTTGCCTCAGGTAGATAGGTTAAAGTTGAGAAATCACTGAGTGGGCCTTACTGTTAAAAAGAATGAAATGTTGCTTTAGAAAATGCTTTTGGTTTTGAGGTTTTGGTCACAATAACACATTTTTTAAGCACGATATATATGGCTACAAAGAGAGATTGCGAAAGTACGGAAACTACACAGTAACAATAATGAAAAATAATCTCAATAGGCCATTTTTAAATACAGTATCATTAAAAACCATGAGCCGCAATCACAGACTATAAATGGACATAGCTAACCTGCTAGCCAGCACGTTCCAAACAGGAAGAGAGCACGGGGGCACTTCCGGCACCATCGACTCTGGCTACAGTTCACTTTGTATTGAAAAAACGTCACCCCTCTCTCTGTAACTGCTGTTGTCAGGCTCCTCGTTTTGATCTTAAAATGTCAATAAATTCATAAATAAATTCCTATTCCAAATTGGCCCCTATAAGTGCTAGCCTCGTGAGCTTCATTTGACTGGAGCTGAATGCCATGGGTGAGTCCACTTCTTTATCCAGTCTATGGGTGCAACAATGGGCTGTACTTGGCTGCTGGAGGCTGGAGTGGGACGGTACAGGTACATATATGGTGATGGCATCTGAACCAATCTGTGACCGCTGTGGCATTCAAAATCACTGCCAGCGTGGGTAATGTCTGCAATCTTGGCCTCATTACCGGGCAGCAACGAGGGGTGTGGGGAAAAAGGGACAAAATAAAAAAATCTATATATGAGTACAAAAACCAGCTCAGTAGAGGCGCCAGGATTATAGAATTTTGGATGGGCCGTCACAGAACTGTCTGGGCTTGTGTCCCGTGCGCCCCTCTCACGTACGCACACCCCTGTAGGCTCGTGCACGCACACTTGCATCAGCTTTTCATTTTCTTTCGTAGTGTTCTCTGCTTTCCTTCGTTCTTTTACCTCCCATTAAGCAGCAGACCGATGTCTTTCTTGTGCGCTCCCCATCCCACATCAGACCCGCTGATCTCCTCCCTCCCACTGGTCGCACTCGCTCCCGCCTGTCCCGGGCCGACGGTCCGCTCGCACCTGTACAGTGTCTCTCACCTGAGGTACGAGTGTACTCTACTACTGCTGACCGCTCATCATTCTCGTCTCATAGGTGTCCACTGCATTTGGTCCCAAAAGCTCAGCGAATTATGAAATGCGTTTATTGAAGGTGTCACGCCTTGAGCAGCACCCTTCAGACCGGGTTAGAAAACACACTTCAGGATAGTGCTGTAAACGGTCTCATGTGAATGAGCTGCTTTTGTACAGATCCAGATCAAACCAAACTGGAGCCGATACAGGGAGCAGGCGCGAGACTGTGCTCTGCTGCGGGAGGGCATCTGGACAGCGCACGAAAATCCCGGGAAGCACACGAACATGTGAATGTTAATGGCATTTATCATATATTTAAAATAAAAGAAGGCTTTTTATGCCTTGAATATGTTACACGTAATTTTTTCAGTGAACTAGTTTGATATTTCTTTTTACGATTCTGGCAGTTCACTGAACGCACCACACCACGTGCTCAGTCTGCTCCACTCCACCCGATATTCAGGCGCCTGTTTAGAGCTCCACGCCCCACTCACGAATAAACCGGAGGCAAGATACGACCCTCAGTGTCTTAATCCATGAGACAGACATATTTGCACAGAGATGTCAGAGCTGCTGCTATGAGGACAGTTTTGGAATGCGTTTCAGCGCGTGGCCAAGTATGAAAGCTGTCGGCGTTGGGGTCCTGTGTTACAGTGACATCACAAGGTGGAACAGAGTGTTTTCAGTTTGAGAGAAGAACTCAGCCTAAATATGGGGGCTTTGTGTGTAAACATTGTTGAATGAAATAACACAGCTCCAGGTCTGTTTGTGCTGAGGAAACAACATTATAACAGATCAGAAAATAGTGTAATATGGGCCTTTTAAATAGTCTCCTTTGCTGTATTTGTGTCTATGTGACAGTTGTAGTGTGACTCCCGTGTTCAGTATTAAAGGTCTGACTCTCTTAATACATGATACAGACATATTTGTACAGAAGCAGCTGTGAGGATCGAGGACAGTGTTTAGATGCATTTCAGCGCGTGGCCAAATATGAAAGGACGAGTGGCGCGACGATGGTGAGATTGATGGAGAAAGGTTGAGCGGGGTTCAGCGCTGGGGTCGAGGCCACCGCTGCCACTCTTCCACTTAATGCTGCGTAATTAGATTGAGATCTTGAGCGCGGATGGGAGGAGAAAACCCTGGGAACATTAGATTAATTAAAAATTTATGCATAATTCATAATTAAAAAGGAATTTATAATATGAAATGATTAGCGCCCTCTGCGGCATCCTATGACCCTGGCAGGATGCATAGGGAATGGGACAGGCTTAGTTAACCCCCACCTCACCACCAACCCCTTTGGTCTAACCCAACCCAACTTCACACAGATGCCCTTCCTGGTGCAGTGCTGGAAGGTAACAAAAGAACAAAACAACAGATAACATTTTTAGTTATCTGTACTTTACTTAAAGATGCATTGTGTAACGTTTTTGGTGGAGGGTCTGTCAAATGCTTTTCTCCATGAAGATGTTATTTCTTTGTCTGGAATGTTCCACAGTATGGTATTAAACCTTTCTATCGTCATGGAGACCAAACAAGACTAAGTTACAGGTTAGCAACCTGTTCAGTCAGAATGCCAGTTTTTGTAGGTATTTTTGAGCTATAAAACCAAATGTAATTGAATAAATATAAGGTAGAGCTGTTTAATGTCATACTGTGGAACATTCCAGGCAGAGCAATGACGTATCCATAGAAACAAGCAGGTGATGGACCTGTGCACAATGCACCTTTGAGTAATTTTTACACTTTTTACTTTTACTTCACTACATTTGCGAGCAATTATCTGTACTTTCTACTCCATTACATTTTAAATCTGGACTGAAAAGTAAAAAGTAATTTTCTTTTTTTAGGCGTGAGACCTGCTGAAATGGCACAGACTTATTTTTTAACACATTTAATTTGAGATAACAAACCAAACACACAAATACACAAAAACAGCTAGAAAAATGAAGAAATCAATTGAATCACTTAAAATACTTGATACTTTCATTGTTCTAAATATATCTTCAAAATACTTGTACTTTTTACTCTTAAAGTACATTTTTAAACAGTTACTTAAAGGTGCATTGTGTAACTTTTCTGGTGGAGGGTCCGTCAAATGCTTTTCTTCATGAAGATGTAATTTCTGGAATGTTTCACAGTGTGGCGTTAAACCTTTCTATCTTCACGTAGACTAGACCAGACCAAGTTACAGGTCAGATCTATGGAAAAGCAATCCCGCTCACAGTCAAAATGCTGTTTTTCGAAGCATTTTTGAGCTGTAAAACCACCTGTAATTTAATAAATGTAAGGTAGAGTTGCTTAATGTCATACTGTGGAACAAGCAGGTGAAGAACCCCCAACCACAAAGTTATATAGTGCACCTTTAAGTAGATTTTTTCATGTGATTCTTTTACTTTTACTTGAGTAATCGTTTGCCCCTGTATCTGTACTTTTACTTGCGTAACCACATTGAGTACTTCATCACCACTGCCCTCGGGTACCAGCTCCACTTCACTCCCAGACTGCACAATGGAGCCCGGGCTGGTCCCGCAGGAGCCAAAATGGCGGCCCACAATGTCAGCCCAGTGTCAAGTGGCGTACATCTTAGTCAGGGCATCTTTCAAGGAGAATGAGGAGGAAATAGGAGACACGAGGAGATCTGACTTGAATGTGTGTGGGGGCTGTTTTTTTAATGAACGCTACAGCTTTGATCGCGGAGTCCTTTTTCCAGAGTGGGCCAGTGTTGGAGTTGGAGGGTTACAAGAAGAAGGTCAGCCTGAGTTAATTTTAGCAGAAGCACACTTTAATATCCTTTTTTTTCTATTTTTAATTACTACCAATCCACGGGGCTATTTTCTTTTCAAAGCAACAAACCTACCATGGTCCATTAACACCACTTATACCTGGACTGTTTTGATTTAATATCTAATTGTCATTATTGTAGTTGGAGTTTGATTTTCTGTTCATGGTTTAAAAACAGGAGTGTACAAATGTGCATCTGAAATCAGATAAGTATTTGCTAATTGTGGCGATTCAAATATTTTGCAGGCATAACGTGCACTTTATACATTACAAGCACATAGACGTCAGAATTAAAATGGGAAGTGTATGGAAGATCATTTGTTTCATCAGATTTAGAATTTTAAATGTCGCTGAATTTCTCACCTTTTTTTTTTGCTTTAACTTTTTAAATATTCAGCACAAGTTTATTTTCAAGCCCTCCAATTCAACAGGCAATTCACAGTAAAAAAAAAAAAAAAAGCAGCATTGATCCTATTGGCCTCTCTCTTCTGTGGGTGGGGTTTTTAGTTAAAGAATCAAAGAGATGAGGTTTTGATTTTTGAGTTGACTCCTTACAGCATTTCCTGGTTGTTACTAAGTTAGATAAGAGATCAAATATATGAAGCAAGATGTATGGAATTATGTAGTAAAGACAAAATATATATATAAAATCAGGGGTGGGCAATTATTTTTCCATGGGGCCACATGAGAAACGGAAAATATTGTGGAGGGTCGGGCCAAAACGCTTAACTCAATTCTGCATAATATGAACTGTACACACACGTCTTGATTTATGTATTGCGCCATTTTGTACATGAATAAAAAAAACACCTCTAAAATAAAAGCAATGCATCTTTAGTCCATGCATGAGGTAAAATTAAAAATAAAAATATGTTTATTTTGTAATTCCAAATTAGTTTAAACAGGCCGGTCAGGTCTGTATAAAAAGCTACTAAATATTTTTTGCCAAAGAAAAGAGTGGCTACTTGAGCTACATGAGCATTTGAATATAAAATATATATTAAATAAAGTAGAGTTTAACTTGTGTACAATTTTTTGACTGGTCTATGTGCTGAATATTTAAAAGCTGGATTTTGACCTTTGAAATACTGTTATACTTAAAAATGTAATCAACTAAAATTCAGAATGAAAACTATTCAGACATGTTTTTAGGAGTTAGAACATCCAAAATAAGAAATACAACAGCATTTAAAATTCAAAATCTGATGAAACAAATAATCTTCCATAGAGGCGTTCTATAGCACTACTTTGTACTAAAAACTAAAAGAATCTGCATGACAAACGTGTGCTACAATCACAGGGACCGCAAATAGAATAGTTATCAAACGGAACTGATACGTGACCTTGACTAAACTCATTTAAATCACGTTTTTTTCCCCCCCATTTAAAAATACCAACCCTGGACATTTTGGTGTACACCCATTGCTTCTGTGTAACATCCCTCCCAGCGCAATATCACAGCCCTCCACGCCACAACAGGACTTTTAGGTGAAGGTTGGGCGTAAAAATGACAGAAATATCCTGGCATGAAAAAAAAAAAAATACTATAAAAGGGGCTGAAGACTCGCCATCGCCAAGGAGGGAGAGGTGAGCAAGTTCCCCCAAGGACCTCCAGACTCTATTTCTTTTGACCTCCCTGCCAGCTCAGATTGAGTGTGCGCACCAGCAACTCATCCTGCCCTCCGCTACGCCAGGCTCTGGAGAGAGGGGGGAAGGGCACGGGCAGATATAAAGGGGGGAAATATAGACACATATAGTGACAGCGAGGCAGGGAGGAACCACCGACCAGGGAGCTGCCATCAAGTCTCTCCCCACGCCCAGGCTTAAAGGTGCACAGCTGCCACGTTTACATGAGAGCTTTAATTCCGATTAAAAGTAAGTTAATTCCGCTTTAAAAAGACCATGTAAACACTTAATTCCTACTGAAAATGATTATTCGAAATTAATAGTTTATTCCGAATTAATTTATTCCTCGATCATGTAAACGTTTATTCCGTTTAAAAATAATTCCGGTCTTTCGGCGCCTGCTCGTTGGGTCGCCCTTCTGACGCGATGACGCACTGCGAGATGGCGGCCCGGAGCAATACGTTGGTCTCGAACTGAAACAGTTTTGTAAATAAGTGCGCTGGAAGAACTACAAATAATGAAAAGAGTGGATGGCAGAAAACAGAAAAACACTAACCAAACCGAGATGACAAAAAGCCGGTAGCAGCTGATTGTGTGTTTTCTTCCGGTCGACGTAAATCCGTTCGTGTCCCTGTCCAATCAGAACCCTTCCCGACCCCCAGACGATGAGCGGAATAAAAAAAAACAACTTAACGTGTTTTCCATGTAAACCTCAATTCAGAATTATTATTTCCACGTAAACTCGAAGGAGAATAATTTATTATTCCAGATTAATTGCTCTTCGGAGCAATTAATTGCTCTTCGGAGCAATTAATCTGGAATTAAAAAACATCACGTAAACGTAGCCAGTGTAACTTTTCTAGTGGAGGGTCCGTTAAAAGCTTTTCTTCATGTAGATGTTATTGCTTTACATTTATTCGATTACAGGTGGTTTTACAGCTCAAAAATGCCTAGACTGTGAGCGGGGTTACCTCTCCACAGATCTGACCTCTAACTTGGTCTGGTTTGGTCTCCATGAAGATAGAAAGGTTTAAAGCCATACTGTGAAACATTCCAGACAGCAAGAACATCTACATGGAGAAAAGCGTTTGACAGACCCTCCACCAGAAAAGTTGAGCAATGAACCTTTAAAGTGAATATGGCAAATTTTTATGATTCTCTAATTTTGACTTAGTTTGGTAGTAGTAGTAGTAGTAGTAGTCGTAGTAGTAGTTGTTGTTGTTGTTGTAGTTGTAGTTGTAGTTGTAGTAGTTGTAGTTGTAGTAGTTGTAGTTGTAGTCGTAGTCGTAGTAGTAGTAGTAGTAGTAGTAGTAGTAGCAGTAGCAGTAGTAGTAAAAGTTTGGCACATTTTACACAGAAGAAATTATACTTTAAACATAATTTCAACAAAAGTAAAGGTGTTTTCTTATATTTGTATTTGTCAGATAATCTGTGTGTACAACCTGACAAACCTGACATTTTAAAGTGCATAGGTTTTCATGTTTGTTTAATTCTGACTTGGTTTGGTGAGGCAGGACTTGTGGTAAGTATTTATCATAGTTTTACATCAGTTTAGTGGTAGTTTGTAGAAAAAAAAAAAAGTTTAAAAGTACAAAAATACAGGATGTAGTGGCGAGTTCTAAAACGGAAGACGTTTACCAATGTTAACGGCACCGGAGCTGCCATCCAAAGTGCAGAGATATTACTCACAAGGAACTCAATTTTCAGTTTAAACATTAATTTCAAGGTCCTATATTACACAAAATTAACTCTTGTGCGCTCTATGCCATGTTATAATGTTGTCACCTCATCAAAAACACACCTGGAGTTGTGTTTTGTTTCATTCACACGTTTGAGTAAACCTGTATTATTACTCTGTCTACATCTCCAAAGCTCAAAATGCTCTGTTCCACCTTGTGATGTCATGATGTCATGTTTGTGATGAGGAAACAACATTATAACATCGATCATAATATATAGATCTTAGTGTAACATGGGCCCTTTAAAAAACTGACGCACTCCACACGACCCCTGACATAATAGCCATATCATTTTTGGACCACGTTGCTTCCCGTAGAGCGTCGCAGCATTCGCCTTTGATTTCGCCAACAGAACCGTTAGCTGTCCGGTGTGATCCCCGTTTTTTTGATTCGCAGATGAAAGCTGCCGATGCACTTTGAAATGCACAGAGGCCCTTGCCCTCAGTGCCCAGCGGACCCTGAGTTAATAATGACAGTGGGCACCGCGGAGGCCCCCCTGCGGCTCTGACACGGGCACCAGCAGCTTGACCCCGGCTGGGTGCGAATAATTGGCATGCAGGGGGCTGTGGGAGGTGTTGCATCTGTCATGGCTGCCGCAGTTGTCTTATTTATCCTTCTCCTCAGAGACGGACATGCTCACGACGCTCTGCAAGTGTGAAATGCACAAACTGGAAATGGGATTTGAAGGAAAGGCCAATTCAGAACACGCTGTTGTTACTGTGTATTGTTATAGGCTATTTTTAGAGGCATGGAAATGTTCTGGACTCACTGTGTACGTTGTGTGTTTGCAAAACAGATGGAGTTCAGTGTCAGTTACTTGAGTTTGCTGATTTAAAGCGTCAGTTATTGTTTCTGTTCTGTAGGGATGTAACTATATCCAAATTTCCCCGATATGCATCTCACTGTACGATATTTATTGCGATTTAACAGAATTGTGAATATGCTACTTCCTTGACAAGACTTCGGTTCAGTCATAATCCAAAGAACTAAGATTTAAAAGTGCTTAATAACGGGTATTTCTTCATGTAGTCTGCACTGAAACAGCGCAAAGGATCGTGGTCTGTGTAATACCCTTTTTTTTTTAATTCTATTTTTTTCTATTTTAATTTTAATTTTATTTTTCAACTTTTATTATATTCTATTTTTTATTTTTTTATATATGTTTTTTATTCTATTGCTGCACCATAACTATTCATTTAAGCAAAGAAACTTGTAATTTTGATATACTGTGATGGCCCACGATATTATTGTGAGACTTGACGATACGATATCACGATATTTCGGTTATTGTTACATCCCTAGTTCAGTGTCAGTTACTTTAGTTTGTTGGTTTGAAGCTTGTCAGTTATTGTTTCTGTCGTGTAGAGATGTAACGATATCCAAATCTCTCAATATTTCTCATCATAATCCAAATAATTAAGAAGGAAAAAGTGATTTATGTAGTTGTTTTTAGTTATCGTTTCTGTTTTGCAGGGATGTAACAATATCAAAATCTCTCAATATGATATTTTCACGATATGATATTTATTGCATTATTTTGTGGAGGCTAACAAAATTGTGAACTTTTGCAACTCGTCTGTCATAATCTAAATAATTAAGATTTAAAAGTGGTATATGTAGTTCTGTTTATTTTAGATATTGCAGCACCATGACAATGAATTTAAGCCAAGAAACTTGTAATTCGATATATTGTGATGGCCCACGATATTATTGAGACTTTTGATGATACGATATCACGATATTTCGATTATTGTTACATCCCTATTTGTCACTGTGTCCATTTTGCCCATCTACTCCTGCGAACATGTAAGGATGTAATGAAATCCAAATCTCACGGTACAGTATTTATTGCAATATTTTGGAGGCTAATAAAATTGTAGATAAGGTACAGTTTGTTTTTAAAATACTTTCAAAATCATGACTGTCATAATTAGTAAAAAACATATTTCTTTATGTTGTCTGCACTAAAATGAATAATGGTATGTGTAGTTGGACGGCAGTAGCTTTGTTGGTAGAGTCTTGATGATTCCAGCTCCCACAGGTGAATGCTTTCGTTGTGTTTTTGGGCAAGACACTGAATCCACCTTGCCCACCAGTGTCTTTATACACTGGTGTATGAATGTGTATGTGCATGGGTGAGTGGTTCCTTGATGTAAAGCCCTTTAAGAGCCTTGAAGGTGGAAAAGCGCTGTATAAAAATATGACCATTTAGCATTTTCCCTTTGTTTATTAGGTGTTGCTACTATAAAACAACGCATTTAAGAAAAGGAGGCTGTAATTCGATATATATTGTGGCTTTTGTGAGACCTTTGACAATAACAGTTATTGTTGTATCCCTACCAACGTGATGCCAGTATGTGGACATTATAAGATCTTTGTTTACACACAGTTACATTGCCCCAGATGAATGGCAAAATGTAAGTTTATGTACTAGCGTATGTCTATGGTCTAACGATCACCATATCACTTTTAATTATTGTATCATCGGGAAAATATTGTTAAAAATGTACCCAATTGCTGCCTTTAATTTGATGTAAAAAAGAGAAGAAAAAATTGTCAATCAAGATTAGTTTGAGCCAAGCATTGTTATTCTGATTTTGAGAAACATGAGATAGTGAGACTCTGAATAATAAACAACTGGTGGCCACTAACTGAACAAAATTAGAATAGCTTTTAGAATCTGTGTGGTGAGAGTGACCCTGCCCCAGAGGCAACATCATTAGTGGAATCAGGCACACACAATTTCAACTCAATTAAGAACTGATCTGCATAATTGCCACATGACTGAAACTGTTTGTGAAAATATTTACAACTGTTTCCAAGAAGTTCTTCTGCACAACACTCCAGCCACATCATAATGCGCTTATTTTGGAGCTAGTACCCCATGAAGCGGAACCCGAAGGATAGAGTGATCCTGATAGAAAGAAATAATTTAAATAGATTCTAGTCCTTCATCATGTTCTTTATTATTTAACTATTTATATGTAAAACCATTAGGGCAGCATGCTGGACGACCTTATGGAAGAATAGCATATGGTTGAATATTAAAACAGGCTTTGTACAAACTAAAGCCAAGATGGAACTTTGAACTTGAATTTGTAATACTGGGCTACAGGGCTTCTTTTGTCATACAAACCAGTATTTAGTACTTTTTTTATTATCCCTGTAGGGAAATTGTCCTCTGCATTTGACCCATTCTTTCAGGAGCAGTGAGCAGCACATGGGGCGCCCGGGGACCCATCTCCATGATCTTATGGCTAGGCTTGGTCAGGACCTCAGCTGGAGGATTTTTTACCTGTGGAGGGTACTGGGTTGATGGGGGGAAAACGGAGTGCCCGGAGGAAAGCCACCCAGACACGGGAAGAACATGCAAACTCCACACAGAAAGGCACCGTGCTGCCTATTTGTCCTGCTATTCAGGGTTGGGCCAGAACTACTCTTATATTGGTTGTCTCTATTATCAAATATTCCACACCTTCCCAAGTTATATCACGGGATACACATGTTGCTGTAGGTGGAGACTGTGGCTTAGGAGGTCAGGATGGATGGTTCATATTCATATATAGTATAATAATATATAATAAGTGTTGGAAATGTTGAAAAATGTAGTGTTGTCATAATGCTGATGATGATACTCAAACTTCACTACCACGCTCAACTCTCAATTCAGACTATTGAATGTAATTTTCAACATTAAATCAGAGTTCTTTCTTTTATATTCCCATGTGGTCTTATATCTGTAATCCCTCAGTGGTCCAGGTAGGTTCCACAGTGCTCCATGGGCGTATACTAGTCTATGTGCTCTTATACTGATACAGATTATTCTAAAGCTGTTCAGGAAAGGTTCATTTCTGTGCAGCTTATGTGACTTTTTAGAATTCGTACCTGCTCAAATGAGTATCTAGATTCTGTACTAGTTTTAGTATCGATTCGTATCAGATTTTCAATACTTTTGACAACCTTAGTCCTGCGTTGTTCTTTCTCCTAGCTGTATGCTCATTCCATGGACTGTATATATTAAATGAACATAGCTAACCCACTAGTTCCCACATTCCAAATAGGAAGTGACCAGTTCCATCGACTCTGGCTCCAATCGAATTTGCATTGAAAAATTGTCACCCCCTCTCTCTGTAACTGCTGCAGTGAGTCTTATCATTTTGGTCTTCGTATTAACCCGCTCTGCATGACCCTAGTGATTTATTTCACTATTTTGTCCGTAAATAAATTCCTATTCCTAATACAGACCTGGCTCCAAATCCGCTCCTATAACTGCTAGTCTTGATGGCTTGATGATAGCCGAACACTATGGGTGACGTCACACTCCCTTAGTCCACTTCTTTATACAGTATACACTTCATTTACATGTATTATATAAACCCGAGCCTGTATACACTGCATTCCAAATTATTATGCAAATTGTGTTTAAGTATCATGAAGGTAAAATGTTTAGTTTTCCAGTGAAACTCATGGATGGTCTTGTGTCTCAGGCTCATTGGGTCAGTGAACTCAATCTCACACACCTGTGCCAATGAGTTTGCCAGGTGGGTCCAATTAAAGGAAAAACTACTTAAGAAGGACGTTCCATTTTCAAGCAATATGGGAAAGAAAAAGGATTTCTCTAGTGCCGAAAAGCGTGAAATAGTTGAATACCTTGGACAAGGTATGAAAACCTTAGATATTTCACAAAAACGTAAGCATGATCATCGAACTATTAAGAGATTTGTAGCTGATTCAGAGCACACACGGATTTGTGCAGATGAGGCACAATGAGGAAGGTTTCTGCCAGACAAATACATCGGATTAAGAGAGCAGCTGCTAAAATGCCATTACAAAGCAGCAAACAGGTATTTGAAGCTGCTGGTGCCTCTCCCGCGAACATCAAGGTGTAGGATCCTCCAGAGGCTTGCATTTATGCATAAACCTTCTATTTGGCCACCCTTAAACAAAGCTCACAAGCAGAAACGGCTCAGTGGGCCCAGAAATACATGAAGACTAATTTTCAAACAGTCTTGTTCACTGATGAGTGCCGTGCAACCCTGGACGGTCCAGATGGATGGAGTGGTGGATGGTTGGTGAACGGCCACCATGTCCCAACAAGGCGGCGACATCAGCAAGGAGGTGGCGGAGTCATGTTTTGGGCCGGAATCATGGGGAGAGAGCTGGTCGCCCTCTTTAAGGTCCCTGCAGATGTGAAAATGACCTTTGTAAAGTACGTGAAGTTTTTGACTGACCACTTTCTTCCATAGTACAAAAAGAACTGTACTTTCCGTAGCAAAATCAGCTTCATGCATGACAATGCACCATCTCATGCTGCAAGGAATAGGCATAAAAGAAGAGAAACTCATGGTGTGGCCCCATCCTCCCCTGACCTCAACCCTATTGAGAACCTCTGGAGCTCCTCAAGTGAAAGATCTATGAGGGCTGGAGGCAGTTCACATCCAAACAGCAGCTCTGGGAGGATATTCTGACATCCTGCAAAGAAATTCAAGCAGAAACTCCACAAACTCACAAGTTTTTTGTGAATTGTGAACTGTGAAATAAGGGCTCCTATGTTAACATAGGAGCCCTTATTTTCACAGTTCACAATTCACAATGTAACTTGACCTGTTATGATGTTTTGATTGAAAAAGCTTTTGATTTCAGTAATATGCTAATGCTTCTAACAAAAAAATAAACAAATGACCATTTTCAGTTCTTTACAACAATAACATGGTTTGAAACTCTGTTGTGCAGAATAATTTGGAACAGTGAATTTTAAGTTTTAAAATACTGTTATCATTGGGAGGTTTGTTCAATAATATTCGAATTGTACTCTGTCATTTTTATTGACAATTTGGCAAAATCAGAGAAAAATATCACTTGCATAATAATTTGGAACGCAGTGTATAGTATGGCTCTCTTCTCCAGGTGGGCTCTGCAGGTCCCTCTGTGTCTCTCCCCGCATGAGCACACAAAAGCGGGTCTTTCGTGCACGACCTCTTCCTCCATACATCCCCACAGTAGCCATCACTATCACTGTCCGCCGTCAAGCACACTGTCAGCTATTGTGGGGCTCTCAACCTGCCCCACGAAGCCTTTGCTCTTTTTTTTCTTCCATTTTTTTCTCTCTCTCCTCCCCTCTCCCTCCGCGAAAAAACAGCAGCCAATTGTCAGAGGGGGAGCAGGCTGGTGTGACAGAGGTGCAAAGCTAATGAAGTTATTTGACGGCAGCCCTGGCCACGGAGCGAGAGGTGAGGCGGAGTGGACAAGCGCCTGGCAGCGAGACGGATGAGAGGAGAGAGGAGAGGAGAGAGCGAAAAAAAAAGAGTGTGGAAAAAAAAGGAAAAAAAAACAGAACAGAAGTGGTATTGGTGGCAGGTGTCAGAAGGGTGCGATAACATGGAGACAAACTGATAGCATCGTCCAACAGCGGAGCTAGTAGTGGCCTTAGAGCGCGACTGACACCGACTGGGGACACAGTAGAAGAAGAAGAGGAAGAGGAAGCCCGTTCACCCAAACACAGCCAAGTCCTGCTCAGATCTCGCCTTCACCACGCGCCGTCTCACTGCCTGGACACTCTGCATTGTATTGTTATTGTGAATGTGTGACAGACAAAAGGCCAAAGTGTAAAGCTTGGCATCGTGGGCTGAGCTGTTCCTGTTGGTAGTGTTCTGACCAGGCGCCTTTTGTGTTATTGAGCCATCAGCCTGGAATAAAAAAACATGCCCATTGGATTAGGCTACTAAATAATTCATGGTGCCCGTTACATGGATTCTGAGTGGAAATACGCTCTATTTATAGTGGCAGCCCCAAAAGGTCACCAGAGTGGAGCGGTGCGAGGGCCCATGTTTTTGTTCTCGTAAGGCTGCAGAGGAGGAGGTGGGTTTGTGTTGGGGTTTAAATGAACCAGCTACAGCCTAAATCCATGTGGCAATTCTGAAAAAACTTGAAAAAAGCCTATATCATCGTATCGTCATCAATTCTCCATCAAACACTGTGTATTTTTGTTTAAGTTAAAGGTGCATTGTGTCACTTTTCTGATGGAGGGTCCGTCACCTGCTTGTTTCTATGGATATGTCATTGCTCTGCCTGGAATGTTCCACAGTATGACATTAAAAGCTCTACCTTGCATTTATTAAATTACAGGTGGTTTTACAGCTCAACAATACTTAGAAAAACAGCCGTTTTGACTGTGAGCAGCGTTGCCTCTCCACAGATCTGACCTGTAACTTGGTCTGATTTGGTCTCCATGACGATAGAAAAGTTCAATGCCATACTGTGAAACATTCCAGACATGATAATAACAAGTCTATATCATGGTATAAAGTTATTTGTCATCAGTCCTCCAATGAAACCTTTTGTATTTTTGTTTAATTTAAGGATTTCACCATATCAAATGTTATTGTTTATTTATTGTGAGAAGAAGAACCCCAATTTTAGGATAATTTTTTGTCACTATTGACACTAGCGCTTTAGCTAATTGATGCTAATTTTGAGACATCCAGGAATACAATATTATAAATGAGATATCGGGTTGATAGCGAAACACTTCAAAAAGCTAATAAATCCAGTTGTTTTCGTTTAACTCACTTATAATAGGGCTGTAGTTGTTTAATCGATTAATCAGTTGATGATTGTTTCTTATTGACTAAGTATTTTATTTAGCTTATAAGGATTTTTATGGGTTAGCTGACGATTTGGTATTTTTTGGTATTTCTATGTAAAAAGGCAGATTAAACTCATGATTCACAAATTTAATCTGTCTTTATATAAATACAGTTTCCTAGTAGAGATAGACTGATATATCGTGCCGATATTTGGACTTCTTAACATACCGGATATCGGCCTTAAACCTTCCTCACAGGCTAAAAACTACACACAAAGCTTTTTTAGCACTTTAAAAGGGATAAAGGAGATAACAAAATGTGACTGCACAGTTCACAGTTTGTCTATATTTAGGCCTCTTCCATTTCTAAAACACTTAAGCGTGTCTTATTTGGGTAGTCATGCTGTATAACCCTTAAGGAACAATAGTAAAAAAAAGTAGTTGTGTTCGTATCTGAGCCCAGTAGGACAGTTTTCTGGGGTGCATGCCAGGAGATAGTCCCAGTTTAATATTTATTGTGAAATATTGATTCAGCCCAGGCTTGACTTCCAAAAGGACCAGTTAAATATTGAAATATGTATGAATATTCAAAATAATCTTGCATAATACATGGTTTTACAAATGCAATTCTCAGGTCAAGTTTTCACACAGCTCAACTGAAATCTATATTCGTCTATACATTAGCTAATGAAACAGGCCTGTATGTGCTCTTATACTGTTTCAGCTCAAGATCTAAAGATTCTAAAGCTATTCCAGAAAGATTCACTTCTGTCCAGGTGATGTGACTTTTTTAGTATCGATGCCTGCTCAAATGAATATCTAAATTCTATAGTATCGATTAGTATCAGCTTTTCAATACTTTTAACAATCTTAGTCCTGCGTTGTGCTTTCTCCTAGCTGTATGATCATTCCATAGACTGTATATATAAATATAACCCGCTAGCTGCCACGTTCCAAATAGGAAGTGAGCCTGAGGGCGCTTCTGGCTCCATCGACTCCGGCTCCAGTTGACTTTACATTGAAAGATTGTCACCTCTCTCTCTGTAACTGCTGCAGGGAGCCTCATTATTTTGGTCTCCGTATTTACCCGCTCTGCATGATTCTGGTGTTTTTATTTCGTTACTTTGTCCATTAATACATTTCCTAATATAGAACCTGGCTCCAAATCCGGGCCGCTCCTATAACTGCTAGCCTTGATGAGGTTCATTTGACTGGAGCCACACTCTGTCACGCTAACACATTTTGAAGTTCGATATTTTGCTGGGGTAAATGTAGATGATAATATTGAAGGTGTACTGTGTAACTTTTCTGGTGGCGGGCCTGCCTACATTTTTGTCTTCATGATGATGTAATTGCTTTGCTTGGAATGTGTCACAGTATGGTATTAAACTTGACTATCTCCATGGTAACAAGCAGAAGATGGCACCAGACCACGATACCGGTCAGATCTGTGCAAAGGCTGCCCCGCTGACTGGTGTCCATGTTTCTTGAGCAATAAAAGCACCCATAACTGAATTAATGGTAGATGGATCAGTTTAATGCCACACTGCGAGACATATCAGAATAAGTAATACCATCTCCATGGAGACAAGCACGTGGTGGTCCCTCTACTGGAAAAGTTACACAATGCATGACACAAAAGCCCAAGAGCAGATTTAAACCACAAAAACTATTCTAAATCTACAATATTGTTAAAAAAAAAACGTTGCAATAAATGAAACAGCAAAATGGAACACTTAGTACTTTACTTGCATCTGTAATAAGTCATAGAAGTTAGCAATTCAACCTTTTCATGGCTTAAATCTGATCTTAAATCTGATTTAAGCCTGATTTTGCCAAAAAAATAACCAAACATTTCCCAGTAGTGCAAAGAAAATGTACACACGATACATACTGACCCCCCAAAATATTCCAGTGTTCCAGTTTTCATATATTGAACGTTAAGTTGGTACAGTAATTATCTTGACTTTTTATGGGCAATTTTTGGAGAATTTGTAAACAACAGTGAGTGGCAAGAAGCTGCAGGTAATGATTTTTGAAATGTCTTGCAAGATGTACCAAAAAGCTATTAAACCTGGGAATTAAAGTATTGGAGTCTGATGTGAAATTGGAAAACGCATTGAGGCTAGGCTGTTTTTCGAAAAATGAAATCACTTTTTCTGTTATTCTCTTCTTCTTAAAGGGCTCATATTAAACTATTTTCTGATCTGTGTTATAATGTTGTTTACTCATCAAAAACATACCTGGAGTTGTGTTTTTATTTCATTCACACATGTTTAATTTACAAATCCTGCATATTTAGGCTGAGTTCTTCTCTCAAATGGAAAACACTCTATTCCACACTGTGTTTTTAAACGCGACACATCTTTACTAGAATCATTTGGATAATTTCAGCCCTGGAATTGCCAATCTCTACTGAACTAAAGGTAAAACGTAGCTGCTAACTAACTTGAAAACTACCACTACCACATGGCATTTTGAGCTTTGGAGATGTAAATGGAGTAATAATAAAGGGTTACTCAAACATGTGTGAATGAAAAAACACAACTCCGGGTAAGTTTTTGAGGAAATAACAAGATTCTAACACGTCTTAAAGCTCACAGTAAAGAGTCCATTTTGCGTAGTATAGACCTCTACCAGTCTAAACCTTCTCATTATCATAGCGAAGAGTTCTTGCCTGTCCCGACACTCACACTGTTGCATGTATCAACATAAAGATTCTACAGTGGCTCCGGATAAGCACACGTGTTTGGCGGTAATTGCAGTATAGTGCCTTTGAACGTGTGTGGTTGCCGGGTGGCGGTTGCCGGGTGGCGATGACCAGGCGAGCTGTCCCTGCCTGATCCGACATGGCCCAACATGCTTCTAATTAGAGGACGTCCTTCGCAGAGCTGCCCGGGTTATACTTAGCCTGCCCGCTGACATCCGCCTGCCTGACATTTCCAGCTGGTGCCGCCTGTGACCCCGCAACACTGCCCCTGAACTTGAAGGGCACCCACACCAGCACCCCTCCCTCCACAAAAAAAAAAAAAAGAAAAATTAAACAAAATCTTCCACCTCTTCAGCCTGCCTACCGTGGTGTGGCACTGTGGCGTTGCCTTTGTTGTTCTAGTACATGGGTGGTCTGAACGCGAGCACCTGTCCCCTCCAGTGCCCCCGCTATCCCCCCTGGCATAGATCATCATTAATCAGAGGGGCCGGAGCTGGCGCAGATTGATGATACGGGCAGGGGGCGGCGGGCCCGTGGCGAGGGCAGAGATGTTAGGTGAGAGGCAGGGTGAGGAGCCGGGCAGATCGCGGCTGGGGCCAGAGGAGACTGGACAGCGCACTGCCCAAGAGTGATGGTATAACGTCTGGACTGCCCGCTCCCTAGGCTGGCCTCTGTGTTCGTCCAGCTCCAGAGTTACTGTTTTAAAGGTGCACTATGTAACTTTTCTGGTAGGGGGTCCGCCACAAGCTTGTTTCCGTGGAGATATCATTGCTTTGCCTGAAATATGTCACATTAATGCTGGGTTTTCAGACGCATCACAGCATTCTATAGGCCAATATTATTTAACACAGATGGGGGCAGCTAAAATCAGTATTGTTCAAATTTTTGTTGTAATGTAGCACAATCTTGGGTCTAATCAGGAATGGAAATGATCAGGCTCCATATTTGGGAATTTACCTTTCCGATATTTCATGGCAAAGTACAGTGTAATTAATAGGAAACATAGGAAATGGGAAAAATATTGTACTTTGCCATGAAGTAGCCAAAAAGTAAATTCACAAATGTTGAACCTGATCATTTTAATTCTTGACTAGACCCATGAACTCACTGTATTACAACAAAATACTGCATTTTAATAATCCCCATCTGCATTAAATATAATTGGCATCTGAAAACCACCAATAGCATTAAACTAATCCATGTTGCATTTATTAAATTACAGGTGCTATAGTGCTCAAAAATCCACTGAAAAACAGACATTCCTACGGTGAGTGAGCTCGCCTCTCCACAGATCTGATTTGTGACTTGGCCTGGTGGCATTGTGGGCTTGTCTCCATGGAAATAGATACGTTTAATGCCTTACTGTGGGACATTCTAAACCAACCATTAACATTTCCATGAAGACTCCACCAGGAAGTTACTTAGTGCATCTTTAAGTAGACAGTGTTCTGCTCGATGTTTTTGGAAAGGAAAATACCAAAATAATTTACTTTGAGAGTTTGTTATGCAATGAAAAGTTGTTCCATATGTAAGTGCTGAAGTTTGGGGGTCAGGGAAACATGGCTGCATCTAGGGGTGTGCAAAAAGAAATTGAAATATTGATGTATCGTATTGTTTAATTTGTGTGTGTGATAAATGAGAATATAAAAGGAGAACGTAGGTCAATGTAATTACAAATTGGGACTTTAATACATACACTTACTTGCCTTAATGTTTATATCCAGTCCATCCCTTTTGATATCACGCTGTTGAGTTGAGTAATAATTAAAA
The DNA here is from genome assembly GCA_029959045.1 of Taenioides sp. WSHXM2023. Classification (NCBI taxonomy): domain Eukaryota; kingdom Metazoa; phylum Chordata; class Actinopteri; order Gobiiformes; family Gobiidae; genus Taenioides; species Taenioides sp. WSHXM2023. The sequence goes on from CM057090.1 coordinate 4,308,246, forward strand.
ATCTTTATTTATAAAGCACTTAAAAAAAAAACAGGTTTACAAAGTGTTGTACAAGTGGCAAAGAACAATAAAAATAGCATCCAGAAAGCAAACAAAATCAGGCAATGAAGCAATCAATTCAATTACAATAAATAAGTTAATAAATAATGAATAAAATCTAGCTAAAACCAGCTAAAGGAAGGCTAACTGATAAAAATGAGTTTTAAGAAGTGATTTAAAAGATGATGCTGATGGTGCGAGTCTTATTTCCTCAGGCAGGTCGTTCCAAAGCCGAGGCGCCCGGACTGAAAAGGCTCCATCACCTTTCGTCTGGAGCCTGGACTTTGGAACAGCCACCGGGACCTGCCTGAGGATCTAAGGCTGCAGCTCATACAGGGTTAAAAGTTCTGAAATGTGACGTGGTGCAAGACCTAAACGAGCTTTAAAAGTGATCAGTAAAATCTTAAAATCAATTTTAAAACACACAGGCAGCCAGTGAAGGGAAGTAAAGCAGGGGTAAAGTGTTGATGTCTGTTAAAGCCAGTGAGGAAGCGAGCTGCTGCGTTCTGAACCTGTTGGAGGCGGGAAATGGATTTGGTGTTGAGGCCGGAGAGGAGGGAGTTGCAATAGTCTAGACGGGAGAAGATGAGCGCGTGGATGACTTTTTCAAGATCGGGGCGGGAGAGGATCTCTGATTTTACTAATTGTGCGGAGGTGGAGAAAACAGGATTGGGTGACTTTTATGATGTGAAGGTGGAAGTTGAGGTGAGGTGAGAGTCAAAAATGATGCCAAGGTTTCTGGCAGCTGGGTGGTGTTGGAGTGTTGGAGTGCACATGACAGAGGCTTAGTCAAGGTTCAGATGTTTTGCTCTTTAACAAAAAGACAAATCAGAAACTACTGTGAGTGTGTGGAAGTCCAACCCATATTCCTCAGAGAAGGTTGCACAGTTCTGAGGGCACGTTACTTGCCTTACCCTAGTTGTTGTTTTCAATTAAACAAGAATTAAATTTGCCTTATTTTACATGTTCCAGTATTGCTGCCGGCTCTGCTTGTTACATCCATTTATAGAAGAATTTATAATCTACTAAATAAACAAAATGGCTGACTTGTAGTTTTTTTTATCTATTTATTTATCTCATATTGTTCTTAAAGCAGTTTAATATTAGCAAAATTCACGTTATAATTTCAGTATAATTCACATTACACAGTGAGGAAGAAGTGTGCTGTAAACAAAGTGAGTATAAATCTATAAAAGGAGCCGTGCCTCATTAAGTTGTTAATGTTTTGAACTTTACCATGACGCCAAACGGTCCACATTACATTTCTACTGTTCTTCAAGTACACTCATTTAGATCTGTTCACGAGGGAATTTGAGTCACAAGAGCTAACAAACTTAATCCCACTGTTTTTCACTTCTCCAACTGTATTAAAGGGCTTTTATCACTGATCTATGTTATAATGTTTCTTCATCAAAAACAGACCTGGAGTTGTGTTTTGTTTCACTCACAGTCGTTTAACACAGAAATCCTGCATATTTAGGCAGGAAAACACTCTGTTCCACCTTGTGATGTCATGTGGTAATACAGGAAGTGCTCCACTGGGTTTTAAAACTCCACACACCTTCACTAGAATCATTCGGATGATTTCGGGCCTGGAATTGGCAATCTCTACTGAACTAAAGGTAAAAAGTAGCTGTTAATTTCAAAACTACCGCATCATGACATCACAAGGTGGAACAGAGCATTTTGAGGTTTGGAGATGTAAACAGACTATTAATAAATGATTAATTAAACATGTGTGAATCAAACAAAACACACCTCCGGGTATGTTTTTAAGGAGGTAACAGCATTATAACATGTCTTAAAGATGCACTGTGTAACTTTTCTGGTGGAGCGTCCGTCAAATGCTTTTCTCCATGGATATGTCATTGCTCTGCCTGAAATGTTCCACAGTATGACATTAAACAGCTCTACTTTACATTTATTAAATTACAAGTGGTTTAATAGCTCAAAAATACCTAGAAAAACAAGCACTGTGAGCAGAAAAGTTACACAACGCACCTTTAAACCTCACAAGAATCCATTTTGTAAATATAGTACCTTTAATGAATAATAATATAAGAACAAAATGCATTACAGTATCTTTTTCTATCCACAATAACCATGAACAAGAAGTAGACACACAATCGGAAAATAATCCACATTTGGAGTTGCAGGGCAGGATACGCAGCAGACACACACCGAAATATGCTTTGCAAGAGTGTACACGGGTTGAATCTGATGTTCTTGTACGTTTTAGTTCACTCAAATACACCAAGGGCCACAGAAAAAGGGGAGCTTGGCCCACTGTTCTTTTCTTGGCGCCTATCGGAACTCGCTCCATGTCTATTTATTAATTATTCATCTGAGGCGTATTAGATGTGGCCCAGTTTTGCTTGAAGATGACTTGAGAGCGGAGGGATCTATGTGGCGGACTGGTCCCTAACCCAGACCAGCCACTGCACTGATTTCCGATAAGACTTTAAACGATCGCTATCTCAACATACAGGGACTATTTTATGTCCCTGTGTCTCTAGTGGAAGGATATGATGTCCGAGGTAGTGCGGTCCGAGAATTCAGATTCAAATGTGCATTGTGCAACTTTTCCGGTGGAGGGTCCATCAAATACTACAAATATGGCATTAAACCTTTCTATCTTCATGGAGACCAAACCAGACCAAGTTACAGGTCAGATCTGTGGAGAGGCGACCCCGCTCACAGTCAGAATGCCTGTTTTTCTAGACATTTTTGAGCTCTAAAACCACCTGTAATTGAAAAACGTAAGATAGATCTGTTTAATGTACAAAGCAATAACATCTCCATGGAAAAAAGCATTTGACGGACCCTCAACCAGAAAAGTTACACAGTGCACCTTTAAAGTTAAGTAGCAGTGGATAAATTGCTAAGTCTGGGGGAAGCGGAGGGATCTATGAGGCGGACCGGTCCCTAACCCAGACCAGCCACTGCACTGATTTCCGATAAGACTTTAGACGATCGCTATCTCGACATACAGGAACTATTTTATCTCCCCGTGTCTGTAGCGGATGGATACGATGTCAGAGGTAGTGCGTTCCGAGGATTCAGATTCAAAGTTAAAAGTAGCAGTGGATAAATTGCTAAAAAGAGACGGAAGAAGGAAGGAAAGAGCATTCTAAATGGTGTCTGGTTATAGAGGGTTCGGCAGGATGAGTGGCCCTGTGGCACTGTCCTATCTGTTATGGAGAAAATGGAAGATGTTGATTCAATTTGCATGAAATAAAGTTGTTTTTGGTTTTCGAGTCAAACTGGGATGTTAGGGGACGTTTTTGGTCAGTCTTCTATCAGTAGGCTGTAGCTTTTAGAAGATTCGACCGTCCTAAAAGTGTTGGTATAGATGGAAACAGCCATTTTTGTACGTTGGCCTATTAAACTCTCCATTAAATGATTTTGGTACATATACTGTAGGTGGGATCCCAAACTGGCATTTAGACAAGAAATATAAGAAATTAAAACAAATCTAGTATTGATTCTTTGCAGCTGATGTCATCAACAATCCCTCAGGATGTGACGCTAACTGTAGGCACTGCTCCGTCTGAGGCTTTGTTATGCGAGTTGGACTTTAATCTGAGCTTTGTTTTAACATAATCTGACACTGATTTAAGAACTGATTTAACTGGAACTACAACAGGTGAGATGATCTGTGCTGTTAAACAAGTCCCTCGCACATAAAATTACAGTCAACGGTTTTTCAGTTAGCCACACTCACCATTTTTATTGAAAATCAAACACCTAAACATGACCTTGTATTGATCACAAGCTCCTGAAAATGTGCAGTTTAAATTGATTTTTTCTTGAGCTTTCAGACAAGCTTCAAACTTTTTTTTTTTGACAGTGATGTGTGCGTTGTCTCTCTATGGAAACTGCTGAACATTCCACCATAGAGATACACGTAGAACTCGCCCAGCAATTTGTTTTCCTTCAAATTTAAATGCGTTATTGCTTCTTGAGTATACGACTGTCTTTGTTAAATCAATGTAATTCCCTTTAGCTCTGCATTAAACATGAGCTCAGAGTCACATAAGAATAACTGTTGGATTAAATGGATTTTGCTTTATGCATAACTACAAACAGATTTTATTGCAGTCGTATATCCAGCGTCTTGCTCCGGCTCAGAAGATACAGTCTACAGACTCTATTCTAGATATTGGCCAAACAATTCGCGATTTATGTTTGAGAGATTCAAAAACTTGTTGAAGGGCCCATATTACGCATTTTTCTGATCTGTTGTAATGTTTTTTCCTCATCGAAAACATACCTGGAGTTGTGTTTTTTTGTTTCATTCACACTGTCTTCTTCTCTCAAAGAGAAAACTCTTGTGATGTCATACAGGAAGTGCTCCACTGTGTTTTTAAACTCCACACGCCTTCACTAGAATCATATGGATGATTTTGGTCCTGGAATTGTCAATCTCTACTAAACAAAAATTAAAAGGTAGCTGTTAACTTGAAAAGTACATGACATCACAAGGTGGAACAGAGCATTTTGAGCTTTGGAGATGTAGACAGACTAATAATAAAGAGATACTCAAACATGTGAATGAAACAAAACACAACTCCAGGTCTGTTGATGAGGGAACAATATTATTACACAACTTAAACCCAATTTTGCGCAATATAGGACCTTTAATATTTTGTTTTGCCATTTCAAACACACATTTTTTTCATCTTATATGTTGAAAATACCAGATTTATTTCATTTATAAAGTACTTTTTTATTCTCAGACTTCTTCTTTGTACTTCTGCTTTAGTAAAATTATTTTAACTACTCTTACTTGAGTACAATTTTTGACTGCTCTTCTGATCTTTGACTTTGAGTAAACTCTTCCTCTCAAGGTTCTCCTGATACTGATTGAGGAAATTTGAACATATATTTTTGACCATGACCTTACCATAGCCAAAATTATAAGAAAATAAAATGTGCTTTCATTTACTTTGATTTTCTTTGTCTTCTTTTTAGCGGCCAATCAGAGAGAGTCCATGAAGTCTCCATTCCACCTGAAGGAGGAGCCCAAAGTGGAGGAAGCCCTGAGCCCCAGACCTGCCTCCCAGTCCCAGGTGCAGACGGGGTTTCCCAGCCCCTTCTGCCAGGACGGACCCTTAGGTGCCGCTGCCACCCCGGAGCGCCAGGGCACCCTCAGACCACGAGAAGACAGCCCCATGTCCAAGAACAACCTGCTCAGTCACGATATCAGCGTGAAGGTGGCGTCTGAACTCCTCATCAAGCTCTCAGGTGTGTTTTTGTATCTGGGTTTTGACCATTCTCTAATTTTGACTTGGTTCTGTGCGATAATACCTTTTGTAAATATAAATTATACTTTTACACCAATCAAGAAGCAATTTGTGAAGAAAAGTTGAAAAATACGTTGAAAATTACAGGAAGTGAACAGTTCTATATTGATGACATCTCACTGTGAAGAATTCTGTCCAAAAGTTCAGCACAATTTACACAAGAAACACATTTTTCTGCCACTTTAAACATGATTTCAACAAATTAAAAGTGCTTTTATATAATTTTATCTGTCAAACAATAATCTCTGCGTACATTAGAGGAGATTTGGCCCATGGTTGCGAGTTAACATTTGTGGAATTCCCTAACGTGATGCCATGATTTCCAACCAGGAGGTCAATTTTAAAACCTAAAAAATTGCCAAACTGGGGGAAAAAAGTAAAATCTTTAGGAAAATCTTAAATATAATGATTTGAATTGTGTTTTAGTCAAATGGGTGGTCAAATCTGACATAGACATGGCACTTTAAAAAGCTGTTTTTTGTCCATAAGGGCAAAATATGTGAAATGGCTTGTAGAGTTTGCATTCGTTGGAGTGGGATTCACACCCACAACCTTTTGGTTAGTGAATGATCATCTCAAGGTTATTTTAAGAATCTCGAATGTGATTATGTCAGACTCACAGTTGGGGGCAAGAGGCAGATTTCACAGCAGGTGAGCTGATTTGTACCGTTAAACGAGTCCCTCTCAAATAAGATTCAAGAGGCTCTTCCTGCAGACGTATGGAGCGAGTGAAGCTCCACTCTAGACTGGAAACACGTGACCTCCACTTTTCTAAATGAGGAAGTATGTATGTCTCCAACTGAAACACGTCTCCTCCACTTTTATGCAGACCTGTGGAGCGAGTGAAGCTCCACTCTAGAACGAAAAATACTGATTAAATAAGATCGTGTGTAGTGTAGTTTATAAAATGTTTTTACGGTCTGGAATTTGTTTGCACACATATTCAGGATGTGATTTGTAGGGGGGGGATTTCCCTTCTGGTTTTGATATCCTCACCTCGGCTAAATTATTTTAATATCTGGTGGGGACAAGGACCTCATAGCGATTAATGCAACTCCACTGATATCGCTTAAAATCTTATAAAATATCCCCCCTCTGGTTTTTCGGGAAATCGCACCCTGTAGTCTATATATTAGGCCATGGATGACGAATAATGAGTTGGAAAATAATTCACTTTCTGGGCAAACAAAGGTTTTTTTTATGTTTATCCTCCCAATGATTAACCTCATTATACACGTGAATAGTCCCACTGAGATGAATAAATATCCTTTTTACAAGTAGATAGAATATAATAGGTGGGATCGAGCTGGACAAGACGGCAGCATCCTTTTTTTAAATGCAGATTTTCAGATACAAACAAAAACGGCACCTTATAAAAGTGAACAGTTCATATGAAAATAAAATAAACTGAAAAATGCTAGGCTAATGCTAAGGCTAATGCTAGCTAGCTTGTGACTGTATTTTGACGTGTGAAAGACTTGTTTAACTGCACAAATCAGCTCATCTGTTGTCGTTCCAGCTAAATCAGTTCTTTATGGTCAGATTGTGTTAAGTAAAGCTCAGATTAAAGTCAAAACAGAGCTTCAGACAGAGCAGTGTCTACAGTTAGCTTCACATCCCCAGGACTCCCTTGGAAAAGAGATGTCACAATGTCAGTGGGACTTAAGTAAAGGTTAAATAAATAAAAATAAGATCTTATATGACAAAGATCCAAGCGTTTGACAGTAATGAACAAACATATGAGCGAGGAGAGCAGAAATGAGGTAAAGAAACCAACTATAGAATCATTTTCAAGTCTTTAAAATTCAGAAAGACAAGGGTATAGGTTTATTCAGGCATATTACAGCGTTGGGGTCAGGAAGGGGTCGGAAAAAAATAAGATACAAATTATTGCAGGATTCAGGCAATGTAAGAGTCTCACTGCAGCGTATTACAACTCAATAACAGAGCGAGTTCAAAAGATGGGCCTCTGCCTGCCAGTCTGCACGAGGAAAAATGTCAAAACATATATTCAGATTTAGACGTATAACTACTTTGCCCTTTTCTCGTTTTCATTTTAAATCTCGGTAACCCCGTATCAGTGTATCTGCTTGTATTATTCTTCCATCCACCGTGTTCTCATTAGCAGCACTGTAGTTTGAGATCAGTTACAACCAGAGACATGCATGTATTGATCCCCTTGTTTTACCTGTTGTCCGAGGCTGGAGAGTCAGTGGTGGAACGTAACAAAGTAAAAGTACTACTATACTTAAAGGTGTGCTGTGTAACTTTTCTGGTGGAGGGTCCGCTACCAGCTTGTCTCCATGGGGATGTTCTTACTTTGCTTGGTATGTTCCACGGTATGACATTAAAGGCGCATTGCGTAACCTTTCTGGTGGAGGGTTCGTCAAACGCTTTTCACAGTATGGCATTAAAGGTTTCTATCTTCATGGAGACCAAACCAGACCAAGTTACAGGTCAGATCTGTGGAAAGGCAACCCCGCTTTTTCTAGGTATTTTTGAGCAATAAACCCATCCATAACTGAATAAACTTTTAAGCTTTTTCCTTTTTTCCTTTTTACTCTTTAAAGGTGCATTGTGTAACTTTTCTGTTATTACTTACCCTAGAATATTCCACACTCTGACATATCACTTATTTATCTCCATGGAGACAGGCCAGATCTGTGGAGAGGTGACCCCCGCTTCCAATAAGAATGCACATATTGTCAAGATTTTAAGCAATAAAAACACTTGTACAATACATGCAAGACAGGTGCAAGTTTAATGACGTACTGTGGAACATTTCAGGCACACAAATAACATTTCCATGGAGATGAGCTGGAACGGACCCCACACCAGAAAAGTTACACAGTGCACCTCTAAGTACATTATTAAACAGGTACTTTAATACTTTTACTTAAAGGTGCATTGTGTAACTTTTCTGGTGGAAGGTCCGTCAAATGCTTTTCTCCATGGAACCTTTCTATCTTCATGGAGACCAAACCACACCAAGTTACAGGTCAGATCTGTGGAGAGGCGACCCCGCTCAGTCAGAATACCTGTTTTTCTAAGTATTTTTGAGCTATAAAACCACCTTTAATTGAATAAATGTAAAGTAGAGCTGTTTAAAGTCATACTGTGGAACATTTGAAGCAGAGCTGTGACATATCCACAGAAAGAAGCAGGTGATGGACCTCCAACCAAAAAGTTACATACAGTAGTGCCTCATTAACTATATTTTTTCACGTGATACTTTTACTTTTCTTGAGTATTTTTTGCGCTGGTATTTGTACTTTTACAAACAAAATGGAGTACTTCCTCCACCACTGAGGAGAGTTAAGTTCTTCTGGACATCACATCTTCACAGACACAGACACAGACACATTAGAGAGTGCAGGAGTATTGTAGTTTAGTCTTTGAGTCTCCGAGCTCAGTGAGAACATCAGCAACAAGTCCTCAGGCAACGGACTCCACTGTATTTTCAAACTCTGCAGCTCGAGCCCATATGGAAATTGCTGTTTGGCGATTATTATTGACAGAATAATGTCGGGGCGAAATGAAATCGATTCTGAAACTTATTTTAGCGTTTACCATAATTTACTTTCATTGGACAGGTGGTGGATAGTACAGGTGTTTAGAGCGATAAAGACTCATATTGTAGACTCATTGTGACGCTAACTGTAGGCACTGCTCTGTCTGGGGCTTTGTTACGCAAGTTAGACTTTAATTTAAGCTTTAATTTAACACAATCTTTTCTCGTTTACCATAATTTACTTTAATTGGACAGGTGTTTTTGAGCAATAAAGACTCATATTATAGACTCATACAAACTGGTGTGACGCTAACTGTAGGCACTGCTCTGTCTGGGGCTCTGTTACGCAAGTTAGACTTTAAGCTTTGTTTTAACATAATCTTTTATTGTTTACCATAATTTACTTTCATTGGACATGTGTTTAGTCCATCGTAGTCTGTTTCACGAGCGATTAAAAAAACTCATATTATAGACTCATACATACTGTTGTGATGCTAACTGTAGGCATGGCTCTGTCTAGGGCTTTGTTACGCAAGCTAGACTTTAATTTAAGCTTTAATTTAACACAATCTTTTCTCGTTTACCATAATTTACTTTCATTGGACAGGTGTTTTTGAGCAATAAAGACTCATATTATAGACTCATACAAACTGGTGTGACGCTAACTGTAGGCACTGCTCTGTCTGGGGCTTTGTTACCCAAGTTAGACATTAATTTAAGCTTTATTTTAACACAATCTTTTCTCGTTTACCATAAATTACTTTTAAATTACTTTTATTTTATAGACTCATACATACTGTTGTGATGCTAACTGTAGGCACTGCTCTGTCTGAGGCTTCGTTACTCAAGATAGACTTTAATCTAAGCTTTCTTTTAACAGAATTTATCAGCATTTACCATAATTTACTTTAATTGGACAGATATTTAGTCCACCGTAGGCTGTTTCACGAGCGATACAGACCCATATTATTGACTCTTACAAGCTGTTGTGATGCTAACTGTAGGCACTGCTCTGTCTGAGGCTTTGTAACTCAAATTGGGCTTCCTTCCTTTTAACAAATCTTTTAGCATTTACCATAATTTACTTTCATTGGACAGGTGGTGCAGAGGACCTAAAAATTTGACTCATACAAACTGTTGTGATGCTAACAGTAGGCACTGCTCTGTCTCAGGCTTTGTTACTCAAGTTAGACTTTAATCTAAACTTTCTTTTTAAAAACTCATATTTCCTGTCCCTGTAGTACTAATTCAAGCTAAAATTATCATCTTAATTGCCAGCTAAATTGAAATAGAATTAAAAATGCTGTCTTAATTTCTTTTAATACGCTTTGAAGCTTGTAGTGGCGCACATCATTAACCTGACCAGCAAAACCATTTTAAAGTTGTTTGTATCAACAGCACAATGTGTCTAAAATTATAAGTAGGCCAAATGTGAACTGGGTATTCTGATTGCAAGATGAAAGGTCACAAGTATCAGTGGATTTTGTGTAAGTTGTGTTTACGTTTTAATGAAGTTTTATGTTGTCAGAATATTTTAAAAGAAATTTCACAAAAGTATAGTAAAAATTATAGAAAAAAAATCTGTAGACTTCTTTTTATACATTTTTGTTTCATGTGGATTGGCCCAATAATTATTATCTACAGTATAAATCAAGCCAGAATAGGTTAAGGAACACTTTACAGTATTGTCCCCTTATAGAAATTTGTCCTCAGCATTTGACCCATCCTTCCAAGGACCCATCTCCATGATCTTGAGCTAGTCTTGGCCAAGATTCGGGATGCAGTAATCCAGCTTTTTCATTTTTGATACCAGTATTGACACTTTGACTAAGTATCTGCTTATATCAGATATTGACCAAATTCAGTGTAGGGACTGAAAATGGCACTTTTATGTCCTGAAAACAGGACTTATTGTTAACTTATTACACAAGAGATTCAGTTGTGTTATGTAACTGTTATTTATCCTTCAAACAACTACAGAACAGCTTTGTATGAATAAAAGTTCCAACATTATGAGATGTTCTAGGCAATCAAAGGTCCAGTCAATGGAACTAATAACCAATATTCTGCGCCAATATTCAATTCCAGTATTGGTATCAGTGCATTCCTGGTCAGGATTACCGTAGCTGGAGGATTTGACCAATATACACGTTTTTGGTTGATGGGGGAAACCAAAGTGCCCTCAGAAAACCCATCCAGACACAGGGAGAATATGCAAACTCTACCTAAAACCTTCTTGCTGTGAGGTGAGAGGGCAAGTAGCCACCCAGCCAACGTGCCACGCATAGTTTGAATTTTGTAATTTGACAGTGAAAAAGTAAATTCTATCACAATTCTTGACTTTTTACTACATTTTTAGCTGTTATGCCACACATGAACCAGAACCTTTAAATAAATAGAATCGGAAATAGAGCTAATACAGTCTTCCCCATTCAATCACACTTAATTTGGGCTGATCCAGTTAGTGCAAATGCAGAGGCTGACTTGGGTTAGCTCAGTGCTGTGAATGCTTTAGTCTCAGCTGATGTGGGCTGGAGTCGCCACATCTGCCCAGAGACAAACACAATGAACCAGTGACATGGTTTGCTCCATTCTACAATATGTTTAGTGCCGTGTGCAAAACTCCACTTCCCTTGGACTGACTTTGACTGACGGGCGCCTGCATACGCCTGTCTGCTGATCTCTGTGCTGTTTGCGTGTCTCTCCTGGGCATGACGATCTGATCAGTACTGGCAAAAATACTTTTCTTAAAACTTGTTTTAATGTAGTGAATAAAAATAAAGTGACTGGCAATGACAGTTTTCTATATTTTGATAATTAGACAGTAGAATGTGAAAACGTGTGGATATGATAGCCCAAAGCTTGTTGTTGTGCTTTGTAGCTGGTAGCTTGTTTCTACAGCTTTATCAGGCTCTTATTTATCACTTCAGCTCTATTATCTCTATTTTTACTGTTTTAAATACATGAAAAACAGAACTATTTTCATTTTAAATGGTTTGCAGTGGTCCAAAGTTATTCCTCACTTACCTTATGCAATCAATCTTAATTATTTATAAGCGCTTTTCACAATTTTCACACTTTCATATGTGTGTTCTGGATGAAGCTAAACTTTGCTCAAATACATGTGGAAAAATCAGGTACAGGGCCTTTAATATGATTGTATTTAGTATTATTTAAGCAGCTTCACTTCTTAGTGTGTAGGCGGAGTCGTTGTGCATTCTGCTGTTTACTTTTTTGTATGTAAAATCATCTGTTCATTTGCTTTCATTGTCAAACATGAACATGCATTATTTTAAGTTGTACTATATGAAATACCAAAGCTATTACTATTGTATGTAGGTCCATGGGCGTATACTAGTCTATGTGCTCTTATACTTGTTCTGATACAGCTCAAGATTATTGTAAAACTATTCAGGAAAAGTTCATTTCTGTCCTGTGCATGTGACCTTTTTAGTATTAAAACCTGCTCAAATCAGTATCTAGTTTCAGTACTTGTTTACATATCGATTAGTATCTGATTTTTGATACTTTTGACAACCTTAGTATTTGAAATAGGGAACTAAAAGCTAGCTACACGTCCACACTTCAGCCAGTGTCTAAAAAAGGAAGCTAATGCATGGCCCTCTGTAGTTGGCTCCACAGACCAAAGCAGGGAGCAGTATGTCAGATGTGTTTATCTTTTTGTCCTTAAAAGAATGCTCTCCATCAAGGTCCGGTCAGCCTCACTAATGCTCTCTTCACACAGGGCAAAGTGCTCTTGTTTTTAGAATTTACAAACGTGCTCTAAGCCTGTTCAAGCCTGCCTATGTTTCTGTTAGGGGTATGAAGAAATCTTGAAATATCGATATATTGTATTGTTTAATTTGATGATACAGTATCGACATTGTGGGCTGCTGTATCGATATAATGCCAAGAGTATTTTTTGGGGGTATATTTTACTAAATTATTTAGTGAAAGAGCTACTATTGTGTTGCTTGTTTATGCAATATAGTTTCACTGTTTTGATGAGTAAAATGGGTTTTTCATACTGACTTTGGACAAATATAGTGGTTTAACAAAGACTTTTAGTATCACAGCCTTGATTTAGCCATTATTTTTTACTGAACCATATCGAATCAATTTGAAATATATAGTACTGAATCGTATTGAATCGAAAGTGCCCTATATTGAAAAACTTATCGTATCGTGGCCTATACAGTGGAGGAAATAAGTATTTGATCCCTTGCTGATTTTTTAGGTTTGCCCACTGACAAAGAAATGAACAGTCTATAATTTTAATGGTAGGTTTATTTTAATATTGAGAAATAGAATATCAAAAAGAAAATCCAGAAAATAACTTTAAAGAAAATATATAAACTGATTTGCATTTCATTGAGTGAAATAAGTATTTGAACCCTCTAGCCAAAAAAGACTTTGTGGCAAAACCCTTGTTTGCAGCAGAGAGGTCAGACGTTTCTTGTAGCTGATGTCCAGGTTTGCGCACATATCAGAATTAATTTTGGTCCACTCTTCTTCGCAGATCATCTCTAAATCATTAAGGTTTCGTAGCTGTCGCTTGGCGACTTGCAGCTTCAGCTCCCTCCATAGGTTTTCTATACGGTTAAGATCCGGAGACTGGGCCACTCCATGACCTTAATGTGCTTCTTCTTGAGCCACTCCTTCGTTGCCTTGGCTGTATGTTTTGGGTCATTGTCGTGGGAAGACCCAACCGCGACCCATTTTCAGTTTCCTGGTGGAGGGAAGGAGGTTGTCACTCAGGATACACAGCTTCATACATCCTGAAGTTGTCCTGTGTCCTTGGCAGAAAAACACCCCAAGCATGTTTCCACCTCCATGCTTGACGGTGGGGATGGTGTTCTTGGGGTCATAGGCAGCATTTTTAATGCCAAAAAGCTCTTGGTGACTGTGGCCCCAGCTGCCTTGAGATCATTGACTAGCTTCTCCCATGTAGTTCTTGGCTGATTTCTCACTGTTCTCATGATCATTGAAACCCCACGAGGTGAGATCTTGTGTGTCATTGTATGAAGAATAAAAGTTTAAATATACAGTACATGTTATAATGCATGTGTATATAAGACAAGACCGCCAATGTCTCCACAGCTTATGATGATACCCTGCCCTAGTTTCTATTGTAGGGAGTATTATATCAGCTGATGACATAGACTAGATGACAAGGAGCGAGCTGGCAGTGTTCTTACAGCCTATTACGGTCCAAACCATTATGCCTTTTTTAGCATTCTGTGTGACTGCAATTTCCTCTCCAGCTGTTCTGCCGTTGATATTTCAGTTTTCTCTCAAATGTTAATGTTCCTGGATGTGAAAATTGCAGTTCATTTTTTTTTTTTTTTTTTTTTAACCCAAAATTCAATCAGATGGCATATACTTGTATACTTGGATCCTATAGGGTAGGTTTAAGGACAAAATGGAATATCTCTCATATAAAGGTGTATTGTGTAACTTTCTATCTTCATGGAGACTAAACCAGACCAAGGTACAGGTCAGATCTTTGGATAGGCAACCCCGCTCACAGTCAGAATGCCTTTTTTGTAGGTATTTTTGAGCTGTAAAACCATCTGTAATTGAATAAATGTAAGGTAGAGCTGTTTAATGTCATACTGTGGAACATTCCAGGCAGAGCAATGACATATCCATAGAAACAAGCAGGTGAGGGGCCCACAACCAAAAATTTACACAGCACACCTTTAAAAATACATTATTGTCAGTATGGGATTGTCTGAATCATGTTTTATTTTTTCATTATTATTATTCTTTTTTAATGTATGCAACCAGGGGACTACTTTTGTATTTAACATTGGTTTAAATAGAACAAAATAGTGCAGAATATTTACCAATGTGTACCCATTTCCTATAATCCGTAGTACAGTAGAGTTGCCTAGTGGAGCCTCTCATCCCAGCACTGCAAAGGTTTACCCAGGTTAGGTAAAAGATACGGCAGCGTTCGTCCACTCCGCCTTTTCCCTCTGCCCCCTCATACAGTTCCCCCGGAGCGCCAGTGCAGTGCCCGTCCGTCTCCATGGCAACCGGCGGGGGCGGCTAGATGGAGAGGGCCGTCTCAGAGTGACAGCCTTGACAAGAGTCTGGACCCTGAAGTGACCCAGGGGGGAGGGGGGAGGAGGAGGAGGGAGAGGAAGAGTTTGAGAGGAAGGCGTCGGCGGAGGAGAGGAGAGGAGAGAGGAGCCAGACAAAGGTCATTGGCGTTAGCGTCACATGTGATTATGGTCATGAGGTTCAAGGGCGTTTGCATGGAGCCCTCTTGGTGTCCCTTCGGTGGAGAGGTCAGTTACAGAACACAATGAGGCAGTGAGCCTAAACAGGATCTCATCTGCTCAGTCTGAAGAGCCATTCATGCTCTGGGCCAGACAAAGGCTTCAGTCTGCAGCTTTCCTCTTCTACACTTTCAAAATAAGAGTCTGTTTGTTGTCAGGTATGTCCATGTAAACTACAATATGAGAGTATGTCATTGCTCTGCCTAGAATGTTCCACAGTATGACATTAAACAGCTCTACCTTACATTTATTCAATTGCAGGTGATTTTACAGCTCAAAAATACCTAGAAAAACAGGCATTCTGACTGTGAACGGGGTTGCCTCTCCACAGATCTGACCTGTAACTTGGTTTGGTTTGGTCCTCATGGAGATAGAAAAAGCATTTGACGACCCTCCACCAGAAAAGTTACACAATGCACCGCTAAAGGTCCTATATTATGCAAAATGGATTCTTGTGAGCTTTAAGTTATGTTAGAATGTTGTTACCCCATCAAAAACATACCAGGAGTTGTGTTTTGTTTCATTCAGACGTGTTTTGTTTGTCCACATCCCCTAAGCTCAAAATGCTCTGGTCTACCTTGATGTCAGGTAGTGATAGTTTTCAAGTTAACAGCTACCTTTTACTTTTAGGTCAGTAGAGATCGACATTTCCAGGGCTGAAATGATCCAAATGATTCTAGTGAAGGTGTGTGCAGTTTAAAGACACAGTGGAGCACTTCCTGTATTACTAACACAGCCTAAATCTGCAGGGTTTGTGTGTTAAACATGTGAATGAAAGAAAACACAACTGTGGGTATGTTTGTGATGAGGAAACATTACAACATAGATCAGAAAATAGTGTAATATAGACCCTTTACAGAAGACTTCACCTGCAGTACTAACAGAAATGCGTTCATATTTCCTAAATACTTGGGTCACGACAAGGCCATCACAAAATGTAATGCCACAAATAGTTATTATGTTATTTATACTAGATAGATAATAGAATTGACCCAAATCTATGTTTACATGACCTTTTCCAGAATGTATTTTATTTAATATATGAAGGAAATATTTTTGAAAGTAAGACCTTGGTAGCAAAGTTTGCAGTCTTTAGATACTGGTTTGTAGCAAGTTCTGTTCTTGTTATAGACACAAAAATGCAGTTTTCTATTTAGTCTTATATTTGCCAGTGATAAATTGATACTTAAAACTTTTTGGAGTTCTGATCTTTGGTTACTGCCCTCTAGTGAACACCCCTAAACATTTACTTTTGTATGCCCCCATTGACTGTATAAAGAAGTGGACTAAGGGAGTGCGACGTCACCCATAGCGTTCAGCTCCAGTCAAATGAAGCTCATTGAGGCTTGCAGTTATGGGGCGAATTTGGAGCCGAGTTCCATATTACCCATATTAGGAACAGGAATTGATTTATGGACAAAATAGCGAAATAAAAACACCAGGATCATGTAGAGTGGGTTAATACGAACATTTGAAAACCAAAATGAGGAGCCTGACAGTACAAAGTGAATTGAAGTTGATGGAGCCGAAAACGAGCCCATGCTCACTTCTGGTTTAGAACACAGTGGCTAGCAGGTTAGCCATGTTCATTTATGCAGTCTATGTATGTATCCCAGGCAGTACCCACTATCCAAGCTATGAAAATGAAACCAGCCAGTGTTCTATCTCCTTGAATTAAGAAGCACTAAGGAGCCTCGTCAGTGCAGAATCCAGCCATAGCCTAATTAAATCTGCACTCATCTGACCTCACCGTACACCCATACTCACGGACTGTCCACGGCCACTGAGCTCGTCATCATTACTGAACATTGTGCTGTAACACAAGTTGCATCATCTCCTAACTAGGTCACATTTTACCTTCCTCGTCTCCTTCCTCCTCTCTGCTCTGCTCCTTATCAAGCACTGCCTCGGTGGCGTGGAGTGGCCTTGCTAGCGCTTACCTCCCCCACATCTGTTTAAAACCAGGCTGCCAGTGTCTAGGGGCTAATTACGCCAGGCTAAGTAGTCCCTTGCGCCAGCGGCTAACGCGCGCTAGCAGATGGACGCTGGTGTCGTAGGGCAGGGGGAACATGGCGGCGCTGTAAGGACGGACAGAGTGGTGGTTCGGGGGGTGCCGCGGGGCCCTAGGTGGTGCCCTGGCAGACTGGCATCGTGTGGGTAACAGCCGTGCCACCCACTCACCATCCAGCCACCCTCGCTATAGGTGTGAAATCACACTTTGTACTGGCTTCACTCGCTCCTCACATTGAGAGGCAGGCCTACGAGGGCTGAGGACATTTACAGGCCATCTCTCCGGACTGCGTTTAGCCTCTTTATAAACCTTTAAAGAGGGGGTATAGTGAAAATGCTTTCTGTCATGTTATAACGTTATTCCCTCGTCAAAAACGTGCCTGAAGAGGATTGAGATGTCATCCATGCATGCCTGAGTATTTTAGCAAGCTCTCCTGGGCCCTATTCGAACCTTTTTAACAGTTAGCAGTAAGGTTATATGCAGTGCTCAGCCCACAAGCTTTATTTTCTTAATCTGTGATACAATATGTGTAGGAATAAACACCACTGTGCAGCCATTTTGGTACAAATGAATAAAAAAATCTGCCGTTAGGCTAGGCATGACCATAGACTGTATAATAGAATTGACCCAAATCTATGTTTACATGACTTTTTCCTGAATGTATTTTCTACGTGTATTTTATTTAATATATGAAGGAAATATTTTTGAAGGTAAGACCTTGGTAGCAAAGTTTTTAGATACGGATTTGTAGCAAGTTCTGTTCTTGTTATAGACAGAAAAATACAGTTTCTGTGTCCTATTTAGTCTTATTTGCCAGTGAAATTTGCCAGTAAATTGAAGACTCAGGACATGCTGGAGGGACTATGTCACTCGACTGGCCTGGGAACGCCTTGGGGTCCCCCTAGAGGAACTGGAGGAAGTGTCCGTGGTGATGGAAGTATGGGAGTCCCTGCTTAGACTGTTGCCCCCGCGACCCAGCCCCGGATAAGCAGAAGAAAATGGATGGAAATTGATACTTAAAACCTTTTGGAGGTCTGATCTTTGGTTACTGCCCTGTTTGTATGTCCCCATAGTCAGTATAAAGAAGTGGACTAAGGGAGTGTGACGTCACCCACAGCATTCAGCTCCACTCAAATGAAGCTCACGATGCTAACGGCTACAGGGGCGAATTTGGAGCCAGACTCTATATTATGAATAGGATTTTTCAGACAGACTGACAAAATAGCTAAAAAAAAAACCAGGATCATGTAGTTTGGGTTAATACGAACATTTTAAGACCAAAATGACAAGGCTCACAGCAGCAGTCACAGAGAGAGGGTCGGCAATATTCCAGAGTAAGTCAACACACATGTCAGCAGACTTGTCTCTTTCATTAAGCCATTTTAGATGAATATTGTGATTTAAATTGCCCAAATTATAACATAATGATCCACAGGTGTCACAGATTCTAACGATACAGCAGACACAAGCACCATGTCCTCTTTAATACTAGTCAAATTTTTTTTCTTTCTATACACAGAGTCTGACATCACACGTTGGCGGTGACTGGCTAGTGGTTAGAATGACATTTTAGTTTCAGAGTCAATAATAAGAAATAATGCAAAAAACCCCACAAAAAAACGCAGTCTCGTATCATGGAGGATGGAGGAGGAGGTCGGTGTCTGTTGCCCAAAGCTCTGTGTGGGCTTCAGTCTGCTCTATTCTCCTGCTGTATTCTCCGTCAGGTAGAGCAGGTACGGTCCAGAACACACACGCCTTGTTTCCGTGTCCCTCCGGTGGTGACGGGGGTGTAGTGTTCTCTCCGAGTCTCCGGTTTCCAAATCTACAGGCAGGCTAGATGTCAGATAGTAGTAATAATAACAGTAATCCCTTTAAGTTACACCAGCCATACGTTTAATTAAACCTTCACATTTCAGGAGTTCAGTCGCTGTGAAAAGTCTTAAGGTCACACAAGGTTAGCGTACGTGTAGGTATGCACTCAGAGACTCTTTACGCTGAATTAAATCTTTAAAAATGTTATGAGGATTAATGCGTGTTAGACACAAAAATACAGAGTATAAGAAGAAATGATTGGTAGAGTTATGCTAAGTGGAAGTGCGCTATGTACATTTTCTGGTGGAGAGTCCGTCATCGTGGAGACTTTATTGCTTTGCCTGGAATATTCCACAGTATGGCATTAAACTTGTCTATCAGGCATTACATTGATCACAGTACAAACAGTAATAATAATAATTAATAATACAATTTGTTTATATAGCTCTTTTCAGGACACTCAGAGACTCTAACATTAACCTTGATTATACCTTGAAAAACATGCATTCTTACTGTGAGTGTTGTCACCTCTCCACAGATCTGGCCTGTATCTTGACATGACAGCATCACCGCTAGTCGTCATGGAGATGTTTAAAACCATTACTCGTATATATTCCAGACAAAGCAATAACATGGAAGCAAACAGACCAGAAATGTTACCTAGTGCATCTTTAGCTCTGTCTTGTCCAGTCTAGAAATGCTATAAAACAACTAAAATGATTTATTTCTATAAAGCCACACTAATCTAGACAAATTTTCTAAATGGGGTAAATTGGGGCGCCAGTCGCAAAAACTCTTGTGTCCTTAGGCAAGGCACTTTACCCACATTGCCTAGTATGAGTGTATAGAAGTGCTTTATAAAACTGATCAATTCTTCTTCTTCTTCGTATTATTATTATTATTAAATTAAATCATACAATTATAATTTAAATAGATTTTTTACATCCAGACTTGTATTTTTTTTATTTACTTTTATTTTATTTTTGTTTGGATTGGAACAAATTTTGTGTTGTCCATAAAATTTGTGTTCATAACTCTATTAAAACCTTGTAACCTTTTTTTTTAATGTTAATTTTGTCACATTGAATTGTATTGTGCGTTCATGCCGTGGAGTGTATCTGAGTCTGTGTCAGCAGATCAGGTCTTCTCTCATATTCCCTTGTTCGTCTTCTGTATTAGTGCAGTGTCCTTAGTATGCCTCCTGGATGTGGCCGCTCGCTGACCTCTCCTGCTCCCCTCCCTCCATCTCTTTCGCTCTCTCTCTCTCTCTCTCTCTCTCTCTCTCTCTCTGCCTCTCTCTTTCTATCTCTCTATGTGTGTGTGTGTCTCTCTCTCTTTCTATGTCTCTATTTTCATCTCTTTCTCTTGGCCTATTATTCTCTCTCACCGTCTCTCTTTCTCTCTGTCTCTCTTTCCCACCCTCTCTCCCTCCCTCTCTCTCCGTCTCTCTCTTTCTATGTCTATCTCTCTATGTGTGTGTGTGTGTGTGTCTCTCTCTCTTTCTGTGTCTATTTTCATCTCTTTCTCTTGGCCTATTACTCTCTCACTGTCTCTCTCTCTCTCTCTCTCTCCGCCTCTCTTTCTATGTCTGCCTCTCTTTGTGTGTGTGTCTCTCTTTCTTTCTATGTCTGTCTCCCTCTCTTAATCTCTTTCTCTCAGCCTACAACTCTTGCTCACCGTGTCTCTCTCTCTGCCTCTCTTTCTATGTCTATCGCTCTCTCTTCGTCTCTCTCTCTCTCTCCCTCTGTCTATAACTCTCTCTCTATTTGTCCCCTCCTCTCTCTCTCCCTCCCTCTCCCTCTCTCTTTCTCTCTCTCTCTTTCTGTCTTCTTCTTCTCTCACTCTTATAGGAACCAAGTGGCCATTCGCTGACCTCTCCTGCTCCCTCCCTCTCTTTCCCTCTCTCCCTCTCTCCCTCCACCTCTTCATCTTCTTCTCTCACTCCGTCCCTTATCCACCTATAGGAACCAAGTGGCCATTTTCAAATCAGCCGTCATCTTTTGTGGTCCGCACTTAGGATAAAGGACTCACTCTTTCCGTGACCTGGTTTTGCACCTCCATGTTATTGTCGAGGTTTCACACATAGAAGCTCGTATCTCTCCCTCTTATAAAAGCCTGTTTATCAAGTAGGCCATTCTCGAAGCGCGCTTTGCTAACCCTGGCGAGATTTCTCCAAGTTGAGGATCAATTGAAGCAGTATCTGTCTTGTGAAGTCTGCCAGGCTCGGCTGCTGCTGCTCCCACATGACATGGAGTCTCTACGCTGGGGCCTTTGAAGCAGATGAACTCTTCACCCCTGTCTGAGCAGGTCGGAGAGAGCAGCAAAAGAGAGGGATTGAGAGAGGAGTGAGAGGGCGAGTGGGGGCTGGGAGTTACAGAGCAGAGAGAGGGAGAGGGCCAGATTAGGAGAGGGGAGGGAGATGGCTTGTTTACAGTGGAGTTGTACAGTAGGGCACTAGCAGCTAATGGTGACTAGTCGACTATAAAAAAATAACGGTAAATGGTCATATTTTTATGCAGCGTTTTTCCATCTTCAAGGCTCAAAGCGCTTTACAACAAGGAACCATTCACCCATTCACACATACATTCATACACCAGTGTACGCAGACACTAGTGGCAAGGTGGGTTAAGTGTCTTGCTCAAGGACACAACAATAGCGTTCATCTTTGGGCGCTAGAACCGCACCATCAACCTGTGGGTCATTGGATCTGACCTCTGAACCAATGATGTTTTTTTTGAACCTCCAACCTTCGGATCAGTGGACAAACACTCTCCGAACTGAGCTTCTGTCACCTGAGCAACTGAGCTACTATATAGATTTATTATATATTACTGTATTTTGATATCGTTATCTAAGTTAGGGCTGCACAATTAATCATTATCAAATCAAACTAGCAATAAATAATAAAAAAAAAAGTGTTTACAAAAGCTTATTTGTGAACTGTACCATTACTTGAATATGTGGACCTTTGCCCATTTAACATTACAAAAATTTAATCTGCAAATATTGATAGCAGCATAGTCTGTATATATAATTTTTTTTTTTTTTTTTTAGTAGTTAGTAGAGTATGCAGTTTTGTGATGCATACAAAAGTAATAGTCGTCATAGTAACCATAATATATATACACAACATATTTTACAAATTAATTATGGAGAATAAAATATAGAGAAAAAATAAGGCGGGCAAATTAAATAGATATGTAAATAAAAAGTAAAAAAAAAAAAAATAATAATAATAATCAGGGATGGGACGAGACAATTTCTACAAAACGAGATTCGGCTCACGAGAACGAGACAAGACGAGATTTTGATATATTTTTTAATAAATTAATTGTGCCATTCAATTCACAATTTTGGCTTCAGTTTTTTGTGTATTTCATTTTATAGTTTTTCTGTCATTGTTGCACTGCTTTTTGGAATTAAAGACTTACTTGACTTACTCTGCAAAGTTAACCCCCTTTTTATCCAAGGCAAATGTAAAAATATGAGGAAAAAAATCTCACGATCATTTTCCACTTGTGTGCACAGTCTTGTGACAGTTTTGTCTTGCGAGATCCTGTGGCAGGAGATCTTGTCCCATTCCTGATGATAATTAATCTTTTTTTGACCATTTTGATTTATGAATGTAATATTTAGACTGTATAAATGGCCCCAATTCCCTTTCTTTTGATAAAACATCCCCTCTCCCTGCAACTGCCACTGTCAGACTCGTCATTTTGGTCTTAAAATATTCGTATTAACCCGCTATTTTGTCCCTAAATCAAAATATGAATATCAATAACAGACCAATGAGCTGCCCTCTTTTTCCTGGGTCGCTCCCGTTAGCGTTAGCAAGAAGTTTGAGTGACAGCGTTGGTAAGTGCCCGCCCCCCTGCCAAAACAAGCAGTGTGGGTGGAAAGGGGGTTGCCATAATACTCACATTTGGAATCCTAAATATGGATCTTGACTCCAAATATGTCCCTATAACTGCTGGCCTCGATTGGCTTCATTTGACTTGAGCTGTGCGCTGCAGGTGACGTCACACTTGACAGTTTATGGTCATCAATATTCGACTTTTATTGTATTTCATAGATCAATATGACCACTTTCCACAACATACAACCTTGTGGACCCTAAACCCTCTTATCCAACACTTATTAACTTGTACCTTAGTGCTTTAAAGGTGCATTGTGTAACTTTTCTGGTGGAGGGTCTGTCAAATGCTTTTTCTCCATGGTGATGTTACTGCTTTGTCTGGAATGTTTCACAGTATGGCATTAAACCTTTCTATCTTCGTGAAAACCAAATCAGACAAAGTTACAGATCAGATTTGTGGCTCACAGTCAGAATACCTGTTTTTCCAGGTATTTTTGAGCTATAAAACCACCTGTAATTTAATAAATATAAGGTAGAGAGGTCTAATGTCATACTGTGGAACATTCCAAGCAGAACAACAGCATATCCATAGAAACAAGAAGGTAAGGGACCGCCAATCAAAAAAATTACACAGCGCACCTTTAACACAACAGGTCATACTGCCCGTCCTTCCCCATGATTCTAAAACCTCTCCTTCCCCTCCTCCTTCTTTCCCTCTCTCCTCTCCTCCATCTTGCCCGGGGGGTCTTCTCTTCCTGGCACCATTTGGCGGCCCCTTCCTCCCCCTCTCTGCCCTTCATCTTTGCTCCTCCATCTCCCTCTCTACGTCTTCATCAGAGCCTGTCAAGTTCAACTATTTGCCGCCGTGTTGTCATAGCATCAAAGCGTAGCAATAAATCGACTTTGCATGCATTAAAGCCTTAGCACTCTGCGGCTGGGTGTACATATTTAATATACTGTATAGCGAGCTGTCACAGCGCTGTAGATTCAAGTAGACACTGGGGTCAAAGGTGATGGCTAAAAACAGGAAATCCACTCCCAGTCTGAGGATGAAGACCAGAGTGAGGCTTTGTTAAAGAGATCAAAGTTAGGTGTATTCTGTAGAGATATGTAAGAATTTAACAACAACAGCAGCAGCAACAGCAGGAACAGCAACAATAGCAGCAACAACAATGGCAGGAACAACAACAATAGCAGCAACAACAATGGCAGGAACAACAACAATAGCAGCAGCAACAGGAACAACAACAACAATAGCAACAATAACAGCAGGAACAACAACAGCAGCAGCAACAACAATAGCAACAGCAGCAACAACAGGAGTAGCAGGAGCAACAACAGCAGCAGCAGCAGGAGCAACAACAGTAGCAACAACAGCAGCAACAACAGCAAGAACAACAACAACAGCAGCAACAACAACAGCAGGAGCAACAATATCAACAACAATAACAGCTGTATGTAAAATCCCTCAGTCGTCCAGGTAGAATCCATGGCAAAAAAAGGAGAAAATTTAATTTGTCAACTGGACATAGTTTATTTGGTTGAATACGTTTCGCAGCTCATCCAAGCTGCTTCCTCAGAACTGAGGAAGCAGCTTTTTGCCAACAATAACAGCAGCAACAATAGCAACAACAACAACAATAGCAACAACAATGGATTTTATTTATTTTGCACTTTACATTACAAGGGAATCTCAAATGCTACAGCGGGTAGATGAAGGCAGAGTTAAAAAAAAACAAAAACAAAAAAAACATTGGCAGTACGATCTTAAGAAATACAGAAAATTAACATGGTAATTTGAAACATATGAAGCTAGTAGGAGTTAAGCGCTCCACTGTTTTAACTCCATACACCTTCACTAGAATCATTTGGATAACTTCAGCCATAGAATTGCCCATCTGTATTGAACAACACTTTCACTTTGGTTTTTGTATATTTATGGAGAACTGTCTTGTGGGAGCATGGGTGACGTAGGTTTGCAGGCTGAACACTGCACAGAATCTTTGAATAGGGCCCAGGAGAGATCGCTAAATTACTCAAACATGCATGGATGACATCTAAAACCACTTCAGGAATGTTTTTGATGAGAAAACAATGTTATAACATGGCAGAGAGCTCAAAAAAGATATATATGTTGCATCCATACTTTTCAAACACTATTTTTACTGATGGTGAACATCGTGTTTTGGCCCAAAAGTCAATGATAGCAAATGGAAAACCTCAAAATGTTTATGATCTTTGCACAGTGACAATATTCGCAATATTAATGTAAAATAGGTCCCTCTTTCTGGAACTACTGCTGTGAGCCTCATCACATCATCTTAAAATGTTCAGTGTTCGTATTAACTCGCTCTACATGATCCTGGTGTTTTTATTTCGCTATTTTATCCATAAATAAATATCTATTCCTAATTTGGAACTCTGCTCCAAATTCCCCCCTGTAACTGCTACCCTCAGTGAGCTTCATTTGACTGGAGCTGAACGCTATGGTTGACGCCACACTCTTAGTCCACTTCTTTGTACACAGTTCTTTGGTCCACGGCACTTACAAGACAACTTCCAAGTTAATTTAATAGACTTTTTCTGTAAATTAATCTGTTATCACAATCTTCAGAAGTCGCCTTGATATTTCCTCAGCTCCAAATCGTGTGAAGAAAAACAACATCTTACAATCAGCTAAATAGTCCACCGTTTAACCCTGATTTCCTTCTGTAATCCAGCGGAATATTTTAAGATATTGTTCAATTGCGGCGTTACCAAGGCTGTAATTACTCACAAAGGTTTGCAGCACTCTTCTTCACATGGACAGACCTGTAATGGCAGAGAGAGAGGAAGAAGAGGAGGAAGAGGAGGTGGAGGGAGGAGGAGATGGCACAGAAATGTACGTAGACACACACTCTTGGACTGAAGGCTGCTTTTATGGCTTCGGAACATTAGGTCGTGACCCCCAGCCAAAAAGCCAGAGCTATTACGAGAGTGGGAGTAAGGACATATTTTCATTTTTTTTTTTATTCTGTATCAGGTAAACTTTTTTTTTTTTTTTGACTCTGCAGCTCCAAGCATGAGGTAGCTTATGATGAAGTCTTTGCTCCGCTCGTGTCATGTGATCTCTTTAAAGACTCAATTTTCTGGTACAGTTTGTGACCAAGGCTGCCGGATGCTGTGTTGATACTTTGCAGCTGATGTCGTCAGTCTTCCCTGGGGGTTTGATGCTAACTAGAGGC
The DNA here is from genome assembly GCA_029959045.1 of Taenioides sp. WSHXM2023. NCBI lineage: Eukaryota > Metazoa > Chordata > Actinopteri > Gobiiformes > Gobiidae > Taenioides > Taenioides sp. WSHXM2023. Next base: position 4,334,292 of record CM057090.1, read on the forward strand.
TCTGCTCTGTTTGAGACTCTGTTAGGTGTTAATCTGAGGTCTACTTAATGCAGTCTGTTCAGAAAGAGTTGGACGTAGTTGGAGCTGAATTGTGCTCGTAAACAAGTCTCATTTACAGTCACAAGCTAAAAATTTTTTAGTCACGCTGACCTTTTTGTTGAAAATCAAACACCTAAACAGGATCATGAAAGCTTGTATTGATCACAGGCTCCTGGAAATGTGTTTTAATCCATTTTGTATGTTTTTTTTTTTTGAGTTTTCAGATTTATTTGACAGTGTTTGTCTATTTCTGCATTGTGTGTCCATCGTTACTTTGAACATTGAACTATAGAGACACATGTAGAACACCCCCAGCATGACAACATTTGGACATGGCTTGCGTAATATAGGACCTTTAAGATTAAGCCCAATACCAATTAACTTATCCTTCAGTAGATCAGTGCAATAAAAAAACTCCATCTGTCATTATAAAAGTTCTGTTAGGTCTTTCTTTGTCTGAGATCCAGATTGTGTCTTTGTTTTATATTAAATACCAAAGATCTGGTCTGGTCACCACCTCCTTCTTTGTTTCTCTGACAAAACTCAGAGCTGTGTAATCAGGTTTGTTTATTTCAGTGACACATGGCAAAAGGAGGAGCTCATTGGTCATCTATAATTTAGAAGAAAATCACCTCAGATTAAAAGAGTTTAGTGCTTCATTCATTTATTTGGGATAATCATACTTTTTGGTTCTTATGTGACTGTGATAAATGAGTTTCAGTCATCGTTTATCGTCTTTAGTTTCTACAGCATTACACCATGACCAATGAGAATTCCAATGGCAAACTGCCGTGCGTTAATACCATGGAGCTATAATAAAAACTGGATAAGGCATTCCCCCTCTGTCCCGGCTCGAGACCGACTAGTGGCCGTTCCAGGTACTGCAGCTCCCGGGAGCTTGGGCCCAGAAAGAATTCTCCCATAGAGCACAATGCATTTTTGGGGAATTCAAACTGTCCATGTTCGGCTGACAGGGCGTCGAGAGGTTTCACAAAGGTCAGATTTTGTAGGGATTCTTTTGTATATTTAGAACATAAACTTAAAAAAAAAAAATTAAATCCTCAAAGCACCTAAAAGTCAGCTTTGTAAGACTTAGCCTAGCCCCGCTCTGAGCCCGCGCTCGCTTCGCTCTAGCAACTCTCACTCTAGCAGCTTTCACTCTGATTGGTCCAAACGCTCGACGCCGTGCACGTTACAGACTTTACACTGGTGGGAGGAGCTCGCCCGGTTGAGGAAGTAAATGCGGAAGAGAAAATAATTTTTGGCACAGGCCATTGAAAACCATACGACGCCATCTTGGGTTCACCTTCCAGATTTTATTATAGTTCTTTGTTTAATACTGCATAACGCACAAGTAGTTCCGGCAACAGGCAGATCGCGGTTCTGTATCACTGCTCTGCGGCCATCGCCATCACATCACCATAGCCATCACATCACCATAGCAACGGGTAAACAAATGGTCAACTGCTGTGGGTAGAATGTAGGGACCAGCTTCATTTAAAACATTGAAATAACTGATATTTTGGACATTTACACACAGGAAACAGGCTTTTCACATTCACAGGTGACACATTTCAGTTTGTAGCCGTGGTAAAAGCGCATTACACAACTTGGAGCCGTGCGTTGTGCAGTTTTAGCGTATTGCTCCTCATTGTTTGATGCTTTTACATATCACTGCTCAGCTGCCGTCGCCATGACATCGCCATAGCAACGTGTAAACACATCCTCAACTGCTCTGAGGAGAATATAGGGACTAGCTTCATTTAAAACACAAAAATAACTAATTTGAGACATTTACATTACAACTCCGCGGCCAGTCACTGATAATTCTATTGCCGACTGCCGTACATTATTTTTCTATAGGCGCACAGGTAGTTCTGGCAACAGCTAATCACTGCTGTATATCACTACGCTGTGAGCATCACCATAGCAACGGGTAAACAAGTGAACTACTCTTAGGAGGGACTAGCTTCAACTAAAACAGAGATAACTCATGCTTTAAACATCCACGGACAGACAAAAGGTCGTCAGATTTAAAAGTGAACTCTTTTCAGTTCGTGGGACCATTGGTATAAGCAGATTAAAGAACTGCGTTAAACAATTTTAATGTACATCACAGAGTAACACTTTAATCTAATCACTTTAATCCTTATATCACACTTCAAATTTTTTATTATTGTATTTTTGTGACAGGCCTAGAAATGTGCCTTGTTTTCATTCCCCTGTGATGTTTTTTTTTCCTTTCTTTTTTCCCCATAAGCAGCCATATTTGTTTTATTACGAACGAACCGTACGTGCCTATGATTGGCTTATCCACCTGTCAATCACGCCTATCTGAATTCTGGAAGATGGAGCCAGTGTCCAGATCACATATTTTTTGTAAATTATAGAGAAATGTGTATTCTCAGATGGCCAGGCAAGGTCTTTCTGGGTATTTCACTCTGTATTTAAAAATGTATTATATCAAACATGTAAACAGATAGACAGACTTTATTGATTGTGAAGACAATTCAAAGTTCAGCAGCTGAAACATATATATTTAACACATATATTTAAAGCTGCATTGTGGAACTTTTCTGGTAGAGGGTCCACCACCTGGTTGTTTCCATGGGGATTGATTGTTTTGCCTGAAATGTTCCACAGTACAGTATTAAACTTGTCTATCTTGCCTTTATTCCATTACAGGTGTTTTGATTGCTTAATAATAAGATGAAAAAAACGTATTCTTACAATACACTGAGACACCTCTCCATAGATCTGACCTGTATCTAGGCCTAGTTTAATTTCGGCTCATCTTCGTGGAAACAGATTAATGTAATGCTTCACTGAGGAACATTCCAGACCAAGCAATAACATCTCCATGAAAGAAAAGAGTATTTGACGGACCCTCCAACAGAAAAGTTACACAATGCACCTTTAAAATACATATTTGATTAGCCTCTGCCCTATTTCTGTGTGTGCGTTCACATGTGCCGCAGCAGTCCGCTCAGATTTTGTCGTCTGGGTGATGATCCCATGATGGAAGTGTCCCTTATTTGACCCTTACAGCTCTGTGCCCCCACCCGCCCTCACCCTCTCTTCTCCTCCCTCCGCCTCTGCTTTTTTTTTTCTTCCTCTCCTCTGGCCACTCTGCCCCTCCTGGCTTAGTCCTGGACAGCCCCAGCCACCTGATTAGAGGATTATCTCAGGCCGATCGTTGTCCGTGCGCCCTCCACGCCGACTATTACCAGTAAACCAGCCGTGGGCTCGCAGGGAGTCAGTCCACACACGCTACATCTGCCCCACCATGAGCGACGGAGGGAGGGAAGGAAGGGTGGAGGTCGGGGTTAGCTTAGGGTTACTGCCACTGCTATCCCCCCCATTCGCCTCCCGATGCCCTGCCATATTCATACATCCCGTAATGGTGCTGAGTCGCCGTGGCAGCAGCGCCGTATCAGCCTCTCTGCTTTGTCTCGCTGATCCTCGTCACCATGGCGCTATAGGGGGAGTCAAAGATCACGGAGCCGTAGCACGAAAATGCACGTTACAGTTTCAACATCTATTCTACAGTGAGGAAAAGTCATATATAAAAACGTAAACTCCAGAGACTACAGAAGATTCAGGCAGATTGAATAATACTCTACTCTGATGTCAGTGTTTTTTTCTCTCCAGGGAGAAGTGTAGATCTAAAGGCCGCCACACACTACAGGAGAATTTGTCCGATTTTGGCCGCGATTTCTTCTCCCCGAGTTCGGAGAGGAGTGACCCGACTTTTTGTCTTGGTGTGCGATTTTGAAGCCGCTGTGCTCCTCATGTGTGTGGTGTCAGTGTGACTCTGAGCGGCTCTGTCAGATCGTAACCACCAAACATCTGCAACGCTACGATAACAGACGATAAAACAGAACGTCAGGGGCAGAGGAGTGACGGACACAGATGCAAGAAACAAACTCGGGATATTGCGAAAATAATGAGAAGACTTTATTCCTCACCTCTTGTAAAGTGGTAAATTTAAAGTGCAGCATTTCATCCACATTATCCATAGAATTTGTCCTCCTCAAATAATGACACCCAGTCCACAAAACCGCGCTATAAGTCCAGTTTGAGGCGTTCTTTGAAAGTAAAAAGTCCAGAGTAGTTTCTCACATGTGTCTGTTTACATCCACACAGCGACGGATCGAGGTGAAGCTGTAGATTAACGATAGTGACTTTACTTCCTGTGGACTTTATCGCTTTATCTTTTATGCTTTAAAAATCATGTATCTGAAGTTTTGCACCACATTTCACAAATAATAATAACACAGTTTTGTCTTGTATCTAAACTCGAAGTGCAGAGCTCTGATCTTTTGAACACTTAAAGAGTCTCAAAGCGAGTGGTTTTACTGTAGACAGGAAACAGCTGACGCGATCGCGCTCACAGGTTTATATCCTGTGGTCCGCAGTCCCGCTGTCTTTGCGATCAGATTTTAAGTCTCATAAGATTCTCGTGTCTGTGGTGTGCGCTTTTTGACGCACGTTTAAAAATCGTTTAAGTGCGTAGCGGCCTTAAGTTACAGGTCAGAACAATGGGGTAGTCAACCTGCTTACGGTAAAATTGCATGTTTTTTTTCAGGCAACAAAAAACATCTGTTATTGAAAAAGTGCAAGTTTGTAGTTTACCTAATACTGTTTTGGAGCATTCTACCCAAGCAAAAACATCTCCATGGAGACAAGCAGGTAGTGGTGCCTCCAGAATTAAAGTTACGCAGTGCACCTTTAAAAGTATCCAATCCAATCCACTTTATTTCTTTAGCACATTTCATAAACAAAACGGTTTCCAAACTGCTGCACAATACAGATAAAACATATCCAATATAAAATAAAACTCCACCAGTTCTCATTAAGACAATAACACTAAATAAAATCAAGAATACCAATAAATAAAAAAAGGTAAAAGTAAATCATAAACCTAGCCTAAAAGGTTTTTGAGTTTTACTAATAAAATGTTAACTTATTTCTTTACAATAAAAATTTACCCTCTGTTTTTTTACTGCTGCCACAGATGCCCTGGGGCAGATTGACAGGGGCATGGCAGAAAGTTACACATCAATACTGAAATCACTGTGGGTGAAGTGGCTCGCTCAAGGAAACTGCTAAATGTGTTGGTAGAACCGGGAATGAATCACCAACCCTTTGGCGACTGTTTCTCCTTCTAGTAGTAGTAGTAGTAGTAGTAGTAGTAGTAGTGGTAGTGGTAGTGGTAGTAGTAGTAGTAGTAGTGGTAGTATATTGAGATATGTTGATACGTAATACCAACATGATAGTTAATTCTACAATTCTATATATTTAAAAAAAACTAAAAGATTTCATATTTAAATTATTTTTAGATTCTTGCCAAAAAACTGCTTATGTCACATATTTTGGTGTTAAAGTTGCATTGTGTAACTTTTCTGGTGGTCTGTCAAACACTTCTACTCCATAGAAAGGTTATTGTTTTGCCTGGAATGTTTCACAGTGTGGAATTAAACCTTTCTATCTCCATGGAGACCAAACCAGACCAAGTTACAAGTCAGATCTGTGGAGAGGCGATCCCGCTCACAGTCAGAATGCCTGTTATTCTAAGTATTTTTAAAGTATAAAATCACCTGTAATTGAATAAATGTATGGTAAAGCTGTTTAATGTTACACTGTGGAACATTCCAGGCAGAGCAATGGCATCTCCATAGAAACAAGCACGTGACGGACCTTCAGTGAAAAAGTTACATCGTGCACCTTTACAAATATAGCTCTACATGTGTTGACTTTTGCGGTAAAATGAATCATTAACATGTACAGTAGTCGTGCCCAGCTCAAAACAACAAAAGAAGCTTGATTCCGCGGATCAAGCCGGGACATTCCTCACCAGTGCCACGCTCCTATTTTTATCCCGACCTTTTGAACCCGCGCCAACACTGACCGCCGCTGTTTGTAAAACCCATTTTAGCCCATTGTTGGTCATCACCTCCAGTTAGCATCAGTTAGCATAAACAAAGTCAGCGCCTGGCGAGGTTCACTTTCCGAGACGGGTGCTGTTTCTTCCTGTTTGCGTCGGCGAGCCCTCCTCCCCCGTGACCTCTCCGTGACCCCCTGCCCCGACCGTCACACTGAGAGATGCTAACAGGCTCAGCGCAGCATTAGCGACCGCGAGGATGTTTGGGCTGTGCCGCGGATTTCCCTCTTTTAGCTGTCATTTATGCAATATTAATAACGACATGTTTAATTTATGCGGACGGTTTTGGGAGTTATGAATGTTACAAAATAGTCCAAAAATACACTGGTTTGGTAATCGGACTGAAGGGATGCTACGTTATTATGTTTTGCTGTATTCTTAATCTTGACAGTTGTAGTAAAAGTAAAAATAAGGATTGCTTTATGATTTCTGTGTTTACAAAAAAAAAAAAGGCTGTGGATGAGTTTGTAGTAAATTTAAATTACATAACTGAAGGAAAATAATCAAAATCGGACCAAAAATATTGAGTATATTGGCCATCGGTTGCTCTGGATTCTAAACAAACGTTGTCTGCATCAGCCATGAGAAAAACCCACATTTGTCGATCTCTAGTGCAGGGTAAGTATAGGCACACTGTATGGAAAAAAAAGGACAGGAAAAAGTTTCCCCTCGAGTTCTGAATCAGTCTCAGTATTTTAAGAGTTCTGTCCACACCAGGAACTTACTTGGTTCTATTTATTTTATATTTTTTGGGCTTTAAGCTTTCGAGTATTCAAGTTTCACAGTTTTAAAAGTGTAGTGAAAGGCATTCAAGGTCCTATATTTCACAAAATTTACTCTTGTGAGTTTTAAGCCATGTTATAATGTTATCTCATCAAAAACATACTCAGATTTGTGTTTTGTTTGATTTACAAATGTTTGAATAACTCTCTTCCACCTTGTGATGTCATGTCGTGGTAGTTTTCATGTGAGCTTTAGTTCAGTAGAGATTGGCATTTCCAGAGCTGGAATTATCCAGATGATTCTAGTGAAGGTGTGTGGAGTTTAAAAACACAGTGGGGCGCTTCCTTGAGATCACATGACATCACAAGGTGGAACAGAGAGCAGAACTCGGCCTAAATATGCAGGATTTGTGTGTTAAACATGTGTGAATGAAACAAAACAACTCCAGGTGTGTTTGTGATGATGAAACTACATTCTAACAGATCAGAACATAGTGCAAAATGTGCTCTTTAATAATAACTTAAGAGCGTGGGGGAGACGGCAGTATCTAGAGCAAATTTGTCATGGAAATACTAAAATCCAAAGCATCCTAATTATGGGGTGAAATGTTTGCTTGAGATATCACTTTGTTTTTGTCTGGTGTCGATAAAACCAGACCAAAAAAAAACTTTATTTACACAAATCAGTTCGAGCTGAGGAGGAGTCTAACCTTTGCCACAGGCGTAAGGCCACAGACACAGGTCAACACGCTGCAGTGAAAAACTGTTCCAAAAGAGGAGTTTTTTAATCTGCTAAACAAACTTTTACCAGGACCTTTAACAGTGGAGGTTACATATTAGGACACTGTGGGGTATACTCGAAATGTAATGCTTTGTTTTTCTACAACACTGTGGAGCGTCTCTACAGTCATGTCAGAGACCCTATGTCAGGAAAATCACCAGCTAATGCCTGAATGCTAACTATAAACTATTATGATTCTAGTTTCGTTTCAAATTGACAGAAGGGGTAGGACTGTTGGGCAAATTGAACTACAGTATCAGAATCGGTTTTGTTGCTGTTGTCAGTGAACAGAATTCTCAAATTATGAACTTGCTTCGGCGTCGTGGTGTAAAATAAAATAAAATAAAATAAAAATAAGGGCACACATTAATATGAGCTACAATCAACTACACACAGAAGATATGAATGTTTGTCGAACATTCACATGACCTAGACCTAAATAAGTCCTGTACAATAGATACGAGAGTTACTGTTGAGTGTTTTCCATTTGAGAGAAGAATTCAGTAGATATGCAGGGTTTGTGTGTTCAAACAAAACACAGCGCTGTTGTTTTTGATTAGGAAACAACATAGTTCTTGTCCTAACCACTGGAGGCGCTGCTCTGCCATTGTAGCTACGTTTTGTCTCCACAAGTAGAGCAAGACTCAGATAGTTGGTCTTGAAATTTGGAAGTCAGTGACATCAGAATGTACTCGGTATTCAGTACTGATTCTGATACCACAATGATAATTTAAAACTCTTATTTAGACAATAGAATATGATTTTCAGCATTAAATCAGAGTACTTTCTTTTCTATTCTCATGTGTCCTTATATCTGTGTAATCCCTCAGTGGTCCAGGCAGGTTCCACAGTGGTCCATGGGCGTATACTAGTCTATGTGCTCTTATACTTGTTTTGATACAGCTCAAGATCATTCTAAAACTATTCAGGAAAGGTTAATTTCTGTCCGATACTAGTTTTAGTATCGATTAGCATCTCTTTTTCTGTCATTGTGTCCCTTGGTTTAGCTAAACTTGTACCTTTACTAAAAATGTCCCGTCTACGATGCTTATCAACCATCTTTTTTTCTTGCATGTTGCAGAAAACAACAAAGACGCCCAGTACCAGAAGGTGGCGGTGAAGGCGGAGCCCATGGAGGTGGACCCGCCCCCCACGGAGCTGACCCCTCCCACCCCCCACCTGCTGCCCTTCACCACTTTAGGGACGAGTGACAAGACCAACGAGCCAATGAGCAACCTCCCCAAGACGCTGGCCCGCCCCCAAAAAGACCTCTTCTCCCAGGACATATCGGTCAAAATGGCCTCCGAGCTCCTGTTCAAACTGTCAGGTATCAGTTCGCTTCTTATTTTCTTTGAATCAGACTCAAACGTATAAGTGAGATGTGTTTACCTTGACATGTTTACGCTTATTGCGAGCCATCCTCAGAACTCTCACTGGTGTTGGTGGTTCTCAGAATTGTAATTACGTGTATTTTTGTACTGACATTTTCTTTAAATTGTAAAAATTAAACATCAGTGAAAAGGAACGACTTAAAGACAAGATCAATTTTTCAATCCCAGAGCCCCAAACTAGTTAAAAGGCTATTACGCAAAATTGATTATTGTTAAAACATTATTACTTGAACAAAAACGTACCTGAAGTTGAGTTGTTTCATTCACACGTTTGAGTAAACCTTTATTATCAGTCTGTTTACATCTCCAAAGCCAAAAATGCTCTGATCCACCTCGTGATGTCATGTCATGTAGTAGTAATTTTCAAGTTAACAGCTACCGTTTAGATTTTGTTTAGTAGAGACTGAAAATCCCTAGACTGAAATTATCCAAATGATTCTAAAGACGGTGTATGGAGTGTTTTCTGTTTAGCTAAATATGCAGGATTTGTGTGTTACGTGTGAATGAAACAAAACACAACTCCAGCTCTGTTTTCAATGAGGAAACAACACTATGACAAAGATCAGAAAATAGCGTAATATGAGCGCTTTAAACTAGACTAAAACTCAAAGGAATTAGTGGAGTAAATCTTGAGTAAAACTGTCATGACGCTCTCCTCAGTGGATCTGCCTGGTCCACAGCTGCAGACTCCCACAGGAAAAGTTGGAACATTGTCATTGTGTCATAGTTCGTGGAGCACTAAACTTATTTTTCCTATTTTAGATGTGCAGAGTGTTCACTTTTACTGTGGGCCCGCACTCTCACTCTCACCAGGCTCAGTAATGCAAAAATATAGTCGTCTCCACTCCAGTCTCTGTTCCTCACTGACTTCTGCCTTCACTTTATTATTATGTTATTCAGTTATACAGTTATAGCATGTCTTGTCAAGTTACAAGAATGTCTGTCATATTTATTTTTATGTTATTGCTTATTTTATTCGTACCAGTCTGGGCTGATTTCCTTTCGTCATTTAGTGATTTGATCCGTTAATAGAGACTACAGCTGGAAACTTAAATGTCTGTGTGCATTGTCCCCATTCAAATAAACTCTAAAAGTCTTAGTCAACCAATTTTTTGTATTACTACTACTACTAATAATAATAATAATAATAATAATAATAATAATAATAATAATAATAATATTGGATCAGTATTGTATAGCACTTTTCTGGACACTCAAAGACGCTTTACAGAGCATTATTCGTTCACTATTGTCTTATTATCATCTGCTCCATCGGCCCCTTCGACCACCACCATCACTCATGCACACACCACTTTCATACTAGGCAATGTGGGTGAAGTGCCTTGCCTAAGGACACAACAACAGTTTTTGCAATGGCGCCCCACTGTGGCACCTGATTTTCCCAGTGTCTCCCATCCGAGTACTAACCAGGCCCGGCCCTGCTGACGTTCTGAGATCTGACGGGATCAGGCTTTGGTATTAGTATTTAGGAATTTTATTTTATTCAAATTTTTAAGCTCAACAGAAGAAATCAGAAAACACAGAGTGAGTTAGTGGAGTTTTTGAGTGACTGGACAGTTTAATCACCTATGAAGATGTTGTGTAACTGCTCTGTATACATAGTAGTTTCCATAATAATTTTGAGAGCTCGCTCAAACTAGTATCAAACTCAATACTTATTTCAACAAGTATTGAGACTAAAAAAGTCACATTCACAGGACAGAAATGAGCCTTTCCTGAACAGCTTTAAAATGATCTTGAGCTGAATCAGAACAAGTATAAGAGCACATAGACGAGTATACGCCCATGGACCATTATGGAACCTACAGGACCACTGAAGGATTACACAGACCACATAGGAATATAAAAGAAAGTACTATGATTTTATGCTGGTTAAAATGATATTTTATTGTCTAATGAAAGAGTGTTTTGTTTCTCTTTGTTGTATTGGTATCAGTGTTGAGTATCAAGTCCATTTCTTACTATCAAAATCGGGAAGTTTTAGTACCGTAACCTTCCTTGTTTTTGTTGTTTTTATTCCAAACCTGACCTAAGTGAAGGATGGATCTTGCGTGATGACATCCTTTTACCTTTTACCTTCTCTGCCTGTGAAAGTGACATTGAAGGAAGCAGCTGTTTGTGTTGCCAGATTAAGACTCGCTTTGAGGCAAGTCTCTCCAGAGAAACAAGAGTGTCATTTTAAAGAGAGCAGCTTCTAGTCCAAACTCTGGGCCTATTTTATTTATAAGCTTTATCTGATTTCAACTTGCATACTTCAGAAACGTGTAGTCGTACTTAAAGGTGCACTATGTAACTTTTTTGTTGGAGGGCTGTCACAAGCGTGTTTCTATGGATATGTCACTTCTCTACCTGGAACATTAAACAAATCTACCTTACATTTATTCAATTACAGGTGGTTTTATAGCTCAAAAATGCCTAGAAAAACAGGCATTCTGACTGAGCGGGTTTGCCTCTCCACAGATCTGACCTGTAACTTGGCCTAGTTTGATCTCCATGATGGAAAGGTTTAATGCCATACTGTGAAACATTCCAGACAAAGCAATAACATCTCCATGGAGAAAATCATTTGACGGACCCTCCACCCAAACCTTTACCTTGCATTTCACATCATGGTCTAAAATGTTTTGGTAATAAATGAGTAAAAATAAAATATAAACTAATAATGGCAATAAGTCCAATATACTCAAAAATAATTGATCAATCAATTTATCTAAAATTATTTTATTTTTATTTATTTAACCTTTATTTTACCAGGTAGGTCGGTTGAGAACCAATTCTCATTTTCAACGATGACCTGGCCAAATAAAAAAATAAATCTAAAATTAATGTTATTATTTTTTTTTTTTTGGTTTGTTTTTTTTTTTTGCAAAACTTTGACAAACTTTATTGATACACAAGGGAAATTACTTGGATCCAGTATCTCACACCATAAACTGTATAAAGAAGTGGACTAAGGAAGTGTGATCAGCCATAGGGTTCAGCTCCAGTCAAATGAAGTTCATTGAGGCTGGCAGTTATAGGGGCGAATTTCAGTTCAAATTCAAAGTTTATTGTCAGTTCTTCATACAAAGAATCAAAATTACGTTTCTCACTATCCCATGCGTAATAAATGGTAAATAGTGCTTTTGAGAATAGTGAATTTGGAGCCGAGGTCCATATTAGGAATTCTAGCCACGAGTATCATAGCAACTAAAGAGCCAATCCGGAGCGAGGCTGTTGAAGGTAACTCCACTTCCCGCTCATGCCTTTGGTTTAGCGTGGGGCGTGCACTTGGCAACGCTGTCAATCAAACCTGTTGCTAACATTACCGGGAGCAACCTCACGGTAAAAAGGCACCTGATTGTTCTGTTATTGATGTTCATATCTTGATTTACAGACAAATTCGAGAAATAAAAACACCAGGATCATGTAGAACGGGTTAATACGAACATTTTAAGACCAAAATGACGAGGCTCACTGCAACAGTTACAAGGAGAGGGACGACAGTTTTTCAACAGAAAGTGAATTGTGAGTGAAAGTGAGTGAGTCGATGGAGCCGGAAACGCCCCCCATGCTCGCTTCCTATTTGAAACGCGGCGGCTAGCGGCTTGGCTGTGTCCATTTACATATACAGTTTAAAAGGCTCACACGTGGCATTATAAGAACAAAGAGCAAAGGGAAAATTAAATGAAAAAAAAATAAATTATATACTTGTGTTGAAGTGCCTGTAATGATAATTTGTCTCTTGTTATGTCGGAAAAACAGGTTTATCCGACGTTACAAACTGACGAAACGGCAGCGACGATTATAACTGCTCTGACCATCTCCGCACCTGCTCCTCCTCCTGTTCTTGCATGTAGTCACAAATTCACACACCGACGGACATTTTTCTCCCCACGCACACCTTTACACAGGCGAGAGAGGCCCCCTGGGGAGGAGTGTCTGCCCCACTGCCCCCCTCTCCCTCTCTCCATCCCTCCCTCCATCCCTCTGTCCATCCCTCCCTCTCCCCCCTCTCCTCAGACATGCCGACTCGAGCACACTTGGCTGCACAGACGCCTTCTCCTCTTTCTCTCTCTCTCGTGCTTGCATTCTCGTCTCTCTTTCTCTATGGCTGTCACGCTCTCTCTCTCTTTCTCCATTTCTATCTTTCTCTTTGTCCCTCTCCTTCTCTGTGTCTCTTTCTCTCTGTCTTTTTCTCTGACTCTTGCTTGGTCTATCTTTCTCTTTCTTGTCTCTCTCCCTCTCTCTTGTCTCTTTCTCCCTCTGTGTTTCTCTCTGTCCGTCTCTCCCCTCTTTCTTTCTCTCTAGTCTCTTTTGTCTCTCTTCTCCTCTCTCTCTCTTTCTCTCTGTCTCTCTCAACTCTCTTTCTCTCTCTCCTCTCTCCCTCATCTCTCTTTCACTCCCCCTCCCTTTCTCCCTCTCTCTCTCTCTTTCTTTCTCTCTCTCTCCTTTACATTTTCTTCCCGTGCCACATCGCCATGGCAACGCGGAAAGAGACCTCTGTCCTTGGCGATCCGTGTGACAGAGCGTTTAGGGCGGATCGGGAGGGGTATCGGAACAGGGCATCGGCGAGAGGGGGAAGGGGGAGAGGGAGAGAGGGCGACACCAAGGAGGACAGCTTAGGAAGTGCCCACCCAGGGAGAAAGAAGGGGTAGACGGGACCCCGAATCTCACCCCCGGCGAACCAAACCACCCACCCGCCCAGGCGAGCTTTGGCGCGGTCAGGAGGGGGCAGTACAGAGGAGAGTGAGCTGCTGCTGCTGTCACACAATGAGCAATCAATATGAATTACCCAGAGCAGTAAGACCTCGGAGACACATCAGAGGGAAGGTCGCTCTGCACACCGAGATGGCCGGCGCTTTGAAATTCATTTTGTTGAGCTGCCTTAAAACATACAGTACACATATGGATCCATTCTCTAGCTTTTTGTGGACGGTTGCTTCTCGTACGGCTATAGATGTACTCGAATACTCAGTGGCCACGTTTACATTATGTTTTTTAATTCCAAATTAATTGCTCCGAAGTAAATAGTTCTGAATTAAATTATTCTCCTTCGAGTTTACATGGAAATAATAATTCTGAATTGAGGTTTACATGGAAAATATGTTAAATCAGCTTTATTTAATTCCGCTCATCTTCTGGGGGTCAGGAAGGGTTCTGATTGGACAGGGACATGAACGGATTTACGTCGACTGGAAGAAAACGCACAATCAGCTGCTACCGGCTTTTTGTTATTTTGGTTTGGTTAGTGTTTTTCTGTTTTCTGCCATCCACTCTTTTCATTATTTGTAGTTCTTCCAGCGTACTTAATTAAAAAAATGTTTCAGATTGAGACCAACATTTGTTCTGGGCCGCCATCTTGCAGTGCGTCATCGCGTCAGAAGAGTGACCCAATGAGCATGCATGGATATGTCATTGCACTGCTTAGATTGTTCCACAGTATGACATTAAACAGCTCTGCCTTACATTTATTCAATTACAGGTGGTTCTACAGCTCAAAAATGCCTACAAAAACATTTGCATTCTGACTGTGAGTGGGGTCGTCTCTTCACAAGGTTTAATGCCATACTGTGAAACATTCCAGACAAAGCAATAACATCTCCATGGAGAAAATCCTATATTTCTGGGCTCTACATTTTCAACCTGTACATTTTCTTTGCAATAATGGGGAGATAGGTGTAATATTTGAGCTGCAGTCTGGCTGTGCTTCCGTTGTAAGGAGTATTATACCTCTGATGACACAGGCTAAGATAACAATGGCTGAGCTGGCACTGAGTGCCCTACATACAGCACTGAAATTGAATTTCTCTTGCAAAAAGAGGCAAAGATAGAGGCAAACGGGTAAAACTGTAATGCCATACTGTGGAACATTCTAGGCAACACAATATCCTCTTGAAGACAAGCAGATGGCCCAGAAAAGTTACACACTGCACCTATATTTCTCATTTATGGTATAATATTGTTTCGTCGTCACAAACATACCTGGAGTTGTGTTTTTTTTTTCATTCACATGTTTAACACACAAATCCTGCAGATTTAGGTTGAGTTCTTCTCTCAAACTAAAAACACTCTGCTCCACCTTGTGATGTCATGTGGTAAGAGAGGAAGAGCTTTGCTGTGTGTCACTGAAATAATTTTGAGCAAATCAAGGTGGAGCAGAGCATTTTAAGCTTTGGAGATGTAGACAGAGTAATAATAAAGGGTTACTCAAACATGTGTGAGTGGAACAAAACACAACTCCAGGTCTGTTTTTGAGGAGGTAATAGCATTACAACATGGCTTAAATCTCAGAAGAATCCATTTTGTGTAATATTGGACCTTTAAGCTTTGAAATACATAAATAGATCTGATACTAATACTTTCAAACTTCACTTCTTTTGAACAGCTCCACTCTATAGGTACCAGGCCATCGCTATACAAAATCCCACATGTGCCATCTGGGTAGTGGAATCCATTATTTCTATTTCTCCAAATTTTTCCACCACGGGGCTAACTTTTGTCCCACAGGGTGAGGCGGGCATAGCAAGAGACACCCACAACTCCAGATGGCCATTGCACCCTGCTGGCACCGACCTGCGCTTCACTAGCACAGCTCAACCTACAGTGTGCGGGCACCATTGGCTGGCATACAAGAACATAATGGGGCTTTTATGTATGTGCATTATGTTTAACTCTGAGGAGGGAGCTAGCTGCTAACGGCCGTTTACTCAAAGCTTACAGAAGATTAAGTTCCTGTAGGGAAATTTGATCCGAACTTCACTGCATTAACTGCGCTGGGATCAGTGAGGGCAAGTCACTGTGGCTTTGTTTGGTTTGATTAAATGTAAGAAATTAATATTTTTCTTGTTTTTCTTTTTCTTTTTTTTCTTTTTTTTTTTTTTCAGAAAAAGTCAGCAAGGCAACCAACAACCATAAAGACGGAAACATGGTGGGGAAAAACAGGTGAGTTAAAGTTATTGTTGTTGTCATAAATCACATTTCAAAGTAGAACAGTTGGAAATGGCCTCATACTTTAGCAATTACATGTTTAGACTTTGTTTAGAGTTTGTCCCTGAAACTGAAAACATTCAGCTCCACCTTGTGATGTCATGTGGTAGAACAAGAAGTGCTCCACTGCATTTTTAAACTCTATACACCTTCACTAGAATCATTTGGATGATTTCTGTCCTGGAATCTCTAATGAACAAAAGGTAAAAGGAGCTGTTAACTTCAAAACTGCAGCTTCATGACATCACAAGGTGGAACAGAGCATTTTGAGTGAACAAACAGTGAACATGCTTGTAATATAAAAACTTAGATGTGATAGAGTAAAAAAGTGGTCAAAAAAGGTCAGAGGCACTCTGTAGGAAATATGATAAAAGTCCTTTATTTGCTCCATGGGATGGGCCAGTGTGTCTGAACACAGGTAGTGTCTTTGTCAGGGCTTATAATGAAACACCCTCCGCTGAGCCTTTTAAAGGCCAGGGGGTCATGTGACAAGATATACCAGTGTATACAACATTTATAATACTCTGGGACCAAGAGACAAAAGAAAACATTTAAAATAGAATCGTGTGAAACAAACACAACTCCAGGTGTGTTTTTGCGGCGCTAACAAGGACCTTTAAAGGAACACTGCGCAACTTTTCTGGTGGAATGTTCACTACCTGTTAGTCTCCATGGCAATGTTATTGCTTTGTCTGGAATTTTCAACAGTATAGACTAAATTTATCTATCACAAGAGAGACAAGCAGGTTACAGCACTACACTTACAGTTCAGATCTGTGGAGAGTCGCCCTATTCACAGAAGGAATTATTGTATTTTTGAGCAATAGAAACACCTGTAATGAATAAATGCTAGATGGATATGTTTAATGTCATACCATGGAACATTCCAGGCATAACAGTAACATCTCCTTGGAGACAAGCAGGTAGCGGACCCTTCACCAGTTACGCAGTGCACCTTAAAGTACCAGTTAAAGCTCTCACACATAGTCCTTTTTGCCTTTATAAACTTTTCCTGCTTGAGAGTAAGAGGAGCAGATACTGCAGCAGTCTGATGTCTCATGTCTTGTGTGTTTTCAGTCCTTTTCTGGACGAGTGCTTCAGACAATCACCCTTTAACTCGCGCTCCAAGAGCTCGTCCCCCGCAGAGGCCAGCTCCTCCAACCGGCCCGACCTGCACGGTAAGACTCACCTGCTGCAGTGTGGGAGACGGCACTGAGCACCGAGTTTCAGAGCAGCTTTGGATCTAACCATTGGCCTGTTTTGACGTGCTGTTTGGAAGTGTATGAGGGTCAAAAATGAATCAACAGCATCTTTTATTTCCAGAATAAAAACAAAACATACAAGCATACAGTATAACACAGATGTACCAGTGCTTCCATCAGGGGCACCTTCCCTAGAATGGCCAGTGCACCTCCAGAGCTCCTCCAGGCAAAAATGTGCTGCCCCTGGTTTCCATAAAGAGATCTGGGAACGCAAGTACTAAAACTGGGATAGACTTAGACTTAGACTTAGACAAACTTTATTGATCCATAAGGGAAATTACTTGGACACAGTAGTTCACACATCGTAATAAATAATACAATATAATAACAAAGAGCAAAAATATATGGTATGGTAATTCTAATTCAAAATAAGAGACTGGTGTCAAATAAGGGATATATAATTATAATATATTTATATAAGAAAAAATAATGATTGTGTTCAAATGTTATTGTTGAGAAAAAAATGTTCCTTGAAGCGGTCAGCAGTTAAGTCTTCTGAGAATCTGTTTCTTAGGAATTGTCACAATTAAAAAACATCACAAGCAGCACAAGAAACAACATTTATTTCTTACAGTAATGAGAGAATAAAATTTTTTGTTTGCCACCTGAATGAACATTTTAAGACCAAACAAAATGACAAAGCTCACAGCAGCAGTTACAGAAAGAGGGGTGACATTTTTTCAGTACAAAATGAATTGGAGCTGGAGTCAGTGGAGCCAGAAGTGCGCCCATGCTCACCTATTTGGAACATCACTTCTAGCTGGTTATAGTCTATGGTAAGAATCTACAGTTTAAATAATAATGGAAATAAAGAAGAAACATAAATGAAAAACTGTGTATAAACTTTTGACTGGTGTTGTATCAACTTAGCAAGATTATCCCTGAAATAATCAATAGACAAACATAATATAATAAAATATGTATATACTGAAATATGACTTAACTCGGTAGAAGAATAAAAAGTATAAATACATGCTTCCATAATTACATTTTTAGCATATCTCTCACACAATAGTATTCTTCTTGTAGCTCTATAAAGCTATTTTCTATACTGTGTAATTATGCAGGAACATATGAACGTGCATAACTCCACACTGCAAACAAAACACCCACCACACGCTAGACTTTTTGCCGAGAACCAACACAAGTCCTCCTCACCGCTCGGCTCCTTTATCTCCATATTCACATGTTCAGCTAATCACCAGGCCCCTGCGCACGCCAACTCCTGCCCCAACCCGGAGCCCTCTGCCTGGGTACGCCACTCACCAACCCGCCCCTCCCTTCCGCGTCTCCGAACTGGCATCCCTGGACCTCTCCTCTGTGATTCTTTGGCACTGACACTTCCAGAGGTTAATTAGCTCGTGCCAGCTTTGCCTGTCCCACTGCCAGTTAATGAAAATCTGATTGGCTCCTGGGTGTCAAGAGTGTCCTGAAAGTTAATTCAGCCGGACCACCTCTCCTCCCTCCCCTGTGTTTCCAAGCCTCACATCCTCCTCTTGCTTTTTACTGTTGGACTGTTAACATTTTATTTCCTTTCTACTAAATTAAATGTACCTACACAAGAGCGCAATCTCTTTTAGTATCTGAGGGCTGCCACAGAGGGAGATGGAAAGTTATGCCCATATACAAACTTGAAGTAACTTTGTCAACAGGTTATTTAGAGGTGCACTGTGTAACTTTTCATTTGGGGGTCCGTCACCTGCTTGTTTCTATGGATATGTCATTGCTCTTTCTGGAATGCTCCACAGTATGACATTAAACAGCTCTACTTTATATTTATTCAATTACAAGTGGGTTTATAGCACAAAAATACCAAGAAAAACAGGTATTCTGACTGTGATGGTCTCTGTGAAGATAGAAAGGTTTAATTTCAGACAGTGAAACATTCCAGACAAAGCAGTAACATCTTCATGGAGAAAAGCATTTGACGGACCCTCCACCAGAAAAGTTACACAATGCATCTTTAAAGAGCCCATATTACACTGTTTTCTGATCTGCTATAATGTTGTTTCGTCGTCACAAACAGACCTGGAGTTGTGTTTTGTTTCAGTCACACGTTTAACACACAAACCCTGAATATTTAGGCTGAGTTCTTCTCTCAAACGGAAAACACTCCCACCTTGTGATGTCATGTGGTAATACAGGAAGTGCTCCACTGTGTTTTTAAACTCTATACACCTTTATTAGAGTCATTTGGATAATTTCAGCGCTGGAGTTGCCAAATCTCTACTGAACTAAGGGTAAACGGAGCTGTTGACTTAAAAACTACAGCTTCATGACATCACAAGGTGGAACAGAGCGTTTTGAGCTTTGGAGAAGCAGACAAATAATAAAGTGTTACTCAAACGTGTGAATGAAACAAAACACAACTCCAGGTCTGTTTGTGAGGAAGGTAACGATATTATAACATAGATAAAGGGTCTGAAGAGTCAATTTTGTGTAATATAGGAAATTTAAAATATGAGATTGTGAAACTAAATGCTCAAGGTATTTTGCTTTGTTTTTATAATTGCATTTGCATTATTTATTTTTTTTACTGGCGTTAACATCTTTGGTGAATCAAAGTGGCTCAAAGGGTGTAATGAAAGCTTCTTTGCAACCTTTAATTCTTTATAAATGTGGTTGGCTGTATAATCATCCATTTATCATTAAACTCATAAAGGCCAGACGAGAACTGCACTTCCTTTAGGTTTAATGGAAAGTGTTTCTAAAAGATTTTATGCCTTCTTTTTGATGCGATTGTTCTTGCTCAAATTGTTTTGTTCAAGTTGTTTTTAACTATTTTCTTTCCTGAGCAGCCAGTCCCTTCTGCATTCTGTTCAAATCCAGAAGGGTCTGAAATCGGACTATAACGCGTGAAAATCGTCTGTCCAAACTTGAGACGGTCCAACCACAGCTGATCATTTGTAGCTCGTGCGTCTCAAAAGCTGAAGACATCTCTCCAAAATTCTTGGAACATTCAGAACAAAATATATAACTTCATAACACTGTTTTTGTTTGTTGTTGTTTCCTTTTTCACGTGTAAGCTGCCACGTTTGTTTTGACATGAACAGACCATTCCCGTCTCTGATTGGTCAATCCACCTGTCAATCAAAGTGTATGGTTCCAGTTGGCCGGGTAAACAATTTAGAAACGTTTACAACTAATACATAACTATATTTTTAGTACTAGTATTTTAATTTTACTCATGTAATCATATTTTGAAGAAACGGTGACAATAACAGTGGTGGATGACGTACTCCATTTTGTTACTTAAGTAAAAGTACAGATACCGGAGCAAAAGCTTACTCAAATAAAAGTAAAAGTATCACATGAAAAAATCTACTTAAGTAAAAGTATTAAAGTACCTGTTTAAAAATGTAAATAGTAAAAAGTAAAAGTATTTTGCAGAGAGTTTTAGAACAATTAAAGGATGAAATGTAGTGATTTTGTTGATTTTGATAATGAGTTAACCGAATTTTAAGTGATTCAATTGATTTCTTATTTTTCTAGCTGTTTTGTGTTTTTAGTTTTCTTAAAGTTGGAATGTTAACTCAAGCTAAATGTGTTAAAATAACTCTCAGCCTTTTCAGCAGGTCTCAAAGCATAAAGAAAAGTACTTTTTACTTTTCAGTCGAGAGCTAAAGTGTAGTGGATGTAAAATGTAGTGAAGTAAAAGTTAAAAGTCCATGGCAAAATGTACTTAAGTAAAATACAGATACCTAAAAATAGTATTTAAGAACTGTACATTTACTTTTGTACTTCAGTTAGTCACTTTCACCTTTTTATTGAAAATCAAACTCCTAAACAGGACCATGAACACTTCTGAAAATGTGCTGTTTAAATCTATTTTGTATTTTTTTCCAGACCATCTTAAAACGTTTTTGACTGCAAAGTATCAATGCTAATTATACGACTGTTTGCGCTAAATATCCAGACAAAATATGTAAACAAAAATTATTGTTAACAACCTCCGCAGCTTTACATCAACAAGTTTTCAAAGTTTGTTGATATGGGCAGGTCAAACCAACAAAGACTCAAAAGTTCGCTAGAAAAGTATTTGTTTTGGTTACACTCTATTTACACTTGGCACGTTGGCGTAGGGCCCTGAGTTGGAAGTCACGTGATGTGCCCTAGAAATACCCCGTTTGCAATTCAGAAAGTGCAAATTGTAACAGTGATCTTAGCGACTAGGGCCCATGCAAAGAGGGTGTTGAGGACAGTGCGAGTGTAGGAGTTTGTGTGATAGCGCTGATCTTTCTCCTCTTTTTCCTCTTCCTTCTCCACTTCTCCGCTCCTGTCCGGCCTTCATCCCTCGTTTGCGTCCCTCTCCCCGTAATAACACTAATTAAACTATTAACCACTTGAAGTACCACACCGGCGCTGTAATTGGCTTAATCGTCAGTGTGTTGGTGCGGTCATGGCTCACGGTCTCCTCGTGTAACCGGGGGCAACGCTCCAGGCCCCGGGCACGAGACGGGCAGAGCGATTGCCTCTGTTGGCAGAACTCGGGTTGGGTTACACGCCCCGTGACAAGGTGTAGGATAGACGGCGCACACAGTACGTTAATAATAACAGTAATACATCAGACTTGTATAGACAAAATATAGAAAGTTATAAGTAAAGAGGCGTTGGGAGCGGGTAGGGCCGAACGTTTTTGGAAAAGAAACATTTCAGACACAAATTGAGCCCGTGTTTTTGATATACACTGCCTAAAGTCTGGACACACCCTCTCATTCAATGTTTTGTTTTTTTCTTTTTACTACTTTTACATTTTAGATGCGATATATGGAATTATGTAGGAAAGAAAAAATAAAAATAAAAAAATTCTAAATTAAAAAAAACAATTGTATCCTCAAAGTAGTCACCTTTTGTTTTGCTGAAAAATATTTAGTAGAGCTATTTACATTTTTGTCTTTTCTCCATTATTCCATATATCTTACTTTATATATTTGACGTTTTCTGTTTGTATCTAAAATGAAGAAGTAGAAGAAAAAGAAAAGAGCTCAGAGAACACTTTCAAGACTGCATTTTTCAATAACAATACTCATTCAAATTATTAAGTTTCAGTACTATTTTTTTGTTTGTTTTTGGTAACCTTGATATGAGCTTCTGGTACAACATTTCAGAACATGTTTATAGAAGTGTAACTACAAGACTGCAGGGTGTTTACTCAATAATACGAAGAGAGAAAAAAGCAATAGAACGTCACATTCTGAAAATGTTACGTCACCTGCATGATTCTGTGAAATGGAAAGTTTAGAACAGTCTCCATGGAGATGAGTAAGTTTTATGCCGTAATGTGTAATATTATAGCCAACAGAACAACATTTCCATGGAGATCTGCAGGAGGAAGCCAGTTAGGTTTGTGGAGATGCAAGCCTTTTCAGAGTAACATGTTTTCTACATTCAATACTATAAAAACTTGCTTTAATTTAGGGATGCACAGATGCTATACTGGTATTAAATTAGACTTAGACAAACTTTATTGATCCACAAGGGAAAATATACGGTGCTGATCCAGGAGAATTTGCAGTATCGGTCATCGGTTCCATGATATCGGTTCAGTCGGTATCCTGGTTGGAGTCTTTACTGACTGACGTAGGCCCAGGACGTCTCACGATGTTTGAATTTTAATTACTTTAGTTTTCATTTTCTAATTTCATTTTCTAATAAGTTCACTGTATTTTGAGAGAAAAAAATCAGCCATTTTCAATCCCTACTCTGGTATTAGTTAATATCGGATATCGGCAGATAATTAAAGCCATAATATTGATATCGGTATCGGAACTGAAATCGGCGCATCCCTACTTTTATTATATTTTTGGCTTGCAGGACACATGAGTTGCATAACACAATCAGATCAGTTTTGTAAAAAGTCGACTGTATTTTGAGAGGGGGAAAAAAAAGACAATTTTCAATAGACTGGTATCGGTTAATATCGGCTATCGGCAGGTACTTTACGACATAGTATCAGTATCAGTATCGGAACTAAAACCGGCACATCCCTACTTTTATTATATTTCTGGCTTGCAGGATACATAACAGTTACATAGAAGAATCCGAATTTTGTCATAAGTTACTGTATTTTGAGAGAAAAAAGGCAGTTTTCAATCCCTACTCTGGTATCGGTTAATATCGGCTATCGGCAGACACTTTAAGACGTAGTATCTTATCAGAACTGAAGTCAGTGCTTCTCTACTTTTATTATATTTTTGTCTTAAAAGTTGCCTTTCGCCATTTTCCCCTGGTTTCATCCTCCGCCCCGTGAGCAAATCAAAGTGGTGGTGTATTATATTTCGTCATCCAGAGGTCGGCCGAGGTTCTGTCCAACTCAAGTTTCTGTGACATGTCTCGAGCCGTGCCACCTTTAGCTGAGCTGTACTTTGTGTGCGATACAGAGACAGGCTGATTACTTCCTTGGTGCACAGATAAGTGTAGCTTTACAGTTCTTTGCTCCTGTGTGTGCGTGACCTCACCTCACACAACCCCCGCTCCTCCTGCGTGACCTGCTTTAGATAAACAGCCCAGAGGAAAAACTTTAACATAAAATAAGACATGTCACTGTTTCTGCTATTGAAGAGCCATATAAAAAGACTTTAGCGCTGGGTTTGGTATTTCGAAATATCACGTTCTGAAGTTTCTTACATAGAGAACATTCTTGTATAAGGACTTTATCAGGCGTGCATAGACAAGGAGTGACCTCACGATGTCTTTGACTTTACTTATGGAGTCGCTCTTCACATATCGAAGAAAAATGCAATTCTAAGCCTTGTCCTTGATTTTATAATGTACTTAAATGCATATATGCACCAGTGCCTACTCTTGACGTGCTTTATTTAACATATAGTTTATCATATATAATTATTTTACATACTCCTAGTTGGAAGGCAGGAGTGTAATTTCAAAAGAAGTTAGTTCAAAAAGTGGTTAAGGTATAGAACTTGCTATAAAGTGAGTATTAATATAGTAATTCACAGTCTTCATACTGGGTTATGGGTGTTGGGAGTTGGGGTTAACAACAGGATTAATCAGATTAAAGTAGAATTAAGTAAAATAGAATGACAGAACCATGGGTAATTCCTAGGGTTGTTCTGGTACTGATACTGGTATCGGCAAAAGCTCAGATGCCACATATTTTTTCAGGTATCGTATCGGCAAGTACTCAGACCAAATCAGCGATCTGATACCGCTCTGTATTTTCCACAATGAGGACCTGTAGATGTGAGCGCGGCCGCTGTTTACGTCGGTGGCTAATGCTACCACCCAGAACAGGTTAAATAAACTATGGAGGCCCTACAGACTCTTAAAACGCGCTAATAATAACAGAAAAGACGTTTGTGTTTTTTGATGCCTTTATTTAGCCTTTAGTCTGGACGCTCAGCTTCGTAGGAAAACTGCGCTATGGGGAGTGCAGCCAGAGTTTGACTTTGTTTACTCTGCAGAATTATCCATGTGCTTCGAGGATGAGCATCTTTTTACAGGCCTCACTGTTGTTTTAATCTATGCACTGCGGTAGAAAGTGACGAATTAGAAAAGTGTAAGTGCTTAAATCAGCACTGCTTATGGTCAAAATTGTTATATATTTGACACTTTGACACTTATTTATCAAAATCTAATTTTTTCTTCTAGATTTTCTTTAGAGATGACCTTTTAGTAGATTTATATGTTGCTCTTGTACTGTAACAAAAGTGAGAAGCTTTAGTCTACTTCTTCACACTATGTGGTATTGGACTGGTATCGGTATCGGCGAGTACACTAAGGCCAAGTATCGGTATCGGATCGGGTCTCCAAAAAAGGTATCGGAACAACAGTAGTAATTAGCATGCAATTACCCTAAATACACTTTTATTAGCTACACCTTAATTAGTCTTAATAAAGCATGAACAATAGTTACTCATCCAGAATCATTCTTAAAGAGTCTTACACTAAACGTGAGTCTTACACTAACAGATCTGTAGATACTATAGATAACACTTTACATCACATTACATCACCATGTTACCTTTAATTATTTTGAAAATGCTGTATTTGCTGAAAACAGCAGATTAACATGTTTAATAAGTTTCATTTTCCCTTTGCTCTCCACGTTAGCGCTCTGAAGGGGGACTTATAAAGCGCAAGAGATCGCTAGATTACTCAAACATGCATGGATGACATCTGAAACCTCTTCAGGCATGTTTTTGATGAGGGAACAACGTTATAACATGGAAAAGAAAGAAAGCTCCAAAAAGTTGATTTTGCATAATACCCCATTATTTTACTCATGCTTTATTAAGGTTTATTAAGGGGCAGTCATTTCCACCATTACAAGTTGTGCTAGACAAGTTTACGTTTCTCTGTATTACTCCAAGCTCAGGCCACAGAGATCCAACTAAATTCTCACAAATGTATCAAATCTTGCGGTACAGCCTCTTCCCTCTCTGATTACAGCCTCAGTGCGGTCCACGTGTGAGGATGACAATGACCAGTAACTGTATATGAGAGAGACAAGTTTACGTTTCTCTGTGTTACTCTAAGATCAGTCCATAGAGACCCAATTTAAAGGTGCACTGTGTAAGTTTTCTGGTGGAGGGTTCGTCACCTTCTTGTTTCTGTGGATATGTCATTGCTGTGCCTGGAATGTTCCACAGTGTGACATTAAACAGCTCTACGTTACATTTATTCAGTTACTGTTGGTTTTAAAGCTTAACAATACCTAAAAAAAACAGGCATTCTGGCTGCAGCTTGGTCTAGTTTGGTTTCCATGAAGATACAAAGGTTTTATACCTTAGTGTGAAACATTCCAGACAAAGCACTAACATCTCCATGGAGAAAAGCATTTGACGGACCCTCCACCAGAAAAGTTACACAATGCACCTTTAATTCTCACAAATGTGTCAAATCTTGTGGTCCTGCCCCGTCTCCTTCACCCTCTCTGATTACAGCCTCAGTGCAGCCCATGTGTGACGGTGTGGAGCTGCTTCAGGCTCGGAGCAAAGGACCAGAGCTTTGTGTTGACATTAAGAATGTATTTTTCTCCGCGTGCTGCCCCCGGGCGACACACGGAGCAGCTGTCAAACGCAGACCCAGACAGGTCTCAGTCTTGTGGGTTAACAAATTAGCCCACAGTGTATCAGAGCTGCTATTGTTTCCAGTTGGAGCCAAACACTCACTGGCTGCTCTCGCCTCGCAGTTAAGCTCTCATGTAGGATGTGTTGTCGGGGATTAGTCTATATTTTATTAGGTATATTGTTTTTGTTGTTTGTGGTTGGACAGCACACGTACTGTACAGAGGTGGTGGTGTGCAGATATGATAGAAGTTTGAATATAAACCAATAGTATTTTTATTAAAAGCTGTTACCACCCACATTATATTTTGTTAATGCAATAAGAGGCTCCGAGGTTCATCGAAATCAAATCATGTATTTTATTTATTGTATTTATTTATTTAAAAGGTCCAATATTACTGAAACTGGATTCTGTTGGAGCTGTTAGAATGTCATTTCATCAAAAACATGCCTGCTAACTTGAAAATGACCATTACATGACATCACAAGGTGGACCAGAGCATTTTGAGCTTTGGAGATACAGACAGACTAATAATAAAGGATTAAACAAACGTGTGAATGAAACAAAACACAACTTCAGGTATGACAACACAAATGGCTTAAAGCTCACAACAGTCAATTTCGTGTAATACAGGACCTTTAAGTTTGAATATGTGAGGCTCCAAGGTTCATCGTAATTAAATCATTTATTTTATTTATTTATGTCAATAAATAAGTAGCTTCTACTTTCCACGTTGTATTGTTTTCAGTGCAGCAATGTAAGGCAGCAATGCAATCATTCAATTATAATCAAAAATCACAATTTATTCATTTATTTATTCAGTGTTTTCCATAGATTTTGTTCAGACTAAAGTGATGCAAATACTTTTTATATTATTATTATTATTATTATTATATATTTTCTTTGAATCTTTAACTAACTTTTGTTTTTCTGACTCAAAGACTACTATTGGACTGGATTGTTGTCTTTATCCAGGTTTAGAACTGACAAAAAGTTTACACTAATTTACAGTGTCTTTCTTAAACGTTTTCTTTACTCCCCCTTGTGGCTCGATCACACTGCAAACTTGACTAAGCCTTCCACATTTTTGGTTGTTCCATCTCTCGCGTGGGTACAGTTTTGCGTTCTAGTTACAAATCTGTTCCTCATCATCGTTATTTTGTGTGTTTTTTTTTAGACTCGGAAAAGGACAACGGGGAGCCTGGCAACGGGATCGCCCAGTGGAGACTGAACGAGCAGCTCTTCCCCTGTCCAGTGTGTGGGAAAGTGTTTGGACGACAGCAGACCCTCTCCAGACACCTCTCCTTACACACAGGTACGCAAACACACGAGTGAGTTTGTGGTCCTCTGGTGTCTTTTATTGTTTTGGTTTATTTTATTTATTTATTTATTTTTTTTTGGGTCTGTTTTATTTACTTGTTTTTACACCATTGTTTTTATTATGTTTTTACTTATTTATAGTCTAGGGCTGTAGCATAGACTGTATAAAGAGGTTGACTAAAAGTGTGACGTCACCCATAGCGTCCGGCTCCAGTCAAATGAAGCTCATGAGGCTAGCAGTTATAGGAGTGAATCTGGAGCAGAGTTCCATTTTAAGAATTATTAGGAATATTAGGAATAGGAATTTATTTACAGTTGATGGAGCCAAGAAGCGCCTCCATGAACACTTCCTATTTGGAACGCCGCGGCTAGCAACTGCTTGTCTCCATGGAGATGTTATTGCTTTGTCTAGAATGTTACACAGTATCTATCACAGGGGAGACAAGCCGATTAAAGCACTACGCTACATTACAGCTCAGATCTGTGGAGAGTCGCCCCTATTCACAGAAGGAATTATGGTATTTTTGAGAAATAGAAACACCTGTAATGAATAAATGCTAGATGGAAATGTTTAATGTCATACCATGGAACATTCCAGGGAAAGCAATAACATCTCCATGGAGACAAGTGGGTAGTGGAGGGTCTTCAACAAAATCTTTTTTTGTTTTAGCTTTCTACCATTGTTCCCTCATCAAAACCGTGCCTGAAGAGGTTTTAGATGTCTTCCATGCATGTTTGAGTAATTTAGCGATCTTTCCCAGGCCCTATTCAAACCTCCTTACTGTTAGTCGTCTTCTATCATTCGTCACCCATTCTCCCACACGACAATTCTTCATAAATACACAAAAACACGATACAAAACTGTGCACAACAACCTGACAAACCTGATGTGACGTGCGGTAGTTTCATTACGCACTGATTGTGTAGTGATAGCGCTCTGAAGGGTGAGTGACTTAGCGCAGAGAGCAAAAGGAGGAGAGACTCAAGGCATTCTTCGTTTTTTTGTTTTTTTGTTGTTTTTTTGTCGATTACAGCCTTGCCAACATCTTTCGCTATAGGCGCTTCTATGTGATTGTTTACGCGTTTGAGCTGAGTACGCTAAGTAAATAACGTTGACTAGACCAGATTACCCTTCCTTTAAAGAGATTACGGCCATGATTAGTCTCACTGGGAATACAGAGCCATCTAATTACTGTGCTAGAAGGATGCTTCACCGAGCATGTCCGCAACAAAACAAACTCCACATATACTCTGGTCAGACTGGTGCAATTTTGGCCCACAACATCCAATAATGCCAGTCCTTACTCCGTGTGTAGTCTCTAGTGTGTTGATTACTCTGTTTTCAGGCTGCACTGTTCACTGGCTGTGGCATATGGGGCCCTTCGTTCATCCCCTGGCCATTATTAGAACAACAAATGAATATTCCGAGATATTCACAGGGATTAACTGTAGTCATGACATTTGGAAATGATTGCGTCGATCAGAGCCGTGGAATAAGCAGGAATTGCTCTTGTGTTGAGCACCTCCTGGCAAACAGTGGGATTCTAATGAACTATTAAGGCAAATAAAAGAGAATATTGTGTAAGAATAACTGGGAATAAAAATAAAGAGTGGGAGACATTATTATTAGCTGGTTTGTTATGGATATGTATCTGTATACCCCAGACTGAAATGTGTAAATGTGTGGTAAACAGAATTTGCATTATAGTTTATTTCTTTAAGAGATAAACAAGTTAAATAAATACATGCAAACAAAAAGTTAATGTTGTCTCAAGCTTAAAATAACTAGAAATAACTTAGAAAGAAAGACTAGAAAAGGCAAAGTTCCAAGGCTTGAAAATTGCGTTTTTGTGTCTAGCGTTGACATATTGGTTCGATTCTGTGTTAGGAACAAGTTGTAAAACATTGCTTAAATGGTTTAATAGTGTTGAAGTTACTCACTACTCCATCTAGTGATGATTTGTTGTAAAAGTTTTGCCTGTACCACATTTAAGTGTCCAATTTGTCGTTAAAAGTCCTCTATTACTCAAAACTGATTCTTCAGCCATGTTAGAATGTTGTTACCTCATCAAAAACATACCCGGAATTATGTTTTATTTAATATATATGTTTAAGTTTGATTATTTTCATTAAGCATTATGGTCTGTTTACATCTTCAAAGCTCAAAATGCTCTGTTCCACCTTGTGATGTCATGCTACCTTTACTTTTTGTTTAGTAGAGCTTGGCAATTCCAGGGCTGAAATGATCCAAATGATTCTAGTGAAGATGGAGTTTAAAAACACAGTGGGGCACTTCTGTATTACCACATGACATCACAAGGTGGAACAGAGTGTTTTCTATTTGAGAGAAGAACTCAGCCTAAATCGGTTATGTTTTTGATGAGGAAACATTATAAAAGCTCAGAAAGTGGCGCAATATGAGCCCTTTAAACTATCAGTGTAACAAAAAAAAAATGTTTGTTGATTTTCACTCACAACTCCATCTTGTGGTAGAAAAATGTATAACCAGCTACCTACTACGTACGTATTCCAACATCTGTTTACGCTTCATAATTACAGTGTACGCTTCATAATAATTACCCATACCCAAAAATCTATTTGAAATTCCAGACCATTTTAAAAAATACAGCAAATTAAGACTGAATTAGACATTAATGCAAAATGCCCTGGACAGCAGACTAAATCACTGGGCACACAAATGGAGTCTCGTGTACAAAATGCCCCCACGCGTTTGAACATGCTCGCACAGTTAACACACACACACGCGCACACACACACACACCATCTGAGCGCGCTGGCCGTGAACAGCTTGGCCACACCACAGAGAGCAGAAGCAGGGGCATATGTCAGTGTGATGGTCTTTTTGGTTTCCCCGGCGACATAAAGGTTGCCTGGCTTCATGTCCTTTGGGCAAATTGGGGCACGTGTTTGTGTGTCCGAGGGGGGGCAGATCTGGGGCACCATTAGTTGTTGTGTGGTTAATTTGGGAACAAGCAACAGGAAGATGTAAAGATATGTCTGGATTTGAAGGAGTGGGGATTAGTGTTGTCTGTTTTGATACTAAGAAATTCACTCAGTTCTCGATACTGATACGATACTACTATGAAGATTAAAAAAAAAGGCTCAGAATGTAATTTTTATATACAAAATAATAGTGCTTTCTTTGTCTTACCATGGCGTCTTATATGCGTTCTTATCATCTCAAAATGATTGAGTCGTCTTAATTCATCCACCTAGTCAATATTTTATTCAAACTGCTGACTTAAATTGTGTATAGATATAAATACAAAAAATAAAATCTGTGAGACCTACTTGACATAACATTAAAGACGACATATTGTGCTTGTGTCGGCTTTATAGTTATAATCTATGAAACTCATGGATGTTACAGTTTGCACACTTTTAAATCGCAGTATTAATTTAAACTGTCTTAATAAAAGAAATAGGTTTGCTGTCTTCCGTGTTAGAAATGGGAGCTGACGTCGCCGTAGACGTCATCACAACAAAGGAACAGCACCTCCTGTGGATTTCTGCAGATCACACTAGCAAGAAGCTGATTTTGTTTTCATAATAATAATAATAATAATAATGCATCAGTTTTATATAGCGCTTTTCTGGACACTCAAAGACGCTTTACAAGAGCATTACTCATTCACTCCGCACTTGGTGGTGGTAAGATACTGTTGTAGCCACAGCTGCCCTGGGGCAACTGTGGCTACAACATTCACACACTCCAGTTTTTTTTGCACCGGTGCCCCACTGTGGCACCTGATTTTCCCAGCGGTCTCCTGTCCAAGTCCTGACCAGGCCCGGCCCTGCTGAACTTCTGAGGTCTGACGAGATTTGACAAGCCGGTATGACCATAATGACCATTGATTTGTACCAAAATGACTACACAACACTGCCGAACCCTACACGTATCACCGATTAAGAAAATAAACTCGGAGAATGAAGTAAGTACAGAGCAGTGGTCGTGTGCTGGTGTGGGGGTCAGTCGGCAAAATGGCGTCTTGAAAAAATGAAACGATAAAGATTACTCAAACATGCACAAATCACTCCAAATACAACTTCGAGATGGTAAATGAGAAGGGGAAACAACTATAAAGCTGATTTCATATAATAAATGTGCTTTAATTATGTCGTCAAACTTTTTTTCCTTTACCTTACACTTAGACATGAACCGTTTTACAGTAACGTGTGATATAAGTGTGAAATATTGCTACAGAAAACGTCACTATGATATTGAACCTTCTTTATGCCACTGACACAATCAGTTAAAGCTTTTGCCAACGGACTATGGAAAAGAAAAAAAAAAAAAACACATTGTTGAGTCGTAGCCAAATTAAACACTTGACACGTCGCTTTTATCTTTAATGAGTCACAAATGGATTCAGCGCAAATCTTCTCGTAAAAAGAAAAGAAGCTCCCCACGAGTGCAAAGAAAAAATACACACAATAAACCCCTAAAAATGTTGTTCCATGTTTTATTTATTGAATCATTAGTCGATGTTGTAATTTTCATTCTAATTACACTACCCTTTTTATAGTTAACATTTAAATACACATACACTACCAGGGTAATGTAAAAAAAAGTATGTATTTTAGAAAATTAAATGTGTGAGTTAATACCTAATGCTTTGTTGTGTTAATGTGTGATGTGTTGTGATGTGGAGTGTGTGTGTGTGTGTCAGAGAGTGGACAGTGTGAATTGTTGTGTTATTGTCGACTAATGGCATTGTTTAGTTTATTTTAAATCAGGGACTGCAGATGGAAACTAGTTGTTTTGCTATAATCTGGTGCGGAACATCTCTGTTTTTATTTATGAGCTTAACGTCTCTCTGTACATTTTCCCTGTACATTTTCCCTTCAAATATGAACTTTTCAAACTCGATTTCAGTACTAAAGGATAGACATGATACCCAATGCATATTTTGGTACTCAAATTATTATATTTTTTATTCTTTATTTGCATTGTCATGAGCTTTCACATCTAGTTTTCATCATAAAGTGCAAAAAATGCTGTATGAATAGTTAAAAGGTAAAGATGCATGACAAGTGAGCTTTGGAAATGTAGACAGACGAATAACAAAGGGTTTCTCAAGCGTGCGTGAATGAAACAAAACAACTCCTAACGTAGTACCTTTTAACAGTTATTTATTTATCATTAACATTAACAACCATCTCGTGATTTCAGAGCCCAAACTTGCGTAGTGTAAACAGGCTAACACATGGAGCCCTCCTCGGTAATCCTTGGTCTTGTTTTCTCTGTGTGTTTTTCAGAGGAGAGGAAGTACAAGTGTCACCTCTGTCCTTACGCCGCCAAGTGCAGGGCTAACCTCAATCAGCACCTGACCATCCACTCTGTCAAACTGGTCAGCACGGACGCCGAGCAGATCGTCACTGCAGTAACGGCGGACTCCACCGAGCGCAAGAACTGCCCCTACTACTACAGGTGAGCGCATTGTGTAGCAAATAAAAGGGTAACGAGTCTTGGATTTTTTAAAGGTTTTTAGCTGACCTCTGGAATTTGCGAGGTATTTTTTTCTGGTTAGATTTCGGCTTCAGAAGTGTAAAGAAAGAAATGTTTTGTAAAGGAATGTTTCACTGCTGACAATGGTATTCTAAAAAGTATGTGAAAAACGTCTGACGGCGCTGAATTTGTGAAGTAGATTCTTGAATTCCTAAAGTTAAATAAATCACATTATTTCGCTTTTCTGTAGGATTGATACTTTGTAGTGACTTGATCACGCTGGGGGTGTTCTACATGTATCTCTATGGTGGAATATTCAGCAGTTACCATGCACACATAAGCAAACACTGTCAAAAAACGTTTAAGATTGCTTAAACTAAAAAAAAAATGGATTTAAACAGCACATTTTCAGGAGCCTGTGATCAATACAAGCGCATGGTCCTGTTTTAGTTTGTTTTTTTGATTTTTATTTGAAAGGTATCACCTGTTGTAATTCCAAATAAGTCAGTTCTTTTTGGTCAGACTGTGCTAAAACAAAGCTCAGATTAAAGTCTTAACTTGAGTTACAGAGCTTCAGACAGAGCAGTGCCTAAAGTTAGCATCACACCCCCAGGGAATGTTGATAACGTCGGCTGCGAAGTATCAAGACAATTTTTTTTTGGACAAGGGGCTTGACTTGGCCTGACTACAATGACTCAAGCTCTCTTTAGAACAGGAAGAGCACTAAACTTTGTAAACTTGGTAATAAAAATAAATAAGTTGTGTGTTTGAAAAGATTCCAGCAAACACATTGAACTTCTCTGCAGTGACATGTCCCGTCCACATGACTCAAGCCTGACCCTTTTGTTTGGCTCCTCTTAAATGTCACGGCAGAGTGCACAATCTCACAAACCAAACAGTGATGCCGTCCACTCAACCAGCCATGACCTGCCTGAAGCGTCTACTGTTAATCTGACAGACATTAATTTAAGGTTCTGTATTACGCAAAATTGACTCTTGTAGCTTTAAACCGTGGCATAATGTTGTTACCTCATCAAAAACGTAACTGGAGTTGTGTTTTGTTTCATTCACACATGTTTGAACAACACTTTATTATTAGTCTGTCTACATCTCCAAAGATCAAAATGCTCTGTTCCACCTTGTGATTCCATTTGAGAAAAGAACTCAGCCTAAATATGCAGGATTTGTGTGTTAAAATGTGTGAATGAAACAAAACACAACTCCAGGTCTTATTTTGATGAGGAATAATTGTCATATAGATCAGAAAATAGGGTATATGGGCCCTTTAAAGGTGCACTGTGTAACATTTCTGGTGTGGGCTTCCTCTACTTTGTAATCTCCATGGAAACTTATCTAATACCTTTTTATTTATATAGTGTAGTTATATAGTTATATATAGTGCTTTTTAAGACACCCAAAGCACTTCACAATAACACACAGAACACAGTCACACACACTCTGTCTGTCTATCTATCTATCCATCCCTCTATCCGTCCATCCTCTTACATTTATTCACTTACAGGCGTCTTTACAGCTAAAATACCTTGAAAAACTTCTTACTGTGAGCAGGTTCACCTTGGCCTGGTGGTGTCATCTGCTTGTCTCCATGGAGATGGATAACATAATGGTATACCGACACCAGAAATGTTCCATAGTGCACTTTAAATCATAAATATAATGAATTCATTTTTTCAAGTGCTTACAGAGGTCCAAAGTTCTTCCTCATTTAACCAATGCATTCCTAACATCCTTATTTGTCACTGTGATGAACTTTCAATCGGAGTTTTGCCGTCCTAAAAACAACTAAGTAACTAAGTAATCCTAAAAACAACTAGCATGCTAATAGCGCTCTCCCTGATTCGCTGACAGTGGAGCTCAACAGTAAATTTTCCATTAATTTTTCTCATAGACTTCCCAAAAAATTCACATGTTAAGAGTTCAGAGGTATCACCGAGGCTAACCAGCTAATAAAAAAGCACATTTAAAACAAAAGATTCTGCGAAATGTTTTAATAAATCGGTGGTTTATAAAGTTTCAGAAACAGATTTCAAATAAAATTATAGGTCTTATGGTCATTAGTCACCACTGAGCTGATTAGCCTTGAGCTTTCAAACTTTTATTTTATTTTTTTTGGAAAGTCTATGGGGAAAATGAATGGGAAATTGACTTCCAGAACCAGGGCATTGGCGGTCACTGTTGAGCTCCATAAAACACTTTATAATTAAATGCAGAAATCACTCAGTGGTCTTATATCGACCATAAGAGCCACTTATACAAAATACAAATGATATATTTTTACTGGGACAAAAGATTCTGCTCGGAAACGCAGAAAAAAAATCTGCTACAGCCACTTCAAATCTTTCACTTCATGCTGTCTTTTTAGTTGCACATTCTTGACTCTGAAATTAAAAATCACTAGCCAGCTTTTAATCCTCTTTGTTCCACATTTCCAATTGTAATGATTTGTCAAACGCGGCTGGCTTGCGTGCCACTTATGAATTTATGCAGCAGAATGTAACGCTGCCTGTGCCCGTCTGTGCCCGTCTCTGTGGTCTGATTCTTCCCCCTGTCTTGTGGGTCCAGCTGCCATGTGTGCGGTTTCCAGACGGAGCTGAACGCCCAGTTTGTGAGCCACATGTCTCTCCATGTGGACCGCGAGCAGTGGATGTTCTCCCTTTGCTGCAGCTCCTGTGACTTCGTGTGTATGGACGAGGGAGACATGAAGGGCCACATCAGCACCGGGCACGCAGGTAACGCCGGGTCTAACATGGCATCTCAGATAACGCTGGCACCGTACGAACTTTTCAAACTTTTCAAACTCGATTTTGATGCGAAAGAGTAGACTCGATACCCCATATAGATTCTGATACGCAAAAGATCATTTTAAAAGCTCTTCTTTATTTGCATTGTCATTAGCTTCCACGTCTAGTTTTCCTGGAGGTCATAAAATGCAAAAAATGTAGAATAAACAGTTAAAAGTAAAGTCCATCCACTATTTTAACAATACAAAAGTTCAATTTATTTATTCTGCAAAAACATCAGTTCAATGTCCGGGTCTGTTTTAGACACAATTGTAATTTTCAACACCAAATAACAGAATTAGTTTATTTCATCATGTGTTCTTACACTAGTGCTGATAAAACTCAAGATGAAACTGTTCAGGAAAGGTGACATTTGATCCAGTTGTGTGTGTTTATTTTATTTTTTTCCTCTATCAATACTTGCTTAAATGAATATCTAGTTTCAGTACTAGTTGTAGTAACAGTTAGTATTTGATTTCCGATACTTTTGACAACCCTAAACTATAGAGCAATACCTTTCAGTACAGATGAAGTGTAGCTAAAATGAATATTGTTTAAATTAGGGCTTCAAAAGAAATCAAAATCAAATCAAAATCACAATTAGAGTGGACACAAGTGGTAAATCTCAAAGGCTGATACTTTTAAAGCACTATAATTTCCCTCACAGATAAAATCTCTGAATAAAATAATTGCTAACCCTGTAGTTTAGATCTGGACAAACATGTTCTTTATTTTATATTTCAGTCTTTTTGTGAAATATTCTGCACGTGTTGAAAATGTGAAGTTTGATCAGAATCCTTTTATTAAAACATAAATATCAAATCTATTCCAATATAAAAGGCAAAACTGAACCTTTCCTGAAGAGCTTTACAATGGTCTAAGTAACTATTATTATTTTGTGTTGAAAATGAGTCACTATTGCCCGAAAAAGTTTTCTTAGCGGCGTCAAAATCGGTATCTCGTATCAAATCCTTTCCAAGTATTGAAATTGAGTTTGAAAATGCGATATTGTGACAACTCCTGTATATGTATATGGTCATTTATTATGCATTATATAGGATTTTAAAACTGCTTTTCTTTGTTTTGATATTGCATAGAGATCAACAGATGTTTTTTTGTTGAGCCTGTGGTCGATTAGTTCCTATAATTGTAGCTAATGAGCCAAAATGTACGGCCATATTCTCCAAATTATATAATGTAAGATTCCATATTGTAATTTATGGTTTAAGTTACTATTACCTCTATATACGAAAAGAAAAACTATATATAACAGTAATCCTTAGTCTCCTCTACCACCAGGCTGTCTTCCATATTTAGTTTAGTGCCCCCTTCTGATGGACAAACGCTAATGCTGCTCTAAAGCTTTATTTATTTCATGTTTGTCAGGCCTCAAATATCGGTCAGTCCTTTAAGCTTTAAGACCGATATCTGCTTTGATTAACAGCACAATTATCGGCAAATGGTGTCTGTAGAACAAGTGGCAAAGCAAGAGAGCCGAGGAGGGATACAGACTATATATGAAGGATCACTTAAATGTAGTTTTAACATAACATATTCCCTTTAAAGTGCATATGGCGGCTTAGAGCACTCATTTGACATAATTAACATCATTATATTGAAGACTATATTAAAAAAATTGCTATAATCTGGTGCGGAACATCTCTGTACATTGTCCCTTTAGATAAAACCTAAACAAACAAAACGGAACAGAGTATTTAGAGCTTTGAAGATGTAGACAGACTAATAATAAAGGATTTCTCAAACACGTGTGAATGAAACAAAACACAACTCTCTTTCTGTGAAGTTTATAGTTTTACTTAAACCTAAAAAAACATGCACCAGCGACTACAGCTGGAAATGAGCTCTAGTGCTACAACCTGCACAAAGCATCTCTCGGGTTAAGGTTAATGTAGATTGTGCACTGTCCCTGACTCATAAATAAACTAAATGAATAAATAATAATAATAAATACAGCAGATTTGACATACTAGAGGTAATTCCATAACCGTTAAGCACCAGAATGTAAACAAGGACAGAAACTAAACTGCACAGAAGGTACGATTAGTAAAAATAAATGACAACAGCTTTCTTTTTGTTAAATGAATATTTAATTTTTTTAAAAACGAGAGAAAACGTAAAGAGGGGGCCGCTCCTTCGCTATCGTGGGTCCAAAACTCTGGATGCCCCTGCTCCTTAGACAGGCTGAGTCACTTTTGGTTTTTAAAGGTTCTGTATTACACAAATTGTGAGTTTAAGCCATGTTAGAATGTTGTTTCCACATCAGAAACACACCAGGAGTTGAGTTTTGTTTCATTCACATGTTTGAGTAACACTTTTATTGCTCTGTCTACATCTCCCAAGCTCAAAACGCTCTGTTCCATCTTGTGATGTCATGAAGCGGTAGTTTTCAAGTTAACAGCTCCTTTTAGCTTTAGTTCAGCGAAGATTGGCATGTCCGGAGCTGAAATCATCCAAATGATTCTAGTGAAGGTGTGTGGAGTTTAAAATCATTAGAGTGTTTTCTGTTTGAGAGAAGCCTAAATATGCAGGTTTGTGCGTTAAACATGTGTGAATGAAACAAAACACAACTCCAGGTGTGTTTGTGACGACGAAACAACGCTATAACATAGAACAGAAAATGGGCCCTTTAAATCAGCTCTTAAAACTCACCTGTTCTCTTTAGTATTTCGCTGTGATTAATGTGGACTTTTTAATGTCTGGTGTGTTTTTATGTGTCTGTTTTTTTGTTATCTGTGTAATTTCAATACCTTTTATAATTATTGTTGTGTACTGCACTTTGGTCAGTTGTGTTGTTTTTAAATTGCATTAGAAACAAAGTTGGAAGTTCTGTCAGAAAAAAATGCCTTACTTGGCCGTCACTGCATTTTGGATTGAATTTTGTCATGTTTTTAATTATGTTATAGCGGTTTCCCTTCGCCATCTTTAATTGCTTATTTTCAAGACGCCATATTGTCAATCAGCTCAGGTTTTTACCGTCCTCGCCATACGCCAACTGCTCTCTACTTACTTCTTTCTCCAATTTTATTTTCTTAATGGGTGATGTGCATAGGAGTTGGCAGTGATGGAAGCTGTTTGGATGCATATTGCGATTTAAAATGTCCAAAAAGCACAATAGTAGCTTCTTTAAATGATATTAAAGCTATAGATTGTAGCTCGTATTGTCAAAAGTCTTACAATAATACCGTGGGCCGTCATAGTAAATCGAATTACAAGTTTCTTTACTTAAATTCATTGTTATGGTGCAGCCACAGCTAAAAAACAGAGAGAACTACATAGACCATGATCCTTTGCTCTGTTTCAGTCCAGTCTACAGGCCGAAATAAGTTTTATTAAGCACTTTTAAATCGTAATTATTTGGATTATGACGAGAGAAAAGTAGCATCTTCACAGTTTTGTTAGCCTCCACAAAATATTGCAATAAATATCGTAGCGTGAGATGCATATCGTGAAAATATCGAGAGATTTCGATATCGTTACATCCCTAACAGATTCGTGTATCAGCTTTGTTCTCCCATTGAACAAATAAGAGAATATGTCTCCCATTGAAGCATTCATAAGCAGAGATATTAAACCAAATAGTGAAGTCATTTGTGGTGGTGGTTCTGAATCTGGGTGCGTTTGCGGAGTGGGTGGGAGCGTACACATGGAGGCTCTTGTTCACAGCTCAGAATAGTCACAGCACTGAACTTGGACTCAGACTGTATTGTGTTGGCTCTGGTCTTTAGCACATTAGACTTACATTCTTTGGTGAAACAAGAGAAGATGAATTAGAAGTATTTTTAGAGGACTTATCCGCACACAAATGTTCCCTTTCTGCTCTTCAATATGGAGAGAGGATAGTGTTGGTTCCAGTCGTGGAAACAGTACTCAGTTTTGTGACTTAAAAGGTGCACTGTGTAACTTTTTGGTTGTTTCTATGGATATGGAATGTTCCACAGTATGACATTAAACAGCTCTACTTTACATTTGTTCAATTACAGGTGGTTTTATTGCTCAAAAATACCTAGAAAAACAGGCATTCTGACTGTGAGCGGGGTCGCCTCTCCACAGATCTGACCTGTAACTTGGTCTGGTTTGGTCTTCATGCAGATAGAAAGGTTTAATGCCATACTGTGAAACATTCCAGACAAAGCAATAACATCTTCACAGAGAAAAGCATTTAACGGATTCTCCACCAGAAAAGTTACACAATGCACCTATAAGAAAAGTACAGATAAAGGAGCAAAAAATACTCAATAAAAGTAAAAGTATCACATGAAAAAATCTACTTAAGTAAACGTATAAAAGTATCTGTTTAAAAATATACTTAAAGAGTAAAAAGCAAAAGTATTTCACACTGATTTTGAGGTCTTACAAGGCTTCAAATGTAGTGATTTTGATACAGATTTCTGCTGAATTTTGTTCAACAAAAACAATTGAATACATTTTTTTTGTAGCTGTTTTTATCTGTATATTTTTATTTGCTCAAACCCGAACGTGTTAAAAATAAACCCTCAGACAATAATAAAAAATACTTTTCAGTGCTGGTTGAAAATGTAGCGGAGTAGAAAGTACAGATATAGAAAGTCTCTGATGTAGTGAAGTAAAAGTAAAAATTATCCACTTTAAAATGTACTCAAGTAAAGTACAGACACCAAAAATGTATACTTAAGTATAATAATAATAATAATAATAATGCATCAGTTTTATATAGCGCTTTTCAGGACACTCAAAGACGCTTTACAGAGCATTATTCATTCATTCCACACTTGGTGATGGTAAGCTACTACTGTAGCCACAGCTGCCCTGGGGCAGACTGACGGAATAGTACTTTTACTACTTTTACTTCCTTATGTTCCGCCACTGGTCGGGTCTGTCTGTATCTAAACAAAAAGGTAATTTCTCTTAAATTTAATAAACCCAAATTGGCATCGATGAACTCTTCACCTTTGCCAACACGATCCGTTTATTTGGCAGTTATAAAATGCTTATTAACGAGCAGGAATTTTGCACCATTAAGACTTAAAACTGTCTTAATAAAAGACCACTCTACACTGTGTAATATCTGAGTGTATAGCTTTAGAAAGTGAAGTATGAACAGAGCTATAGAATATCTGATCTTAATCAATGTGAAGATATTAAAAGCAAAAAGAAATAGCGAGCAAAAGGCCAATGCATTAAAGTGGTCCCCTGCAAAGAACTACATATCCTGTCTTTTGTTGTATCTGTAGTCTACAAACACGTTCTGATATTAATGAGATTCTTGTATTGATACTTTGCAGTGACATCAATATGGGGCTGCACTGCATATATGTCTGTGTGCGGAATGTTCAGCAGTTACCATGTTGACAGAATAAACACATTAGCAAACATGGAGAAAAAAGTTTTAAGATCCGAGATTTTTAAGATTTTTTGAGTCCGAAAAGTCAATTAAAAATACAAAATGGATTTAAACAACACATTTTTGGGAGCCTGCGATCAATTCGAGGTGTTTGATTTTTAACAAAAAGGTGAGAGTGTCTAACTGAAAAACTGTTAATGCTGCCTAGCTTGTGACTGTAGTTTTATTTGAGAGGGACTTGTTTAACAGAAAAAACATCTCACCTGTTGTAGTTCCACTTCTTTATGGTCAGATTAAAGTCTACCTTGAGTAATAGAGCTTTAGACAGAGTATGCCCACAGTTAGCATCACACCTCCAGTATCAGTTTATTAGAGCATATTTCAGTCTTCTTTATAATGCTATTGCTTTTGGAGTTGTTTACACTGTGTGCTCTTAAACATACACTATATTGCCAAAAGTATTCACTCACCCATCCAAATAATCAAAATCAGGTGTTCCAGTCACTTCCATGGCCACAGGTGAATAAAATCAAGCACCTGGGCCTGCAGACTGTTTCTACAAACATTTGTGAAAGAATGGGTCACTCTCAGGAGCTCAGTGAATTCCAGTGTGGTACTGTGACAGGATGCCACCTGTGCAACAAGTCCAATCGTAACATTTCCTCGCTCCTAAATATTCCACAGTCAACTGTCAGTGGTACAACAAAGTGGAAGCGATTGGGAACGACCGGAACTCTGTGCTGTGGCACAGAGGTCGCCAACTTTCTGCAATTACTTTATCAAAAGCTACAGACCTCCAAACCTTCATGTGGCCTTCAGATTCGCTCAAGAGTGACGAATCGCGCTTCTCCATCTGGCAATCTGATGAATGAGTCTGGGTTTGGCGGTTGCCAGGAAAACGGTACTTGTCTGACTGCTGTGCCAAGTGTAAAGTTTGGTGGAGGGGCGATTATGGTGTGGGGTTGTTTTTCAGGAGCTGGGCTTGGTCCCTTAGTTCCAGTGAAAGGAACTCTGAATGCTTCAGCGTACCAAGAGGTTTTGGACAATTCCAGGCTCCCAACTTTGTGGGAACAGTTTGCCCCTTCCTCTTCAACATGACTGTGCACCAGTGCACAAAGCAAGATCCATAAAGACATGGATGAGAGAGTTTGGTGTGGATGAACTTGACTGGCCTGCAGAGTCCTGACCTCAACCCAATAGAACACTTGGATGAATTAGAGTGGAGACTGAGAGCCAGGCCTTCTCGTCCAACATCAGTGTTTGACCTCACTAATGCACTTCTGGAAGAGTGGTTAAAAATTCCCCTAAACACACTCCTAAACCTTGTGGACAGCCTTCCCAGAAGAGTTGAAGCTGTTACAGCTGCAAAGGGTGGACTGACGTCATATTAAACCCTATGGATTAAGAATGGGAGGTTACTTAAGTTCATATGTGAGTCAAGGCAGATGAGCGAATACTTTTGGCAATATAGTGTGTGTCTTAAATCTAACCACAATTGCTAATAAAAAATGACTTATAAATAATGCATAGGTCTATATGTGGGTACCTGACATGCTGATCTTTACGCTAACTGTCTTGGACACAAGTGACATTTTAGTGTTTAATAAAATGAAAAAAATGAAACACAACTTCCTTTTAAAACTGTGTGTCATTTATAGCACACATATTTGTGCACAGTTGAGCTGAATTTTAAAGGTGCATTGTGTAACTTTTCCTGCTGTTTTCTTCGTGGACATGTTATTGCTTTGTTTGGAATGTTTCACAGTATGGCATTAAACCATACTGTGAAACCTTTATGGAGACCAAACCAGACTAAGTTACAGGTCAGATCTGTGGAGAGGCGACCCTGCTCACAGTCAGAATGTCTGTTTTTCTAGGTATTTTTGAGCTAAAAAAAACACCTGTAATTGAATAAATGTAGAGTAGAGCTGTTTAATGTCATACCGTGGAACATTCCAGGCAGAGAAATGACATATCCAAAGAAACAAGCAGGTGATGGACCCCAAACCAAAAAGTTACACACCTTTAAGTAAGAAAAACTTTATTTAGAGTGTAATTTAGTGTGTTAACGCAAGTTTTTACGCTGAAAATGGACATCACATCAAGTACCAATGTATAGCATAACAAATC
The DNA here is from genome assembly GCA_029959045.1 of Taenioides sp. WSHXM2023. Taxonomy (NCBI): domain Eukaryota; kingdom Metazoa; phylum Chordata; class Actinopteri; order Gobiiformes; family Gobiidae; genus Taenioides; species Taenioides sp. WSHXM2023. The sequence goes on from CM057090.1 coordinate 4,377,513, forward strand.
AGCCTGTTTATACGCACTAAGTCAGATCTAAATTACTCCTCACAGTTTGTAACAGAACAGCCTCTAAGAAGTAACTCCAAGACCACTCCATTTAAAGTAGATTAAATAAGCCCGTGGCCTTTAAACACTTTATAAGTCCAAATTCCTGAGCAATGAGCAGTTTTTTTTTTATAGTCCTCGTGTCTGTTGGAATCAGTGGTTCCTGTAACATTAGCCCACTATAAACTGTTGAATGTGGCCAGCTCTCGTTCAAAGGAGAAATGAGAGAAGAGGTGGAAGAGCATTTCAGCTGTAGCCTTGTCCCTGGGCCTGGTGTGGACTTTTAAAGCACCTATATTACGCTATTTTCTGATGTTATAATGTTGTTTCCTCATCACAAACAGCCCTAGAGTTGTGTTTTGTTTCATTCACACGTTTAACACACAAACTCTGCACATTTAAGTTCATTTAAGTTCTTCCCTCAAACAGATAACGCTTAATTCCACCTTGTGATGTCATTTTTGAGCTTTGTGCACTTTATTGCAGATTGTTGCCTGTGTGTGGGTTTGTGTGTCTGTGTCTGTGTCTGTGTCTGTGTCTGTGTCTGGGGGAGTGTGGGGGTCTTTCACGGGTGGCTCTGGCCTTGTTTATCTGAGGAGGTTGGCCCTTATCGTGCCCGAGGGGAAAGAAATCAATAGGCCTTGGGTCCACAGAAGAAGAAGCAGCTTTACGATGCCACTGTGGCCACGGTTTAAGTCTCCCACCCTGCGCTGGCATTTATCTCAGTCAGACACAAGATGGACAACAACTAATAACATACTGGGCTGGTGTTCATATCTGGGTTTACTTACAATACACTCGACTAATGTAACTGAACAGGCTTTTTACTTAAAGATAACCAGTATTAATTTCATCGTCAAAAAATTGTTGTCAATAATTTTTATTTTTGTAACATTTGCAACAACTTTCAAAATATAATATAATTTTAAAGAAGGCGTATTTATATTAAAAATGTATATTTTAAACTCTCTGCCATGTTATAAAGTTCCCTTTAGAAGTTTTAGAGGTCATCCATGCATGTTTGAGTATTTTAGCCATCTCTCCAGGCCCTACTCAAGCTCACCTTACGGTTAGGTGTAAGATTCTGTGTTCCCACACGACAATTCTCTGTAAATATACAAAAACAAGACACAAAACTGTATACAGCAACTTGAGAAACCTGATGCAATGTGCAGTCATTTAATTAGCAGGATGTGTTGTGATAGCGCAGAGGGGGAATCAGAGCGTCAAAAACCAAACCTATGGCCAAACCTCTTTGCCAAAGCCTGATCTCCTCAGATCTCAGAAGCTCAGCAGGGCCGGGCCTGGTCAGGACTTGGGAGACGCTGGGAAAATCAGGTGCCACAGGGGGGCGCCAGTGGTAAAAAAACAAACAAATTGTTGTGTCCTTAGGCAAGACACTTCACCCACATTGCCCAGTATGAGAGTGGTGTGAGTGTTGGTGGTGGTTGGAGGGATCGATGGGGCTGGTTAGCAGCCTCGGTTTTATCAGTCTGCTCCAGGGCAGCTGTGGCTTACCACCTCCAGGTAAGGTATGTGTCTGGAAAAGCGGTATATAAGATTAATGCATTATTATTATTATCATTAAAAAACAAAAGTGAAGCTTATGAAACGTGTTAATACATTGTTTTCAGGGAATATAGCTTTTTCAAAACAATAAACGGTAACACGGTGACCTAAATATGTCATGTGTTAGCAGTTAATAACCCACAGAAGTAAAACACCCCCTCTGTAAGGTCTTCAGTGAAGCTCAGTAAATCTTTATCAGTTCAGTTTGACTTCTAAAAACAAAAGCTTTGACAAAGTATTTTCAGGAATGTTTCAGTTCAATTACTGTTCCTGACCTTGTCAGTGGTCAACATTCTTCAGCCCCACACCTTCCACCGAGGATACAGTTTACATTTTCTCATTGTGGTTAAAGCCATTTACACAGAAACAAAGAGGAAATATCTCTCATATTTAGAGAGGCACAGGGTTGAGGTCCACTGACTCATAACACCACCTTCTATTTGTCTCATTGGCGCTATGCTAACATTTTGGTTAACATTAAGAATAATGTGCTTCCTTCATTGAAGACCGATACGCTGCAAATGACCCTGGTATATTCAGTGAATATAGAAATGTATTTAGTTACAGAATACCAAATACCTGTTTTTAAATGTATTTTTTGTAACTCATTCCGACACCTTTCCGATGACATGTAAAAACGTAACATAGAATTAAAAACAGCTTTGTTTTGCCATTTCTTATGTATTTCCTGTAACTGCTTAGAGAAGAAAAAATCCCACATGTTCAACAGCAGAGTTTTTTTTTTTTTTCTTACAGCAGTTTGAAGGCCAATTTGAGTGATCAGGTTCCTCCATATAATGTTTTTAGAAATGTAACTGTACTTTGAACACCACAAAATGGAAAAAGTAACTTAATACTCAAAATGACATTCTATTATCTAAAGAAAGACATTTTTTTAATTTCATTTAATTGTAGTATTGGAATCGGTATTGAGTATGAAGTCTATTCCTTAGTATCGAAATCGTGTTGGAAATTTTAGTTTCATGACAACACTAGTTTGTATTATAAGACAGGTCAACCTTCTCCGCATACGTGCAGTGTCTGTCCCTCTTTGGGCTTTGTGGAGCGAGTGGTGCCCTGAGATGCTCCCCGCCATCTTAGCTCCTTCGGCCATGACCTACTCTCCTCCACCCCCCACCCACCTCCCTCTCCCGCGCCCTGGCCTCTTGTCTAATTCCCTCCTCTCTCCTCCTCCTTTCACTGAATTGCAGACTTTAGAGAAAGAGAGATCGATGAAGGCACACAGTCTTGATTGGACTGGCAGCAGGGCCCCAGTCGGAGCGCTGTGGAAGAGGTCTGCTGCTCTGTGGACGTGAATTATAGGGGGAGAGTCAAAGATGGCGGCGCGCTGCTCTGTGGAATGGTCCTTTGTGCGGAGAGCTGGTTTAGCTCATTTCTGATCATAAATACGTTTTGTTTTTATTTATACAGTTATTTTAATGTATCTGTTTATTATTGATTTACTTTTTAAGCATAGGCAGGATCATGAGCAGCATAATGAGTGAGGTATGAAGAGTGGGGAGAGACATTCAGCATTCAGGGCATCCTGTATTACATGAGTTAACAGTTATATATTATTGTTGCCATATTATTTGTACATAAGTTGTGAGCAGTTAAGATTGACAATTTAGTTGAGTTGATCATTAATTTAGGAACAGTTATACACGTGTACTGAAGTGTCCTGAGAGGAGGAAGAGGTGTGCGGCTGAAGGTCTGACTGGAGAAGTTTATTGACCATGTACGGAGCAGCATGTTCTGCATGGGTTGATTTCAGCGTAGGATACATATCCCAATGAAAATACAGAGAAAACATGCATTTGTTCTTATTTTTGTACAGTTATCATTGGTGCAGTGTGTTCCTGGAGCAGTTATGCATCATTTGAAGGACCCCAAGTTCAGAAAGACTAATTGTGCTTTCAGATTTACTTTTGAAAACCTTGTGTTTGGTCAGCCTGTACTGACGGCCATTGCAGCGCGCATACGCCCTGCTCGAGTTGCCAGTGTGGTCGTCCTCACGGTGGCATGTGGTTTCGTGAATCTAGTGTCTTTAGGGTCTCAAGACATTGTGATGGTCTGGCTATGCTTCCGTTGTAGGGAGTATTATATCTCTGACAACATAGGCAAGGGCTGAGCAGGGTGAGGCGCAGTAATACAATTTCTTTACATTCCAAACCTATACTATGACAGGTATAAAAACCTTATAGTGTGCATAGGCGTGTACTCTGTATAACAGTGGTGTCTTTGTGTTCTTGTTTCCAGTCCTAAACTCCAGAAGTCCCCTCAGTGAGACCAAGAGCACCTCCTCGTCCCTGTCAGCCCTCAGTGACTCCCTGAACAGCTCAGAGGGCGGAGACCACAGCAGCGAAGAGCTCAAGAGCCTGCTGGCCCCGCCCACCTCCGCCGGCAGCCAATCAAGCTCCGGCAGCCACTCGGGATCAGGAGCAGAGGATAAAAATGACAAAGGTAAGACATAAGAGAAGTAAAATACTAAAGGTGCATTGTGTAACTTTTCTGATGGAGGGTCCGTCAAATTATTTTCTTCATGGAGATGTTATTTCTTTGTCTGGGCATTAAACTTTTCTAGCTTCATGGAGACCAAACCACACCAACTTACAGGTCAGTTCTGTGGAGAGGTGACCCCGATCATAGTCAGAATGCCTGTTTTTCTAGGTATTTTTTTTAGGGGTTTTTATTGACATATCCATAGAAACAAGCAGGTGACTGACCCCCAACCAAAAAGTTCCATAGTGCACCTTTAAGATAAACATAATACATTTTTAAGTGTGATATGCTACTAAAAACAGTATTTTAATAAACTGCAATATTGAAAACACTTCATGCCACTGATGTTGATAACCCTAAAGCAGGATAATTTCAGTGAATAGTTTTTTAAAGAGGGGGTATTATGCAAAATAGCTTTCCACCATGTTATAACGTTGTTCCCTCATCAAAAAACTGAAGAGTTGAGTTTTAGATGTCATCCATGCATGTTTGAGTAACCTAGCAATCTCTCCTGGGCCCTATTCAAACTTTCGTTATGGTTAGCTGTAAAATTCTGTGCAATGCTCCACCCACAATCCTACGTCACCCATGCTCCCACACGACACTTCTCCATAAATATACAAAACTGTACATAGCAACTTGACAAACCTCATGCGATGTGCGGTACTTTAAAGGGTCCCTATTGCACTGTTTTTATCACAACATACCTGGAGTTGTGTTTTGTTTCATTCACACATTTTTAAAACACAAACCCTGCATATTTAGTTCTTCTCTCAAACAGAAAACATTCTGTTTGTGGTAAAACCAGAAGTGCTCCACTGTTTTTAAACTCCATACACCTTTTCTAGAATCATTTGGATGATTTCAGCACTGGACTTGCCAATCTCTACTGAACTAAAGGTAAACGGTAGCTGTTAATGTGGAAACTACCGCTTCATGACATCACAAGGTGGAACAGAGCATTTTGAGCTTTGGAGATGTAGACAGAGTAATAATAAAAGAGTTACTCAAACAGGTGTGAGTGGAACAAAACACATCTCAAGGTCTGTTTTTGAGGAGGCAACAACATTATACCATGGCTTAAAGCTCAAAAGAGTCAGTTTTGTGTAATATAAGACCTTTTAATTAGAGTCCACAAACACATATGTCTCTGTTGTTGTGCCCTTTTGCCAGGCTTGGAGTGTGTCTTCTGTAACTTTGTGTGTAAGACGCGCAGCATGTACGAGAGGCACCTCCAGATCCACCTCATCACCCGAATGTTCGAATGCGACGTCTGCCACAAGTTTCTCAAGACGCCAGAGCAGCTGCTGGAGCATAAGAAGTGCCACACCGTCCCCTCCGGAGGGCTCAAGTAAGGAAAGCAAGTACACACAGAGGTTCCTAACTCCTACCCCCTATACCCTATCCCCTACGCCCTTTATCCTATGCCCCCTGTCCCATACTCACTACACACAGAGGTTCCTACGCCTTATGCCCTATGTCCTACATCTGGTCATAATACACACAGAAAAATACATGCGATCAAATACAGCCGGGGTGTGTCCTTGACGAAGTTTGTTCCATATTAATTAAAATATTTAATAAAAAACAAATAGCGTTAATAGGGTTTTATATATATTTTTTATTGTTTATTATTTTTATTATTTAATTATTTTTGTTTTCATGTGGTTAAATATTAAAATAAATAAATAAAAATAATTTCTGACAAGTCAATTATTAAAATAACCTTAGAACTATCATACTACTTGTGGTCATCAGATAATGTTTACAAATGTACTGATCCAGATTTTTTTTTTTTTTCCAACAAAAATAAAAAAGACAAAACTGCTCCAAATGTATTGTGCAGCTGTTATTTATCTCACAAGTCACTACAGGACAACTTTGTGTAAATAAAAGTTCAAACATTATGAGACTTTCTGGACCGACTACAATCAGTAAATAGGTCTAAGTCAAGGTCGAGGTTTATTTTTAAAGCACATTTAAAGGTGCATTGTGTAACTTTTCTAGTTGGGGGTCTGTCACCTGCTTGTTTCTATGGAGATGCCAGTGTTTCACAGTATGACACTGATAAGCTCTACCTTACGTTCATTCAGTTACAGGTGGTTTTATTGCTCAAAAATACCTAGAAAAATGCATTCTGACAGTGAGTGGGCTTGCCTTTTCACAGATCTGACTTGTAACTTGGTCTCCATGTAAAACAGAAAGGTTTAATGCCATACTGTGAAACATTCAAGACAAAGCAATAACATTTACATGGAGAAAAGCATTTGACAAACCCTCCACCAGAAAAGTTACACAATGCACCTTTAAAATACAGTCAACACTGCCCAAGGTTTAAAATTACTAAAAAGAAAAATAATAATAAAATGCAGTAAGTGTTATAAAACAAGAAAACATGAGGTAAAAACAACAGTGCAAAAAGGTTTTCAATAGAGACTTAAAACTTTCAGTGTCTGAGTTTGTCATAATAGTCGAATTACATCAATGTTTACGTCTAATCAGGATATCGTCTGCACCGATATTTGGAAGCCAATATCCGATCCAGCAAATTTCTCAGTATCAGCGCCGATCCCTAATGACACACTAAAACAAAAGCAAGAAAAAGTTACATAGTTCACCAAACTACAGCACGGCCACCACTACTTTCACTGTAACTATGACGACTAGTTATCCTGCAGTAATTTGAAGGGTTTTTCACTACTCGATTAGTGTACCACATGCCAGATAAATGTTTGCTTTCAGTTCAAGAAGTCCATGTTTACTCACTAATAAAAGTCTGTTCCAGATGTAATGGTCACTATTAGCACTACCTGTTGGACTTATCCCCTGGAGTCCTAATTACAGAAGGAAACCGTCTTCCTTTGTACCAGAGCAGCTTTGTTTACATAGATCAATGTGTTCCTCGTTTTGGAAACATGCAAAACTACAAGAGCATGGTAAAGAGGTGGTTTGCTACTCTAATAAGTTTAAAGGTGTTTGTTTCTATAGAGGTTTTGCAGATTCAAAATATTCAGAATTTTTATAATAATAATAATAATAATATTTATAAAGTACTTTTAAAAACAATGTTTACAAAGTGCTGTACAAGCCACAAAGAACAATACAAAAGCATAAAAATAGCATACATACAAAAAAAAAAAAACAGACAATGATGCAAACAATTCAATTAATTATAATCATTAAATAGAATCAAAATAAATAAAGAATAAAATCAAGCTAAAACCAGCTAAAGGAAGGTCAGCTGATACAAATGGATTTTAAGAAGTGGTTTAAAAGATGATACTGATCATGCAAAACAAAAAAAACAAAAAAAAACAAAAAATAATAATAAATAATAAATAATACCTGACATCTAGACTTACTTATTGATCCACAAGGGAAATTACTTGGACAAAGTAGCTCACACATCACATTATATTATACAAAGAGCAAAGAGTAAAAACTATAAAAATGGTAATAATAAATTCTAAATATGTAGCAGTAAAAATAGCAAGAGACTGGTGTCAAATCAGGCAAAATTATATAAAAGTAAAACAAAGACACATAGTAATATAAATACAGAATATCACAGTTATTCTAAAACAAGAGAATAACCCGCTCCCTCTGATTCTGGCTCCAGTTGACGTACACTGAAAATGTAAATAAACTATTATGTAAAATTAGAAAGGAGAGAAGAGTTCGCGCAGTGTCTTTGATCTGCTTGTGTATAATCTGGAGCCTGTAAACGAAATGTCTGGACTGTCTCCATCTCTGTCTCTGCCTCCATTTTGGCGAGTGGAGCTTATGAGACACTCCGACAGCAGCCCCTCGGAGCAGGAGATTGAGTGAAGGGAGATGGAAGTGGACCTCCCCTCAGGGTCTGCTGCTCCACTGCCTACAGCCCAACACACACACACACACACACACACAGAGGAGGAAATAAGTATTTGATCCTTTGCTGATTTTGTAGGTTTGCCCACTGACAAAGAAATGAACAGTCTATAATTTTAATGGTAGGTTTATTTTAACATTGAGAGATAGAATATCAAAAAGAAAATCCAGAAAATAACTTCATAGAAAATATATTAATTGATTTGCATTTCATTGGGTGAAATAAGTATTTGATCCCCTACCAACAATTAGGAGTTCTGGCTCCCACAGACCAGTTAGACTCTCCTAATCAACTCATCACCTGAATTAGACTCCTGTTTAGTCACCTGTATAAAAGACGCCTGTCCACAGAATCAGTCAATCAGACTCCAAACTCTCCAACATGGGAAAGACCAAAGAGCTGTCAAAGGACGTCAGGGACAAGACTGTAGACTTTGTAGAAGCTGGTGTTAAGGAGACAATTGTTCGAAAATTTAAGAAATACAAAATGACCATCAATCGACCTCGGTCTGGGGCTAGTCAATGATCTCAAGGCAGCAGGGGCCACAGTCACTAAGAAAACCATTGGTAACACTTTACGCTGCGGTGGATTAAAATCTTGCAGTGCTCACAAGGTCCCCCTGCTTAAGAAGACACATGTGCAGGTCTGCCGGAAGTTTGCCAATGCCCAGACTCCGGCCCTTAACCCTATAGAAAACCTATGGAGGGAGCTGAAGCACCAAAATTACTTCTGATATGCGATTTTCTTTTTGATATTCTATCTCTCAATGTTAAAATAAACCTACCATTAAAATTATAGACTGTTCATTTCTTTGTCAGTGGGCAAACCTACAAAATCAGCAAAGGATCAAATACTTATTTCCTCCTCTGTACACACATACACACACATATAAAGAATAAAAAATACCACAATAATAAAAACACTATTTAGACAATATTTGTGATTTTCAACATTAAATCATAGTACTTTCTTGTGTAATCCCTCAGTGGTCCAGGCATATACTTGTTTTAATATCGATTAGTATCTGATTTTCGATACTTCTGACAACCCTAATCACAAATGAACGGGAATTTACGCAGAAACAACTCAGAAAAAAAAATAAAAAATACAAAAGAAAATGAAAAATCGATTCAACTTGTGAATTACACATTTTCAGCTAACTCAATACATACTGTACCTTGCTGTTGCTGCCGTTATCCCATATAACTCCTTAAAATCAAAACAAAATAATTCACTACAGCCTACAGACTACAGCCTGATCTTCTATGGAACAGAAACTCTTGGCACACCCCTAAAACATGATCCCTACTACAGCCTGTAGAGGAACAGTGGAGAACGGGGACGAGGAGAACTCTTATCCTAAAGTAAAAGTTGGCGTCCAGAACGTAACTGTATCGTTCGTTTTTGGGTGTATTTAAAGGTGCACTGTGTAACTTCGGTAACAGTTTATTTTAGGGACCACATATTAGTAGCTAGCTAATAGTAAAATGCATAATAAGTGCCTAATTACGTCTTTGTTAGTATTTATAAAGTACTTTCAGTGCATTTTTGGGCTGCATTTTGCCTGTTTTCTTCCCATTACAGTAGTGAGGATTACAACAGATGTTTTTGTACATGCACTGAAATCATAATAAGCATTAATAAGTGTTTGATAAACACCAACTAACAGCTAAACCTAAACTAAAAGTGCCACTGGAACATAACCTGCTCGTCTCCATGGAGATGTTATTGCTTTTCCTGGAATGTTCCGCAGTATGTCACTACAGTTAACCATCTTTCATTTATTTATTTCATTTATATGCGTTTAGATCACACCAGGGAAAAGAGAGGGACAGTGGAGATGTAACTGTACTATTCGTTTTTGGGTGTATTTAAAGATGCACTGTGGAACTTCTAGTGAGGGAACCATAACCTGCTTGTCTCCATGGCGATGTTATTGCTTTCTCTGGAATATTCCACAGTATGGCACTACAGTTAGCTATCTTTAATTTATTCAGTGCGCCTTTACTGCTGAAAAACACGAATTGTCTTCACTGTCACCGTCTCCATGGAGTTAGACAAGTTTAATGCCTCAACACGGAACATTCTAGGCCAAATAGTTAATATCTCCATGGAATCGAGCAGATGGCAGATCCTCCCCTGTGAAAGCTACACAGTGCACCTTAAATTGAAAATAACACCGCACGGACTAGATCATCACAGACTGTTTATTTAGTTGGGGTTACCATGGTGATTTTGTTTTAGTTTGGTTTATTCTGTCAACACAATTAAAGCAGGTTGTCTCGCTCGGATAAATAAAAGTAGATACAAGACTGAAAAGGCATAGGCTGAAGCTCGGCCTTTCACGTCACTACATTGTGTTCACTGGGCAATTTAATATAATCCAACAATTTAAATTCTATAAACAAGAATAAAACACACGCAGCAAATGCAACTTCACAATTCACAACTTTTCTGCCAAATAAGAGTTCAATATTTGAGCTTTAAACGTCTTATATTACGCAAAATTGACTCTCGTGAGCTTTAAAGTCATGTTATAATGTTGTTTCCTCCTCAAAAACAAACCTGGAGTTGTGTTTTGTTCCATTCACATATATTTGAGTAATCCTTTATTATTAGTAGCTCAAAATGCTCCGTTCCACCTTGTGATGTCATGTAGTGGTGGTTTTCAAGTTAACAGCCAAATTTTACCTTTAGTTCAGCAGAGATTGGAAATTCCAGAAATGAAATTATCCAAATGATTCACATGAACATGACATCACAAGGTGGAATAGGGTATTTTCTGTTTGAGAGAAAAGCTCAGTCTAAATATGCATTATAACACGACTAAAAGCTACAAGAGTTTGTTTTGTGTAATTTAGAACGTCTAATCTTCTGCATCACAGTCCTCGCTATTCAGAACGATGTGTAAATATTGAAATAACAGAAATAACCCTTTGCGAACGCAGTGATTTATCAAATTAACAGAATTTACATATTTTTTTTCCAACAAAATTCAGATTCTGGGGCACCTATATAAGCCACTACTCCTCTACCATCTACATCCCGACAACAAGAATTTTCACTACACAGCCATACACTAAACCCCACACAATTTACTATAATGATCAATCAATAGGCCTTTTTTCCTATCGCTTCTGCAGCTCGAACATCTCCTCACACGTCCCCCTCCATGTCCATCCTCTCCCCCTACAGGAGCCTTTGTTGTACTGCATCTCTGTCTCATTTCAGGCCATCTGTGACCACGGCAGCCAACCACTCTCGCAGTTCTTATTTCTGCTAATCGAAAACCCCAAAAAATTTACTTGATGTTTTTATCAGTCATTCAAAGTGTCATGTTTTTGTATTTGAATTTTCATAACCCAAGCCCGTGCATGCATCGCCTCATTTTTGGTCATTGACAAAAGTTTGCATCTCTGTAGTTCTCAGTGGATGTTTTTTTTTGTTTTGTTTTTGTATTTTTCTCTTTTTTTTTTTGAGCGTTTTTAAAATGTGGTCCAATCCAAACACAGACACATAAGGAGCGAAAAAGCTTCCAAATTTTTCACACCATAGCAGCTAATGTGAAGACTTGGTTGTAGAGTGTGAGTGGGTAACTGTGAAGGAGCTTTTATAACAGTTTTCCATGTATCTTCTGTCTGGTGTCAATGTTTGTCAAACCAGATTGATTTCTTTAAGCTAGCAGTCAAAAGGCGAACGAAACAGGCTGTGGCGGTTTTGGATTCCATCAGATAGGAGACGCAGACATATCGTTTTCGAATTTCAATGTGTACAAAGTGTTATATTTTTAGACACGTCATTTTAGCGAGGAAGACAACCGTGGGAAATTTGGTCACTTTGAATACGTCATCGAAACAACTGGTCAGTGGCGTCATACAGATGTGTGAATGTAAAGGAATCGTATTATTATTATAATAGTAGTAGTGGTAGGAAGAGGGGTAGGAGTAAATAAACTTAATAAAGCATGGACAAATGACTTAATATTTGTCAAATAGTTTATCAAGAATGATTCAGGCTTACTGCTTGGTCTAACCCTGCTTTCTAACTTCTTAATTAAGTAGTTATTAACCCTTAATCAGACTTAATTCATAGTTTATTAAGTCTTTATTAAAGGGCCCATATTACCCTATTTTCTGATCTATGTTATAATGTTGTGTCGTCATCAAAAACGTACTTAGAGTTGTGTTTTGTTTCATTCGCACATGTTTAACGCATAAATCCTGCATACAGTATTTAGGCTGAGTTCCTTGTGATGTCATGTGGTGATACAGGAAGTGCTACACTGTTTTTAAACTCCATACACCTTCACTGAAATCACTTATTTCTAAAAGGAGCCGTTAACTTGAACACTACTGCTTCATGACATCACAAGGTGGAACGCAGCATTTTGAGCTTAGACAGGCTAATAATAAAGTGTTACTCAAACATGTGAATGAAACAAAACACAGCTCCAAGTCTGTTTGTGATGAGTTAACAACATTCAATATACAGGAAATATGAAAATGCATAAATACAATAAAAATAAAATAAAAACAAAATAGTCCCGTATTTTGTATTTTATTGTATTTATGCATTTAAGGCTAATTATGTGTACAAATATAAAGTCATTACAGTTTAAATCAGACTAGTTTATTGCTAGAAATCTCTTGTTTATTATATTTTATACTTTCTAACGCTGGCGTCTGCTACTACAGCTGAGCCACACTTAAGAAAAATAAGAACTCCAAATTCCATATATAGGTTTATTTACCCTCAATGCATTGCTTCAGATCTAACCCTGCGTGCGTATGTATGACTAGTGTTGACTCACATCTGGCCACACTGAGCCCTCAACAGGTGCAGGAGGAGATGGCCACGCGCGCACACACACACGCCAAGAATAGACCGCTTTTATTTATCTAATCGCTCACCTGAATCTGCTGTGACGCTCTGACCAGGAGTTGAGATAAATGTGAGCAAAAATGAAACACTGGTGCATACTTGAATCCATGTTTAAGAAGATACTGAGTCAGTGTTAAGAGTTCTAAGTGCGCGCAGCAGTGAGGGAGCCAGGGCCTTGACCAATGTGAGTCGGTTTTTCTGAGGTGATTTTGTTCTGCAGGGTTTGTGAAGCGCTTTGGGGCCCAGAGCAGATGAAAGGTGCTATTTAAATGTAAGTGCCACTCCATTCCTTCATTTCCTTCATGTCCTACTGCAGCCTGTCACCCCACTCCCACATAACACATAAACCACCAGCACACACACACCCCGAGCACAGACACTCCTCCTTCACCTGTCCTTTCCTCCTCATCTGTGCGCACTGTCCAGCCAGGGCTCCTACACCTTTACCATATGTGTACTATATGTGATATGAAGAGGTCAGTCAGTGTATAGTGAGAGTATAAGACATTAACATATTTATCAGAATGATTTTTGGACAGATTAATCTTAAATTACTACTGTTTCCCTTCTCAGGAAATATATATTGTTCTTAGATTTGTGATTAGTCATTATTTATTCTTCTGCTGAGCCCATTCCAAACCTTTTAAATATACTTAAAGAATAAGCTTTTACTAGTAGGTTTTAATTAATTCTGTTTTACATGGTACATGGAGCCTACACTGTATAAAATGTATGTTCATTAAATACATGTATTACATTTTATACTTTTTGAAATATTTGATAGTATTTTCCAAGTGAACCTGTGAGTGTAGGAGCCCTGTGGACAGTGTTTTCGTGTGCTTCCTGTGACCCCTGCTGTAACAGTGCTGTGTGCTGTCCTCCCGTGTCCCTGGTCCCTGTGGTTTGTGCAGGTGCCCTTTCTGCATCTACTCCACCAACCGTCCGGCGGCCATGGAGTGCCACCTCAAGACGCACTGTAAGATGGAGTATCGCTGCCGCATCTGCCAAGGACTGTGGCCAGACCAGGCCGCGCTGGAGGGCCACATGCGCGCCCATCGCCTGGGCAACCACTACAAGTGTGAGCAGTGCGGATACCTGTCCAAGACGGCCAACAAGCTGATCGAGCACGTGCGCGTGCACACGGGGGAGCGGCCCTACCACTGTGACCGCTGCTCCTACAGCTGCAAGCGCAAAGACAACCTGAACCTGCACAAGAAGCTCAAACACGCGCCGCGCCACCCGCTGGCACGCTGCCACGACTGCCCCCTCACCACCACGCACCCCTTCGTCTACAGCCGCCACATCAAGAAACGCCAGCGCGCGGCGGAGGAGGACGAGGAGGAGGAGAGGGAGGAGAGGGCGTCTCCGGCCACGTCGCACTTCCTGTTGGGAGCAGGAAGCAGCGGGGGCAGCAGCAGCAGCAGCCCGCTCATGAACCTGAGTGCCTCCCAGGCTCTGCAGTCTGTGGCCCTGTCCCTCACTTTAGGCAAGTCCCTCAGACCCATGGACCCCCCCATGGACCCCCCCAGTGCTAATGGCCCTCCTCTCTGCTCCCCTCTAGAGCACTACACAAACTGTGAGCGCCCCCTCATCCCCCTCACCACCCTCTACACATTCCAGAGGCCCGGCCCCTCCCCCCGGCCCGGCCCCTCCCCCCGGCCTGGCCCCTCCCCCCTGCTCGCCTCCTCCTCCTCCCACAAACACTCCTTCCTGGCTTACCTGGGACTCACCAAGAGGGCCAAGACTGTGTGACTCAAGAGCGCCCCCTCACTCCGACTGGGCGCTCACTCTTTTCCAATCAGACCAGCAGAATAAGCTGGAGCAGACTCACATATTGAACATAAAAACATTTATAAGAGTAAAAGGCTGTACATGCTAAAGGCATTTATATCAAGAAGCTGCTTTTCTTATCAGTTCTATCGATTGAATTATTACTACTTAAGCTACTACTCTGACTTTCTGTTTTTAAATGTCTGAATGAGCTGGAACCGGTTGCATTATCCGAGGAAACTAACGTATCTCCGTTTTATAGCTATTTTCTTTAGTCGTTTGACGATATAAAAGGTGAAAAAGACAAAGGAAAACTTGCAAGTCCTATATTTTAGTGCATTTTTGTCTATTGCTATTATGCATCAAAATAGCATGCCTGGTTCTGTGTTTCAACTTAGCTTTGGCGTCATTAGGAAGCTAAATTCAAAATCTTCAAGTGTTCGCGGCGGACAGGAACGAAGCGCTTCTCACTGGAGTAAAGGCACGTTTCCATAGCAACGCCTCAAAACCACGCACTTACTTATTTATCAATCTTGTACATAGTTTTTGTAGCCCCTCCCTTTCCTTCCCATGTTTTTTGTTTTTTTTTTTGTATTTTTTGTGAATTCATATTATGCATAACTGCTGCCTCATATCCCTGGCGTCTCAAAATCAATACAGTTTTTAAAGCTTACAAAAATAAGCTGTGAACTTGATGGGCGCAATATTAATAGTATGTCATTATATAGAAGTATTTGCACTCTCTGTTGTGGAAAAGGCAGTTAGAACAGTTAGCTGGACAAGGTGAATCATTATTGCTGAGACCACGCGAATATGAATGCGGCTTTATATGCACACTATGTATCACACATCTACTATAGTTAGAGGAGCTATGAGATAATTGTTTTGTGGAGGTGACCGCTGCTAACACGCACGGGACACCACAGGCCGATTCAATGGTGCTTTTTGGAGATTTTTGTAATTTTTTGTGTATAAAAAAAGAAAAAACTGTTCCAAAATGACTTGAATGAATGTATTTTCGTTGATGTACAAGTGACGGAGAAGTTTGAACAGCGACGTCGTCTGGAAAGCTAGTGGTGGCCTTCATGTTATTTTTTTTATTATTTTCACTTTTGTACTGAGCCTTTTACATCATGACATTTTCTACTAACACGCAAATACAGAATAGAGCTGCGTTCGGCGGTGAAAAGGCGCCGGGAGACATGGTACTTATCGTTTCACGCCCCCTTTTTTGTTTCTGTCAATCTTCTGAGTTTTAATTGCACTTAATGTAGTTACACTTCAAGCCAAAAGCACTTAATCTCGTATGTTCTCTTTTGATTTGAAAAGTCAGTCCAAGATATTGCTATGTAAATGAAAACGGTGTTCATTTGAGTCCTACTTTATGAGATGGGTCAGTATGGCAATGAACAATGCACGAGTTCAACAACAGACAATGATGTTCTATTTCAAAGTTTAATACAATGTAGACGGAGCAATCGCAAAATTACAATCAGTGCTGCTGCTTTGGATACTTTGCAGTGACATCAAGCTGAGGGTGGTTGTACATGTATGTCTGTGGCGGAATGTTCAGCAGTTACCATGGTGATACAGTGCACACATTGGCAAACACTGACGAAAAAGTTTTAAGATCGTCAGAAAACTGGAACTGAAAAAATATGAAATGGTTTTAACCAACACATTTTATGGTTCTGTTTAGGTGTTTTTTTAAGGAAAAGGTAAGCGTGACTAACTGAAAAACTGTTGGCTAATGCAAGCTAGCTTGTGACTAATTTTTTTGGAGAGGGACTTGTTTGACAGCGCAAATCAGTTCACCTGTTGTAGTTCCAACTAAATTTTGCTCTTTATGGTCAGATTGTGTTCAAATGAAGCTCAGATTAAAGTAATGGAGCTTCAGACAGGACATGCCTACGGTTAGCATCACACCCCCAGGTAATGTTGATGACATCAGCTGCAAAAGACTCTCAATCCTATTACTATATATGGCTAAACTGAAGCTTTTTTCCCCCCAAATGAGTTGTTTTTTTCAACCCAAATGAGTGACGATAAAACACAGTTACAAATACAGTTTCAAGTCAAAATTGTCACGTTAAAGTAAAATAATTGAGGAACTTTTCAGAGTCGACTTCAAACTCGATATGTAAAGCAATTTCAATATCACAATGGTAAAATAATGTCATTTTTTACAAAGAAATAATGGTAGTTTCTATATTATTACCATGTGGTCTAATACTAATTCTGATATATTTTAAGACCTTCTAAACAGTTTTGGAAAGGTTCAAAATCGCTCCATTTATGTCATTTTTTCAGTATTGATTCTCGTTTTAGAATTGGTTAATATTTGGGTATGGATATTTTTTACAACCCTAGAACTTTTTCAATTAAATGTTATCACTTCACTTGTGCTACTCTTACACTGTTGAAATCTGGAATCTCTTCGTAATATGTAGAAAAAGTATTAAAATTGAGTTTGAGAAGAGCCTAACGAAAGATTTCAACACCACAATGATTTAAAAACACTTATTTTAACTCAGCACGTTTTATTTTTAAACACAAAATAAGTCGTTCATTTAATAGTACTATGTGGTCTTATACTAGTTCTAATATTGATCAAGACATTCTAAAACTATTAAGGAAAAGTCCAATTTCAGTATCCATATACATTAATACCAATATTTTTGAGTCCTGACACTGAATACACGTCTTCAGTACTTTACGAAGACTGTTTTGGGTCTGGATTTAACGGGTCAAATGAGTATCTAGTATCAGTTAGTACTTTCTAGGTATCTTTAATTTGATTTCTTCTTAAAGGTGCACTGTGGTACTTTTCTGGTGGAGAGTCCGCCACCAAATGTCCCCCGACTGACCGAATGTTATTGCTTTGTCTAGAATGTTCCACAGTATAGATTAAACCTATTTAAACCAAGTGAGACAAGCAGGTCACAGCACCACGCTACATTACAGGTCAGATCTGTGGAGAGTCGCCCCTATTCACCGAAGGAATTACTGTATTTTTGAGCAACAGAAACACCTGTAAAGACTCAATGCTAGATGGATATGTTTAAAGTCATACCATGGAACATTACAGGCAAAGCGATGACATTTCCATTGAAACAAGCTGGTGACGGACCTTCCACCAGAAAAGTTGCCCAGTGCACCTTTTAGAACAATCTCCTTTAGAAACTCTGCCATACTGGTCCACCCCATATTGTACAACTGAAGTCCAAACTGAACCAGCCCTCACACAGATCCTGGACGCTGTGTGTAAAATACACTTTTTAGAAATTAGACGGTAAAGGTCACGCTCACCCTGGGAGCTAAAGATCCCAGGCTAAATTGTAAACGCCAATTTGCACAGTGCTGCACTTTTTTTGATTATGAAAATATGTATTTATCCATGAATGAGAGCGTTTGTCTCCAAGATGCATACTGGCATTTTATTTAGAAAAAGCTTTACCCATTTGAAAAAACGGCGCTTGTGTTCCGAAGTGGTCTTCAAGCCAAAACCTCTTATTTGTAAAGAGGTTGTTTTGTTTTGTTATTATTTTTCCTTAATTTGTAATGTCATGCATTGTCAGAATTTTGTCTTGTTTGTAAAAGAAAATCATAATAATTGGACACAGGATTCACAAGACCAAAATGTTCGCAGGAAGTGAATTTAGGATTTAATCTGTCACTTCCTGGTTGGAGGCTGGGCTGTATGTTAATAGTTTGCGTTTACGGCGGGGGAGAATTTGATTTTCTTTCTTTTAATTCACATTAGAGGGAGGCCCATGTGAGGCTTCTTGCCCCGGGCCCCCAAATTTCTGTCGACGGGCCTGGTACACGGCATTTAGTTTCAAATGGAGGGTATGGGCCTAAAACTGTATGGTAAATTCACATTTTTTAGCAAAAATCCACAAATCCACATGATTTTTGTTAAAGCTGCTCTATGCAACTTTTCTGGTACAAGTCCAGCACCTGATGTGTGATGTGTCCATGGAGATATACTAGGGTGATCGTTTTTCTCTGGAATCTACCACAGTATGGCATTAAACGTGCTTATTATTTAATTATAGTTGTTTTTAGGTGTTAAAACAAAACCTTGAAAAAAACGCACTGTACTGTAAACCCACCTCGCCACAAAACGGATCTTGTAAATTGGCAAGTTTAATATCGTACTGTGAAAAATTCCATGCAAAGCAACATCTCCATGGTGACGGACCCTGTACCCTGAAGGTTACACAGTGCAGCTTTAAGGGTTGGGTCCAAATTTTGCCATATTCATTTTCTGGTTTAAAGTCCTTTCAATAGCCTTTAGCCTTTGTTTTTGATTGACACCCCAATTTTTTATGTTCTATCCACTTCCATTCCAGAACTTACCGAGGTCGCGTCCATTATCATCCTGGTCGTAGGATTTTGCATAGGGCTGCCGATCTTGACAGCAAATAAGTTCTATTGACAGGTTTCACGCACAAATGGTCCCTTCCTCGTTTGAAGGATTTTCAGAGGACTTTTTCCATTCAAAAGATATAATATTTTTGATTTGAATTACATTATTGATATAACAACACAGGACCTTTGCCATTTCAGATCATTCAAACCACGAAGGAATCCTTGGACCTGAAATCCGTGAATACAGACCAAAAGCAACGGGCGTATTGTTCACTTGTCGGTAAAAAAATTTAGAAAAATCAAACTACTTTATATCATATTTTAGAGGCATTCGCCATTGAAATTAAAGCAATTCTCACTTAACTGGAAAGTGGGCAAGACAGAATAAGGTGGATGGGGGGAAAAAAAAAATCATCTTTTATCATTTTTGTGAAGAAGTTAAAGCATCTGTAACTTTTCAGGTTGGGGGTTCGCTACCATGGAGATGCTATTGCTTTGCCTGCAATGTTGTACAATCTTATAAACATATATACAAAATATATATATATAAGATGCATTTATTCACTTATGGGGGTTTTTATTGCTTAAAACTACCTTTAAAAACACATTCTTACTGTGAGTGGGGTCGCCTCTTCACAGAGCTCACCTGTAAATCAGCCTGGTGGCGTCTCCTGCTCGTTTCTATGGAGACTGAAAAGTTTAATGCCATACATGGGGATACTGGAGGTAAAGCAATAACATCTCTATGAACTGGCGGGCCCTCTACCAGAAAAGTTACACAATGCAGCTTTAAACTAAACCAACTGGACTTTGAAGCCGACGTTTCGTTTCCAAAATGAAGCCCTGATGAAGCTTCCTGGTTGTTAGTGAAACCCAGTTGGTTTAATTTAACTTGTTAGTTATATATTATTCCAGAATGTCTCAAAATTTGCATCTTTTCTAATTTTATCACAGAAAATGTTGGACTTTATTCCAGATTTTGTTTCTTATACTGTAGTTATTCTCAGTAATGGCAAATACAAATTGCACCATGGGATTTTGACCTGCCCTCCTGCTCAATTTAAAGTTGCACTGTGTAACTTCTTTGTTGGAGGGTCCCTAACCCTAACCCTCCTCCTCTCCATGGAGATGTTGTTGCTTTGTCCAGAACGCTCCACAGTATTGCATTAAACGCATCTATCTCCATGGAGACAAAAAAAGTAACACCTCCAAGCCAAATTAACACATCAGATCTGTGGAGAGGCGATCCTCTTCATGTTTTTGAAGCAGTTAAACCACCTGTAATTGAATAAATGCAAGATGGAGAAGTTTAATGCTACTGCGGAATTTCAGACAAAGCATTACACTGCAAAAACTAAAATCTAGCCAAGTTAAGATGATTTGAATTAAAGTTTTATCATGATTTGAGTAAATTTCACTTGACAAGTAAAATTATCTACAAATAGAACAAGACTTTTTGTAGTTAAAATATGAAAATACATCATGACACACTTAAGAAAACCAACAACTCTTTGCACGTAAAATAAACAAAATCAAATGTTGCTTGAATTAAGAAAAACACACTTGGTACACCATTGGTAGATAATTTTACTTGTCAAGAAGAATCTACACAAATAAAGTAAAATGTTCTTAATTTCAGTCATTTTAACTTACCAGTATATTGGTTTTTGCGGTGTAAAGTCTTAATGGGAAAAAAAAAAAAAAAATCAGATGACAGACCAAAACTTTATTGGATGTGCATGTTTGTGTGTGCCCAGGTCCAAAGATTAAAAAATGTGCAAGAAAAAAACAGATCCGCACTGCAGTTATTTGGAGCTCCCAAATTTTTTATTTTAATGACACCACAGTGTGACGTTTCGGGGTCAAGCCCAGGTATATGTGACCCACCATGTTAAAAAATCGGTATAAACAGGTGTTCACTCGGTTTTAAAGTGGTGTATTAGTTTGTAAAAATGTAAAAAACAAAACAAAACTGGGAGCTCCAAAGAACTGCAGTGCGGATCTGCTTTTTCTTGTGCAGACCGGAAAAGTTACACAGTGCACTTTTAAACTATGGATTGTTTCGAATGTGTTGCCACGTGTACGCAAACTATTCCACTGTTCCTCTTTATAACTGTATGGGACACCGTCTACAGAAGGGACAGAACTAGCCGTCTCATCTTTTTTTTTTATCCACACACATAAACAACTCCACCGCTTCCATCTCTCCCTCTGTCTCTGTTATCTTTTATGCTCTAGTGCCACTCGGTGGAAAGAAACCACCGGAGACTTCTGAGAATGAGTCAAACGAATTGTCAGGGTCCAAAAATGAAAAATAACCGCATAAAAAACACATATAAATCGAATGTGTCCTTGGCTGTGACACCTTTTTGAACTTTTTTGCCTTTTACTAAGAATGCAATGTTTAAATAAGGCAAACGGCTTACAAGAACCAGAACTCCATTAGCACTTATGTTATTTTGTTGTTTTTAAAGTGCATATGGCAGGTTACTGTAGTTTTTCACTTAGATGACATAATTATATTTAGTTTTAGCACAATAGTTTTTATTAGATAACTTTTATTTTGTTAAATCAGTAGAATTTCAGTGTTGATGACATCATTAGGGGGTGTTCTGTTTTAGAAAAATCTGTTACTTTGTGTTATTTTTGTTAACTTTTTCACACAAACTGTCACTTAACTGATGTAAAACTGTGCTGTACTGTCCCACCAAAACCAAGTCATAATTAGAAAAACATGAAAACCTGTCATATGCTCTTTAAAGGGCTCATATTACTCCATTTTCTGATCTGTTATAATGTTTCCTCATCAAAAACATACCTGGATTTGCGTTTTGTTTCATTCACACATGTTTAGGCTGAGTTTTTCTCTCAGTTGCACCTTGTGATGTCATGTGGGAATACAGGAAGTGCTCCACTGTGTCTTTAAACGCCACACACCTTCAGTAGAGATTGGCAGTTCCAGGGCTGAAATGATCCAAATGATTCTGGTGAACAAAACGTAAAAGGTCGCTGTTAACGTGAAAAATACCTACTGCTAGCTTCATGACATCATTTGAGCTTTGGAGATATAGACAGCTCAATATTTAGGATTACTCAAACGTGTGAATGAAACAAAACACAACCCCGGTCGGTTTTAAAGTTGGTAACAACATTCTAACAAGAGTCAGTTTTGCGTAATGTTGGACCTTTTTGCTATAGACTACCTTGTATGCATGACAAATACTTCCCCTTTTCTTAGCACTTACGTCGTTGGCGTCATTGGGCACTGTCTCCAATCAGCTTTAAGTTGGGCTGTACTTTCCGATTAGCAAAGGCTCAAATCTTCAGTTTTGGCACTCGGTAAGATTGGTATGTGCTGTACAAAGCTTTTTTTTTATATTACTCCATTGTTGAGGCTGTACAGGGTTGTGACGATAACTGGTAAATAGAACATTTGTACTTTTTGGGTTTTGTATTTGTTTTCCTCGTTTTGGCATTATTTTATGTTCAACTTGCCAGATCTAAATGTAACAGGATTTGAAAGTAAAGCTTACATCAGATATTACTGCTTTGTTTTGTCTGTGTGTCTCATTTTACAATTCCAGGAGGTATAGGCGAATTTTATTTCAAAGTATAAACTACTAAATACTAAATACTCCACTACATGCATCTCTATTGGCGGAATGTTCAGCAGTTACCATGGTGACGCACTGCACACATTAGCAAACGATGACAAAAAAAAAGTTTTAAGATCGTCTGAAAACTCATGAGGAAATACAAAATGGATTTAAAAATCACATTTTCAGAAGCCTGGGATAAATACGAGCGTTCATGGTCCTGTTTAAGGAGTTTGATTTTCAACAAAAACGTGAGAGTGGCAAACTGAAAAACTGTTGGCTAATGCTAACTAGCTTGTGACTGTAATTTTATGTGTGAGAGACTTGTATAACAGCACAAATCATCTCACCTGTTGTAGTTCCAACAAAGTCATCTCTCTGGTCAGATTGTGTTAAACTAAAGATTAAAGTCTAACTTGAGTTGCAGATCTTCAGACAGAGCAGTGCCTACAGTTAGCATCACACTTCCAGGGAATGTTGACGAGATCAGCTCCAAAGAATCAATTGAACAACAGGCTGAAAATAAGAGCATTTAAATGTTGTTACTTCATCAAAAACATGGAGTTGTGTTTTGTTTCATTCACACATGTTTAAGTAATCTTTTATTTTATTATTAGTCTACATCTCCAACGCTCAAGATGCTCTGTTCCACCTTGTGATGTCATGAAGTGGTAGTTAAAGTTAGCTGCTCCTTTTACCTTTAGTTCAGTAGAGATTGACAATTCCAGGGCTGAAACTATCCCAATGATTCTAGTGAAGGTGTTTGGAGTTTAAAAACACAATGGAGCACTTCCTGTATCACCACATGACAGCACAAGGTGTCAGAGTGTTTTCCGTTTGAGAGAAGAACTCGGCCCAAATATGCAGAATTTGTGCGTTAAACGTGTGACTGAAACAAAACACAACTCCGGGTATGTTTGTGACGAGGAAACAACATCATAACACGGATAATAGTGTAACGTTGGCCGTTTAAAATGATAAAATGGACCAAGAGTCACGCATTAGTCAGTAGTGCCATTTTTCTAGCGCATTCTAATTCATTTAATTTATGTTATTAGAAATTAGCCACATTTCACATAAACAACAAGCGCGTCCACTACACATAATGGCTGTAGTCTCGTTAATTACAGACTCTGAATAGGCGCATTAATTATGTGCATTTCTGGGTCATTTTACTGTCCCTCAGGTTGTGCTGGGCTGTTACTTATTAGGCTTTATCCTCCTGGGGCCATTTTAAAATAGAAGTGGTCATTAAGGTCCGTGAATTGTGGAATTACATTTGTAGAAGCAGCTGTCCTTATCAGATTGTATTTATTTAATATTTTTACATTAGTGATGAAAACCCAGAGAGGAGTAAGTGGACTGTGAAAAAAGATGGTATTAAAACACAAAAATATGAGTATGAAGTGAATGTGGCTCCACTCACACTGGCTAATGGTTTTATGGCATTAATGAAGTGGTCAGTCCATACAGTTCAAGTGCACATTTAGGTGAAGGGGAATAACCTTGGGCCACTCGCATTGCAGATTGAGAACACAAGCTTGAGGCCAAAAAAAACCAAAAAGACCAACCACGGAGTATGCAGTAGCTCATGTTCACACTGTTTACTCATCATTAAAGAGGCGGTATTATGCAGTTTTTTAGCTTTCTACCTTGTTATAATGTTGTTTCCTCATCAAAAACATGTCTGAAGAGGATTTAGATGTCATCCATACATGTTTCAGTGATTTAGCGATCTCTTAGCTGTACGATTCTGCGCAATGCTCCGCCCACAGGCCTACGTCACCCACGCTCCCACACAACAACACTCCATAAATACACAAAAACATGATATAAAACTGCGCAACAACTTGACAAACCTGATGCAATTGTGATAGTGCTCTGAAGGGGGAGTGGCTTAGCGCGGTGAGCCAAGGGAGGGGAGACTCAGAGTGTCAAAATCCTGTGATCAACGGTGTTCACGGTCCTGTTTAGGTGTTTGAAAAAGGTTCCAACCAAGTCACTTGTGTTAAAAATAAAGCACAGATTTAAGTTTAACAAAGCCGCAGACAGAGCAGTGCCTACGGTTAGCATCACAACCCCAGGGAATGTTGATGACATCAGCTACAAGGTCTCGATTACATTGTACTTTGCCAGAAAACACCAAAAAACTGCACAAATGTTGAACCTGATGAGTGACTAGTCCCAAGAACTCACTGTGTTACAACAACAACTGAAACAACTGGGGCAGTGGGGGGGTTGTTTCTTTTCTCTGCGAGTACCACAAACAGTAAATATAAATTAACATAGCTGACCCACTAACCGCTGCATTCCAAACAGGAAGTGACCATGGGGGCGCTTCTGGCTCCATCGACTCTGGCTCCATTTGACTTTACACTGAAACTGTCGCCCCTCTCTCTAACTCCTGCAGTGAGCCTCGTCATTTAGGTCTCAAAATGTTCCTGTTAACCTGCTTTACATGACCGCAGTGTTTTTATTTCGCTATTTTGTCCATAAATAAATTCATATTCCTAATATGGAACTCTGCTCCAAGTTCGCTCCTACAAACTGCTAGCCTCTTGAGCTTCATTTGACTGGAGCCACTTCTTTATACAGTCTGGTGAGTACGTAAGAATCGCATTTTTTCCTCTAATGTAAGTATCATCATTATAAAGACTCAACCCAAACAGCTCTTAGCCCCAGAACACAACTCTAACCTTTCCGCAACGATCAAAACCACATTTGGGGAGAAACGGCTAATAGCTCTATAATGAATGCAAAGGTTTCCTCTATGGCGGTCGATGGACAGTAGCAACACAGCGCGAGGACTTAAGGAAGGCCCTGATGAGCTGAGAGGGACAGCGCACGCACAATCATTTATAACTGCAGTGTGGCGAGGTAATAATAAGGAATAGGAGGTGTCATGGCGCACTCCGAGCTGGTGTTTTTATTGGTCCGATGGGAGGTCTGCTTGCCTGTGCTTTGGCTGTCGTCGTAATGAAAGTTACAGCACGTTCTGGGCCAGGCAAAGGTTGGGCCCGCCTAATGAAAACAGATGAAGCAGAGATAAAGTGTTTGCCGACATTAAGGGACTCATTTATCACCGTTAGCCCCCGAGCTACAGAACACCTTGGTCCGGAGCGCTCCTTTAGCCAGCCCAGCCTCCCAGCGCAGCCTCGTGCTCCTCCTCTCTCCGCTCACTGTCAGGAGGTATGGTGATGGGACATTGTTTACATCTAAGCACTGTCACTCACAACTGCGGGGTTATTTAGTCCACAGGAGGTTGGAGTCGTTTGTCAAGTTGAGTTGGAAACGGTGTTCCCTGCGTTAGTGGTAAAGGTTAAGGCGGGCCCATACTTTTCCTGGGAGACATAGGATTTAATGTCATTTTTATAATGAATCGAATCAGCTAATGTAGTCTTCTGTATTTTTCACGTCACGATATGTCTGAAATATGTCTCCACAGCGTGTACACAAAACGGTGTGGTAACGTAAATTATTCTTGAAAACAGAGGAATCACTGGCATCAGTTGGTAAATGGTCTTATTTTTATTTAGCGCTTTTCCACCTTCAAGGGTCAAAGCGCTTTACAACAAGGAACCACTCGCCCATTCACACACGTTCATACAGCAGTGTGCGCGGAGACAAGGGGGCGAGGTGGGTTAAGTGTCTTGCCCGAAGACAACAACAGTATTCATCTGTGGGAGATGGAATCGCACCGCCAACCTGTGGGTCTGAGCTCTTATTTATGTCGAGAGTGAGACAAACACTTTACTAAACACTCTGCTGTTTTCTTGAAGTTCATACACTTGTTCGTTTAACATGAGATTTGGCCCCGGGAGACTTTGCCTCAAGACCCAAAAGGTTAAGAATCCCTGATCGTAAACCTATACATTAGGCAAGTACCTAACTGGAGGTTTAAGGTTCTCCTAGATCCCCATCAGGAGCCCATTGTATGAGCTGAAAAAAAAAAAACAGAACACCTCAGTGAAGAAGCCTCAGAAACAGATGCAGATCAATGGATTTTACAAAGAAATACTACAAATAATAATTACAAATAACAGTAAGTGGCACTTGATAAAGCTGTAAGAAGGTCAGAATGATTGTGAATAACTTTCTTGAGGTTCTTGACTAATTTACACCCAGAGCCACGTCACGGGTGCAGCCATCTAAGCATGGATGTCCACACTTCCCTTTCCACGCACACATCTTACAGCTCCTCTGGGGGATTACAGGACGTTCCCAGGCCGTCCAAGAGACCACTGTCCCCACTGTCCCCACTGTTCTTTCCCAGGACATCCACGAGGCCTGCAGAACACTGGAGCTACCTCAGCTGGCAGAAACCTGTATTATTATATAGTATTTTCTAACACATTATCATCAGATTCTTTAGATGGTCCTTCATGGTCAAAGCTCTTTTCCACCTTCAAGGCACTCGAAGCGCTTCACGTCAAGGAACCACTCACCCATTCACGCACTAACTCATTCAGCAGTGTACACAGACACTGGGGGTCAGGTGTGTTAAGTGTTTTGCCCAAGGACACTACGACAGCAGTAGCGGCAGTAGCTCACTGGTAGAGTCCAAAGGTTGGCGGTTCGAATCCTGCTCTCGACATGAAACATCACTGGTTGAGCTGTCGGATCGGCTGGCCCACAGGTTGGCAGTGAGATTCCAGTTCTTACAGATGAATGCCATCGTTGTGTCTTTGGGCAAGACGCTTAACGCACCTCGTCCCTAGTGTCTGCGTACACTGGTGTGTGAACGTGTGTCAACAGGTGAGTGGCTCCTTGTTGTAAAGCGCTTTGAGTGACAAAGGTGGAAAAGCTCTGTATAAAAATGCGACCATGTGACCATTTACCTTTTGGTCTGTGGGAGCTGGAATCGCACCGCCAACCTTCGGATCAATGGACAAACGCTCTACCAACTGAGCTACTGTCGCCTTTATCCAGATACTATAAATACAGAACTTTGAATTTCCTTCGGGGCGAATAAAGTCTCCGTTTGTCCATTTTCTGTATATTCACCAAACTGCACCTTTTGTTTGAGCTTTTTAAAGTAACACCTCCTGACGTTTTTTTTTTTTTACCAATCCTGATCCAGACCTGAGACCACGCCCTCCCTGTTGACCTGCCCCTGTCCTCCCTTCCCTCTACCCATCCTCGCCTCCTTCCCTCCCTCATCTACATGCTCATCTGTCCCGTATTAATGAATGTTTGGGGCTGTGTTTAAAGCTGCTTAATTAAGTGCCGCGTGTTGCTGGGGGCAGTGTGGCGCTCCTGACCTCTCCACCAGGGGAAATGTTGATTAGGAAGTGAGCAGACATACAGCCACTGCAGGGGATGTGTATCGATCTGAAGACGCCAAACTCATTTGGATTTACAGATGGGATCATCACCGGACTCAAGGATTTTGGTGTAATATCATAATGGGATTTCTTTGGAAGATGTGGTTTAAGGAAAGTTATTTTAGACATTGTAAATTACAGTAGTTGGGCAGTGTTTCCAGAATGTGTATTAAAAGTTAAATAGTGTAACTTTTTGGTCAGTATATACATTTACCTTCCAATTTATTTTTTCTTTTAACTAAAATATAAATACAATATATGGTGTGAATAGCCTTATGTTTATATATTATTATTGATTTATTGATATTTGTTTCGAGTTTGTGCATATACATATTATATACACACGTTGTAAACAAAAAAGCACATTTCTCGAGAAGAAGTGGGAAGAAGAAAAACTTATATTAACCCACCCCATTCGTTATAGTTTCAGAATTACATTGATCACAAAACTTTACAAATATTTACATATAGCAAAACAAATTACACACTATGCAGACTTAATATCATTTTTACCCAAGGTCTTTTTTTTTTTTTTTTGATCACCCAGTGTAAATAAAAAAATAAATAAAAAAATAAATAAAATAATAATAACAACAATAATAACAATAACAATAATAATAAATTCATTTTATATAGCACTTTCCTGGATTATTCATATGTTGATCAATTTGTATTATGATATAGATGGATTTAATCGTATTTTCTGATCCCTGTTTTAATGTTGTTTCCTCGTCAAGTGTTTTGTTTCATTCACACTTCTTTTATCAAACAGAAAACACCCTGTGATGTCATGTGGTAATACAGGAAGTGCTCCACTGTGTTTTTAAACTCCACACACCTTCACTAGAATCATTTGGATGATTTCAGACCTGGAATTTCCAATCTCTACTGAACAAAAGGTAAAAGGTAACTTGAAAACTATCGCTTCATGACATCACAAGGTGGAACAGAGCATTTTGAGCTTTGGAGATGTGGATAGACTAATAATAAAGGATTACTCAAACATGTGAATGAAACAAAACAACTCCAGGTCTGATTTTGAGGAGGAAACAACATTAGAACATGACTTAAAGCTCACAAGAGTCAGTTTTGCGTAACAGGACCTTTAAAGACACCGTCCCTAAGTGATTTAGAGTTTTTGGGACAGTCTAATTATGGATGGTAGCTTTAACTTATTGACTTATTAACAAAGGAAATCCCACCGTGATTCAGAATTCTGTTTTCATTTTAGCGTTAATCGCAATTATTTTGGACATGATAATCGTGACTCCAAATTTCAATATTGTCCCATCCTTAGAATCAAGCAGCATCTCCATATTGTGTTTAATCTGTAAACATTTCGTATAAAGTTAAAGTCTTGAGTCATGACTATAGTGACGTTTCCCAAGAAGTTTCGTATTATTCTGTCATTCCTGACAAACAGCAGGCCCCGCTCTCCCCTCGTCCAGTCCCCTATGGGCCTCTGTACGTCTCCACTGTCCATAAGAAGTCCATCTGTGCTGAAATTGTCAACTTAGTGGGGGAATTTCAGTGTAAGACCAAAACATTTTCCTGTAGTTTCCCCTCATCCCAGTAATAGCCCTTCACCCTGGTGCGCTCAGTCTGCCGGGGCGACCTCCTGGCCGGCCCTCGCCCGCGCTGCCCGCTGTGGATCGATATCGTGTTAGCTTTTTGTTTGTAGGTCCAGGCTTCGTGGCTTTATTACAGCGTTCTTGGGGGAGCGGAGAGAGAGGAGATGTGAGGGAGGAGAACCTTCTTGTTTGCCAAAAGTGTAATCCCGCCGTGACCCCCCTGACCCTGCCCTGAGAGAAAAGCTGCTTAGACACCGGAGCGCGTCTATGGAGCGACTCTGTCTCTCTCTCTCTTCCTCCCTCTCTCTCCATTTCTCCTCTCTCTCTCTTTCTCATCTCTTCGTCTCTCTCTCTCTCTTCCTCTCCTCCATTCCTCCCTCTATTCGTCCCGCTCTCTTCCTCCCCCTCCCTTTCTCCTCTATGCCTCTCTTCGTCCCTCTTTCTCTTGCTCTCTTCCTCTCTCTCCCCCCCTTTCTCCTCTATGCCTCTCCTCCTCCCTCTCCCTCCCTCCCTCTCTCTTTTCGTCTCTCCATCTGTCTCTCTCTCCTCTACGATCTCTCCATCAAAGCCCTCCTGCTCTTCGGTCACGTCGGCCACACTGGAACAGTATCTGCTAATCTGGTGATACTTTAAGTCTGAGATGGAATAGACCTAACGACATAGAAAGTACACAGTAACACGTGGTAGAAACAGTGTTGTAGTAGTCTTATTGACTGCATACTTTGCCGCTGATGTCATCAACGCCAACTGTAGGCACTGCTCTGTCTGAGGCTTAGGTTAGACTTTACTCTGAGCTTTATTTTAACACAATCTGACCAGAAAGAGCTGAGTCCCAGAGTGTTCAAATCTAATTCAAATGAGCTTACAACTTTTTTGACAGCGTTTGCTAATGTGTGCATTGCGTTTCCATGGTAACTGCTGAACATTCCACCCTTGAGATACATGTAGAACACCCCCAGCATGATTTCCCTGCAACATATCAATAGTTTTGTGCCTCCCAAACAGTATAATTTCCCTAAATGAGCTCCACTGCTGCACTGGCTCTTGTTACTTATAAAAGTCCAGAGTCGGAGTGGAGACA
Organism: Taenioides sp. WSHXM2023; assembly: GCA_029959045.1. Taxonomy (NCBI): domain Eukaryota; kingdom Metazoa; phylum Chordata; class Actinopteri; order Gobiiformes; family Gobiidae; genus Taenioides; species Taenioides sp. WSHXM2023. Next base: position 4,408,091 of record CM057090.1, read on the forward strand.
GACCCTCTCTCTCTGTGGCTCGACAAAAACGCACACACAGTGGAGTCGTACAGTAGAAACCAGACGGAGGAGAGAGAATTAAAAGAACAAAATGACCCAGTGATCGATCTGGCTCCGGCTGCAGTCAGGGCCGGGCTGTGCAGAGGAATGCTCCACTGAGGCCACGCTCATTCACAAAAACTTTTACATTTTTCAACAATTAACTTCCTAAAACTATAGCGTGGAGAGAAAGGGCAACTCTGTCCGGACTGCAGCTGCTGGTGTTTTGAATGTTTAATGGTTTTTGTTTCTCACATCTCATTCGACACTTTGAAGTCGTCAAGTAAATTATTGCTTGTATAGTTATTATATTTTGTGGTAACAATACAAGTACTTAAGTAAAATTTGGCATTTGTGGGGGACAGACTGTATAAATGGACGTAACTAACCTGCTAGCTGCTGCGTTTCAAATAGGAAGTGAGCATAGGCGCGCTTTCGGCTCCATCGACACCTTAACTTTATGTTGAAAGAAAAAAGAAAAGGCTCCTTATTTTGGACTTAAAATGTTCATATTAACCCGCTCTACATGATCCTGGTGTTTTGATTCCACCATTTTGTTCGTAAATCAATTCCTATTCCTTGGAATTTGGCCCGGCTCCAAATCCGCCCCATAACTGCTAGCTTTGGTGAGCTTCATTTGACTGGAGCTGAAAGCTAGTCCACTTCTTTTTGCATTCTATGATGGGGGAAAACACTCAACATTTATTCAAAGGCAAAGACATTTTTTTCCATCTTTTATGTGTAATTTAACTTTTAAAGACAACTAAATCCCGTCAAGTCAAAGTATAGATACGGCATCAACACCGAAAAGTAAATCGATTAAACGGCTGATCTTAAAATACAGCGTCGTGCAGCTACAGTTCGCATTCTATACAAATTTGGGCCACTGGAAAACTGACCATCTGTTAGTTACATCGAATACAGACTGACTATAAATAAAATAGTGCAGCTCAAAACTCTTTCTCCACCTAAACCCAGGACTCAGATAATACTCCCTACAACTGTACAACTCACCCACTGCACCAGACTATAGAGGGACAGAGGAGATAATACTCCCTACAACTCACCCACTGCACCAGACTATAGAGGGACAGAGGAGATAATACTCCCTTACAACTGTACAACAACTCACCCTTATGTAACAGATAATACTCCCTACAACTGTACAACTCAATCTTAAGTAACAGATAACCTTATGCCCTGTCAATCAGCATATTATTTGCACTGTTGTTCTTGTCTCTTGTTTATAGCTGTGATTATATAGTTTATTTTATAGTTTATTACTTATTTTTCTATTTTATTTTGACTTGTACATTTATTTTTATTTTTATAATTATGTCTCATTTGACACGTGTCTCTTGCTCTTTTTGCTACACCATCTATTTTTGTTACTCTGTTATATTGTGATGAGTGAGCCACTGTTACATTACAAACAAATATATAAAGACATTACAGACATTTATTCTTACTTTTTAGTCGTTGTTTTATAGACTACATTTCATTCAAGTTACATACCATAATATTCCCTTCTGTACATTTATGTAGACCTGCTTTTTCCACCGTGTCCCTGCAGTGACAGTGTGTGACAGTGCAGGAGCGCAGAGGCCATGTCGAGGACCGAGGCAGTTCCCCGGAGGTGGAACTAAACACACTGTATTTGCTGAACACGCCGGCGCTTCATGTAAACGCGGTGACAGCGCCATGGCAACCGCAAGTCAAACCTCAGATGCATAAAGATAAAGTCCCCTTCCCGCCCCACTGCCCTATATCCCCCTCCCTCTTTCTGCAGGGGGTGTCCCAGAGTCCAGCGGGGGATTACCCAGAAGCCTCGGAGGCGGTACACGCAGACTAGGGGCAGCCTGTAGCAGCGGGGGGCTCGGATCAAACCCCCGGATTGGACATTTTGACTGGATAGTATATAAAGCTTTGAAATGAATGCACTGTTGATGTTGATGCGCTCCTGTTGCCATGGCGCTCCATAAAGTCACAGCCATAGGTCGGATCGTTTCCAGGGGGAGCACTTCACTCAATCGTGGCCTCTGTCACGTGCATTTACATGTGGAAAATGGGACTGTAAAATGTAAAATTAAAACTGCTGAAATATAAAATGATGTTGTAATACAGTGAGATCTTGAGTTTAGTTAATAATTCAACATTTTTTACTTTACCTTTTGGACATTTCATGGTAAAGTACAATGTGATCAATAGGGAAATCTGGCTTTTTATCCATTTTCATTCAGTCGTGTCCAGTTAAACACCTGTCGCTCGATGCCATTGTTTTCCCGACTCTTGCAATGCATTGTGGTCTATACTGAGCGCTCTACTGACCACCGACACCCACTACTTTTCAAGGTGCATTGTGGGAAATTTTGCGTGCACTACTTTTTCACCAACTGGTCATTCGGACACCCCTACAAATGGCGTGACCCGTAAATCGGGATTAGTGTGGACATTCGTACACAGCTTAACTGTATTTTGAGTTTTGTTCAAAATCACTTAAAAACATCACTATGGATTATGGAAACCTTTTGTCAACATTCTTCAAAGCGTTATTATAAAGTCGATGTGGTATTGGTGGTTCTATAGCCCAATATTATTTAATACAGATGGGGGCAGCTAAAATTAATATTGTTCAACTGCAGATTTGTGCTGTTGCATTGTCTTGGGTCTAGTCAACAGAAATGATCAGGTTCCATATTTGGGAATTTACACTTCCAGTATTTCATGAAGGATTTGTTCATAAATTCCGCAAGGTCATAAGGTCCGCAAATTCACCAAGAGGCTGAGCAAACCGGGGACCGCGGCCGAGGTCAGGCAGAGCGTGTCGGAGGCTGTGAGGAGCACCGTGGAGCTGGTGCTACCTGGGCTACAGCATGGGCTACAGCATGGGCTACCGCCACAGCTAACCGGGCTACAGCATATGCACTTTTGACCCTGTGTGAATGTGATACTCTGATGCCTTATTGAATGTTTAACTGTTGTGTTTGTCCTAAATGTCAAGGGACTATGAATGTAAATTAGCTGTACGCTAACTTCGGTACATTTACACTTGTATTTGATTTTTTACTGGTGTTTATCAATGTACATTATTTATTTATTTAAAAAGGGACAAAATAAAGTACAAAGTAATTAATAGGAAAAATTGGAGAGTATGACGTCATTACGTCCTACAATCTGAAAACCACAAATTTCTGCTGTTTTGTTTAAATAGTATAGTATTAAATTGTATCATCACATCCACTGATATTTTGTATCTGATGTCATCAACATTCTCTGGGGGTGTGATGCTAACTGTAACGCACTGCTCTGTTTGAGGAAAAGTTGCGCAGCAAAATGGGTTCTTGCGATATTTGTGAGTTCGCAAACTCAAGAAAATGAGGGATCTTAAAGAACTCCCGCTGCATTGAGGTTTGTGCTGAAGTCAAAGTCGAAGCGCCCAAACGAACAAAAAAAAACATGTCGACACTGACAGACGCACTTCAGTCTATTTTAGTGTCAGTGCAGACTTTTTTTTGTGAAAAACATGCAGAAGGCCAGAGCTTTATGCATTTGTGGACAGGAAAGATGTCTGCGCTTTCGTCTCAACTGGATGTAACAAAAGTTTGATTTTCTGGCTTCAGATTTAATCAGATTCACAGTCGTCATGACACTCTACTTTTTCCAAATGTTTTCAGCGAGAGCCGTTCCAGACTGATAATGTGTAGAACTGGTGTGAGCCACATTAGTTGAAGATTTGAAGATACTGTATCTATTTATGCACAATATTACTTATAATTTTGTGAGATTACACTGAACACAGCGTTGAAAATCTTCACATTCACAAACTGTTCCATCCTAACACATGCTTTTCTTTTTCATAGATTCAGAAAGCGGTGATGATTTTAGAGATGCTGGACTCGTGGAGAGCGCTGGTTGGACAGAGCTTAGCGCTGTAACCCAAGGTCAGGCCCAAACTAATCAGCTCCTCATTTCCCTGGACGGAGTAATGAAGTAGAACACTGACCTGCCGATGACCCTGAGAATCTGCAGCAAAGAGGAGCCGCTCTTACACCAATTAGATCAAACACAAATATTAAAACACAATCGTTAAATTAATAAATACAGGAAGAGGAACGACAGCTTAAAGACAGGTTTTCATCTTTTTTCTAATTATTACTTGGTTTGGTGGTTTAGTATCAGTCATAAACAGCGCTGCGTTCATGTTGTCCTCAGGAACTTTGGTGAAAATAAACAATCCGATGTCCATTCTTAACATCATGTGTCGAGATAATAAAATATAATATTAAAAATGGAGTATTTTACTTCTCTGGGGCATTAACTGCTAACACATCACATATTGAGATCATCATGTTAGCTTTTGTTTTGAAAATGCCATATTCACTGAAAAACAACGTATTAACATGTTTTATGGGTTTTAAGTTTTCAGGTTTCATCACGACAACCTTTGCTCCCCGCACTAAGTCACTCCCCGTTCAGAGCGCTACCACAACACAATCAGCTGCATCTCGCTAATGAAACTAAAGCACATCACATCAGGTTTGTCGAGTTGTTGTGTCCAGTTTTGTATCATGTTTTTGTACATTTATGGAGAATTGTCGTGTGGGAGCGTGGGTGACGTAGGTGAGATCACTAAATTACTCAAACATGCATGGATGACATCTAAAACCTCTTCACGCATGTTTTTGATGAGGGAACAACATTATAACATAGTGGCTCAAAAATATCAAATTTGCATAATAAATGAGCAGTCGAATTTGTCATTTCCACCTTAAAAAGTCTAGGAATAAAAAGTCTAGGAATAAAAAGTATAGGAAAGATGTGAATGCCGTTAAGTCTTACACAGGGAGTTGGGATTCTTCCCGTGATTTGTAGAGTCTTGATTACAACCTGGTTAGCTCTCCTAATTATCTTGTGCACTTGAGCTTTTAATGATTTTCATGATTCAATTATCTCTAACTGAATTCCAGTCCTCAATCAATTAAAGGCAAAGCCACGCGCTCATCCATCTTGGCACAGACACCGGGAATCCCTCCATTCGTTTTCATTTCAGAGAGAGGGAGACTGAGATAGACAGAGAGGGAGTGAGTGGGAGGGAGAGAGACAGACAGACAGAGAGAGAGAGAGAGACAGAGAGAGAGACGGCCAGAGAAAGGGAGAGAGAGAGCGAGACAGAGGGAGGGAAAGAGACGGACAGAGAGAGAGAGAGACGGAGAGGGAACGACACAAACAGAGAAAGGGAGAAGAGACAGACAGAGGGAGGGAGTGGGAGGGAGAGAGAGAGAGACAGAGGGAGGGAAAGAGACGGACAGAGACGGACAGAGAGGGAAAGAGAGAGAGAGAGACAGAGAGGGAACGACACAGAGAAAGGGAGAAGAGACAGACAGAGGGAGGGAAGGAGACAGACAGACAGAGGGAGGGAAAGAGACAGACAGACAGAGGGAGGGAAAGAGAGGGAGGGAGAGAGAGAGAGAAAAAGAGAGAGAGCAAGGGGGGGAAAGAGAGGGAGGGAGAGAGAGAGAGAAAAAGAGAGAGAGCAAGGGGAGAGAGAGAGAGAGAGAGAGAGAGAGAGAGAGAGAGAGAGAGAGAGAGAGAGAGAGAGAGAGAGAGAGAGAGAGAGAGAGAGAGAGAGAGAGAGAGAGAGAGAGAGAGAGACCGAGAAAGGGAGAAGAGAGAGACAGAGGGAGGGAGAGAAAGAGACAGAGAAAAAGAGCGCAAGGGGGGGAAGGAGACAGAGAGAGAGAGAGAGAGAGAGAGAGATGGCCAGAGAAAGGGAAAGAGAGAGAGAGACAGAAAGGGAGAAGAGAGACAGAGGGAGGGAGTGGGAGGGAGAGAGAGACAGACAGAGGGAAAGAGATGGACAGAGAAAGGGAGAGACAGAGAGGGAGAGAGTGGGAGGGATAGAGAAAGACAGCCAGAGAAAGGGAGAGAGAGAGGGAAAGAGACAGAGGGAGGGAGTGGGAGGGAGAGAGAGACAGACAGAGAGGGAAAGAGACGGACAGAGAAAGAGAAAGACAAAAAAGCGAGAAGGGAAGAGAGACAGAGAAAGACACAGAACGAGAGCGTGGGAGACAGAGCGAGACAGACAGAGAGATGGGGAGAGAGAATGAACAGAAGAAGCACCCATCCGTGTCTACTTGGTATTTTCACTTTTTCATCTTGGGGCATGTTGGAAGACGGCGTTTGGCGTTCAATAATAAAAGAACAAAAATACATAAACAGAGCTCAGCGAGTATCGACTCGTGACATTAGCAGATCGTCGTTTCATTGATGCGTGCGCGCCTTTGGTGAGGTAAACTCAGGGAAACTGAGGGAACAGAGCCTCAGACACATAATACAAGTTTATGTTAATTAAAGGTAATGTTTTTTTGTGTGAAACAGCCATTTTCTATAAATAAAAACAAAATAATAAAATTAAAAAAAAAACCAACAATTTTATCAAAATATTACATTTGACAGTTTTCTATACTGAAAATCGTAGCCTAGATTTTAAGTCATAATGAAATAGTTTAAAAATATACATGTTCTAGGGGAAAGTCGAAGCGGTGAGTAAAGGCACTGCAACTGATTTTTACCGTCTTAAAAATGTGAAAAACAGAAAATGAGCATCCCAATTATTCACAGTGATGAGTTTATAAGCACTTTACACAACTCTCAGAGACCTGCGCAGAGTGCCTTGATGGTAAAGCGACCACAACTAGCAGGCCAACGTGCATTTCCTGATCATCAGACAGTAAAATGCTAAAATTAGATGCAGACAGTACGCAGCGGACATTAACAGTATTATTTTGTCCTGCGTTTTGTGTCAACATTTGTTCTTTTGTATCATTTTTTCTAATGTTTTTTCATGGTTCTTTGTATAATTTGACTTTTCCCGTTGTGTTTACCTGTATATTTGATTATGTTAATTAAAAATAAAAGGTAAAGCTGTTTATTTTTACATTCTGCTCAAATACATCTGTACATACAAATCTGGTACAGGTCCTTAAAGTTTTCGGAAGACCTTTTGCGTTACATCGCCAACCCTACAGAGATGTTTTATTGGCGATGGAACTACACTGAACAATGGGCTCGTTTGGCAGAGTGTCGTACCGACCACCGGACTCACTGCCGACATAATGGCCGCCCAAGGGTTCTCCATATGTGTGTCCGTGTGTCTGTTACGGCTTTACAAATCCAAATCTCAGTTTAAATGGAGCAGTCATGACGCTCCAGTCTGTAACGCTCCTTTACTATTGATACTTACCATGCAGGGGGTGTTCTATGTGTATCTCTAAGGTGGAATGTTCAGCAGATACAATGGTGACACAATGCACACATTAGCAAACGTCTGTCGTCTGAAAAAAAACACAAAATGTATTCACAGGCTCCTGAAAATGAGCCGTTTAATCACAGCACAGATCATCTCAGCTGTTGTAGTTCCAAGTAAGTTTCTGGTCAGATTGTGTTAAACTGTGGAACTTCACTACAGCATTTCATTTAACCATCTCCACAGACACAAGCAGGCCACATCACTAGGCCAAGTTACAGGTTAGATCTGTGTAGAAGTGGTCCCGCTTACAGTAAGTAATAACCTGTAAATGAATAAATACGAGATATATTTGTTTAATGCCATGCTGTGGAAAATCCCAGGAAAAGCAATGACATCACCATAAGACAAGCAGAAAAGTGACACATCGCACCTTTAAAATAAGGCTTAGATTAAAGTATCTTCTGACAGAGTAGTGCCTGTAGTTAGCGTCAGACCCAAAGGGAATATTGATGAGATATTCCGACTCCAACCAGTACACAAAAGCACGGTGAAAAGAACCTTCTCGCAAATTCACATACACAGCCTTGATATTTTTTTTATTAAAGACGAGTTATAAAAGGGGTTATATTTGTTCAGAATTAGCAAACCATCCAAACGTGAATGCTCAATGCTAAAAAAAAATAAAAATAAAAAAAAAGACAACCAATATCTCACAAATGCGCCCTTTGACTTTCAGTGAGGATTTAGACAGGAGCGCATCCAAAAGCAGAATACAAAATTTCAAGGACTTGTAATGGTTGATTTTTGACAGCAAGGCAAAGGCACGCACCGCAATGAATAGAAGCAGAATTATCAGCTCCGAAATGGTTGTTACCAAGGTGCCAAGATCGTCATTTAACCCTGACTGGAGCAGAAAGACTGAGGGCCGATCTCTGTCCTCATTATCTGTACCATCTCTTCCAACGTCAACATGGTTTCTGTGAAAAGCAGCAGGTTTCTTTTGAATGTGAATAAGCTACACGACATATGCACATACTGTACATACACAAGAAGATGTTTGACGTTTCTTAGTTTGCATTAGAAGATTGTGTTAATATATAAGCGTATTTATGTCGTCTGTTTCCATCTTTTCATCTAGCCTAATGTTAAAAGTAAGTAATGACCGAAAGGACAAGATCGCGGATACAAGCGGCTGAAATGAGTTTCCTCTGCAGAGTGGCTGGGCGCTCCCTTAGAAATAGGGTGAGGAGCTCAGTCACATGAGAGGAGCTTGGAGTAAAGCTGCTGCTCCTCCACGTCGAGAGGAGCAGCTGAGGTGGCTCGGGGATCTGTTCTGACTCTGGACGCCTCCCTCAGGAGGTGTTCCGGGCATGTCCCACCGGGAGGAGGCCCTGGGGAAGGCCCAGGACACGCTGGAGGGACTATGTCTCCCGGCTGGCCTGGGAACGCCTTGGGGGAGCTGGAGGAAGTGTCCGGGGTGAAGGAAGTCTGGGAGTCCCTGCTTAGACTGTTGCCCCCGCGACACGGCCCCAGTTAAACGGAAGAAAATGGATGGACGATTTGAAGATTTATGAGATGAACATTTATTGTGCTCAAGCCCGATTATTGTTATAAAATACCGTATGTAAGCCACTAAATGGACTCTAGTTGTGGTACCAGTGATGAGCAGGTGCCAGACCCCTTGAACTCGTACCAGCGTATATAATTATAGGGCTGTCCTGTTCACTCAAGTTCTGTCTTCCACACGGTTATTCTATAAACGGAGACGGCCCTTCTGTTTTACAACCATTAAATTGTCTCCATCTTTACCTCCCCTCATTCACCTCAGCCGGCTACATCTACAACACGAGCAACATGACCAAATAAAAGAAACAAGTTTGCCGACTTTCGATTTAGAAAACTATGGTGCCCAATGGGAGCTGACTCACCGTAAACGTCATCATAACAAAGCTTCTATGACTCCAGCATTCTCCAGCACGCTCAAAAAGTGAGAGATACAGGATGACATTCATACCATACTCCATACAGATGTACAACAACCCACCCTTAACAGATAATACTCCCTACAGCTGTACAAGAACTCACCCTTAAGTAACAGATAAGCCTTCGTTTCTATCAATCGTTTCATCTTTGCACTGTTTCCTTACGACCTCTTGTATATATACTGTATTTATATTACTATATTTGTTTACTTTACTGTACATATTGCCATTTTTTACTGCTACTTATTTACAACATTACCATTTTTTACTTTGTTTTCTCTTTGTTATTGTAATATGTGATGTGTGAGCTGCTGTGTCCAAGTCATTTCCTTTGTCAATCAATAAAGTCTGTCCAAGTCTAAGTCCAAGTCCAAGTCAGCTGCAGATCACGGTAGCGAGCTGCTTTTTTTTTCCGCTTCATTTGTTCCAAAATGGGTATACAACACTGCCGAATCCTACGCGTATCACAGATTAAGAAAATAAAATTAGAGAAGTAAGTAGAGAGCAGTGGGCCTATGCCACTGGCGGTGAAAACGGTTGATCAGCAATACGGAGATAAAGACGCTCAAACGGTTACATGCCGCCATTTTGACATTGATGTCTAATTGTCAGAGTAGTGGCATAAACATTTTTCAAGCTTCCCGCTTCGACTTTTTTTTTTTAATTGTTGGAGTAGCAGCACTTTACTATTTTTCAAACACTCCTCAAACGTTCCTATAGCCTGTTATACTTTGCGCTCCCGTATATCATAAAATGCTTGGGCCGGTGCTCAGAGAATACTTTGGCCACATAGGATATCAGACAGTGGGAAAATGTTCTGATAGCCGTGGGAAACAGTCATGCATTTAAAAAAAAAAAAAAAAAAAAAGGGAGTATAGGCCACCCTTAGGGAAAATATCTCATCTAAAACAGAGGCTGCACTGGCCCTTTGTGCTTCATTCATTTCGTCTTGTAGGTGATCCTGCAGAGAACACCACAGAGTCTAAATAAATAACCAATCAAGTTCACTGCGCAAGCTCAACGAGATGAAAGTCTCGCAGCCCAAAACACATTTGACTACCTACATATGACGATGAAATCTGACTGTATACACCTTAGTCCCCTAAAAAAATTAAATTTAAAAAAAAAAATGACGTGTCAAATAGAGGTACTAAAAAACTTTGGAAAACCAGCACGTCTAAATAGAGGCATGTCCTAAATGAATGGATGTCGGAACAGGCGGCGGACCCTCTCTCAAACATGCACAAATCACTCCAAATAACTCGGGGTGAGTAAATGGTGAGAAGTGTAACTATAACATGTTTAAAAGCTCTGAAAAGTCGATTTTGCAGAATAGATCTGCTTCAGGTAAACACAGTAAACAACCCTCTGGCAAAAAAAAAAAAAAAATCAAATGCACAATGCTAATCATCCTTCTTGTAATATTCAGTGTTAAACGTGTTGGCTTGCAGGAAAGATCATATTAGCTAACAGTTGCACAGGGCAGTTGAGGTGGCCGAACACTTCCTTTGCGAGTCCTTGCATTTTGGGGGTGTCAGTGAGCGTGCATTCCCTGGCACAATTTCCAATAGCGCTCCCCCTCGAGAAGCCAGAGACGGGCTATCACAACAATTACCCTGACAGCTCTTCTCTAAAGTGCTCTTGATTTATTTGATTTAGCCAAGATTAATGGCCCTCCCTCGTAGCAGGTCTGGCTAGTGCCACACAGACCACTGCTCACACAAGTACAGGTGTGTATGCTATGCTAACACGTGTAATGATATTGTAGGAGATGTATGCAGAGGGCCAAACATGCACCTACACACTCACAAATCACTCTGAGCTCTACACAACATTCCACAACACAGATTTATACGGCAATACATTAGCGCTGGGATGATAAGTCCAGACAGGCACTTAGGGAGAGCTGTACCTGGGCAAGTTCAAGACCGCACTTATTGACCTAGAAAGGCTGAAACTTTTATCTGCGAGCACTTTAGAGTAACTTTCAAAGCTAAATCATATCAACTGGAGATTGATGTGAAGTTATTTCTTAGCTACACAGTTAGTTTAGGGTAAGAAATGTGCAGAGGAACAGGAGCCTAACTTACAGGTTATCCGAGATTCACAGAGCCATAGTTACTCTAAATTTAAGTTCTGTTTGGATGTTTTGTTTATTTTAGAAACAAAATAACAGTTAATGTTGAGGATGCTCAGATGTCTCTGTTGCTGAAGCATGACTCTGCTGCTGTGGGGACACCTGGCCTCGGTTTGTGCCAGGGAGCTGTGCATGTGGCGAGGCGACAGTTGCCAGAGCAGCGTTCCGGAGCTCCAGTGTGGTTGGACTGATGCCTGCCCATCTGCCCAGGCTGACAGCTCTCTCTCCCACTACATGTGTCCAGGAGGCAGGATGTGCTATCATGTCCCTGGCACTACTCCCTAACATGTCACGCTGGTGTGGCAGAGCCCGGGGCCCCGGCCTGTGGTGTGGCCACTGCCCTGGACCAGACCGAGAGCCAGACACACGCACCAACACCAACTGCTGACCAACTACCGCGGAGAGAGCATCTTGTCAGGACGGAGCGAGCGTGTTCGGTCAGCGCAGAGGTGGACGAGGCCTAATGGTCATTAACAGCCGCCCTGTGGCAGGACGCAGACTCTGGATCTGTGCTGAGAAGTGCTCACAGGGGTGAATCACTGTACATTACCTTAATATAAAGCAGCTTTTTCCATTTATAATCATGGAGCATAATGCGCAAATGACTAGTAACAGACACCAGTTCCAGGTAGTCATTCATGCTGTTCCAAATTACATTTTGAAATTATTGATTTGACTGTTCAGTCATTCCTGATTTTTTTTTGCTGTTAATCCACTACTGCTGTAGTTCTGGGTAATAAGCAATAAGACTTCCCTTTCCAAAAAGGAGGTTAGAGAAGCATGTCAGGACCCTGGGCTGTAGCAGTCCCATCCCATTAAAGTGCAGAAATGAACATAATAAATGAGGACTTGGCTCCCCGGCCCGTCCAGGCCTGACAATGGGAGCACAAGACGGATCACATGCAGAGCATATTTGGTGTGTCTGGGTGCAGATGGTCCTGGAGGTGTGGGAGGGCCTGGCTGGCTTCAGGGCCCCTCAGGGCACTCACTGTGAGTGGTCATTAACACAGGAGCAGCCCATGCCAGCCACAGACTGCCCGGGCGAGCAGTAGTTAACAGCCACCATGCAGTTAAACAGGGCACTAAACAGGGCCTGCATTCTTGTTCAGGTGCCAAGGCAGTAAAATACACATGAACATCTACAGACACAAGCAGGCCTCATGTTTACACACAGGAAGAAAATATTCACCCACAGCTCATGCAGATTTGAGTTTTATGCTGCATACTTTGAGTGGTTTGACAAGTAATTTGACAAGCCAAACTGTAGTACAATAAACACAAGTCTTTGCATGTGGAGAAATTGTAATTTAACATTTAGAGTCATATTTTTGGTTTGTTTTTGGTAGCCAACTTTTATTCCATTGCTTGTTTTCCTAGTTCTTGTGGCAAAAATGTGGAAAAGGGTCATTTTTATTGTTGCTGTTGGTCTTCCAATGTGTGTTTCAATTCAATGGGAAAAGAACAGCAAATTTGAAAGAAAAGATTTAACCAGCCTTTGATTCTATTGTGGACTGTACAATTCTTGATACCAGATGGCAAAAGGTTCCTATAACTCCTAGCCACAGCACTCTCTTGGGGCTCATATATCCAAATCGTAAGATGATGGAAACTTACCTGCACCATACTGCTCCAGTGCCAAGGAGCCAACACATCATGGAAGACCTTTGGAAGGAAAAAGACATTGTTCCACAGCCATCGGGGAAAGGTGAATTTCTAGTCCACTGCGCCCCATCGCTCACTTTAGCTGAATCTAAGGTTACGGCCGGCGCTGTCTGGCAGTTATCCATACGCAGTGATTCATGGCGTGTGTGCGTGTGTGTGCCTGTGTGCGCGCATGTGTGTGCCTGTGTGCGTGTGTGTGCCTGTGTGCCTGTGTGCGTGTGTGAGCTGTGGACAGGTATGACGGTCTGACCTCTACGTGTTACTGTGGAGATGTGCGCGCCGGCCCAGTGTTGTCTGTCATAACATGGACTGGCTGGGGGCCCCGGGGCCAGAAGAGTGACCAGGCCAATGGGCAGCCAGAAATAATGGAGACTGGCAAGAGGGCAATGAGGGGTCAGTCGGTCAGGGAGAGAGGGGTGTACGGAGAGACACACATGACAGGACTAGCACAGGATGTAAGAATGGAACCACACGGGGACGCTGAACGAACTGGGGAAAACGTCTCATCTCAATTTTTCTGCCAAGCACTGCGATCAGCTTACAGGGTTAAGAAGTAACTCAATACATGTACTGAAAATACATACTCTGAATACTAATTTTGTGTAACTGTAATGTGTTAGTTACTTTTTTCAGAAATCAAAGGTATTACAGTATTTGATGGTGTAAATTTAGGCTTCAAACTGCACAGAATTAGTGAGAAAAATGGACAACTCTGCTCTTGTGGTGAGGCATGTGTGATTTTTCCACCTCCAGTGAGTGACAGTAAAGGCTTTAAAAACAGTGAAAGAAATATAAATCTGTTATTAAAACCGTGTTGCGTATTTACACTATAATTTAAACGCAAGTTGATGTAAAAGTACTCAAGTAAATACAGAATCAGCATACAGAACTCTACATGACATCAGCTGCAAAGTACAAAATGTTCAATTTAGATTAATCTTGGCCCTTGTTTACGTTATGGTTGCTAGGTAACAGTTATGGAATTAACTCTACGTATGTCACATGTCCAACCAGGAAGTGAAAGGATAAACTTAACCAACACGACTGAATTATGGAAAACTACTCACAAATATTAGTAAAAGAGTCTTCTCATCTGAACTGAATCTTATTATGACAAAAACACAGCCAGAAGACTTGATAAAAGGCTGAAATAAAAACTGACAAACCAACTCAAGAATTCCATGTTTGTGCAGATCTAAACTACAGGCTTTGCAGGTTTTACATTGAATAACACCGGATATGTAGCCGTTTGTGGAGGAAATGATGGCACTTTAATTACATCCACTCAAATTGCAGTTCCGATTCGATTGCGATTAATCTTGCAGCTTTAGAACCACACCAAGAGGAGATTCAGTGTGGGGGAGGGAGGAGGGAGAGATAATGATGTGGGGAGCGAGTGGGTCAATGAAAGAACAGACAGTGGAGATAAAAGAGGAGAGGAAGCAGAGGAGCGAGGTGCCTGTACGCCGAGCATTACCTCTTCCAGCCTCTGAAGACGGCACAAATTATGCACAAAGGCGGCCAGGAAAGAGATTTTTCTGTCTGCGCGGACACCTTCAAACCAGAAAAATAAGCCTTACTTCTAACAAGATGGACCACCCAAGCAGCTAAGGCCTGATAATTTTATTTTCTACCTGGATAGAGGCATTCGATTTACCATGATAAAGGGGGTGCCTAATGCTCTTGCTGCGCGTCCTGGAAATACGGATGAAATGAAATGTGATTCGGAAGATTTAATTAAACTTCAGTGAGAATTAAAACTGAACGTGAACATAAATTTAACCAAAATGTACCATCTCTGACCTGCTGATACTCTGCAGTGACTGGGGGTGTTCTACGTGCATCTCTAATGGCGGGATGTTTAGGAGTTACCATGGTGACACAATGCACACAAATACACACAAATACTGAAAATTAAATAAAACGACACAAAATGGATTTAAACAACACATTTTCTGGAGCCTTGTGACTGTAATTTTATGTGTGAGAGACTTGTTTAACAGCACAAATTAGCTGACCTGTTGTAGTTCCAACCAAATGAGTTCTTTCTGGTCAAATTGTGTTAAAATAAAAGGTCAGATTAAAGTCATTTGAGTAACAGAGCTTCAGACAGAGTAGTTGTAAAAGCAACGCAGAAATACCAGTCAAAAGTTTGGCATTTTTTCTTTAAGTTTACCGCTTTCTGCATTCTACATACATGCATACAGCAAGATATTTGGAATTTTGCAGCAATGGAAAAAAGGGGAATAAATTTTATATTAAATCCTCACTCTACCCACCCTTTACTTTGTGGACAGCGCTGCAAAACCTTGGCCTTCCCTCAGTGAGCTTCATGATGAATTCACATTAAATAGTTTTCACTTCACAGCTGTTCTTGTCAGGGTCAGGAAATGCCAAAACCTCACAGCTGTTCTTGTCAGGGTCAGGAAATGCAGGGTTCAAAGCAAAGTCTGGTTTATACTTTCTATTTCCATGGAATCAGGCAGGTGACGCGCAACCTCCAGAAAGTTTAACCCAGACCTCCCAGATCACAACTGCTACTGTTCAACCTAATAATCCAAGTATACATTTGTCTAGTGGAGTGAAAAGCAAATGGAAAACTATCAACACAAGTACTTTTTCCTTTGTGATACTGACCCTAATCCCCATCATGTCCGTTTGTTTTGAATCCTGCTTTATCTGTTGGTCGGTGCGACGCTGGAGCCTGCAGAGACCTGGACGCCTGCATTCACTTAGGCAGCCTTGGCCGGCAATTAAAGTCCTGGATTAAGAGTGATTGCATTTTGTGTCCTGAGGAGGCGCTGCTTGCCATCTTGAGAGGTCTCATTAACATGGCTGCCGCGAGCATTGCCACGGGCCGTTAAAAAATAATGGAGACATTATCAACCTTAATGTCCTGTACCTGGAGTGGGTAAGATTTTATAATCACTATTGTAATGGGCCACAGGCTGCCAGTTGTGCGAAAGGGAGAGGTTGGCTGGCGATAACCCCCTTTTTTGGAGCGGACGGCGTGTGTGTCTGTGTGTGTGTGTGTGTATTCTTGATCCTTCTTTCCACGTGGGAAGACATAGCAGCTGGATTTCATTAATTGAGTGCTGGCAGCGTCGTGCTCCAGTGGCCGGGGTGAGACTCAGAGCTGGGTTTGGTCTGTCTCTCTCTCTCTCCTCGATATCATCTTCCAACCATAACTACAAATAATTATTCACTCAAATCCATTACCGGGGGTCAATCAAGTTCCCCAATCAGTTCTAAAGTCCAATTACTGGCGCCAAGGCCTGATTCGAGCCTTCCTGCACACGAAGGACTGGCCCACAGGCTGCCCAGTAAATTACACAACGCAAACAGAAAGCGTGTGGGAGTGGGAGAGTAGAGACGAGCTTCCTCAGGTGGGTAATAAAGGCGAGGTACACGGCAGTCTCCCTGGGGCGTTCTGACCGTACCAGCTAGCTAGACCGCGCTGGGTTAAATAGAATTAGCCCATGCAATGAGACGCGAGGAGAATGCCAAACTGAAGCTCCACTGGCTGTGTATTAACGCCCAGCTCAGTGGTTGATGTAATAAGAAACATCGCTCTCAGGGTCGAGTCCTAATAGAGACTCAGCTTAGTGACCACTGCACATAACATAAGGTGCGTTGTGACAGTCGTACGTGTAGATTTTAAAGGGCCCATATTACGCTACTGTCTGATCTACGTTATAATGTTGTTTCCTCATCGCAAACAGACCTGGAGTTGTGTTTTGTTGCATTCGCGCATGTTTAACACACAAATCCTGCATATTTAGGCTGAGTTCTCCTCTCAAACCCGAAAACACTCCTTGTTCCACCTTGTGATGTCATGTAGTAATACAGGAAGTGGCCCATTGTGTTTTTAAACCCCACACACCTTCACTAGAATCATTTGGCTCATTTCAGCCCTGGAATTGCCAATCTCTGCTGAACAGGTAGAAGGTAGCTGTAACTTGAAAACTACCACTTCATGACATCACAAGGTGGAACAGAGCATTTTGAGCTTTGGAGATGTAGACAGACTAATAATAAAGGATTACTCAAACATAGGTAACAACATTATAGCTAACAAGAGTCAATTTTGTGTAATATAGGACAGTTAAAGTTCTATTTGTTTCAAATTCCACTAGGTCTGTACGCCTCTCCACAGATCTGACCTCCAACTTGGTGTGGTGGACAAGTTTTATGCAATACTGTAGAACAAGACAAAGCAATAACATGGAGACTAGCAGGCGGCAGACCCTGCACTAGAAAAGTTACATAAAGCACCAAATTATAACTACCAGAATATATTGCTACCTCATCAAAACAAATGGGGAAAATCGCTCCTTTTCCCATGTACGTACCCCAATTACCCAGCCTGTCCTGAACGGCAAGCAAACAAAGTGATCCTGCAGCCTGCACAGAGCGGCTCTCACACTCTCACCTGTCGTTACACACAGACGCCACAGCGGCCGGCGGAGAGCGAGGAGCCAGCCAACAAGGCAAAGCACGTGTGTGACAGGAGAGATGTACAAGACCTGGAGGAGGTGAGCACCGGGCAGACGTGTGTGTTTAAGAGAAGAGCGACAGGAACGAGGGAGAGAGGGAGAGATGGAGGGAGGGTGAGAAGAGCAAACAGAGCGGTAGTGCATGACCGCCTGTCTCACACACACACACACACACACGTACACACACACACACACATGTACAGAATGGACTGGACTGTGGGGGTCCTGGATGACATTTCCTTCACTGTCAGGATTCCCTCGTGCTCTGATCTGAACAGAGACAAACCAAAATGCACCTCAAACTAAAACCAGTGAAGACCAAAAGTAAAAAGAGTATTCTGGAATCTTTGGGGCATTAATAGCTTTTCGATATGGAGTACTGTCCATGTGTCCTTCGGCAAGACAAGTGTGTAAAAAGCCTTGACAACTGCTACAAATATAATAGTTTTATATGGTGCTTTTTTCCAGGACCTCGGATCAGGTTTTACTCATTCACTCCCCTGTATTCAGTGGTGGGAAGTTTCTTCTGTAGCTACAGCTGCCCTGGGGCACACTGACAGAAGCAAAGCTGCCAATCTGAGCTGGTCCCACGACCGCCAGTCACTCACACACCACGTTAGGCAAGATGGGTGAAGCGTTAGTGTTAAGCCCAAGGACACACGTTATTGTAACTACATGTTCAATTCCCATTGTTTTACTGTAGTATTGATCATTCCTGAGGTCATTTTTGCCGATTTTCAAATGCACTGGGACGAATGAGGAAAAGCAATGTGGAAGTTCATTTTAATAGAAAAAAAGGGCGCACCTTAGTGGCATGGGGGCTGAGTGACTATCGCTCATGCATCACCCGGGCCTTTCTGTGTGGAGTTTGCATGTTCTCCCCATGTTTGGGTGGTTTCCTCTGGGCATTCCTGTTTCCCCCAACCCCAAAAACATCCATAATAAAATCCTCAGGCTAAGGTAGTCCTGACCACCATCAAGGTCATGGAGCTGGGTCCCCAAGTGACTCTGCTGCGCCCAGTGCTTCTGAGGAGATTCCCCAGTGGCACTGAAATGCAGAAGTCAAATTTCCCTGCGAGAACAATACAGTTAACTTCTCCACTGCCTGAAAATTCGGACTTAATTGCAATACTGCTGAATCACTAAACCATGTTCTCTATACCACAGGTTTGGCTTATAGTGGAAGTTAGTCTTTGTCTCTGCATTACTCTCGCAAATATTTTTCTCCAAACATATTACACTGGATAAATACATCGTCAGCAGTACCTTTTTACCTGGGTAACTGACTTCTTAGGATTGGCCAAAGCTTTTATTCCGATCCTCAATAAAATTCATGAAAATAAAACCTGAACGAAATCTTAAAACTTGATAAAACTTGAGAGCCACTTCTTCAAAATCCCATTGACGTTATTCCTTGAGTCAGATTCCTACTGTGCATTGTATTACAAGTATTACGTAATGTCCGACTCTAAGCCTCCCGTGCTACAAAACCATTACTTTGTTGTCTTCCACTCTCCGTGTTGCATTGTTGAAGCCCCTCGGTCCAGACTTTGAGGTTTTGAGGAGGAAAAGGCAGATTTTTGGAGCTGCAATAACAAGCGAATGAAGGCATTTTGTTTTGTCCAGAGCCAGGAAAGCAGTTTGACTTCAGACTGCTGACACAAAGAAAGCCTCTCAGCCTAAGCCCCACTATTAAACATGAGCACTGAAGAACCCCTCACAGCCCCATCAAAGAGCCGGTCTCTGTCCTCTGCTTACAATGAGCATATCTGGACAAATGCTAAACACATGTGGATCAGACTGTTGTTTAGGCGAAAATGGCTGACCAGATCCAGAAGCATTTGAGTTAAAATACATATGACGCTACCACAGAGTACTCACTGAAACATAATAGTTAAAGGGCCTATACTACTCCATTTTCTCATCTGTGTTACGTTTCCTCATCAAAACATGTGCAGAGTTGTGTTTTGTTTCATTTACACATGTTTAACACACAAATCCTGCATATTTAGGCTGAGTTTTTCTCTCAAACAGAAAACACTCCACCGTGTTTGAATCATTTGGAACATTTCGGCCCTGGAATTGCCGATCTCTCCTGGATTAAAGGTAAAAAGTCGCTGCTAACTTGAAAACTAACACTTCATGACATCACAAGGTGGAACAGAGCATTTTGAACTTAGGAGATATAGACAGACTAATAATAAACAGTTACTCAAACGTGTGAATGAAACAAAACAACTCCAGGTCTGTTTTTGAAGAGGAAACAACATTATAACATGGCTCAAAACTCACAAGAGTCAATTTTGCATAATCTAGGACCTTTAACATAATTATATTGAAGATTTTGCATAAAAGATACAAGTTTATAATTGTACAATCCCATAACTGTAACCTAGAAACAATAATGTAAACAAAGGCTAAACTGCACAAACGGATAATAATGAATGTTTAAATTGACAGTTTTCAGCGTACTTTTCTTGCAGCATACTTTTACTCCTACTTGAGTCATTTTTTTTAATTGAAGTAACAGTACTCTTACTTCAGTAAACGTTTTGGCTACTCTTCCCACTGTGAGCAAGTCTACAAGTGACAAAAGCTTTATTTGGACTTGAACATTTGTGTTTCTTGCACTGCTCCTTCAGATATAATGTAGTTTTGCCAATTTGTGCGTCCATTCCTTGATAATACGAGCTTTGGTGCATCATTTAATAATTTGTCCTTCCAAATACATTAGCTTTAAATTATAAATCAGATGTTGTGTGCAGACAGCTACTTTTACTTGATAGTAGTTTTCCCAAATACTTTAATTTCTTGGACCACTACTTTATACTTCTACTCGAGTAATATTTTGCAGTAATGCTACTCTGCTACAATATTTGGCTTGTCTACCACCTCTGTCTATGAATATGTGTGTATATATGTGTGTATGTATGTGTATGTGTGTGTGTGCGTTCTCAAAGTGTCCACAGAGCTGTAGGACTCCCTGTTCCCTGTGTGGAGCCAGACCAGTGGAGTGTGTATGGGGCAGTGTCAGCATGATGGAGGTGGGGGGTGTTACTCACGGCTAATGAATCCATCTGCATTCAGGGGCTGTGCTCCTCTCCAGACAGGGCCAAACACACAGTGGCCCCGCTGCCACACTGCTCGCACTATAGGTACATTAGGTATCATGAGGAAAGGTCCTATAGTACACCAAATTGACTCTTGTGAGCTTTGAGTTATGTTAAAATGTTGTTATATGCACGGCTAAACAGAAGCGCTTTGAGCCTGGACATTGTGGGAGTAGAGGCCTGTCTCACATCTAAAGCAGGACTACACGGGCAGGACTACACGGGCAGGACTACACGGGCAGGACTACACGGGCAGGACTACACGGGCAGGACTACACGGGCAGGACTACACGGGCAGGACTACACGGGCAGGACTAGGCCTGGCTCGCATCTTCAGGAAGACTGTTCCAGATATTAGCTACATGAAACTGAAATGCTGATTCCCCATGGACTAAAGCAGGACTAAAGCAGGACTACACCAGGACTAAAGCAGGACTACACCAGGACTAAAGCAGGACTACAGCAGGACTACAGCAGGACTACAGCAGGACTACAGCAGGGTGAGATGGTTCATGTGGCACTAACATGTCAGAGATGTACTTTGGTGCTAGTCTATGGAGAGACTTGTACACAAACAGAGGCTCTTAAAAGTCTATTCTCTGAACCACAGGGGGCAGTGCTGAGACCTGAGACCAGGACTTATGTGCTCGGACTTCCTGATTCGAGTCAGGACCCGAGCTGCAGAGTTCTGGATGTACTGCAGCTGTCTCACAGTGAACAGCAGTTACAGAAGTCTAACCCTGTCATTGGTCCCCACAGATTTTACGGGGGTCCCCTAGGGTTTCTATAAGGGGTATAGAATAGATTGTATGAATTCACGATTATATTATATTTTAACTGAGTCTGTATTAAGTATTTTTTAAATCATTACTGTTTTGTAACATCTTTATTGACCAGAAAATAACTATATTCCCATTGTAAGACGGTATCTTATCAGGTAGGAGAATGAGGAGGGCATCACAGGTAAAATATGGGTCACTGGGAGAAGAATGTTAGGAGACAAACGCTCTGGTTTACATAGTTTACCTCTGAAGGGGAGAAGAGGGGCACTTACTTGTCCACAGCACCACAGGTCCAGCAGAGTAGCCCAACATCATGTCAGAGCCGTACGGGCACTCACAGGGTCACCATCCAGACTCCTGGGCAGATACCACCTTCCTGTCATCCTGTTCATCTGGCTCTTTTCCTCGTGGCTCCAGGCTCCTCTCTGGCTCTTCCAACTCCATCACTCCTCACATGACCCGGTCTTTGCTTCATTTTCCTTCTCTGTTCCTTCCTCTCTCCTCAGTGGCAAAATGTCCTCCTTTTAAAATCTCTCTCTGATTGGTTAAAAAAACCCACCAGGTGTAGTGAATCAGGTAGTTCAAAACAGGAAGTAAAAGCACAAAGCTCACACACAGTAAAAGCAGTTTCACAATAAAAGCACAGTTAAATTCACTTTCACAAGAGGGTTTATGGTCAGTATCTGTAACTGGACCCATCCACAAGAAAGAAAAATGGCACAAAGACCAACATGTTCTCTGTAAACATAAATAAGAAGGGAAATTCAAAGAAGGGAAATTCAAGACGTCATTGTTTTCAGTTGAAAGAACTTTAAACCCTAAGGCAAATTTGTGGAGCAGCTCCCAAACAAATAATAAGATTTAACATTTGTAGATCATAAGTTTGGATATTACTTATTGAAATAAAAGACATATTGTGTTTGTTTCTGCTGTATAGTTACAATCTTGGACATTTTAAATCACAATATTCATCTAAAACGACTCAATTAAAGAAACAAATCCACTTTAGAAAACTGTGGCGACCAATAGGAGCTGAAATCACCGTAAACGGCATCACAACAAAGAGCCGTGCAGTTTTTAGCACCTCCAGTGGATAACTGCCCATCACATTAGCAAAAAGCAGATTTATTTTTTCATTTTTTACCAAAGTGACTACGAATTCTACGTGTATCACCGATTAGAAACATAAAATTGGAGAAAGTAAGTACAGATCAGTGGGTGGTGGAGAAAACAGGCAAATAAGTGATTAAAGATTGCTCAAACATGCACAAATCAGTCCAAATACAACTTCAGGTCAATAAATGAGAAGGGAAAACAACTATAACACGGTGAAAAGCTCTAAAAAGTCAATTTTTTGCTTTAAAAAACTGTGAATCTCCCATAGAGTTGTACAGGCCCCTGCCCTCCATCTGAAATCATGACAACATCAAAATGTACAATGTGACAGCAACAAAATTCTCTTAAAATTTTTATTCAGTGTTTTTCCAATGCATGTTTTGACATTTTGAGCTTCCAGACCTCTATATTCAAGTCTTTAACCTGCATTTTCTCTCTTTTTTCAAAATTGCCACAGGCGTTCACTACATAAATCACCTGTGCTCCGTTCTGCAACCCTTTGGGGAATTCTAAGTTTGACCCTCAAAATCTGCTGTAGTTTGTAGAATGCGCCGTTATACACCGCAATGATTAATTTCCATGGAAGACAGATCAGTTATTTCACATTATACCAGATGTCACGAAAACATCTTCTCTTCTGTACGACCTATAGCTTGAAAATAATCATTGCATCCAGAGTGTAACCTATAGGCGTTATCCTTGGTCATGTGCTCCATACTGATCCCTGCACAGTGATGTAGTACAGTGGAGCTCACATCGGAACAGCGTGTGCTCTGGCGGAGTGGCAGCTGCTGACGTCCTCACCTCTGCGTGACCTGGCACCCTGGGCGACCTCGGTGAAGAATGGGCGCCGGGCGGGAGGGGCAGGAGGAGACGCCAGAGAGGGAGGGGGTCATCAGGGTAATGGAGTAACGGCGCAAGCAGCCACAGGGAGACCTCTAGTGGGGGGAAACAGGACTGCAGCGATGTCAGGTTGTAATTATGATTTAAGGGTGTGTGTAATATAAATTCATTTGTGGCTTCATTGTACTTTTCTTGTTTAATTGTCTGATAGTTAAAGCTGTTGGAGTAGCCAAACTGGGATTTAAAAAGATGGCATTTTATTACGTTCCTATAAAATTTGAGTACGTCTGAGATGCACTGTTAAATTTGATTAATCACCGGGTACATTTTAAGTTGAGTGGCAGTTACATAGAAATCTGCAGCGGTTCTGAAAATATTCGGGGATTTTATTAAAGGGCCTATGTTACACTATTTTCCGATCTTCCTCATCACAAACAGACCTGGAGTTGTGTTTTGTTTCATTCACACATGTTTAACACACAAATCTCACATATTTAGGCTGAGTTCTTGCTCCACTGTGTTTTTAAACTACATACACTTTCACTAGCTTTAAAACATGGCTAAAATCTCAAATCTCATCATTCATTTTGTACAATATAGGACCTTTTAGGATGGATATTTGCATTTTTGAGCTCCTTTGTTGTGATGTAATCTTCAGTTTGTGTGAATAAGATAAAATGTAATGGTTTGGGTAGTAATCAATGGATACAGATAGTGTTAATGATCATAAATAAAACATAAAAAAGTAATTACAGTTCAATACAATACTTAAAAAACACCCATGCACACACAAAGTGCAGCATTTCCTGTTTTACCACACTGCATCATCCATCATCAAGGTGGAGCATTTTCTGTTTGAGAGCCTAAACATGCAGGGTTTGTGCGTTAAACATGCGCAAATGACATAAAACACAACTCCAGTATGTTTGTGATGAGGAAACAACATTATAAGTGATCAGAAAATAGCGTAATATGGGCCCTTTAAGTCAATTTGTAGATGAATAATTGAGAAGCTATCCTGTAGTGACATTTGGAGACTACAGGTGCAAAAACAAATGCCACCATCCGTGTTCGGAGAGGTTACATTAATCACTGACCATTCTTCATCTCAAGTGCAAACAAGAGAGAGGGGAGCAGTGGCAGGTTTAATATTCAACACTTGTCCGATAAAGATCATTCTCTTAATACATTATCCCACTCTGAATATAATACACTCAGACATTCAGATGTGCCGTTCAGTGTGTTCCAATTTGTCTGCTATCAGGCCGGGTGAAAATCATGATAGTCAATTCATTTTCTTCCATGTCATGTAGCGATCTGTGTGAATATGGGCCGTAGACGGGGTTGACTGAAACGTACAATGACAAAAATGCATTCACGACATACTGTACAAATGTTATTAGGTTCTTTTTTCACACCAAGAGTTTGTTTTGACAGAGACAAAAACCTGTACAAATCAACTGACCGGACAAACTCTTGGTCTGAAAAAAGAACCTAATAACATACATTATCGGAAGACCAAATGAACCTCATTGGACTAGACTGTATAAAGAAGTGGACTAGGGGAGTGTGACGTCAAATGAAGCTCATCGAGGCTAGCAGTTATTTGAAAATGATGGAGTCTGACCCATAGGAGTTGTGGGTGGGGAGAAGGGTCTGTATTTGAGCTTAAAGCAGAATTAAACAGAAAATTACTTAATTATAATATGACTGTTACAAAAATAGCTTACAGTTCAATTTTCTTTTCATATCATGATTTTGCCTAGCTTTGATGTGAGCTACTGTGTCCAAATTATTTCCCTTGTGGATCAATAAAGTTTGTCTAAGTTTTAATGTTAGCAACCATTTTTCATGTATTTAAAAAGCCTATATTGCAGCCTATATATTTTCTGATCTATGTTCTAACGTTGTTTCCTCGTCACAAACAGACCTTGAGTTGTGTTTTGTTTCATTCACACACGTTTAACACACAAACCCTGTGTATTCAGGTTGGGTTCTTCTCTCAAACTGAAAACACTGTGGATAATTTCAGCCCTGGAATTGCCAATCTCTACTAAACAAAGGCTGTAGGTGAAAACTACCGCTTCATGACATCACAAGGTGGAACAGGGCATTTTGAGCTTTGGAGATGTAAACAGACTAATAAACCAGGATTACTCAAACAGGAGTGAATGAATGAAACAAAACACAACTCTGGGTATGTTTTTGAGGAGGTAACAGCTTTATAAACATGACTTAAATCTCACAAGAGTCAATTTTGCGTGACATAGGACCTTTAAATTATATTAAAAAAGCACCTGTGTATCATAGTATCACAACAGTCATTGTTCATTATGAGTAGCTTTAATGTTTTGGAGTTTGTTGCGAATCTTAACCCAATAAATGAATGTTTTATGAAACTGTTTACCACACTGAGACTCCATTAACAGAGGTAACTTAAAATTACAATATTTCTTTTCATGCCTATACATAAAACAACAGAGGTAATGTTTGTTAGGTGATTCTTCCATCCATTTTTCCAACATGGTCCTTGTTAATCGGAATATTGTGTCCAGTCCAGGATTGTTCCAGTGGAATTTCAAAAACCTATAAAGATCCGTATCTGTCCTTATCCTGAGATGTCCGTTCATACACTACCAGTCAAAGGTTTGGACGCACCCTCTCATGTATGTATGTAGTAACAAAAAGTTAAATAACTAAATCTTTTTATATCCACATCCTCAAAGTATCCACCCTTTGCTACGTTGGCAGCGTTGCAAACTCTTCTCTCATTGAGCTTCTTGATGAACTCTCCTGAAATGGTTTTCACTTCACAGTCGTGCTTTGTCAGGGTCAAGAAATGTCAAAAGTGCAAAGCAGTGATCAAAGCAAAGGGTGGATATTTACAAAAATCTAAACTCTGGAAGAAGTTTTGAGTTAATTTGACTTCATTTTTGTTTATTACATTCCATTCATAGTTTTGATGCCTTCAGTGAGAATCTACAACGTAAATAATCATAGAAAAAAAGAAGAAACACGCATGAAAACGTGTCAGAACTTTTAACTGGTAGTGTAGCTCAACCTCCACCAACATGGACTCCTACGACGATGCGAAGGCTTTAAGCAGCAGATCGGCGGCCAGTCCCGGAGAGATGGCGCCTCTGGTGACCCTCTCCTCCAGACGGGGCAGGGCCTCTCTCACGGCAGGGTGCGTCTGGAAGTGGGACAGTACGTTTTCTTGGATAAGGTTCCACATCCAGACCCTCTGCTGGGCCTGTCTCCGGGCCTGGAGCTCCCCACTGGACAACATGGTGTCTCTGTACAGCTCCATCTTGGCCCACACCTCCGGGATGCCCTCGTTGGTGTAAGAGGAGGCACGCACCACCTGGAGAAGGAAAAGAGAATTAAAGTGAGACTAAACAGCTGAGGTTTAGGCTTTGGTTTTCAGATTTAAGAATGTGATGATGTCCTACTTCCAGACAAGGGGCAAGAGACAGATTCATTAATTACATCATATTTTATCACTGTATTACAACAAAATCAGCATTTTAACAATATTCATTTTAGGCGCCCCCATCTGTATTAAATATTATTGGCCTATAGAATGTTGTGATCTCATCTGAAACCGGCATTTCTTGACCCAGACAAGGCACAGCTGTGAAGTGAAAACCATTTCAGGAGACTTTAATCAGGAAGTTCACTGAGAGAAGGTCAAGGGTTTGCAGCAATGACAAAGCAAAGGGTGGATACTGTGAGAATTTGAATCTAAAATATAAAAATATTTACAAATAAAGGTTCTTTTTAACAGACCAGTGTGTTGTTTACATGCACTTGTGTCATAATAGATAGATAGATAGATAGATAGATAGATAGATAGATAGATAGACTTTATTATCCCAAATGAAATTCATTTTTTATAACATATGTCAAGGTATGTGCAAACAACACACTGCTCTGTTAAAAAGAACCTTTATTCCATACTCTTCACTTCAGTGTTGATTTTATGATGATTATTTAGGTTTTATTTGCTTGAACTGTGATTTTAATGCCTTTCTTATTCTGTAAAGCACTTTGAATTACTGTGTGTACGAATTGCCTTGCTTTGTCTTATTTGGAAATCATTTTGGAAGACCAAAATGAACCTCTTTAAAGTAAAAAAAAAAAAAAAAAATCCATATGTATGTAAAATGTAGAAAGTGGTAAACAAAGAAAAAAATGAGATTGTGTGCTCAAACGTTCGACTTGTACTGTATATATAGTGTGTATATAGTGTAAATAGTGTATATATAGTCATATAGTCCAGAATATTTTGAGTTTGACAGTACGACATGTCAGTATTTACATGTTTAGTAACAAGAACTGCTCTTTGGACTGATAGGACGAAGTCTGAATACGTGTGTGTGGGGCCCCATAACTTCCGACTGGTAAAAGTTTAATTAAATTACACATATCATTTATATCAACATAATTTGACATCAGCTGGCAATTGGCAGAGTTGGATGTGACAGCCTGGTAAATACTCCAGGGCTGTGATCAACGGCCAATTAGAGTGGCTCTAATAGCATCATTAAGTTAATCATTTTACAAGGTCTGTGCGCGAGCCTGGTCCACAAACAGGAAGAGCAACTTTGCAAACCAACTCCGCAATAACACAATCACATTATGGAAACTTACAACCTGTTAGCAGAGTGATTAGTTAAGACTGTTTACTCTGTAGGTTATTCTGACTGAAGACTGACATTTTAATTGCCAAAAAAAAAAGCTGTTATGAAGGATTTAGTTGTGGTTACGTGATATCAACGACCTGAGGGAAAAAAAACAAACATTTATCGAGGATGTCACTTTATTAAATGCTGATTTGGAGTATGTGTGCAGGCTTTGGGTTGCTTTCTACTTGAAAAAAAACAAAAAAACAAAAAAAAACGATTTGTTAATTAGTCCCTAGTTTGCAGTGACCTTACGCTGGGGGTGTTCTGCGTGTATATCTATGGTGGGATGTTCATAAGTTACCACAGTGACATAATGCACACAAAAACACATTTTCAGGAGCTCATTTCAGTCATCAGTTTTTCAGCGATCACATTTTCAGTGATCAATACAAGAATTCCTGGTTCTCTTTAGGAGTTTAATTTTTAATTTGATACGAATTTTGTGAGAGATTCGTTTTACAGCAGAAATCATCTCATCTGTTGTAGTTCCAACTAAGTCAGCTCTTTACGTATGGTCAGATTGTGTTAAAAAAGCAAAGCTCAGAAGTCTAACAGTCAGACAGAGCAGAGCCTCTAGTTAGCATCACACCCCCAGGCAGCAACGTATAAATTGTTGTACGGTACACACATAAAACATAAAATAGTAACATTTTCTCTTAAATACAGCTTTGTGATGGTTGTAAAACTGTCTAAAATAATAATGAGTAACTAAGTATAGTGACAGGTCTTCACATCTGTAATGTTCTATAGTCTGTGAATGAGAAGAGCAATTTAAATACAGTCACAGATGAAAGAAACAAACCTTTTTGATGGTAAACTGTTAAGAATTATTAAAAAATACAAAATGGTCCCACAATCACAACAATTAAGAACCATTGTATGTTAATTTTGTGCGCAAACTGCCCCTTATTCATGCCAAAACTGGGATTAAGACGGGGTCAGCCGTGGGCGCAGACGTTGGTATGCAGAAGTGACGGGCAGGAGCAGCAGAGAGCACAGCTAAGATAAATCTACACGGACTGCCAGAGCCACCTCTCAGCCTTAATGCAAGTGCGCCGGCTTCTAATCAGGAAAATGCATGACACAGCAGCCGGCCGAGTGTAGAGGCTGGCGTTGGCAGTCCTGGTGGTGGTGGTGGAGGGAGGGAGGGCGGTCTGGAGGTCTGGAGGGGGCGGGGACAGGGGGTGTTGCCCTGGCAGCGTGCCCAGTAGGCAGATGCTGCAATGGGCCGCGGAAACAAAGGGACAAGGCCAAGCGGGGGGTGAGCTGGGCCGTGTGGGGAGGGAGGGGTGAGAGACTGCGGTACTCAAAGCATGGCGCCATGACATCACCGGCACCTTCATCACCGTCATCGTCCTCCTCCTCCTCCCCCTGGTCCGGGTCAGATGCCCTTTCAGTGGGACATCTTGTTCAAGTTTAAAGAGGTGTACTGCTGCTGTGAGCCTGTCCATTGTCCCGGGCCAGACTTATGTGGCTATTACTGCAGGCAGAATGTGTGAGAGTTTAAGGTTCATTATTTTCAACAGGCCTGTACAGAACTGAAATAATGAAAACATTTTTAAAAGGTCCTGTATTACACAAAAGTGACTATTGTGAAAAAACTGACTGGGTAAAAATAGTAGTAGTAGTAGTAGTAGTAGTAGTAAAATCACAAATATACTAATCTTAAAGGTGCACTATGTAACTTTGGTTCTGTCACCTGCTTGTTTTTATGGATATGGCGTAGCTCTCCCTGGAATGTTCCACAGTATGACATTAAACAGATGCATCTTACATTTGTTCAAAGGTGGTTTTATAGCTCAAAAATACCTAAAAAACAAACAAAAAAACCAGGCATTCTGACTGTGAGCGCGGTCGCTAATCTAAAGATCTGACCTGTAACTTGGTCTGGTTTGGTCTCTGTGATGATAGAAAAGTTTAATGCCATACTGTGAAACATTCCAGACAAAGCAATAACATTTCCATGGAGAAAAGCATTTGATGGATCCTTCAGAAAAGTAACACAATGCAGCTTTAACTGTGTTTTTGTCAAATGACGTGTAAGGTGTCACAAATAAAGGGGGCAGATAACATAAAATTACTCTTTTTTCTGCTCCCTTTCATTCATTTCTTGTAATGTTATGAGTGTTATGACTGTTGATGTCTTTTTATACTTTATGAATGAAACACACAAACAAATAATAAAAATATTAATAATAATAAAGCAACCGGGAATGTTCCACAATATGTTATGCAAATCTACATTGGGTTTTGAATTAAAAATTATTAACATTTATTGTTTTTAAATTTTTTACCAACAACAAACACCTGCACACATACTACTTTTTTTTTAATGAATCTGGATGAACCCAGGACTAAACCTGGTCTGGGTCTGGGTCTGGTCTGGGGTCTTGCTGGTCTCCTGGACTCTCTCCGCTGTGGAGTCCTCTATTCTTTGAGCTTCAGCTGAGCCTCGGCATCACAGAGGGACGTCCAGAAGAACTCGCCTGGGCACTGGACTCATTTAAACGGTCCCGAGCGCTGTACCACCTCCGCAGGTTTCTGGGGTCTCAAACTCCTCCCACAGCTCGTCCGTGGCCTTCATCATGACCTTCTCCATCAGCTCCAAGGACACGGACGGGACACTGGGGGCAGAGAAGCAGCTCTGAGCCACCAAACATTAAGTTTTCTTCTTGGCTCTTCGTTTCTGCTCCTCGCTCTGTGGGTCTTCCTCGGTCTTCTAGTTGTATTTATAGACTCTGGGGTTGCAGCCAAACATCTCGTCAGTGGAGAAAGTTGTAGTGTTGCAGAGAAGTTGCAGTGAAGGTGATGGACAAAGGACTTATGTTGGGAACTATTTAACCTTGAGCTGATCACAACTTTTTCATAGAGATGAATGGGCCCCAAGGTGAATGATGCTCTTCAGCAGGTGTTGGACAAGTGTCACCTCCAGTCTCCTCCTCCTGCTCCTTCTCTGGACCACCACCTGATCTCTCCACTTCTCTTTGCTCTTCCTTTTCTTCCTCAATCTCTTCTTCATCAGATCCAGTTTCCTTTTTCCTCTTGTCCACTGCTGCTGATCTAGTTCTTTCTCAGAGGAGCCGCCTGACCCAGTTTGGTGCTCCCCCTCCTGCAACTTTTCAGTTCTGTCCTCTCCCTGGCTTTTCTCCTCCAGCTCTGGACCTGTTCTGGTGATTCTCATCTGTTCATCAGCCTCTTCAGAGCCAGACTCATAGCTCTGTCTAAAGCCTCCACATCTCCAGGTTTAGGAGGGAGGGGGCACTTAGTAACGCTGTCAATCAAACGCAACCTCAGGGAAAGAAGGCGCCTAATTTGTCAGTTATTAAGATAAGATAAGATAAGATAATCCTTTATTTGTCCCACAATGGGGAAATTAATATGGGATATTAATGTCCATATCTTGATTTAGGGACAAAATAGTGGAATAAAACCACCAGGATCATGTAGAGCGGGTTAACACAAACATTTTAAGAGAGAGGGGTGACAGTTTTTCAATGTAAAGTGAATTAAAGTTACATAAGCTAATACTTCCACATAAGCACTCCCCACACAGTATCTCTGGTCCCAGCGTAGGAATGCTGCAGTTGCTGAAGCCCCACCCACTGCCGTACGTCACTGTGATGAAAGGACACCAGATTAGACCATCTGCGCTCCTGACCTCGCTGCCCTGACCCCTGTGACCCCTGTGACCTACGGACTTCATCCTCCTGCCTCCACTGCACGCACTTACATTCACTTCATTTATTTGTATACGGGATGGACTATACGCAGAGAGAACTGTCCAGCTCCTGACGTCTGTGGTGTGTCCTGGGAGTAAATCCTTGTGTGTTTTTTCCCGTGGCTGCTGTCATGGCGAAAAGGGGTCAGAGGTCAGAGGGTTTGTTACATAACCTTTCTGAGTTTTTGAGATACAGGAGTTGAATTTATAACTGGCAACCCTAAAAAATGGGGTCTGGAAACGTATTTATTATCATGTCGAACCATAATATAGAAATGGAAGTGAATAAGAACAAATTATACAGGTGGAAATTCAGTTAATAGGTAAAGTACATTGTGTTTTTCTTTCTTTCTTTGTACATTTTATATACAAATGGAAGATTTCAAACATATGATCCAAAATGTGTAGAATTATGTAGCAAAGAAAAAAATAAGCATTCAAATTCTTCAAAGTATCCACCCTTTGTTTTGTTGACAGTGCTGCAAACCTTTGGCCTTCTCTCAGTGAGCTTGTTGATGACATCTCCTGAAATGGTTTTCACTTCACATCTGTGGCATGTCAGGGTCAAGAAACGCCAACAGTGTAAAGCAGTGATCAAAACAAAAAGTGGCTATTTTTAAACATCTAAAATCTAAAACAAATTGGGTTAATTGGAGTTTGTTTATTACTTCTCCATGTTTTCATACCTTCACTGAGAATCTAGTACAACACAAACATGAAAAAGTGTCCAAACTTTTGAAGGATAGTGTAATTTTAAAGGAAGGGTATTATGCAAAATCAGTTCTTTTTTTTTTTTTAGCTTTCTACCATGTTATAATGTTGTTCCTTCATCTAAAACATGCCTGAAGAGGTTTTAGATGTCAGAGTATTTTAGAAACAGCACATTCTCAGTTTGTGAATTTTATTTTTGTTACCATGATAACAACTTTCTTTTTTTTTTTTTTTCTGATTCTGATTTCCACACAGATGTTGCATACCTTTGGGTTCCAGGATCGTGACTGTCTCCGCAGCAGCTTGAGGGCGCTGGTGTACTCGGCCTGGATCCTCCTGGCAGGAACCACCAAGTCCCCGTCCGATTTGGTGACCACCACCAGGTCGGCTCTCTCTATGATGCCCCTCTTGATACCCTGGCATCACAGAGGGAGGGGCATTAAGTCCTAAAGATCCACTGTAAATAAATCTGATGTCTAGACGTCTAATCTGCTGAGCGATCTGGATACACAGTGATGTGGGGACACGAGGCGGGCGCTGCCAACCTGGACACAACTCAAAAAACTGTGTGGAAACTCGAACTTTTAACAAATGGACTGGAGAAAATACAAGGCAATGCTTCACAGTCTCTTCATACCACCAAAACTCAAATCACCATACTGGCATGTCGTATAAATAATGGTAAAATAATAAATACTGATGGTAAAATAATAAATATAACATATATACATACATGAATAAATTAATAAATAAAGATACAAAAAAATTAAATGTAAAATAAAACATAAAAAAATTTAATAAAATTAAATAAAATTACAAAAAAAACTGTAAAAGAATAGTTTATTTGACTCTCAAAAATCCCTGAAGGAATACAAGTATATGTCCTAATACTTTCTGCAGAAAAACATGGTAAAATAATAAATAAATAAATAAATGAATAAAAATAGAATAAAAACAATAATAATACATTTAAATAGAATTAAATAAAAACTATAAAAGAACAGTTTATATTTGCCTCTGAAACGCCTCTGAAGGAAAACAATAATCTCTCCTCATACTTTATATTGAAAAAATACTGAGTTCACAAACCTATTTCCTGTTTCACTAATTTAAATGATCATAAAGAGCTTTTACACACAACTTCACAAAGCGCCTAACTTTGTATACACAGTGTAATCTGAGTTCATGGAAGGCTTTGCTCCGTCTGCTGTTCACTGACCTGGAGTTCATCGCCCCCTGCTGGAGGAATCAGCAGCACAAACATGTCGACCATATCAGCCACTGCAAACTCAGACTGCCCCACACCTGAACGAAAGAACAGCAGTAATAATAACAACTTTTTTTGTGTGTCAGCTGATATATAAATGCATTTTTGTTTGTTTGTTTGTTTTTGCATTGGGAGTTCTGCTAAGAAATGGAAGTAGGCCAGTGTTTTCTAATTACTGAGGACAACATGGTGCCCCCTCATGGTCTAATTTTTCCCTCCGTAGTCTAAAAAGAAGCTGAATACAGTACTAATTTATGTTTCCAGTATTATGACTATGAATATGTTATAATAAAGACGTAATTATATTTTATTTGTAATCAGTGCTTTATCAGTAGGAGCAATAAGTGATAATTTACACTGTCTTATATCAAATTATTCAAAACCTTTCCATGCAAAATATGAAAACTGAGCAGTATAGTCCATATAGTAAAAACACTGTCAAAAAGTTTAAATAAGAATTACAACAGAAAGCACAAAAAAATTCAACTAGTGATAACTTTATGCCCTTTAGTTTTTAATTTTACAATCCCTTCAACTGTGTGTGATACTTGACCCAAGACTTTAACAGACACATTTTAGTTTGTGATTAATTACAAAACTATTATCTAATTATTGATACTTTGCAGTGACATCGTGCCGGGGGTGTTCTGCCTGGATGTTTATGGCAGATTGTGGAAGTTGCACACTGTAGCAAACACTGCCAAAAAGTTTTAAGAGAGTCTGAAAACTCAAGAAAAAATACAAATTTTCAAGAGTCTGTGATCAGTAAAAGTCTTCATGGTCCTGTTTAGGAGTTTGATTTTCAACAAAAAAGGTGAGAGTGACTAACTGGAAAAACTGTTCCAACTAAATCAACCGTTTCTGGTCAGATTGTGTTAAAACAAAGCTCAGATTAAAGCCTAACTTGAGTAACAGATCTTCAGACGGAGCAGTGCCTACAGTTAGCATCACACCTCCAAGGAATGTTAATGAGATCAGCTGCAAAGTATCAATAGTAAACAGAAGAATTCCAAAAATACTGCCCTCCCCTACACCTATGTTTGCTATTTATTTTGAATTTATTATTACCATTTATATTTTTTACTCTTTGTTATTATATTATATTGTGATTCTTGAGCTGCTGTGTCGTTTCATTTCTTCTTGGTTCCTCTCCTTGATTCTGCAGGAAATGGGTGAGGAAGTCCCACCCACAGAGGAGACAAAGCGAGGAGAGAGGATATAAACTCCTCACTGAGACCAATAAAGTTTGATTCTTTTATCTGATGTCTGCCTCCTGAAGCCTCCCTCAGGTTTACTCCTTCCTTCCGTGGTTTTCTTTGGGACTCCGCTTAATACGACACATTTATTGACAGCTGAAAAATGGAGGATCGAGGAGAGGGATCAAGGTGAAGGAAGCCATTTTCTTACCAACAGTCTCCACCAGGACGATGTCGTAGCCGGCACCTTCGCACAGAACGATGGCCTCGTTGGTTGTCCTGGTAACGCCGCCCAGGGTCCCGGAGGTGGGCGATGGGCGGATGAACGCGCTCATGTCCCGGGAGAGCTCAGTCATACGGGTTTTATCGCCCATGAGGGAACCTAAATAAAGCAGAGGGTTGTTTTAAAGACGGTCTGCGGTCAATCAAAATGACTTCAGGTTTAAATGCAGTGGTTTAATCCTTCCAGCTGTACCTCCTGTTGTGCACGAGGACGGATCCACAGCCAGCACGGACACTTTATGCCCCCGTCCCGTCAGCATCTTACCCACAACCTCAATGAACGAAGACTTCCCTGCACCAGGAGGCCCAGACAGACCTGTGCACAGAGAAAAATACACTGTCAGGTTGGAGAGGCTGGTTTTTAACAAGTGGTACCCTGCTGACACCTTTTATCATACTTTCATATCATACTATCACATCATATTGCGAGAGAGAGCAATATGTTGTGATAAAAGTGTAAGCAAAGTGTAAACTAGATTTTTTGATATTGTTACACACCTATAAACTACTCTCCTTTGTTTAAAAATGCAACTATTCAAACTTTTACTGTATAACCGTGCAATGAGCTTTATAATGGAGCTCATCTGTGCTGGTCTGTCAATTTTCCATTAATTTTTCCTATAGACTTTTCAAATATTTCAAATATTAAAGGTGCATTGCGCAACTTTTTTGTGGAGGGTCCGTCACCTGCTTGTCTTCATGGAGATGTTACTGCTTTGTCCGGAATGTTCCACAGTAGAGATTAAACACATCTATCTCAAGGGAGACAACTACAGGCTACGTTACAGGTCAGATCTGTGGAGAGGTGACCCTTTTCACAGAAAGAATGAATGCGTTGTTGAGCAATAGAAACACCCGTGATGAATAAATGCTTGATAGATGTTTTTAATGTCATACCTTCCAAGCAATAACATCTTCATGGCCATACGTGACGGAACCTCCACTAGAAAAGTTGCGTAATGCACCTTTAAGAGTTCAAAGACAGAGCAAACGCTAAAAGCTACATGCCAAGTAATATCCATAACACAGCTGTTTTAAGTCCAAAAAGTACATTTAAAATGAAGAAGTTGGCGAAATGCTTTAATAACTTAGCGGTTTATAAAGTTTCAGAAACAGATTTTAAATAACTTTTAGGTCTTACGCTCATTTGTCACCACACAGCTGAATAGCCCTGAGCTTTCAAACTTTTAATATTCATTTTTTCTGAAAGTCTATAGGAAAAATGAATGAAATGAATGAATGAGAAGTCACTGTTGAGCTCCATTATAAAAAATAAACCAGAAAACAAACACACACCCACTCTGAACGCCAGCGGCCTCCCTCCGTTGTGCTTCTCCTGCTCTCTCCTGTAGGCCAGCACCCTCTGAAGCAGCACCTGAGCCAGCTCCTTCTTCCTGGGATGTTGGGTCTCTACTAATGTGATGGACTCTGCCAGAGACGCCCTTTGACCTCCAATCAGCCCCTCGTACAGTTTATTGAGAAGTCTCTGCTCTGGTCCACTCAGGTCTTGTACGTGCTCACTGCTCACAGCTGTAGTGAAACATCTGGGACTGGGGAAAACGGTGGAGGGGCTGGCGAGTAGTTTTTGGTGAAGGCAGCAGGTGTTTTTGGCGATGTATAAAGAGGAGGCACGGTGCAGAAGTGGAAGTCCATATCTTCTCATTTTAATACACGTCGGATGCATCTATAAAAATACAAAAGATTAATTTTAATTTTTATATAACGCTTTTCCGCCTCAAGAACTCATCCACTCAACCCTCACATTCAAACACCAGTGTACGCAGACGAAGTGGGTTAAGTGTCTTGCACAAAAAAACGACATCGTTCATCTGTGGGAGCTGGAATCGCACCGCCAACCTGTAGGTCGTGGATCTGCCCGCTCAAATAATGATGTTTATGCCGATCAGTGGACAAATACTGAGCTACTGTCAGTCTTAAGATAAATCTGTGTCGTTTTATAATTGGACCGGACGATATTGTAACACAAAATAAATTCAAATGTGACTTCATCCCTGTGACGATCTGCTATTTTGTTCAGCCTTTGTATTCGGGCTCGGGTAATAAAAGATGTGCTCCACTGTGTTTTTAAACTCCATACACCTTCGCTATAATCATTTTTGAGCTCGACTACTGCCACTTCATGACATCACAAGGTGGAACAGAGCATTTTGAGCTTTGGAGATGTAGACGTTTTCGAGGAGATAACAACATTGTACGTTTTTGAGTAATGTAGGACATTTAAAAGCAATAGACAAATACAGAGTCAACATGAATGGTGATTTAAAAAACTGAAAATGAAAAATGAAATTGTGATCTTCAAGAAAATGTAAATATAAAGCTTTTGCCACATTGCCAGCCTCTATTTTAGAATGTCTATGATGTAAATGTAATGGATAACACTGGAAAACCCCAATTCAAATAGAATAACTACGATATCAAATATATGAATGAATAAAAAGACAGAAGCTGTTGGCACTGCACTACTGTGGACATGGCTGCATCTCTCTGTTTTCACGCTAAACTTGGAATTATGAGAAAACGACGCTAAGTAAGTTTTATCGTGAGAAGAAAAGACGTAATGATGATTTAGAAACGCGTCAATGAAAAGCACTGACCTCGCATCAGATGTGAAGGTTTAGCACAGGAGTTGCATATGAGCCATGTTGTGCTTCCGGCTCACGCTGACGTAAAGCACCGCCCCCTGACCAATCATTCTTCTGATTGGTTGAAAAGTTGAGGAGTAACAAAATAAAAATAAAAAAAAATGGTTTCTAATAATATGTGATTACAACAAAATATCTGCTAAAAAATAATTATCATGACAAAAATACGCCTTAAAAAATACAGTATTTTTCGGTGACGGTTGACGGTGAAAAAGCAAGTAATTCTTCAATATGACCACAAGATGGCAGCAAATAGCCACGTTACAATCACAATGCATTATCTCTGCAGCTTTTTGATGATTTTTTATCGCCATTAGAACTCATTATAAATAACTTTTCTATAAAAAAAAAAAAGTATGAATAAATAAAAAAATATATAAATAAAAATGAGAAAAAAATAATAATAATAAAACATACTATTAAATAAATGCAGCCAGTATAAATAATATAAAATTAACATATACTTTTCTGTTTTAATTCCAAGGCCTAT
Source organism: Taenioides sp. WSHXM2023 (assembly GCA_029959045.1). Classification (NCBI taxonomy): domain Eukaryota; kingdom Metazoa; phylum Chordata; class Actinopteri; order Gobiiformes; family Gobiidae; genus Taenioides; species Taenioides sp. WSHXM2023. The sequence goes on from CM057090.1 coordinate 4,446,522, forward strand.
ATAATTGACACCAGATACCATACATTTAACTGTAGTTTAACTAAAGTTCTAATCTTCTGTAAATTGTGTTAAAAGATGGCAAGATTTAGCTCAAGGTTTTGGCCTAGTTCAAGTCTGTTCAGCTCTTGAATGTGTGTGGAATTTACAAGGATCGTGTGAACTCTTGAGTCAAGACAGAATATACCACTGTGCAACCGTGGCACCCAGGTCGCGTAGGCTTCATCAAAGGAGAATGCACATACTCTTGGTTAGGTATTTTATTTGGTGATGTGAGACTTCCGAGAAACTTGGATCAACAGTCTAAAGATGTACACTACCAGTCAAAAGTTTAGATACACCTTCTTATTTCTGATTTTATTTATTTGAAAAGGGACAGCACATAGCAATGAACATTTATAAGTTAAATATGTAAAGATTATAGCCAATGTGGGAATCTACAATGTAAAATAACCATGGAAATAAGGAAGAAACATGAATGAAAGTGTGTCCAAACTTTTGACTGGTAGTGTAGTGCAGAAGAGCATGTTCCTTTAATGCTTTTATCAAATGGTAAAAGTTGCACTGGAATCAAAGTACGGGCCGTTGTTGTGGTGGTCTAATTGAAGGTCTGTCCTCTACATGTGTTATACAGCTGTCACTAAAATAAAACATGTATATTTTGTTTCAGAAAGTGCACTCTGTAATTAGTCAAACCCAAACAAAAGCACACGATATAGCCACACATAGTCAATAGACTGTGGAGTTTTCTAGGGATGTAACGATATCAAAATCTCACGTTACGGTATTACCACGATATGCATCTCACAGTTCGATATTCACTGTAATATCTTGGAGAAGCTAAACGAATTGTAGGTAGGATACTTTTTGCTTTTAAAATACCTTGACAAGACTTTGGGGCGAATCACTACGTCATAATCCCAGGAATTAAAAGAAAAACACATTTCTTCACGTTGTTTGCACTGAAATGGATCATGGGATATGTAGTTCCCGATGTTTTTCAGCTGTTGCTACTATAAAACAATGCATTTAAACAAAAAAAAAACCCTTGTAATTCAGTATATTGTGACAGCCAGCGATATTATTGAGAGACCTTTGATGATACGATATCACGATATTTCGGTTATTGTTACATCCCTAATAAAATTTCATCCTAATAATAATATTAAAATAATTGTAATAAGAAATATATAAACATAAATAAAATACATACAAATAAAATAAATATATAAATATAAATATAAAAAATTAAATAAATATAAATATATCAATAATTTTAATAATAAAATTTCATCCTAATAAAATTTCAAACTCGACGTCAATACTAAGGAATAGACTCGATACTCAGTACTGCTTCTGATACCACAATAATAAAAAACACTCCTTTAAACAACAGAATGTGATTTTCAGCATTAAATCATAATACTTTCTTTTATATTCCCATGTGGTTTTATATCTATGTGCTCTTAAACCTCTTCTGATTTAGCTCAAAATCATTCTAAAGACATTCAGGAAAGTTCATTTCTGTCCTGTCAATGGGACCTTTTTAGTACCGATACCTGCCCAAGTGAATATCTAGTTTCGATATTAGTTTTAGTATCGATTAGTATCTGATTTTCGATACTTCTGACAACCCCAGTAGACCCAGAGACACAGGCTTTAAGTAATGAAACAAATGTATTTATTTTTCCAGTAGAGACATGACATTTTCATGGAATAAAACAGCTATTTCTGGGTAGGGGTGGGTGATACAAGAAAAAAAACTGATATCATGATTTTCTTGGAGCCAGATCACGATTTCGATTTTACACAATTCACAATTCATGTAACTTTATTTTTGTAATGCCCTTAGGAGGTAAATAAAGTAACCTGCTTCTTATAAAAGTTCAAGTGCCTTTGACAGGTTGAACTACTCATTTTACCAAAAGTCAGTTAAGATCATTATATTTAAAGGTGCACTGTGTAACTTTTCTCCGCCATCTGCTTGTCTTCACGGTGATGTTATTGCTTTACCTGGGATGTTCCACAGTATAGCATTAAACAGATATATCTTGTATTTACCCAGTTACAGGTGTTTTTATTTCTCCAAACTACTGCAAAAATCTGCATTATTATTGTGAGCAGGTCCACTCCTCCACAGATCTGGCCTGTAATTTAGCCTGGTGATGCGGCCTGCCTGTCTCCATGGAGATAGTTAAATGAAATGACATACTGTAGATTATTTCAGGAAAAAACAACAACATGGAGTTAAAGTGATGGACTCTACCAGAAAAGTAACACAATGGAACTTTAAGATTTTGCAATTTTCTTCCAGTTTGACATTTTTTAGTTTTCAAATTTTACTTTCTGGTTAGAAATCAATCAGGCTAGGGAACTGTTACCTAGCAATCAGGTACACTGAGCCAAAAATCCTCTAATGTACACTGAAATTATACTTTGACTAATAAAAATATAAGAAAAAAAACTATTTTGTTGAAATCATGTTTAAAGTGTTGGAAAAAATGTTACTTGAGTGTAAATTTTGCCGAACTTTTGGATAGAATTGGCTCTAGTGTGATGTGATTAATGTTTGAACTCTACTTCCTGTAATTCTCAACATGTTTTTCACATTTTCCTCACAAATAGGTTCTTGATTTGGGGAAAATTATAATTTATATTTACAACATATAACTTTTTTGTTGAGGGTCCGTCACCTGCTTGTTTCTATGGAGATGTCATTGCTCTGCCTGAATGCTCCACACTATATGGCATAAAACAGCTCTAGATTACGTTTATTAAATAACTGGTGGTTTTACAGCTCAAAAATACCTAGAAAAACAGGCGTTCTAACTAACCGCGGTCGCCTCTCCACAGATCTGACCTGTAACTTGGTCTGGTTTGGTCTCCGTGAAGACAGAAAGGTTTAATTCCATACTGTGAAACATTCCAGACGAAGCAATAACATCTCCATGGAGAAAACTGACAGACCTTCCACCAGAAAAGTTACACAATGCACCTATATAAGTAGAAATTAGAAAATTGTCAAAACCTGTCAAACGCACTTTCACTTTCACTTTACTGTTTGGTAAAATCCAGCTGCCACTCACTCAGAGCTTTAGAGATGATTTGACCCAAAAAAAACCAACAACAAAAAAACAGATCATCACGATTCCACGTTTATCACGATATCACCCAACCCTCTTTGTGTGTGTTTTGTTGAGCCGACACAACAAAAACATCGGGACAAAAACAGAGCAATGTGTAAAAGTGCAAAGGATTAAAAAGAAAGCATTCAAAAATACAAAAAGAATGTGACGAGTTTGATAGCAAATAGGACTGTTCAAAGCAAACAAAAAAGGATCAAATGGCAACATCTGCATTTACACTTTATATAAAAACAACAAGTCACATCTGGACATCAGTAACTCTTTTTATAGATAACACTAAATGCTCAAAGGGGTTTTTTTTAACAGTTTTGCTCAGTCAATGTAATAAATGATAAAACAAACAGGACCGTCGACAGAAATTTGTGGGCCCCGGGGTAGGAATCCCTACATGGGCCCCCTCTGTTATAAATTAATAGGTGGAGGGGCGATTTCTGGGCCCCCTGGATAACAAACCCCTTTGCCCTCCTCTGTCGACTCCCCTGAAAACAAAAGTCATAGGCTGTGTCCGAATGTCCACCCTAGCCCCTAACCCCCCAGTCACTACATAAACCTGCACTTTTTAGGGACTTTATAGTGTCTCATTCCCAAAGAGATTCAAACTTGCAGCTCATTACGGCCACTAAACTCGGATAAAACTTGATTTCTATAATAAATAATGATTAAATCAGACTGGCACACAAGTATCTATGGACCATGCAAGTTTTTGTCAAGCTGGATCCCACGTAAATGTAGGCCTGTCACAATAATTATGTTTTTTGGCGTCAGTATTTATTATGCGTTCATTTTCTTTGCACTACTAGGACATTTTTGGTTATTTTATGTCTATATAATGAGATTTGCGCCGTAAAGGTTAAATGAGTCACTTCTATGACTCATTACAGATGCAAACTAACTACTAAACGGTTTAATTCTTCTATGTATTTATTGCAGCTTGTGTTTTTTTTCTAATACTGTAGATTTAGAGTAGTTCTTGTGGTTTAAATCTGCTCTTGGGTTATTGTGGTAGTATCATAAATTAGTCTCAGTATTATCGTTTGTATCATTTCTTCACCGTTATATCGTCTTTCAAAACTTGTTATCGTGACAAGCCTCCGTAAATAGACTGGATTCATCAGCTTTTTGTCTGGGATATGGACGTTATCAATATTTTAACAGCTCCAGCTACAGTACTTGACTAAGACTAGCAACTTTACACCAAAACTGTGTATTTAATTGTGTTTTATTCAAATTAAAATCAACACTTGTCTCTGTCCGCTGTTATTTTACCAACTGTCGCAATGCATTGTGGTCTACATTGATCAGTCTAGTGACCACGGATGCACACTACTTTTCAATGCGCATCGTGGGAAATTTTGAGCGCACCCCTAAATAGCGCCCTCTACTGTGGACAATCGGACACAGCCATAGTGAAATATTTGTGTTCTAAATGAGACATACTTGCTGTACAACAATGGGCAAACTACAGTGTATCGTTTGCCTCTGCTTGGTGTTCAGCTACGGTTTAAATGAGTAACTTTACACTTACCAAACTATGCCTTGCAAAACCCAGAATGCACAGCACATATTCTATAGTGAGTATATCCGGACAACACTATTCTCCTGTTTAAAGGTCCTATATTACGCAAAATGTGAGCTTCAAGCCATGTTACAGTGTTGTTACCTCATCGAAGTTGTGTTTTGTTTCGTTCGCACATGTTTGAGTAACCCTTTATTATTAGTCTGTCTACAAAATTCTCTGTTACACTTTGTGATGTCGTGACGAGGTAGTTTTCAAGTTAACAGCTACCGTTTACCTTTTGTTTAGCAGAGATTCAAGGGCGATTACCCAAATGATTCTAGTGAAGGTGTTTGGAGTGTAAAAACAGTTCCTGTATTCCCACATGACATCACAAGGTGTCTTTTCAGTTTGAGAGAAGAGCTCAGCCTAAATATACAGGATTTTTGTGTTAAACGTGTGAATGAAACAAAACACAACTCCGGGTATGTTTTCGACGAGGAAACAACATTATAACAAATCAGAAAATAGCGTAATATGGGTCCTTTAAAGTCTTTTGGACACAAGAGTAACACAATATGACCAACTATTTTACAATACTTTGTAGACTATTTTGAAATGCCCTTAGTGCCATGCCCCATTTAATAAAAACCCACCCGAACTCCACCCCTTTTTAAAATTCATGGTACGGAATTAGACTGTTGAAAAGTTTATAGTTTTTTTTAGCGATCTTCACTTTAGTCGTGCTGGTCATGCTCCCAGTCTCTGCTTTGTTCAGACATCGTTCGATCCAACCATCTCCATGATTTGGAATGTCCCGTAATCTTCCTACACATGAACGCACCTCGAGATTTCAAGGAACAAAATGGACGTAACGCTGCGAGAGTCAGAATTACAGATTGACAAAAGAGGGGGGAGAGATTTGGGAGAAGAATTGCATCCTAACGAGTGTGATGGGTGTTCTAATTATTACAGTTGGTCACAGAGATCAAGTATCTTCCAGTTGCATCACGCTCTTGTTGCTTGAATCCTCTCCCAGACTAAAATGTGCCCAATTCAGATATCCTTCAAGTACAAGACCGACCAAAAGCATTGAACAGCGTGGTGGGACAAACAAAACAGGCCCCAGATCAGCTTGTGGCTCATTTCAAACATCTCCGAGCTACTGATTGAAGCACAAACCAGCCTGGGACCAGCTAGCCTGATTTCTTGCTACGTTAACCAAAATGCTGGGGTATGGACAGCCGCAAGGGCGAAGGGGAGTAAAACCTAGGACACGGAGGAGATGGGGTTGTGAGGGGAGCCCATCTGGGTTAGAACTTTATCGAGCCACTGCAAAGGGCCGTGCAGGTGGATCTCAATCCAGCAGGGGGTGCTGGTCACATCCTGGCGGTGGTACTCTGCGCCCCAACCCTGTGACAAAGTAATGCATTCTTATTATTACGCAGAACAAAGAGATTCAATACATTTCCTACATTGACCTGAGAAATGTTAGTTTTACCCAAGCCAGTATTATAGCTTTAAAAACACAAAAGAGCTCTCAAAATGTATAATTGCAATGAGGATACAACATTATAACATGGGCAAAAGTTCAAAAAATAAAATATTTTAAAGAAGACCTAATGACACCAGTGGATCATTATGTTATAAAGTGTTAATTTTCGCAATATTTATCTAAAACAGCTTAAAAGAAACAGTCAAAACAGTCAAAAAAAATCAGGTACAGAGTAATTAAAGGTCTTGTATTGTGTTAGAATGTTGTTACCTCCTCAAAAAGAGACCTGGATTTCTGTTTTGTTTCATTCACACATTTTAGTAATCCTTTTAATTATTAGTCTTTCTGCAGCTTCAAAGTTCCACCTTGTGATGTCATGAAGCGGGAGTTTTCAAGTTAATAGCTGCCATTTACCTTTTGTTTAGAAGAGATCGGCAATTCCACATGATTCTAGTGAAGTTTACGGAATTTAAAAACGCAGCGGATCACTTCCTGTATTACCACGTGACATCACAACGTGTCTAAATATGAATATCCAGGTATGTTTGTGTTGAGGAAACAACATTACAGAAAACACGGCTCAGAAAACAGCGTAATATGGGCCCTTTAAACTCGTCTCACCTTCACAAAGCTCATGCGGATGGTGCACATCTTGGTGAGTTCGTACACGGCCTCAAAGCCGTGGTTCACAGACTGGGCGAGCAGCTCTGCAAACTCCTGGTTGTTGAAGATCTTGAGGCTGCAGCCGCTGGGGATCTTGCAGACGGTGGTGGGGTGGAAGCCGTGGTGGTAGTTACAGTTACGGCTCTGGACGAAGATGCTGCTGTCGCTCAGACACTCGGCGTACACCTCCCCTCCCACGTAATACAGATGCACACCTGGGGAGAAGAACAGGGTCAGTAATCCACTCTAATTCACTTTATTTGTATTGAGACTTCGCAGCTGATGGCGACAACATTCCCTGGGGGTGTGGTGCTAACTGTAGGCACTGCTCTATCTGTGGCTTTGTTAGACTTTAGATTATTTGCGGAGGACAGATTCTGTGGATAATATGGATGAGATTGACAACTTACAACTTCATGAGAGGTAATAAAATAAGTAATAAAGTACTAAAGTCTCCTTTTTTGCCATTTCCTGAGTGTATCTTGTGCCCGTATGTATCTAAAATGTGGAAAGTAGTAAAAAAAAAAAAAAAACAATGAATGAAAAAATGAATGAGAGGGTGTGTCCAAACTTTTGACTGGTATTGTTTAAACACACACAACCAGTCAAAAGTCTGGACACACCCTTTCATTCAATGTTTATTTTTAATTATTATTTATTTTGACTACTTTCTACATTTTAGATGAGACATCAAATATTTTAAGATATATGTAATTGTGTAGTAATTTTCTACAAAGCAAAAGGTGGCTACTTTGAGGAATATAAAATGTCCAAATCTTTGCCTGTTAGTATAAATACATAGCTTTTTATCAGCAGAAGCAATAATGAAAACATGGTCAGCCCCAAATCAATACATTTGCAGTCAGCTCGCATTGTTGTTATGGCTCTTCTCCCCTCTACCTCCTAATCCTCGGCATATATCGACAGCACAGATTGATTCAGCCCTGTCTGCGGTCACTGGCTTTGGGCTACTGCACCTCTGCTCTCATATGTTTGGGTCTTTGAGCTACGGCACCGTTGCTCTTGTGTCTTTGGGCTACTGGACCTTTGCCCTCATGGCTTTGGGTCTTTGGGCTACTGCACCTTTGCTACTGCACCTTCGGCACCTTTGCCCTCATGTTTTTGGGCTACTGCACCTTTGCCCTCATGTTTTTGAGCTACTGCACCTTTGCCCTCATGTTTTTGGGCTACTGCACCTTTGCCCTCATGTCTTTGGACTACTGCACCTTTGCCTTCATATATTTGGGCTACTGCACCTTTGCCGATGTGCCTCCTGGTGTTCTCGATGGTGGAGTTGCGGTTGACGTTGGACAAGAGGCCCAGACAGAAGCGGTTGCGATTGTTGGAGGGGTCTGTGAAGCCATCGACGAGGACGCTGGTGGAGGACGCCTGGAACGCCTCCCCCACACGGTTGTTGAGCTCGTAGTAAACAATGGAGCACCAGTGTTTGGGTTCTTCATAGGCCACGGGCTGCACATCTGCACAGGAAATACATTAACTGGTGAGAGAGTGTGCAGAGACAGACGCAAGACACAGTGAACGCGCCTCTAATGTGGAAGTTTCATCAGATTTTGAACTTTTTTAACTTAATTTTTTCATTTTCGATGTGTTTAAAACTAAAAATTTCAATATTCAAAGCATTTATTTTAAACTACAAAAAGATTAATTTCAGTCTTCCAGCGTTATATCCTAAATAAAGGTTCTTTTTGACAGACCAGTGTGCTGCAAACAAACACTGGTTGCTAAAAAGAACCTTTATTTGGACATTTATTTTCAAGACCTCAAATTAAACAGTCAAAATTCAGAGTTTAAAATTTGCTCTGAAAAAAACATCAGTAAAGATCCAAGAAACAAAGACCTAAGCAGCCGGTGTGCGTGAGTGAGGAGGACAGAGGCGGCTGTTTCCTGTTGGCCATAATCTTCTGTGGGCGGGTTTTATAGTTATGGAATCAAAGAGATGAGATTTGATCAGATTGGTTCTCTAGAGCATTTTCCTGGTTGCTACAAATTTTGAATTTCTCCAAACTACTGCAAAAATCTGCATTATTATTGTGAGCAGGTCCACTTCTCCACAGCCCTGGCCTGTAACTTAGCCTGGTGATGCGGCCTGCCTGTCTCCATGGAGATAGTTAAATGAAATGCCACACTGTAGAACATTTCAGGAAAAAAACAACAACATGGAGTTAAAGTGATGGACTCTACCAGAAAAGTAACACAATGCACCTTTAAGATTTTACTAAACATTTTACAATTTTCTTCCAGTTTGACATTTTTTAGTTTTCAAATTTTACTTCCTGGAGACATGACGCGTTAGAACTGTTACCTAGCAATAAGGTACACTGAGCCAAAAATCCTCTAATGTACACAGAAATTATACTTTGACTAATAAAAATATAAGAAAAAAAAGTACTTTGTTGAAATCACGTTTGAAGTGTTGGAAAAAAATGTTACTCAAGTGTAAATTTTGCCCAACTTTTTGGATAGAATTCTCCCTAGTGTGATGTGATTAATATATGATTAATATTGAGCTGACTTGAACATATACTAGTGTGTGCTGAATATTTAAAAGGTGAATTTTTGTTATAATTTTTTAAACACACTGAGAATATATACTTAAAATGTAATCAACTGGAATTTAGAATAAAAAATATTTGTTTTTTTCAGAGTAAAAAAATTCCAAGCGAGAAAATAAAACATAACAAACCAAAGCAGAGGTTCTGACTTGTGTTTTACAGTTTGCATGTTTGAAATATAAATTCATTCAAGAGTTACTGGTGTTTAAAAGACAATAACAATAGAAAAAATATGCGTGTGCCACTTTTCTTTCCCATTCCAGTTCCTTGTGATTCATACCTCACCAGACTTGCCTTGAACACATCTGCCCGCTGTTTAATTTTGATTGTTTTTAATGCATTTCAGCGTAGGTTTATAATCCAATAATGCGCCCTGCTACGCTCTCTGTGCACTGTGCCCACGGGTGCCAGCTGCCCTCGCCCACTCTTTTTGTCCCGTTCAAACTTTTCCCAAACTTCCTCTGAAACATGGCACTGTGGAGCAGGTGTGTTTTGTCTGCCACCCTCCCAGAGCCGCTCCACAATAGAGGCCAGTCCACACTAACAGGATGCAGCTTGTGCTAAAGAACTCCCCAAACCCCCACAATGCATTTCAACAGATCTTCCCGTCAGAGCTGTCACCACACCAGCCAGTAGGACGAATGAACCTTGACTGCAATAATTATAGAGAAATACTTGGAATACTAGAGGACTTTTGGTAATCTCCAGTGTGGGTGTAAACAGTGATCTTATTTTTATATCATCTTTGCTCTGTTTTTTTATTAAAGCTGCATTGTGTAACTTTTCAGGTGGAGGGTCTTCATGGAGATGTTATTGCTTTGTCTGGAATGTTTCACAGTGCGGCATTAAAGCTTTCTATCATCACGGAGACCAAACTAGACCAAGTTACAGGTCAGATCTGTGGATAAGGAACTCACAGAAACAGAATGCCTGTTTTTCTAGATATTTCTGAGCTATAAAACCAACTGTAATTTAATAAATGTAAGGTAGAGATGTTTAATGTCATACTGTGGAACATTCCAGGTAGAGCAACGACATCTCCACAGAAACAAACAGGTGACGGACCCCCAACCAAAAAGTTACACAGTGCACCTTTAACACCTCTGAGATATATTTGTATTACTATATTTTTACTTATATATTTATATGATTATGCCTTATTTAACAAGGCTATTTAGAATTTATTATTACCATTTATATTTTTTCTCTTTGTTATTATAATATATTGCAATGTGTGAGCTAATGTGTCCAAATAATTTCCCTTGTGGATTAATAAAGTTTGTCTCTAAGTCTAATGTCAACTGGAAAAAAAACAAACATCCTAAATAAGAAAATAATAAGTGCTTGAATGTTATTAAAGGGCCGATATTACACTATTTTCTGATCTGTTATAATGTTGTTTCCTCAAAAAAACACCTGGAGTTCTTCTTACTGCTTTGAGGTCAGGCCAAAAAAGAATTAGGCTTGCATCTCCACAAACCTGAGTTATTTGGCCTCCTCCTGTTTGATTCCATGGAAACGTTTCTTTAATTATAATATTCCACAGGTCCATAACTGTAACTTGAAATGAGCAAAAACATTTTTAAATCACACAAATCTAGTTGTTTTCTTGCAATATCAACTTTTTAATGTGTTTTTTATGGGAATAGTTAAGGGGAAATTAAAGAACTTTTAGCCATATGTTATAACAGTTTCAGTCTTTTTTTTAAGTTTACCTTAACCTTAAAGGGCCCAATTACACTATTTTCTGATCTATATTATAATGTTTCCTCGTGTTTCCTGGAGTTGTGTTTTGTTTCATTCACATGTTTAACACACAAACCCTGCGTATTTAGGCTGAGTTCTTCTCTCACACAGAAAACACTTGTGATGTCATGTGGTAATACAGGAAGTGCTCCACTGTGTTTTTAAACTCCACACACCTTCACCAGAATCATTTGGATCATTTCAGCCAGTCTCTAGTGAAAAAAGGTAAAAGGTTGCTGTTAACTTGAAAACTACCACTTCGTGACACCAAACCAAACACAACTCAGGTATGATTTTGGTGAGGTAATATTATAACATGGCTTAACGCTCACAAGAATCCATTGTGTGTAATACAAGTATAGGACCTTTAAATGTACGTCAACTACAACGTAAATGTGAGGAGCATTTAAAACACGTGCAGTCTATTTACAGATGCGGACTGCTTTTTGTAATATGCGTTTTATTGGCTCGTCTAATTCATATAAAACACAATGCTCAACTTAAAACAGTGGCAATTACAGCCTTACAACAGATCCCAGCTTTAAGGGTAAATTAGTGCATCTTATTGTTAACGAGATTTAAGTTACCACCAGCAGAGATGACATAATTTTTTACGTTTATAGCGCTCGTAAAAAGCTGAGGTTTGCAGAGCTTCCCCTGGGTTCGACTTCGCAGATGGCAGCTCTAAATCGATGTCACAGCCAAAGGTGATAAAGACTTTTTTTTTTTTTTAATTGGACTCAAACCACAAGGGGAAATGAAGCTTTAAAAACAACTCCTCAGACTTCCCAGAAACCCTTGCACCTGGAGTTCAAGGCGAGCAGGTGCAGACAGTTTTATGTGATGAGATCATTATGAAGAAGAGGAAGTGAGAGTGCAAGATCGGTCTGCAAAATATCGAAAATCAGTTACGAATCGATTCTTAAAGGTGCAGAAGGCCCGTCACCTGCTTGTCACCATGGAGATTTTATTACTTTACGTTGAATTTTCCAGTGTATGGCATTAAACAAATTATCTCTCCATAGAGGCGAGCAGGAGATGCTGCTTGGTCAATTTACAAATGTATGCTTTAAAAGGTACGTTTGGGGCAAAAACCCTTGAAAAAATGAACGTTAGTTTTACTGTAGCGGACCCCCATTAGAAAAGTTACACAGTGCACCTTTAAACAAGTATCAAAACTAGATACTCAGTTGAGCAAGTATCGATACTAAAAAAGAGTCGCATTCACAGGACAGAAATGAGCCTTTCCTGAATAGCTTTTCTATTATTAGTAGTACTATAATTTAAAGGAAACATTATAACAGAGATCAGAATGGGCCCTTTAGTGTTTAAAATCACATTCTATTGTCTAAAGAAAGAGTGTTTTTATCATTATCATTAATTATCATTGTTGTATCAGGATCTGTATTAAATATTGAGTCTATACTGTATGAAAATCTGATGTTTTAGTATCGTTATAGACAACACAACACCGGTGGGAGACAGTCTGTATTACTCCACTTACCTGTGGAGCGATTGTTCGTCTCTAGGGGTAAAGGAGGAGCCAGGAGGGTTGTGTCCATGGGCTGGGGGCAGTCCTGAGTCATCTGCTCCTCTGGGGGCATGTAGGCAGGAGGCGGGGTCTCTGTAAATCAGAGAGAGAGCATTAATGTGTAACAAAACAGAGGAGACAAGACTGTGCACACATGAAAAAAATCCTGTGAGATTTTGTGCGGATAAAAAGGAGCGAGTCGTTTAGTTACAAACAGCAGTGCTACAATAACAACTAAAAATGGTTGGAAAATGGTCAAATTTTTACACAGAGCTTTTCAACCTTCAAGTCACTCAAAGCACTTAACACCAAGGAACCACTCACACATTCATACACCAGTGTACGCAGACACTGAGGTGAGGCGGGGTTAAGTGTCTTGCCCAAGGACGCAACAACAGTTCACACCAGCCAACCTGTGAGTAACTGGATCTGACCGATTAACCAACGACTTTTTACATCGAGAGCGGGATTCAAACTGCCAACATTCGGATCAGTGGACAAATCCTCTACCGACTGAGCTACTGTCGCTCTGTTGGCCAAAATTGTGAACTGGATCACACAATTTATTTATTACAAATAATGTAAAAAAAAAATAAATTTAGAAATTGTGTCTCGTGCCATCCGTTGTGTTGTTACACACAGTACCCAAGATATAAATTATAAAAAATATTTGTCATAATTATAGTTTTAGAAGCAGCTCAGACAGTAATTATCTCTATCTCAGTCTCTACTGAACTACTACTCAACTTCAAAACTATCACTTCATGACATCACAAGCTGGAACAGAGCATTTTGAGCTTTGGAGATGCAGTCTAATAATGCAAGGTTACTCAAACGTGTGTGGATGAAAAAACACAACTCCAGGTCTGTTTATGAGGAGGTAACAACATTATAACTTGGCTTAAAGCTCACAGGAGTCAATTCTGGGTAATATAGGAGCTTAAAGATTTATCGTGTACCAAACTGTGAGGATGGGCTCCCTGTTGGCACTGGCACAGCTCATTTAATGCTCCGAGTCTGGAAAAAGCAGCGCTCTTCACACCCGAGTTCACCATCATTCACACATCGTGCCAAAAATAATAACAGGAAAAAAGTCTATTCTATAAAAGTCTAATTCAGTTTCTAGTTTATATACATTACCAGTCAAAAGTTTGGACACGCGTTTTCATTTATTTTTCTTCTCTATTTCCATGACTTTTTACACTGTAGATTCTCACTGAAGACATCAAAGCTATGAAACTTTTTTTTAGATTTTAGATTTAAAAACATCCACCCTTTGCTTTGAACCCTGGTTTCCACTTTTGGCATTTCTTGACTGTGAAGTGAAAACCATTTCAGGAGACTCACTGAGAGAAGGACAAGGGTTTGCAGCATTGTTGACGAAGCAAAGAGTGGAGATTGTGGGGATTTAAATATAAAATAACACAATATTTAGCTCATATTTAAAGGTAAAATTGTGTAACTTTTCAGGTAGAGGATCCTCCACCTGCTTGTCTCCATCCTGAAAAGTTCCACAGTATGACATTAAACACATCTATCTCGCATTTATTCATTATGGGTGTTTCTATTGCTCAAAAATACAATGTCAATAGGGTTGCCTCTCCACAGATCTGACCTGTAATGCAGCCTATAATCTCTACCATGGAACATTCTAGACAAAGCAATAACATTTCCATGAACACAAGCAGGTGACAGACCCAGAAAAGTTGCGCAATGCACCTTTAACTTTTTTTTTTTACTAAATAATTCCGTATTTCTTTATTTCTTTTTCATATTTCTATCCTTTAGTACTGAAATCAAGTTTGAAATTTTAACATCGTGAGAAAAGTACTACAGAAATAAATGACATCTGTGAAATTTAAGGTGGTATTTATGGAAGATAATTTGTTCCATTAGATTTTGAATTTTAAATCCCGCTGAATGTTTCACTTTGAATTTTTTAACTCTGAAAAAAGATGTTTGAATTATTTTTATTCTGAATTTTAGTTGCTGAAATTTTAAGTGTACTTTTTCAATATGTTTCAAATTCAAAATAAAAAATTCACCTTTAAAATTCAGTCGATCCTGTGTGAGTGAGGAGGACAGAGGCTGTTTCCAGAGGTTTTGATGAGGATAATTTTGACCAATCAGATCGCTTCACTGCACCATTTCCTGTTTGTTCCTAAATTAGATCGGATCACTGTGGATCGATTGCTTCTGCCTTGGCATCTTGGAGCTTTCCTTCGAATTTTTTTCACTGCAAATTTTACACTCTGAATTTAGACTGTTGAATTTGAGGGCCTGAAAATATTTGTGCCGAATATTTAAAATGTTATTTATTTATTTATTTATTTTTTTAATTTATTTATTTTTTTTATACACTTTAATTTTAAACACTTTGAAAATGTACACATATAATTTCATCAATTGACATTCAGAATAAAAATAATTCAAACATGTTTTTTCGGAATTAAGTGAGAAATTCAACGACATTTAAAATTCAAAATCTGATCAAACAAATTATCTTCCATAGGTATTGCGGAGTTGAAGATCTCACCTGGCATCTGGAATGGGCTGCCTGGATCGGAGCTGGATGGAGAGTGAGGAAAGGTGGCGCTGCTGCCGCTTCCTGGAGAGTTCGGATAGCTGTTGCCCGGCGACTGGGGGAAAGGCATCGTGTTGGTCTGAGCAAAGGATTCTGGGAAAGTGGCGTTCTGTGGCATGTGCGGCTCGTTCTGCTGGAGAGGATTACGGAAGCGAGGCAACATCGTGTGCTTGGCGTTGAACTCGCTGTTTCGTGGAACCAACACTGGAGGGAGCACTAGAAACACAAGAGAGGAATACATGAGAGATTTAAAGGTGCATTGTGTAACTTTTCTGGTGGAGGGCCCGTCAAACGCTTTTCTCTGTGGAGATGTTATTGCTTTGTCTGGAATGTTTCACACTATGGTGAGACGGGTGTCAAATGAGACATAATTATAAAAATAAATGTATATGTACAAGTCAAAATAAAATAGAAAAATAAGTAATAAAATATAAAATAAACTATAAAATCACAGCTATAAACAAGAGACAAGAACGACAGTGCAATAATATGCTGATTGACAGGGCATAAGGTTATCCGTTACTTGAGATTAAGTTGTTGTACAGTTGTAGGGAGTATTATCTGTTACATAAGGGTGAGTTGTTTTCATTTATTTTTATTAGTCTAATCATAACTGTTGTGTAGATTTGATAAGTTTTGGCCCTTGTTGAACACTACGGTTGCTAGGTAAAAGTTAAGGAATTACTTCTACGTAAAGGAAATAATTTTACCAGGAAGTAAAACAAAAAAATAACAAAAAAGGAAAATCTTAAATAAAATGAAGTGAGTAGTCTACCTTATCATATGTACTTTAAAGGTGTATCGCGTGACTTTTCTGGTGGAGGGTATGTCAAATGTTTTTCTACACGGAGATGTTATTGCTTTGTCTTGAATGTTTCACAGTATGGCATTAAACCCAAGTTACAGGTCAGATCTGTAGAGTGGCGACCCCGCTCACAGTCAGAATGTCTGTTTTTCATGGTATTTTGAGCTATAACCACATGTAATTCAATAAATGTGAGGTAGAGCTGTTTAAAGTCACACTGTGGAACATTCCAAACAGAGCAATGGCATCTCCTTAGAAACAAGCAGGTTTTTTCTGAAGTTCTATCACTTGGTTTCAGATTACATCACATCATTCAATATTATTTAATCCAGATGGGGCCAGCTAAATGAAATTTTCCTAATAATACAGTGAGTTCTTGGGTCGTTAAGAGAAATTACCAGGTTCAACATTTGTTACTTTACCTTTCAGATATTTCATAATAAAGTACAATGTCATCATAGGGAAAATTGGCTCTTTCCGCCCATCTGGGACTATGAAATCATCACATTCTACAATCTGAAAACCAACAATTGGACGAGTGGGTGGAAGACAGGTAGATTTAACCAGTTAGCCTTTCTTATCTCCTACACAGAACTTAAAGATAGTTTACTTCAAAATCGTGATCTAGGCTCTGAAAAATCCTGATAGGAGCTTCGTCATCTAAGCCACCTCCCCGTCCTCCCTCTTATCCTCAGCTGTCTCTTCTATGTTTAACCTTCAGAATAGACTGCCACATTGATGAGCAGGATCACGCCGTACCTGCAGGAGCCCTCTCAGTACGCCACGCTCGTCTTTAGTTTCACCATACGCTTTATTTATAGACACAAACGGGAGTGAGTCAAAGCCGACCAGCAGACAGGATCACAACTGCCCCAACTGAAACATTCCTCCACAATAGCTCACCTCAAACATATCGTCAGGGCCAGTGAGAGAGTACTGGCCCTGGGTTCTGACTCTTGAAAAATGCAGGGACATCTGTACACAGTATGAGGAGCCACTGCCAGATTTCTGGATGAGAGTTGAGTAATCCATAACAGGACAATTGGGATCATGGGTTTTAGCCATTTGAATGTTTTGAAAGGCAACCAACAGGGACGGGACAAGATCTCATGAGACAAAATGATGCACCTCTTATGCATTTTTTCCCCATGTGTTTTTGGACTGGACAAAAAGAGGACATCTGGACATCTGGATTGGACAAGAGTTCATTTTTTGGAAAAGTTGTAGCTCCAAAAAGCAATGCTACAATGATTGCAGTGAGGTAGCATGGCTTGTGGGATGAGCATTGCACAGAATCTTCCAGCTAACCGTAAAGAGGGTTTGAGTAGGGCTTGGGAGAGATCGCTAGATTACTTAAACACACATAGATGACATCTGAAACCTCTTAAGGCATGTTTTTGATGAGGGAACAACTTTATAACATGGTAGAAAGCTCCAAACAGTCGATTTTTGCGTAATACCTCCTCTTTAAGATAAGATAAGATAAGATAAGATAATCCTTTATTTGTCCCACAATGGGGAAATTGCAGTGTCACAACGCAAGTTACAGAAACAGTAGGAAATAAGAGCATGCATCAAAATCAAGATAAATAATAATAAGTATTTACAATCAACTAAAAAACACAACACTGCACTAAAACAATAAAATCGAACTCAAACTGGCTGTCAAAAGGAACGCTGCCGTGAGATTGACAGGATGACCAGTTGGTGCGTACACAGGTGTCGCGGGGGCTGATTCTCCATTAGCGGTGTTAGCCTCAGCGCTGGTCTCCTCCCATCTGAAAACAAAAGTGTGCAAGGCAGGCAGCAAGTCTTTCCTCCTATTGTGTAGTGGGTGAGGGCCTTCCTGTGCTCCGCATCCTCACACAAATTGGAATATCGGGAGCTCGGAGTTTTCTGGGTGGAGCGGAGAGGATGCCTGTCACGATAATTACTCTGTCAACTTCTTGTTCAATGTATTAAACTGTATTTTTGGGGGGTCAATACTTGGTACACTGGAACTTTTTCTTTGCACTGCTGGGAAATAGTTATTCTGACTGTGAGCGAGGTCGCCTCTCCACAGATCTGACCTCTATTTTGGTCTAGTTTGGTCTCCATCTATCCCGATACTATGGTTTTAAGTATCTGCCGATGAAGTGCTTAATAACAGTTATTTCTTCATG
This sequence comes from Taenioides sp. WSHXM2023, assembly GCA_029959045.1. Classification (NCBI taxonomy): domain Eukaryota; kingdom Metazoa; phylum Chordata; class Actinopteri; order Gobiiformes; family Gobiidae; genus Taenioides; species Taenioides sp. WSHXM2023. The sequence goes on from CM057090.1 coordinate 4,464,719, forward strand.
TCGTCTGCACTGACAACACCAAAGGATCACGGTCTATGTAGTTCTTTCTGTTTTTTAGCTACTGCTGCACCAAGGAAAGGCAAGTTTATTTGTACAGCACAGTTCATACAAAAAGTAAATCAGAGTGCTTTACAGAATAAGAAAGACACAAAGAAGGACATTAAAAACACCATAACAACTAATTTAAGCAAAGAGACTTGTAATTTGATATATTGTGAACGGCTCCGATATTATTGTGAGACTTTTGACGATACGATATCACAATATTTCCATTATTGTTACATCCCTAGTTAGTGATTAATAAACATTTGTAAATTGATTGTAGATGATTCATTAATCAATTTCCATAACATTTTTTTAACAATTATTATTAAACACACAAAAATATTTCTCTTCATGTTGCCATGTTCATATTATCAATAAGCATTAAACAACGAGGAGCCGTTATGCAGTTTTAACACACGTCGCAGAGTCGTACCACGATGCGCAGTGGAGTAGTGCTGTTCCTCTGCAAAGTGCGTTAAAACTGCAGAACGCACGGCTCCAAGTGTTTTAATGCTCTTATACCACTGCGTTAAAACTAAAATGTCTCCCCTGTGAATCTGAAAAGCCTGGTTACTGTCTGTATTTTTGTGTTTTAAACGTGGATCTATAATAAGAACTGGATAAGACACGCCCCCTCTGTCCGCGAGCGAGATCGCTTAGTGGCCGCTCCAGGTACTGCAGCTCTGAGCTCCGGCCCAGAAAGAAGTGTCCCATAGAGCTCAATGCATTTTTTGTGAAATCAAAGTGCCCGTGTTCGGCTGACAGGGCATCGACAGCTTTCATAAAGGTCGGATTTTGTATTTTAACGAAAAATGTTAAATCGTCAAAGCACCGTTAGCCTAGCCCCGCTCTGAGCCCGCGCTCGATCCGCTCTAGCAGCTCTCGCTCTGATTGGTCAGAACTGCACATTTCTGACGTCACACGTTTTGCGGCATAGGACCAGTATTCAATTCAGGAAATAATCATTGGCGCATGGGCCCAAAGAGCACAGGTCATTGAAAACAATACGACGCCATCTTGGGTTCATCTTCCCGCTTTTATCATAGTTCTATGCTTTCTACCCACAGTAGTAGAGGATGTGTTTACCCATCGCTGTGGTGATGTCATGGCGACGGCCGCAGAGCAGTGATACAGAACAGTGATGTGGCTTTTGCCAGAATTACTTGTGCGTTATGCAGTATTAACGAGAGGCAGTTTGACACTGGAATTCTCACTGACCGTGGGATAATTTACAATAATGTATAGTCAATTTAAGCAAGGAGGTATGGAATATTATTTAGATATTTTTCTTTTCTTCCTTTTTTTTTGCAAATTAACTTTTAGTGGGTATTTTTTAGTAAATGATTTGTAGGTTTGCCTTATTAAAGTGTTACCAAAATTAGCTATCGTGACCTGCCTAGTGAAGAGGAGAGGAGAGTATAACGCACACGAGTTTAAAAAAGGACAGGCGCACACAGCATGGCCCCAAAACAAAGCCCTCATTCTCCGAGAGATGGAATTTCCTGCTACACACACACGCGCTCACACACACACACACACACACACACACACACACAGCTGCTCCTATCTTGTCAGCTGACCTGTATTTCTGAGACCAAATGGCAAAATTTATTTTGTCTACGCCAGAGAAGATACATATTTTACCTAGAATTCAGGAGGTCAAATTCTTAAATCAAGTCAAGCAAAAATTTGCAGATGTTTTGCGCAAACTGAAAATATTTAAGCCAGACGAGTGCGAGCAACAGACAATAGCAGGAATGTGAGTCGTTATCACGGTTAATTGCTGTTATTAATCACAGGCTGAATGCAGAGCCACAGAATAAAATTTCAAGTTATAATAGTTGGATAGATGACACAATGATTAAAATGATTTTGTAAGTAATATATATTGTGAGAAGAAAATAATACACTGCTAGTCAATGTTTGGACACGCCCTCTCATTCAATGTTTTGTCTTTATGTTTCTACTTTCTAAATTTTATAAACATACACAAGACATCAAATATATGAAGCAAGCTATATGGGATCATTTTTAATAACTAAACACATTTTTTATATATATTTTACATTAAAATCCTCACAATATCCTCCCTTTGCTTTGTCGACAGCGCTGCAAACCCTTGGTCTTCTCTCAATGAGCTTGAAATCTCCTGAAATGGTTTTCACTTCTCAGCTGTGCCTTGTCAAGATTAAGAAATGCCAAAACTACAAAGCAGTGATCAAAGCAAAGGGTGGCTATTTTTTTTTGTTCCTGTGTTGTTTTAAAGACAAGTTTTGAGTTATTTTGAGTTTATATTTTGTTTACTACATTCCATATGAGTTCATTCATAGTTTTCATGTCTTCAGTTAGACTCTACAATGTAAATACTTATGGAAATAAATGAAAAAGTGTGTCCAAACTTTGACTGGTAGGTAAAATTTTCAATACATCGCCCACCTATATTAGTACTTTTTATATTTTTTAAAATGTTACTTAAATAAAACAAAATAGTAAGACAAATATATTCTCATAGTTGTATATGTTTTGTATGTTTTTATATGATGTGTATTTTACCTGGACTGTCCACTCTTTTGTAATGGTAGGGGTTGATGCACACGTCCTTCTGCTTGGAGCCAAAGGGGTATTCACAGCACTCCAGGGCCTTGAGCTCGTGGTGAGACTGGAGATCAGGCCAGCGCCACACGCGGCAGTAGATCACATGAGGCAGCCCCTTCCTGTGGGACACCTGGAGCCTCCCGTCCAGAGAGCGAGGGATGGTCACGCAGTTACTGGGCTGACCCGGGCAGCTCAGGGCCCTCTCCAGCTCCTCCATCGCTCCCTTCTTCTTCTTCAGCTTCTTCACCAGAGCGTCCACGGCCTTCTCCGCCCACTTCTCCTCTTCGTCGCCCTGTTTCCAGCCCAGCAGCCTCTTGACGGCTGGGCTGGTGAAGGAGAACAGTGAGGTGACGTTCATCGTGGTGGGTGTGGTCACCTCCCCTCTGCTCGTCCGAGTGTGGAGCTTTACAGTCCACGTATAAGTAAAGGATGAGGAGTCCAAAAGCAATGCAGATCCTGCAAGAGAAAAAAAGCAAACTCAATACTGTAACTAATATGGCCAAAGACACATTTTGACTTGAGATATTATTATATTACTGAAGGAATACAATGAATAAATGAAAAAAACTTTATTAGTTCCTTGAAAGGCAATTCAGCAGCCGCCTGACCAACCACACAGACATAACAGGTACAACGGTAAATGCCATGACTGTTCACATGATTTAAAATAAATACAATTTGAAAATTCTTAAGAGAAAAAATCTAAAAAGGAATAAAAGACATAGCACAGCGATAAGTTCTAATAAGAGGCAGCCCTCCTGAGGTTCAGGCTCAACCCTGAGGATAAAATGTGCCTCTGGTTTAGATCAGTGATTTCACTGGATCTCCTGTGACCAGCTCTCCCAGACTGTAAACACATTTATTTATGACATTGACACAACAACACTAAAACAGAGTTATCCCAAAGCTAAATATTCTACTTGTATAATTTTAAAAACAACAGCTACAAAACCCTCTCAGAAACAAGATGGGGTATTCCTCCCAATAAACAAACGTAAAATTAAAGCGTTATTACTATTTAAGAAACACAGAATATATTGTATTCAACCCTCCACAGCTCAAATCTTTTTGTAGCAGAGACAAGTAACAAAACGATCCAAAAAGTACCCACCATAAATACAGATCCCCTAACAGTCTCGTCCCATGTGTGATCTATTGAACCATAAGCTGATTGAGTCATTTTATACACAGGCCTATAACACATCAGATCATCTCTGCACCTCCCTCCGTGTCTTTTTATGGTAAATGACGATGTTATCAATATAGCAGGTTTGGCCGCGGCGCTCATGGCTTCTGGGAACTTGGCATTGGCATTGAAGTTACATCAGACATTGTGCAGATAGCTTCCTGTCCGTATGGCTTGTCACATTACCACTGCTCACTAATGCAGATTACACCAGAGACGCTTAAAGAGTCGGTGTGGGAATGTGGATCATACCCTCGTGCTCTGTGATGCCAACAAGTCAATCGCAGTCGGCTGATCACAGAGGTATTATGGGTAATGTATCTGACAGCTCGTCTCCCAGGCTGAAGCAGTTACGTTTTCAGGTCTGTATTTGCACCTGTCAGTTTCTACAGTGCGAGTTATGGTTTCAAGATGCTCACTGTGGTTTTGGTCAAGATGGAGCAGCGCAATAATAAAAAAACTGAATAAAAAAGAAATATCATTGAGTTATAGTCCAGGGAATGATAAGGAGTATCTGTCTGATCTATTTTCTGATCTGTGTCATAATGTTGTTTCCTCCTTGTTTCATTCACACATTTAACACACAAATCCTGCTTATTTAGATGGAGTTTTTCTTTTAAATGGACCTTGTGATGTCATGTGCCAATACAGGAAGTGCTCCACTGTGTTTTTAAACTCCACACACCTTCACTAGCATCATTTGGATGATTTCAGACCTGGAATTGCCAGTCTCTACTGAACAAAAGGCAAAAAGTACCTGCTAACTTGAAAACTGGAGCATTTTGAGCTTTGGAGAGAGACAGAATAATAATAAAGGATTACTCAAACATGTGTGAATGAAAAAAACACAACTCCAGGTATGTTTTTGATGAGGTAACAACTTCTAACATGCTAACACGACTAAAACACGACTCACGATTGTGTAACAGAGGATCTTTAAGCCCCAGGTTTCCATTGGTCAAATATTAATCAAACTATAAAGCATTTTCATGGACTAGTACAGCCAACAACACACTTTCTTTACATCAGAAACAAAATGACTTCTTCTACTACGTTATTATTGTCTCCGATTAGAAAAGGGCCTTGAAGTGTGCAGAGGAAGCTATATGTTCAGTTTGGCTTTACCACCAGCGACCTGCGCCCAGTGACTCGGGGCAGGAATGTGGCAACGTTTAGGACAATAAAAAGGAAGTGTATGCAGACCCCAGGATAAATGTGCCCATTCAGTGAGTCTCGCAGGAGCTATTCAGAAGCCCCCAGAGTGGCACTGGAGCTTTTGAAGGCAAAAACAAGGGCACGCTGAATTCCCCTACTCCACAGTTATATACGCCAACCAGAATAGGTGTGTTATTGTATTAGTTTAGTAGTTCATATTTCAGTCTGCTCTCAAATGGTAAATATCCTGGAGGGAATTTTTTATTTTAAAAACTTGGTGGTATTGGTATTTTGAGCTGTAAAAGGTGATTTTACAACTCAAAATACCTAAAAAACAGGCAATCTGACTGGCAGGGTCGCCTCTCCACAAATCTGACCTGTAACCTGGTCTGGTTTTGGTCTCCATGAAGACAGAAAGGTTTAATGCCATACTGTGAAACATTCCAGACAAAGCAATAACATCTCCATGGAGAAAAGCATTTGACAAATCCTCCACCAGAAAAGTTACACAATGCAGCTTCAATACTATAAAATATCACAATTTTTTTTTTTTTTCCCCTAAATCGTTGCAAAGAAAAATTCTAATTATTTATTTTAGCTGTCAACATATTGTCACAAATAATTTAACATTTATGAAGTGTGATGAAAATGATGCAAAAGGAGCGTGCGTCTCTCTGATTGGTTAATCCACCTGTCAATCACACCCTCTGGAATCAGGCAGACAGGACACAGCTCCAGATCCACTCGACTTCGTAAAGTTTTGTCAAAGCATGTGGTTCTGGTTGGTCATATAAATAGTTTTCAGTTCCAGTTCCTAGAAATTCCAGTTACCAGCAATACCAAGAAGCATGAGGAAAGTTAGCGTGGTTCTCCTAAACAAAACCTATGACGACGTACGAGGGGTGGGACGAGATACAATTTTCACAAGACGAGACGAGACGCAAGATTAGATCCACGAGAAAAGACCAGATTTTCACATTATTTAAGCAACTATAAAGACACTGTGCAATTTAGTTCAGTTAATTTTAGACTCTCTGTTTTTTATTTACTTTATTTAATATTTCTGCTGTTATGTTATGGTAGCTCTGCTTTTTAGGACTAGCCAAGACCAGATTTAAACCACAAAAACTATTCTAAATTTACAGTACATTGTATAACTTGACCTTTTTTGGACTTTTCCAACCACCTGTAATTGAATAAATTTAAGGCACAGCTGTTTAATGTCAAACTGTGGAAATCAATCTAAAATCTCATCATATAGCCAAAAAATAACCAAAAATGCCCCTGTAATGCAAAGAAAATGTACAGACGACAAATACCGAACCCAAAAAAATTGTTCCAGCTTTCATATATTGAACGATAAGTCCATATAGTAATTATTGTGGCTGGGTATCATTGAGAAGTTGCTAATATGGCACATACCTCGATAAATAGGCCATGATACTGTGCAGTTTCAATTCTATATGATCAGTTCAGTAAGTAACAAAGGCTAAATCATGGCTGTGATACTAAAAGTTTTTATTAAAGCACTAAATTTGTCCAAAGTCAATATGAAAAACACTAATTTTAATATTCAAAACAGTGAAAATGTCAAATGTATTGCATAAACATGTTTCCTTTCTCTAAATACAACACAAATGTAGCTCTTTCACAAAATAATTAAGTAAAATATACCCCAAAAAAAAGATACTGTTCTATAATATTAGTATATTATTATATCATCCATTGTTTTAGTATCAGGATTTATCGTGATATATTGAATTGTCACTGACATATCGTGGTAAGTATCATAAACCCAGATTCATGGCAATGCACACCCCTAACCTACAGTACTTTGAGCCTGAAATGGAATAGTCCATGTGTCAAAAAGCACTAACCTTTTTGACCCTAATGAGTCACTGTAGAAGAAGCCTCTCTGACAGTAAAGCCATCACAAGATTATATTTCCTACGAGCAAACTGTGAAATATTCCAGACAAAGCAATAACATCTCCATGGAGAAAAGCACAAGAAAAGTTACATAGTTCTTAAGGTCCTTATAGTGCAAAGAAAATGCACGGATGATAAACACTGAACCCAGCTTTCAATCAAGTCGATATAGTAATTATCGTGACTAGGGATGGGACAATAAACAATAATATCGTTTATCGTGATACAAAGGGCACATGATTATCATTCTTGGGACATTTTATATCATTGTGATAATCGCCAACAAAGAAAATCGTCATTTTATCACCAGAATATGCAGAAAAAAGCCACGCATCCAGCAAAGCATTTGACGGACCCTCCACCAGAAATGTCACACTGATCATGTAGCCAAAAAATAACCAAAAATGTCCCCGTAGTGCAAAGAAACTGTACGAATAGTCCGCGTGTCAAAAAGCACTAACCTTTCTGACCCTAATGAGTCACTGTAGAAGAAGCCTCTGACAGTAAAGCTGGTAGAAGATTGTATTTCCTACGAGCAGGAACAAATAGATGATTAAGAGTGAGCGGAGCGCAGTTATTCTGGGCCCTTCAGATTATGGGATGAGCAGATATTTCTATGTTTATCGGCCGCTGCATGAGACAGAGAGCCAGGGCACGGCGATGAGAGCAGGTGCTGTTTATAACGTGGGCTACTATTGTAAACTGTAAAGCTAAAGTTTGTGCCTATACTTAGCCTAGACACTCCAATGGCTAAAAATGTCGTAACTATAGAGGGATGGACAAGATGTTAAAGGTACTATATCACGCAAAATTTACTCATGTAAAACGGACTCAATGAGAACGGAGCGGACAGACGGGGAGTTTTGAAGTTAACAGCTACATTTTACCTTTAGTTCAATCTGAAATTAAACAACTGATTTTAGTGAAGGTGTATGGAGTTTAAAAACACAGTGGAGCACTTCCTGTATGACATCACAAGGTGGAAAAGAGTGTTTTCTGTGTGAGAAGAACTCAACCTAAATATGCAGGATGTGTGTTAAACATGTGTGAATGAAACAAAACGCAAACGCAACTCCAGGTTTGTTTTTGACGAGGAAATAACATTATAACATAGATCAGAAAACAACATAGTATGGGCCCTTTAAAATCGCTATTGGCCAGTAAATATAGTTTTTTTTGGTTGTTTTTTTCCACATAGAGGTACTGGTCTAATAAGGGAAAAATACAGAAACATTTAGAATAAAAATATGTGTTACTGATATTTTGTCTATGCGTGTTCCAATGATCATTCACTTCTCTGGAATATTAATTTGCCTTTTTAAACAGACGAGTTAAAATGAAATTACAAAACAATAAAGATCAAGAGGTGGCTGTATGTGAAATGAGAAATTATGATAAACCGTAAGTGAATTTGTGAATTTTACAACTTTACAATAGATTTTTACATTGACTGCACTGGTTGTCAGTCATAACAGCAGGGAGGACATTGGATATTAGTATCATCTGACAAAATCCATACAGGACCACTCCCAACTATTTATTTATTTATTTTGTATAGCCTCTTGAGATTCATCATACAGCATCATGCCGCATACTAGAGCTGTCAAACTGACAAACTTATACGTAAAAAACTGTTTAAATTCTGAAATTTAGACCTTTTTTTTTAAGAGGAGGTGTTTTACTTCTATGGGGGTTTTAACTACAACACATAGCATAATTAGATCACCATGTTACCTTTGATTGTTTTGAAATATTATATTACATTCCCCATTTTTTACCCCCTCTTGAGTCCCTCCTCTCTTTGCTCTCTGTTCAAAGTCGCACAAACACAATCAGCGTGCATCCCACTAATGAAATTACCGCACATCGCATCAGGTTTGTCGAGTTGTGCACAGTTTTGTATCATGTTTTTGTATATTTATGGAGAATTGTCATGTGGGAGCATGGGTGACGTAGGTTTGTGGGTTGAACATTGCACAGAATCTCACAGCCAACCACAACAAGGGTTTGAATGTTTTTCATGAGGGAACAAAGTGTAGAAAGCTCAAAAAATCGATTATGAATAACACCCCCTCTTTTAATAGTTTTGGAAATGTTTGGATCCATATCTGAAGTTGTGTATGAAAGGTGCACTTTGTAACTTTTTGGTTGGGTTCCGTCACCTTCTTGTTTCTATGGATACGTCATTGCTCTGCCTGGAAAGTTCCACAGTATGACATTAAACAGCTCTACCTTGCATTTATTCAATTACAGGTGGTTTTACAGCTCATACATACCTACAAAAACAGGCTTTCTGACTGTGAGCGGGGTCACCTCTCCACAGATCTGACCTGTAACTTGGTCTGGTTTGGTTTAATCCCATACTGTGAAACATTCCAGACAAAGCAACAACATCTACATGGAAAAAAAAAAGCATTCGATGTACCCTACACCAGAAAAGTCACAAAATGCAGCTTTAAAGTAGGAATAAAATCATCAGCATCAAACGTTTTCCTTAGAGCAGAAATCCTGTTTGAAATGTTAGTATCACGACAACACCAGCGCACACCGGAAAGGGTGTGCGCTGGTGCTATCCTATACATTAGGCGCTATCCTATACATTCTATACTGCGCCTATGGACAGGAAGTACAGTGTAGGTTTGGGATGGTTAACAGGGCAGCAGACTCATTTCCTTTTTGCTGAGTGGCACTGTTCTGTACAGGTGCAGGGTGGAACCAGGATTTGTGGAAAAAGTAGAGGAGGAGAGGCCAGAGATGTCATGGGTGTGGGTCCAACTATTGCCATAACAAATGAGCAAATCGAGTATTTTCCATTGAGAAGGATCTGACTGCGCGGTGGGAGTCTGTTTTGTTTCTATCTGAGTAAACAAAAGGCAAATAAAATGGGTTTTGACTGCGGTATTTTTACTGTTATTGGTACAGTTCAAGAATAGTTTTCTAATAGTAAAAAGTATTACCATTACCCTTTCATTCATTTGTTTCCTTTATTTTTACTTTCTATTTACAGAAGACATCAAATATATGAACCAAAATATAAGGAATTATGTGGCAAGAAAAAAGTAACTCAACTAAATATTTATTTATATTAAAATCCTCTAAGTATCCACCCTTTGCTTTGTAGACAGTTCTGCAAAACCAAAGCCTTTTCTCAGTTATCTTGGATGAAGTCTCCTGAAATGGTTTTCACTTCACAGCTGTGCCATGTCAGGGTCAAGAAATGCTAAAAGTGCGAAAATGTTAATAAAGGTAGTTATATTTAAAAAAAAAAAAAAAAGAAAGAAATGCTAAAAGTGCAAAGCGGTGATCAAACCAAAGGGTGGCTATTTTTTTATTTTTATTTTATTTTTTTACATTTTTTTTTTATTTATTATTTGAGTTGATATTTTGTTTGCTACTTTCCATATTCATTGATGCCTTTAGTGAGATTCTACAATGTAAATAATCATGGAAATAAAGAAAAACTAATTAAAAAGTGCGTCTGAACTTTTGACTAGTAGCGCTTGTAAAATAGTATTTAATATGTTGGGAATGTCCTATATTTTTGTAAGTTAAAGGTGCACTGCGTAACATTTCTACAGTAGTGGAGGGTCCACCATCTGAGGATTTATTCCGTGTATCAAACACACATGCTTTGACCAGCTGTTTTTCATGTATTATCAGAATTAGAATGACTTTTGTTCATACCAATGGGAAAAAATAGATACAGAAAATAACGAAACTGAAAATAAATCTGTATTTTTATGCACTAAACTCTGGTGAAAAGAAAATGAACTTACATTATCACTTAAAGGAACACTGCGCAACTTTTCTGGTGGAAGCTCCATCACCTGCTTGTCTCCGTGGAGATGTTATTGCTTTGTCCAGAATGTTCCACAGTATAGATTAAACCCATTTATCATGAAGGAGACAAGCAGGTCACAGCACTACGCTACATTACAGTTCAGATCTGTGGAGAGTCGCGCATATTCACAGAAGGAATTATTGTATTTTTGAGCAACAGAAACACCTGTAATGAATAAATGCGGGATGTATATGTCTAATGTTGTTAATGCCATACCATGGAACATTCCAGGCAAAGCATTCAAAGGCATTCCAGAGTTTAGTGCATAAAAATACAGATTTACATAACAGGATTACCTCTGCTAAAGTGTTATTAATGACTGATGTGTTGCCTTTCATCATTTTTGACCTCATGTGACTGTTCTATCAAATCCATCAAAAAATTGAGACTGAACTGGTACTAAACCTGGAACTAAACCTGGACTAGTCTAGTCAGGACTAAGCGAGGTTTACATGTGCTGGACCAAACCTGGACCAAACAAACGCACGATATTTGACTATAAATGTTCAGCTGTGCATATGAACGATTTATATTCCTTCTCTCTTAATATTAATGTTATGATGATGATGACTATTTAGGTTTTGTTTGTATTGTGATATTAATAAAAGAAAAAATAATAATAAAATACATATTTACTTTGAGTTTCATTATTTTCTCTATCTCTTTTTTTCCATTGGTATGAACAAAAGTCATTCTAATTCTGATAATGCATGAAAAACAGCTGGTCAAAGCATGTGTGTTTGATACACGGAATAAAACCTCTATTTCAGTGAAACTTGCATAGTTTAAGTCGTCTACTCTTTGTTGTGTTTTTTAGTTGTGTCTTTGTTGTGCAGCTTTGTGGGACCATTTTCTATTGGAACCATAACTGCGCAAAGGAACAATCCAAACTCAGTACAATGCGAATCAAAAGACAAAAGCCCCATCTACTCTTTTTGATCGCCTTCCAACCACTTTGCTCTATCAGCAGCCCACACTCAGGACTGGCTGTACAAAGACCAGTAATCTATTTCAGATGGAAAAATCGACAAGGTCCGGCCCGGTAACATCTGGAGCTCCAAATTCTTCACTGTCACCGGGTGAGAGCTGTGTGGACTAAATGTGAGCATATTTTTAACTCGAGCTCAAATATCTGACCACATGCGTATTCAAGAGCCTGATATGGCTTTGTGTTGCTTCTTTGGACAATGCGAGTTTGGATTTTCCTCGGAGGCAGACAAAATACGAAGGCGCCAATGGGCCTCGCTGTTCTATACCTATGTATAGACTACAACGTTCCACTGATATAAACAAGTGTTTCTGTGTGACAGCTTTACACAGTTTGGTGGAATTGGGTTTTTGTTGCGTTTGTTACATTCGGATTGACGAGACCAACGTTAATTGAGTCTATGAAAAATTGAAAAATCACTAAAAATTCATTACGTATTCTTATGGGTTAATTAAAGAAGGAGTATTTTACTTCTATGGGGTATTAACTGCAAACACATAACATATTTAGATCACCATGTTCCCTTTTATCGTTTTGAAAATACTATATCCGCCGAAAACGTATTCACTTTCGCGTTCCCTTTTGCTCCCTGTGCTAAGTCACTCCCCCCTTCAGAGCGCTATCACAACATAATCATCGTACATCCTGCTAATGAAATTACCGCACATCGCATCAGGTTTGTCAAGTTGTTGTGTACAGTTTTGTATCATGTTTTTGTGTATTTATGGAGAATTGTTGTGTTGGAGCGTGGGTGACGAAGGCGGGTTTGAATACGGCCCAGGAGAGATCGCTAAATTACTCAAATATCCATGGATGACATCTAAAACCTCTTCAGACATGTTTTTGGTGATTTGGCATAACATCACCTCTTTTAATCTTATTTAAAGAGCGTCAAGGAAGAAAATTTGTCTTGCAGTGTTAGTGTCAAAGGTCAAAGTCAAGACTCCAGAAAGTGTCCCGCTAATCCCTAAAATTACAGATTCATTTTATTATTTATCAGCATTAAATCACACATTCTACTAACCAGATGGTACTCAGTCTTCTCTTAGGCTGCATATGTTCATATTTACTTGGTTCAATCCTGGTTAGTTCCCTGATGTAGACTTGTTTTAGTCCCAGTTTAGTCCTGGTCTAATCTGGTCCAGGTTTAATTCAGTTTACTTCCAACACTGACGTAGTGTGTGTGCAAATGTGAACACTGCAAAAAAAACTCCCAAATACCAAACATCCACCTGTTTTGTCCACTTAAACTAAACTAAGAGCACATGGGAATATAAAAGAAAGTCCTACGATTGAATGAAAACAGGAGATAAGGGGGAGCGCTTCAATGGGGCTCTGGTGAGTCGGATGGAGAGATGTAGTACATAATAATGCTCTTCAAGGATGAGGAGATGGGAACAGAGATTAGACACCCACCAACATGGAGCTGTAAGTGGAGGTGGAGCTCAGAAAGAGAAATCCGAGGCACTGTAGTGTACAAAAATTTAAATTTGTCTTTGTCGGGGCTTTGAATTAAGAAAAAAGGCATCAGGTGACTCCCTTTTACTTAGATTTAATGTTGAAAATCACATTCTATTGTTAAAATAAATGTTTTTTTGTGTCTGTGTTGTGTTTCCTTTAAATTTCAGTATGGTAACAGCACTAGCTCAGAGCTCAGTCAGATAGATAACTGTGCGGTCATCCTAAGTGACACAGACTAAATGAAGAGTCATGTCTGGGATGGCCTTGGCCCCTCTCTCCTCTCCTCTCTCCTCCTCCATAAAAGCTCAAACACACACCATCATTTACACAACAGCCCCATAAAAGCCTCTCTGACATTCCCCACAGCGCGGCGCGAGGATATGACCCTGGCTATTGCGTTAGCGGTAGCTCTTGATGGCCATCCTTTAGCCTGGCGGACAGTTAGTGAAGATAATGGGACACTCTCAGACCTCCCTGGTTTGACCCACCTGGTGCGAGCCGTGAGCCGCTACACTAGTCCTGCAGATCATTTTGCACCAGTGTCTGTTAATCAATTTAGGCTCAGGCTGAAGAGGATGAGGAGACAGTAATAATGCTTTCTGGACCCTCCCTGGGGAGCCAGCATTATAAAGAACCTACATTATTTATCAGCAGGGTCCTGGATGGGGCCTCCATTAGCCCCCGCTCAATGGCTATAAACAGACGAGTGCAGGAAGAGAGAGAGTTATAGATAACTCGAAAGACAAATGCAAAAGGAGGGAGAGAGGGAGACGGACAGCAGAATGTTTGGGCGAATCTCTGGTCTCTGGATTAAGTGCCTTCAGGTCTCATTACAGACTCAATGGTGATGCTACGAGGAGGCTCCTCATGCTTTAGCACAGTTATAAACACATAAATATGCAGCAATTTGAGCCCCGAAAGCATCCATAAAAAAACATATGGAGCCTGTTCCAAAAGAGTCTGTATGAAGAGATACAGAGTGGACACAACTAGATAGATAGAGATGGATGGATAGATAGCTTTTCTTAATTTAATTTTCTGACACTGGAGTGGGTTAAAAATATCCTCCATTTCAATGGCATTCATCTCTGTAACACATTGTTATTATTATTATTATTATTATTACTATTGATAGATAAGAGAGATCGAACAATGTGTTTTTTTCATGGCCGATGTAATACCGATTAATTAGAGTCCAGAGAAACTGATGGCCCATAAACTTTGCCGATATTTTTGGGCCGATTTTGATTATTTTCCCTAATTCTGTAATTTAAAATTTTACTACAAACTCATTCACAAACCTGTTTCACTACAAACCTGCGTCAGAGCAGTGTAGTCACATTATACGCACTTATCTTTTCACACTTGTGTTGTGTTCAAATAAACATTTGTGTACTTTCTGGCAGCAGGTTCAGCCAAAACAAAATATCGGAATGTGGTGGAGAGTTTAAGCCGATGCTCAAAAAAGTGCAAATATCGGCCTGATATATAGCCAACCCATGTATCGGTCGATCTCTAATAGATATAGAGTTTATTAATCTCAAAGGACATTCTGTTTTCTAGCAGCAACCATATCACCATCAGACGTACCATCAGTCACACAGAGATTTAATATATTATTAAAAACAGTAATACGTAAAGCCCTAGATTTAAATAGGGCTGGGTACTGTTAATTTTTTTTTCGATATCAGTAACAACGATACCTGCTTTTCTGTTTCTTTTTCCAGTGCCTGTATTTTTTAAGTGTAAATTAATGGCCAGTATTATTAACAAAATACTTTTCACTCCTTTAGTGACGTTATAACTATTTTAATTAATATTTTAAAACATAGTGTTACAACATTTCCATATTCAAAACATATTTTACAAACCAATAACAGATTTTGGTGTGTATTAGCTCTGCACAATTACAATATCTCAGGTTTACTTTTATTTAAACATAGTTAAATTATAATTGCCATGTTTTTCTTGGCTTGACTATTATGAAATGAATTATTTTCTATAGTTTTATGCCATTTTATCTATTGTTGCGTGACCACTTAAATACACTGCATATCTGAGGACTTTTTCCATCCTTTTTTCACCTCTACATGAATCCAAGCCCGCTGGTCCAATGAGCACCTGTTTTTGCAAGTTCTGATCCAGTGCTGCGCTCCAATACGGCTATTTCTTCATAATTAGCACATTTTTCTTGGACTGACAATTACGTATTCTTTTCTATAATTTTATCCATTCGAAATACTTTGCGCAGATTTCTGATAGAACTCTAACTCCGTACCGTACCCCTCACGAACCGTAAACAATCCGTAATTTTGATTCACTCCCAACATTCAAGACGCAAAACGCATTTATTTAATTTAACCTACCCCCATTAACACCTCGATGTTTTGGAACCTGTCCTCGATTGTTTGGTTGTTTTTAATTATGTGTCTTAATTGCTGTTTGTACGGTGTCCTTGAGTGCCCAGAAAGGCGCCTTTAAATAAAACGCATTATTATTACTATAAAATACCACAAATATAATCTTATGACAAAAATTCTAGACAAAACATTGTACGAAACCGCCTCCTCACAGCTCTCAGTGGTACATATGCTCTGTAGACATAACCAGAGAACACATGGGGTCCCTGCAGTTATCTCAACCACGCTCGGCACTCGGCTTTGGGTTAGTGTTGTGTTAGCGTGGACACCTCACCCCGACATATGTTGTCCCTGGACGCGCACACACACACACTGCGGTCACTACTGTTGTGACTGGATACAGAGGCTATAGGAATGCCTCTAACCTATATTTACTCCAAGTGCTTTTCGTCTGGCTCATACAGTTAGGCCTACGATAACTTCCACATTTACTTTAAAAATAAATAGCAACAGACGGTTCTAGAAATAACGCGCCGTCTTACTAGGAATTTTAAAGGGACTATATTACGCTTTTATTAGATGTTTCTGCGTTATAATGCTGTTTCCTCATCAAAAAAACGTACCTGGAGTTGTGTTTTGTTTCATTCGCACACGTTTAATACGCAAACGCTGCATATTCAGCCAGAGTTCTTCCCTCAAACGGAAAACACTCTGTTCCAGCTTGTGATGTCATGAGCGAAACAGCAAGTGCTCCACTGTGTTTTTCAACTCTACACACCTTTAGTAGAATCAGCTGGATTAATTTCAGCCCTGGAATTGCAGATCTTTACGGAATTTAAGGTAAAAGGGAGCTGTTAACTTGAAAACGACTGGTTCATGACATCACAAGGTGGAAAAGAGCGTTTTAAGCTTTGGAGATGTGGACAGACTAATAATAAAAGATTACTCAAACGTGTGAATGAAACAAAAAACATCTCCAGGTGCGTTATAACATGACTAGAAGCTAAAAGGAGTAAATTTTACGCAATATAGGACCTTTAAATACCTCTCAAACTCAAGGAAAATCACGGACAAGGGCAAATTCCTGTCCTGTGGGTTATCTGATATGTCATCCTCAACAGGAACAGGAGATCAGCCCTGTACTGCTGCTGTACGTCTCTCACTCATCATACCTCAACATTCAACACGAAACACACAATCACGTTCACCAACAGCGTAGCAATGACAACCCAATTAAGCAATTACCGCACGCCGCTTATTACGCTTTGATAAAACTATGACAGGCGTATTTTGCGTGCTGTAGTCGATTTCTTACGCACGTGTCATTATCCAGACAAAGATTAAGTTTACTTTTTAATTCACGAGTCCACTTGCGCTTGTACATCCTGTTGCTTTCTAAATAAACGCCAAAGTTACACTGTTGTTAATCCGATAAGACACAGAAGCGGCCATTCCCTCCAAAAAAGACATTTACGCAAAATTACGCACAGTTTTGACGCCCACTTCTGCCCCATTCAAGTCACTTCAGCGTCAGACGTGTACATATCCGCGAGAAACAATACGGATTTATTACAAATACGCTCAAAAATCTGCTTACGCTGCATCTGTAAAGGAATGCACGCGTTAAATATTTGCGCAAAACCGGACGAGGAAAAGAAATGATCGTTACAGTAAGCTCCAACTCTGTACAAGAAGAAAAAAGTTTCAGCAGCAGTGGAGCGTCCAACTGCAGCGCTGCAACCCTGTACTTTTACAACTTTAAAGTGGGGTATGACAGGAGTAAAAACGCATGCATAAAGTCGATATTGTGCACGTTAAGTGAGTTTTAAAGTTGCCCGTACCTTTTCTTGGAGTGCGCCGCTGTTCCTGTGTTCTACAGTGTGCGTCTCGGTTGTGATCGAACTGGCGTCAGTGAGTCGCGGGCCGCTTCACACTCCGCCAGAGCCAGTATCACGCCGCGGGATGCAACTCTGACAACAACAAGACCTACTTTTTACACTTCTTCTCCCATCCTCAATCCCTGCGTGGATTTAGATTATGTAACTGTAAAACAACGCGAGTTTTAAAGTTTTAAGTGTCTGCGGGTTTTTTTGGTTTTTTTCCTGCTCATGGAGAAAGAAAGCTGTAGTTTTCAAGTTAACATCTACATTTTACCTTTAGTTCAGCAGCAATGGGAAATTCCAGGGGTGAAATTATCCAAATGATTCTAGTGAAGGTGTGTGGAGTTTAAAAACGCAGTGGAGCACTTCCTGTATTACCACATGGCAAACAGTAAATAGTCATATTTTTATACAGCGCTTTTCCACGTTCAAGGCACTAAAAAGCGCTTTACAACAAGGAACCCCTCACACATTCATACACCGGTGTACGCAGACACTGCGGGCGAGGTGGGTTAAGTGTCTTGCCCAAGGACACAATGACAGTATTTATTTGTGGGAGCTGGAAAGACACGCTCAAATCTGTTTCAGGTACACGAACACAGCTGGTGACTGTGGTTAGTGCAGTACTTTTATTTTATATAACAAAGAATCATTTATGGTTGAATCATTTAAAAACCAAGACACATGTTCTAGTTTAATAAATCGATGAACTAGAAAGACTTGTCCAGAACATGGGGTCGTGTGCATTAACGCAGCTTCACCTGTGCTCAGTTTTTCAAGGGGCGACTGCTGTTTAATTCTTGATTCAGATTTGATTTTTTGCTTACTGGCCTAGTGTTTCAGCCTAACCACACTTTGAAATCACAAGTTTATCCAAACAAGGTCTTAACTGATTTTGACTTTGCGGTTTATCTGATAGCCCGGTGAACTTGTGAACTGCCTAGTGCTCTCGGTTCCCTTTCTGCTTTGATAGTGAGATGATACAGCAATTTATGGTGTCAGGAACCAAAGTGTGTGAAAAGCAGAACAAGCTGAAAGCAAGCTCACACATGCCCCCATAGGATCAACATGACACAGCCATTCACCCAGAGTGCTCCAGTGTGAGATTTAACAGTTAACTCAGAGACGTGCCGCTTGCCAGATACATTTGCATGAAAATAGCCACGAAACACAAGGAAAAATGTCATTAAATCAGCAGCATTTTGTCTTATTGTACGTGGGATTGTGTTGCTTTAATGGTTTGAATCCAGTTATTGCGTCTGTGATAATAAGTTTCAGTTTTTGCAAATGGAAACAAAAAGTGTACAGTTTCCACGAGCTCCTCTCATCAGTCAAGTTCAACGCTGCGGTGGTGACAGGGGGAACTAGTTTCTCCAGAAGACATCGCGGAAGGAAACAGCGCGAGCGGAGGAGGGCTCCTGGTGCGGTGACGTCACGGGCCTGGCGACAGCATGTCTGAGCGAGCCGCACGTGAATAAATCTGGGAAAACAGCGTGGGGAGGGACGGAGAGGTGGATGGAAGGGCGCTGATGATTACGATGAAGATGATGATGAGTGGCAACAGAAAGATGGCTCTCCAAAGCAGTTCAGATGAGAGCTTTCAAAACAGACAGCTATTCATTCAGCGGGCTGCACGCGAGGATTCCCCTGTCAGGAAAAGGGGCTGTGGAGTTTATCCAGGGAATTCTGTTAAAACTCAGTCTGTATGAAGATTTAGACTGAGACAAACTTTACTGATCCACAAGCGAAATTATTCAGACACAGCAGCTCAAACATCACAATATAATAAAATAAACAGTGAGAGATACAGGACGACATTCATACTATAATACTCCCTACAACGGTACAACAACTCACCCACTGCACCAGACTATAGAGGGACAGAGGAGATAATACTCCCTACAACTGTACAACTCACCCACTACACCCGACTATAGAGGGACAGAGGAGATAATACTCCCTACAACTGTACAACAACTCACCCACTGCACCAGACTATAGAGGGACAGAGGAGATAATACTCCCTACAACTGTACAACTCACCCACTGCACCAGACTATAGAGTGACAGAGGAGATAATACTCCCTACAACTGTACAACAACTCACCCCCTGCACCAGACTATAGAGGGACAGAGGAGATAATACTCCCTACAACTGTACAACAACTCACCCACTGCACCAGACTATAGAGGGACAGAGGAGATAATACTCCCTACAACTGTACAACAACTCACCCACTGCACCAGACTATAGAGGGACAGAGGAGATAATACTCCCTACAACTGTACAACTCACCCACTACACCCGACTATAGAGGGACAGAGGAGATAATACTCCCTACAACTGTACAACAACTCACCCTTATGTAACAGATAATACTCCCTACAACTTTACAACAACTCAGTCTTAAGCAACAGATAAATAACCTTAACCTGTCAGTCAGTATATTATTTGCACTGTCGTTCTTGTCTCTTGTTTATAGCTGTGATTTTATATTTTATTTTTTTATTATTATTATTATTATTATTATTATTATTATTATTATTATTATTATTATTATTTGATTTTATGTTTATTACTTATTTTTCTATTTTATTTTGACTTGTACATTTATTTTTATAATTATGTCTCATTTGACACCTGTCTCTTTTTTGCTACACCATCTATTTTTGTTCCTCTCTGTTATTATATTATATTGTGATGTTTGAGCTGCTGTGTCCAAATAATTTCCCTTGTGGATCAATAAAGTTTGTCTAAGTCTAACAAAGAGTAAATAAATTCTAAATAAGTAGCAGAAAAGATAGGAAGAGACAGGTGTCAAATGAGACATAATTCTATAAATAAATGTGTATGTAGAAGTCAAAATAAAATAGAAAAATAAGTAATAAAATATAAAATCGCAGCTGTAAACAAGAGACAAAAAAGGCAGTGCAACAATGATACGATGATTGACAGGACGTAAGGTTAGTTAATGTTTATGTTAATGTTTGTGGACTTTATTATCCCTCCTGGGTGTTCTGCATTTGACCCATTCTTCTTTGCCCTGTCAGCGGCTGCAGGGGCCCTTCTCCACTTGTATCTTTGTCAGTCTGGGGGATGGAGGAAACAAAATAAACCAACACAGAAAGGCCCCTCTGTTTTTTATAATCGCACCAGCAGCTCTCTGACTGTTGAGCTTAGAAATGCACTAAATATAAAAAATATAATTATCTCCCGTTTTGCTTTTGTCATCAGAAGCGTATGGCCTGAAGCAAAAGGGAGAGAATTTATTTTAAATGCATTTACATACAAATTATCAAGTCATCACATAAGCATTAGACTATTTTATCTTTATCACATCTTTAAACGCAATTTGTCAACCATATTTCTTTAGCAAGCACAGAGACGTCAGCAGGTGGAGAAAGTCTTGCTTTTCTGGAGTAGCGGTCCCCAACCTGCTGTCCAGAATCCCTAGGGGGCGCTAGAGATTGCAGGGGGTCTGCACAGCTTGGCCTGTTCAAACGCAGTTGTAAAAATTCCACAGGCTTCATGGGAAAAAGGCGTAACGAAAACTGAACTGCTGTTTTAGAGAGTGGTCCGTTTGAGGTCAGGAGGCACGTTTGACACACGTTTGGTCACCACAAACCAGAAAACTGAATCTTATATTATATTTTAGAGCCTTGATGGAGTTTTTTAAGGTTTACTTTACTTTCTTGACATTATTATCAGACAGATAACCCCAATCCAACCTTCACTGTACAGTTATTACATTATATTTACTAAACCAAGGCTTAGATGTGTTTCTTCAATGTTGAATATTTTTTCCATTTTATTTTTATTTGGAAAGAGCAAATTTTTGCATATTACAGATTTCCAGTTCTTTCCCATTTTTGTGATATAACAAAAAGAAAGAAAAACACAAAAACACCTAAAGTATTTACAAGAAAAGGTGCAACCAAAAATATTGTGTTATACGGTGTAAAATAAAATAGAACAAATCTTCACGAGAAATCTGTTCTGAATGCCGTTATATACTTAATCCACTTGTTAAAAATACAATAAAAATTCAGATATTATATCAATCCAGCCATCCAGTGAAGGCGGAACAGGAGTTAGACATTTTTTTATAATATTCTTTTTGCTTGCCACCAAGAGGGCTTCTAACAGCTTCTTATCACTTCTCCGTTCCAAAATCGAATGGTATATTCACTCCCAAAACTAAATTTAATCTTGTGTAGATCTCACTCCAATACATTTTGCATTTGGAGCAAGCTCAGACGCACTGCCTCCAGCGCGATAACTTGTTGGTTCCCTGAGTCGGAGTTTTAAAATATCTAATAACGTTCTTCCAGCAGCGCTCCCTCCAGGACAGGGAAGCGGATGACGACCACTGAAATGACCAGGTCCCTTCAAAAATAGATGGTGTAGCAAAAAAGAGCAAGAGACAGGTGTCGAATGAGACATAAATATAAAAATAAATGTATATGTAAAAGTCAAAATAAAAGAGAAAAATAAGTAATAAAATATAAAATAAACTATAAAATCACAGCTATAAACAAGAGACAAGAACGACAGTGCAAATTCTCTGCTGACTGACAGGGCATAAGGTTATCTGTTACTTAAGACTGAGTTGTTGTACAGTTGTAAGGAGTATTATCTGTTACATAAGGGTGAGTTGTTGTACAGTTGTAGGGAGTATTATCTCCTCTGTCCCTCTATAGTCTGGTGCAGTGGGTGAGTTGTTGTACAGTTGTAGGGAGTATTATCTCCTCTGTCCCTCTATAGTCTGGTGCAGTGGGTGAGTTGTAGTACAGTTGTAGGGAGTATTATCTCCTCTGTCCCTCTATAGTCTGGTGCAGTGGGTGAGTTGTTGTACAGTTGTAGGGAGTATTATCTCCTCTGTCCCTCTATAGTCTGGTGCAGTGGGTGAGTTGTTGTACAGTTGTAGGGAGTATTATCTCCTCTGTCACTCTATAGTCTGGTGCAGTGGGTGAGTTGTTGTACAGTTGTAGGGAGTATTATCTCCTCTGTCCCTCTATAGTCTGGTGCAGTGGGTGAGTTGTTGTACAGTTGTAGGGAGTATTATCTCCTCTGTCCCTCTATAGTCCGGTGCAGTGGGTGAGTTGTTGTACAGTTGTAGGGAGTATTATCTCCTCTGTCCCTCTATAGTCTGGTGCAGTGGGTGAGTTGTTGTACAGTTGTCGGGAGTATTATCTCCTCTGTTCCTCTATAGTCTGGTGCAGTGGGTGAGTTGTTGTACAGTTGTAGGGAGTATTATCTCCTCTGTCCCTCTATAGTCTGGTGCAGTGGGTGAGTTGTTGTACAGTTGTAGGGAGTATTATCTCCTCTGTTCCTCTATAGTCTGGTGCAGTGGGTGAGTTGTTGTACAGTTGTAGGGAGTATTATCTCCTCTGTTCCTCTATAGTCTGGTGCAGTGGGTGAGCAGGAGTGTCCATGATGGAGAGCAGTTTGTCCAGTGTCCTCCTGTCCCTCACTGTGACAAATGATGTAGTGTTTTATTCTTGTCAGTTGTAAATAAAGCGTTGTATATTTTAGATATCATTGTTTTGGTAGACAGCCCATTTGCCAATTTCAATATTTAAAAAAAAAAATGCTTCTTCAGTCAGCACGTCATGTCTATTTTGCATTGCTTGAAAAGCTGAGGAAAATGTTCTTTTCTGTTGTCAGACCCCTCTCTTTCCAAAATTTAAAAACACAGTCACTTCTGTTGAGGGAAACTCCGAATCAAAAACACACCATCTGATTAATGTTATCATTTTCTGAATTTGAGTCAAATTCACCACTTTTTGACAGATCTTTAAAGTTGGATTCATCCAACCGTTGCCCATTTCCCTCATTAGTGATCACAGATTCTTATCACATATTAAGGCCTGCAAAGGTACTTTTTTTTTTTTTTTTTTTTAACATTTTAACCTCCATTTCCTTCCACTTTCCTTTATAATCCTCATTACACCAGTAAAGAAGCAGAACCAACTGAGAAGAATAAAAATAATATCGCAGTTTTGGTTTAGATTTAATTTACTCTGGAGATTAACTTAAAAATGGAATAAGTCTTATCTTATCTTATCTTAAGACCATCTATGCAAATCCTCTTTTATCACTAGTGACGATGGTTCTTAGTTTGTTCGTATTAAATTTGGTGGATCTTTAGTAATAGTGACCCCCAGATACTTTATTCCTGGAGCTTCCAGATACTTCCAGATACTTCCAGATACTTCCAGATACTTCCAGATACTTTATTCCTGGAGCTTCTCAGTTCAGATTAGATTTTCCTCTAGATTTGATGAGATAAAGATGCATTTTTAATTTAAGTATTTTTCATCTTGCCGTCCATTTCACTGCTGCATTAACTCCCCTGTCCTCCCACATGCTTCACACGCACACACACACACACACACGCACGCACGCACGCACACACACACACACACACACACACACACACACCACTGCAGATGGGGCAGACGTCTCACACCAACAAGGCTCGTTTTACACACACAACTCAGAAAAGCTGCTTTATTTGTCGAGTCCAGCGGTTTCTGTTCATTTACTGCAACACACTGACATTAAGGAAAACTGCAACAACACAATCTGTTTTTCCAGGTGGTTAAAAAGCACTTATTGTATTGTTGTTGTATTTTTGCTGATAAAATGTGTGTAGATGAATGATGCAATAGGGACTCACCTGAGGAGCTTGTGTAACATTTGTTGTTTATTGTGAACAGTTTATGGGTTAGGGACGTTCAGACTAAACACTTTTGATCAATACTTCAACATAACTTTAACTTCACTTTTTAAAATATATTTTATTTATTCAATATTTTACTAGGTAAGTCAATTGAGAACTTCTTTTGCAATGACGAACTGGCCAAGAGGCACAAGCAAAGTCCAAACACTCACACGTCGAAAACTTCCACCATTTGGTTCACCGTCACATGTCGATAATGAATAAATTGGAACAAATAGGTCCACTACATTAAAAAGAAGTGTGCACATACATCTATTTCCTGAGTGCTTATTTAAAACCAATATCATCTGGCACAAATGAGTCTCTGGACGCGTCTTGTTGCCAAACTGACTCTGTGCCCACGCCCTGACGGCATCAACTTCAACTCATCACGCAGAGATGCTCAACATGAGTGATGGACGTGACCATCCTGTGCACATCTGATAAAGGAGCTCAAATTTTCCAGCTCTTTGCCAACGGTCTTTCCTGCGTTCTTTACTATTCTGCTGAGCGTGCAACATTAAAGAGGCGCTGTGGTATTTTCTGGTGGAGCGTCTGCCACATAAACCTGCCAGCAAGATTCACTCTCACGATATTAGCTGACAAACTCATGAGAATCCCTCAAACTGCTGCTGCTGCGGTGACTGGCTGGAGCAACATTGTGCAGAATTCAGAGTGTTACACATATGAGTCCGGTGTTAGCCCGGTTATGCAGCACCTGCCTGTCCCCGTGTTGTTACTTTACCTGGAATGTTCCACAGCGTGAGGTTAAAATAATTTTCTCCACGGAGACAAGCACAAGGCCAAGCTGCAGATCCGATCTGAAGAGGCAAACCTGCATGTTTTTCAATTTGCTTTTGTTTGTGTGTTTCTTTTTTTTGCAATAAAACACCTGTAATTGAGTAATGCCACAATGTGGAACATTCTAAGCATAGCAAAATCACAAGCAGGTGGATGAAAAGTTACATAGAGCACTTTTAATGTAAGAGAACTACTGTACAATGCAAACATCCGACTTTTCCATGGTAGAGCAATAACATTTCCATGGAGACATCAGGTGCACGACAGGCCCTTCGTAGAAATGTTACACAATGCACCTTTAAGATTTGAACTTCTAATCTCTCCGTCACTTATCCTCTCATGGAAACTGCTTGAGGAAATATAACATTATATAACTTGGCTCTTGCTATCATTGTTCAACCACAAAATATAAATATAACCACGCCAACGCTGCACTCTGCCTGGGTGTAGGTCAGCGCGCCGCGAGCTGAAATCTGATTGGTGCGTCCTCTGTCTCCGTGCAGTAAAGGTAGATAAGGTAAACCAAAACCCCCCAGAGACAGCTTTCAAATATTACCACGCCGGACATTATTTCTAGAAGGACTCGCGCCAAAAAGCGTCCCGTTTGAAATCCGACCCGGCCAGATGCAGTGCCGCCCGTGCCTGCCAAGTCCTCCGCGATACCCAAATGAATCGCATGTGCAAAAGGGGCGTCCATGTGTGCCCATCGCTATTCAGCATTTCAACCATGTGCTAAGACCACGGGGCTAATGTTGTAATCAATCCGAACCCGGGTGTGCACTCTTCCTCTTTGTGGGTAGTGACAGGCAGCCGTCCAAGCTTCCCAAACGTTCCCGTGAACCCTGACCTAATACTACCTACAGCTTAGTGGCTCAAATGTTAATGCTGCATCTGTGTGTTTTAAAGGCAGGCAGCATCGCAATAAACACAAATATGACGGCTGCAAATCTTTCTGTATTTTATGATATGTGGATCTGCTAACGTTCTTAACCTGCGTTCTTCTTCTTACATGGTGGGGGAGGAGTGATATGTGACTAAAAGGTGCATTGTGCAGCTTTTCTGGTGGAGGGTCCGTCAAATGCTTTGCTCCTTTGTCTGGAATGGCTCACAGTCTGGTATTAAACCTTTCTATCTTCATGGAGACCAAACCAGACCAAGTTACAGGTCAGATCTGTGGAGAGGGAACTCCGCTCACAGTCAGAATGTCTGTTTTTCTAAGTATTTCACCTGTAACTTAATACATGAATGAAACAAAACTGCAGGTATATGTTTGTGACGGCCCTGCATATTTGGGCTGTGTTCTTGATGATGTCATGTGATAGTACAGAAAGTGCTGTGAGTAGAGTCGCTTCTCCACTGACCTGACCTATAAGTTGGTTTGGCAGCTCCACCTGCTTGTCTCCATAGAGATAAATGTCACAGTGTGGGACCTTTAAAGCTCACAGTGAGCCATACTGGGTAATGAAGGACCTTTAATCCAGGTCAAGTCCAGGTTTTGTCCGAATAATTTGAACATGTCTGTGTGTATGTGTGTGTCTGTGTGGATCTGTGTGTGTCTGTGTGGTTCTGTGTATGTCTGTGTGGTTCTGTGTGTGTCTGTGTGTGTCTGTGTATGTCTGTGTGTGTCTGTGTGTGTCTGTGTGTGTCTGTGTGTGTCTGTGTGGGTGGTGCAGCTGTCATTATCACTTGTTACACACACTTAACCCTAAAAACACAGCTGTCCGTCAAAGCCCATTTCACACATAGGTGTCACTCTGAACTTCAGCCAACTGCCCCACGGCCTGTGTGTACCCACATGAGGCCCACATGAGGCCCACATGAGGCCCACACGAGGCCCACATGAGGTCCACATGAGGTCCACATGAGAACCACATGAGGTCCACATGTTTTTTCACCCAAAACTCGGGCTCAGATAAACATAGAAAGACCCAAAATAATTCCTTGTTGGTCACAGTTCCATCAAAATCCTATTACACATTAGCAAACACACTGAAATAGCTCCTTAAATCTAAGGTACTCATTATGTCCCCTGTGCTTTTACTTTTAACCTGTCCTCTGCATTTGACCCATCTCTCAATGCCACTGGGACAACCCGTTAGGAGCATCAGTGCAGCTCCGGCTCCAGATCTTGGTCAGGACTGTTTTAGATGGAGGATTTAATTGTGCTTATTCTGAAAGTAACCCAACCATATGCACACCGGAAGTCAATCTGGAACCTTCTTGCTGTGAGGTGAGAGTGCTACGCTGTGGTGTGAAATGTCCGAGGGTTTCTAGTTTAATAATTGAATTCTAAAATTGCAGTGTAGGCATATTCAAAGACTTTACACTTCAACACATAATGGGCTTTACTGTATAATTTTCTGGACTAATTAGGGTAAAATCGTATTTTTTACTATATGAGCTAGACTTATTATTATTATTATTATTATTATTATTATTATTATTATTATTATTATTATTATTAATTTTATTTATTTTTTTGCAATTATTTTGTTTGTTTTTTTTTCTCCACATAAGTCACAGTATATATAGTAGCATAGTTTTTTTGTTTGTTTTTTTTTGTTTGTTTTTCCCCCATAAAATTAATATCAACATAAGGGTACATAGAAAGAAAAATAAATAGTAATGCTAATGATAATATTAAGAAATATTAATGAACAAATAATGTGAATAAAATGAAAGAAAAAATAAATTAATAAAAATAATGATAATGTGCAGTTTAATGAAAGGGAAACGAATGACATCCTAAATGTTGTGTTTGTGTCAGATGCAGATCATCACTTCCTTTGCCTATTACGACATAGATACATGTCACACACACACACACACACACACACACACACACACACACACACACACACACACACACACACACATATATATTCATGTATAACCTCATGTAAGTCACTTTTAGCCGAGCCCGTGTGAGAGACGTGGTGTTGAGTGGGAGGTGGGGGTCTCTCTTGATTAATGAATTTCAGGACACTCGATCTGTTTGAAGATTCTGAGGTCGGAGCTGAGCAGAGGCTTGTTATTACCTGCCACTTTGCCTTTTCATCTTTTCAAAGCAGCGTCTGAACACGGCCTGACCAGTGCGAAATAAATGTAAAGATAAGGATTTAAATAGATAAGGATAGGGATTTAAATAGATAAGGATAGGGATTTATATAGAGAAAATGTGTTGACTATGGCTAAAAACACAAGCTGTAGGGCCAAGGTTCTGTCAGAATAGACTATATTTTAATTTTAGTTTAAGGATGATGAAAAATTAGGACTGTTACCGTAGCAACTAACAATTTAAAACAACACTAGAGAGCTCTAAACAACAGGAAGCTCAAAGAATGCATCGTCCGCTCAGAAATGTAATGCTCCAGTTGCATTCTGGGAGAGATTTAGGTTTAATTTTTTTTTTTTTTTTGACCAGAGCAAAAATAAAAAAGGGGATTTTTTTTTTTTTTTTTTGACGGGATTAAAGGGCACCTTCAGGGGAGTCTAAATATCAGAAGTGGGTGTTGTTGGAAGAGAATCGAATTGGATAAAGGGCAAGTGGTTGCAGCAGTGCTCTTTTCTGTGTACTGTAATTGTTTTATATAAATAAATAAATAAATAAATAAATAAATAATAATTTGCAGATAGAGATTTAAATTCTGAAAATGTCATTTGCAGTTGAAATTACACTGGACTTTCTACAAAACATGGCAGTAAAATTATGCTCCACATTTTGACAAGAGTTAAAATTTGAATCGATTAAGCAGACTATAAAGCACAGAGGAGCAAATAGGCTTAGATATTTAAAGCTGCACAGCGTAACATTTTGAGTGGAGGGTCCGTCACCTGCTTGTCTCCATGGAAATGTTTTTGCTTTGTCTAGAATGTTCCGCAGTGTACATAAAACCTATATCTATCACGAGGGAGACGAGAAGGTTACAGCAGAATTATTGTATTTTTGAGCAACAGAAACACCCGTAATGAATAAACGCTAAATGGAAATGTTTAATGTCACATCATGGAACATTCCAGGCAAAGCAATAACATCTCCATGGCGACAAGTAGGTAGCAGACACCAAATGGCAGTTTTTTTCATAATATTTAGCTGTCTTATTCAGAAATGCTTAAGCTACCCGATCTTTATTTAGTTCCTTGTTACTTTACAACAACACACACACTCACACACCAGTGTACGCAGGCACTGGGTGCGAGGTGTGTTAAGTGTCTTGCCAAAGGACACAACAACAACATTCATCTGTAGGAGCTGGAATTGCGCCGACAACCAATGAAGTTTGCGAGGAACTTGTTTAAAATCATCTCACCTGTTGGTCAGATTGTGTTAAAACAAAGCTCATATTAAATAACAAAGCCTCAGACAGTGCAGTCCCTACAGCTAACATCACACCAGGAAGGGAGGAATATAAAGAGAGAGAGATAGATAGAAGACAGAGAGTGGAAATGAGAGAAATATGGGGAGAGAAGGGGGAAAGAAAAGAGACTGTGGTGGATCCGTCTGCCACCGCTCCATAGTGTCAGTATTTCATTTCATTTACATGTTCATTAAGGTAATTATAGCACAAAGTTGAATTTAATCATTTTTTTAGACTTTAGACTTATATTTTCTAAATTTGGGTACATATATTTTAGTTAATATAAGTCTGAATTATTACTTACACTTGTTTTTTTTGTTTTTTGTTTGAGTGGCCGGGCAGAGGACCTTTTTGTTAAGTGAGTTTGAGGTTATTTTATTATCGCTTGTTTTCTGTATTATAAGTATTTGCCTTTTTGTTACTTTAAGTTAGCAGCTTTAGTTAATTATTTAATGTAATTTCCCCCTCTCTTGTGTTCGGTTTAGTCGCCCTCGTCTATTTAAACGCTCCTGTTCTCTGTCTGGGTTAGTTTTTATTCTGTTTAGTTGGATTTAAGTTTCCCCAGTTGGGCCTGACTTTTTGTTAATGATTTACTTAATTTGAGCCTTTGTTAAATCACATTTTTATTTGACTTTATTCAATTGAAACATATTTTTTTATACCTTGTCTTTGCCTTTTGAAGAAGAGAGGTAAATGTTGAGAGCAGGATTCGAACTGAGCTACTGCCACTCAAATACGTTTACTAAAAATAAGACTGAAGCTGAAGTGTCGTCTTTTTATTTTAGACAAACTTTACTGATCCACAAGGGAAACTATTTGGACACAGTAGCTCACAGCATATTATAAAAGCAAAGAAAAACACCTGAATTGTATAATGAATTCTAAATAAGTGTGAGAAATAGCAAGAGACTGATGTCAAATACTTAAACAAATATAAAGGTGTACTTGTTTGTGAGCCTGCTGCGAAGGCCGGGCTCTAATTATGAGAGAATTTCTGTGTTTGGGGGTGTAATGTCTGTGGTCAGATCAAAGGTGCATCCTGTTCTCCAGAGCCAGGCCCCAGCAGATGTTCCTCTGTGAGCTCATACCTCAGGAGAGAGGCCGTGGACATCTGCAGCTGGCCCTTCCATTGTAAGTGATAGCATCATGACATCACCTCTTCCTGGCTCAGACCCCCACGCTGATCTGCAGGCGAAAAATAGAGCGCTCCTCCTAACAAAGATGATGACGGATCGCTTGTGGCAAAAATGAGCACACGGTGGACGAAAGACAGCACGGGTCAAATGTCAAAGAGCCAGTGAGACAATTACACTGTACTATTTAAACACTGAAATAAACAAATAAATATTGTGTGACGTTTTTGTTTTTTTTTAATTTGAAAGATATTTATTAAAAGACCCAGATGTTTTTTCAGTTACAGTTCAGAGAAATCTTCGTTGGTGAATATTTTACATTGTATGTTATTATACATGATGATGTAATGGTTTCCTTTTACCAGCCGGGCCTATTTTTCAAACACCTGCAGACTGAAATGAGCATCAATCTTAACTGAAT
Organism: Taenioides sp. WSHXM2023; assembly: GCA_029959045.1. NCBI lineage: Eukaryota > Metazoa > Chordata > Actinopteri > Gobiiformes > Gobiidae > Taenioides > Taenioides sp. WSHXM2023. The sequence continues at coordinate 4,495,596 of CM057090.1, forward strand.
CTGTTTCTGAAACCTCATTTACTCCCATTATACGAGCTAACAATGCAAACCCTTCCTAATCGTTTTTGGTAAATATAAGAGTAGGTGCAGCTGCTCTCTGGAAGGATGCTCAGATCGACTCTAGATGGATTATTTGTTGGGTCTTTCAGTCAAAGCTGAAGCAGACATCACTAACAATGAGCTTTAGGGACTTGTGATTAGGTTTAAAACTACTAAAAGCCTATTCATGTTTTGTGAATTTTCTGGTTATTTTTTATTTGTGGGTTTGAAGTACAAACTGGTCCAGATTCTTCCCAGAATATTTGACTGAAAATAAGAAGGTTACAGTTTTCCCCTCATGTTTCTGTCCATGGGCTTATAGTTCCCATTTATCAGATGGCAGACAAAAATGAATAAATGAAGTCCAAGAGCCTCTTTGAGTGTTTCAGTTTTCTCAAGTGACACTGTTTTACTGTGTTAAATTGGAAAAACTATGTACAGTTCAATCAGTCAAATGACATTAGCCCCTGGTGGACAGTTTAAGGCGAGCTGGTGGTTAAAATAAACTTTCTTAATCACTCGTGAGGGAAATTCCTCTTTGCACGTTGCAAAAATAATGATTATTTCCCTGGTATTTTTTACATTAAGTTTGATGTGGATTTGTCACACCATTCAAACTGAGGGGCTGTAGCAGGACACAGTGTCTTGTGCACACCTCACCCCAGGAGTCATGTGTTTAGAGGAAGAAGAATAAAGGAGAAAGGACACAGCCCTGTGGTGGTCCTGTTGTCAGACGTGTTGTTAATATAGACTGTCTGTAGCCTCTCAGAGCCCTCTATGATAAAAAGTCCCACATCCACAGAACAAGACAGAAACTCAACTCCAGCTGAACATTTGGTCAGTTTTTCTGCCAGTGTAGCTACATTGTGTTGAATCCAGATGAAACAGAAGTCTAACCTCAGAGCCTCTTGTCTCCAGATGCTGTGGATGGTGTTGATTAGGAAGATTTTTGCCTGATCCACACCTCGCACAGCTGCAGTGATGTTCTGCTTGATAATCCACTCCAGAGTTTATGTCAGGGCCACTGGCTGCAGATGAAACTGAAATCTATTCAAAATGAACAAGCACAGCACCGTTAGGCACCGGACGCCTCCACACATGGACTATACTGTACTCAGAGTTCATCAGCAGCTGGACTGATGGGACAAGCTGACAGCAGAACATGAGAAGACCTGGTCCCTGATATGGATCTGAAGCTCTGTCCTGTCCTCACAGCCCCGGACTACGCCGTGCATTCCACTGACCACCGACCATCTTTAACCCAGTTCAATCTCTGCTCAAAAAGTGTTTTATTGTCCAGTAAACAGGAAGTGGGCATTAGCTTGCTAGTTGTTGTTATCTTTATTGTAACGGGAAAACTCTCTGGCATTGTGAGAGTGAAAAGCATTTATAAACTCGCTGTGAATAATTAGGATACTTGGAATTCATAAGAAGTGAGTTAAGTTTGAGTAGCTTTAGACCACCATGAACCACTTATAATAAACAACATACACTATGTTTTCCACATTTTAGTTTCACGTTGGACATTTGCCTCCACAACTACAAGAGGACGTTCTCCTAACCGTACCCCACTCCCTCTATACAGATATCTGCACTCTGAAGTCACTTGTCATCATGGACATACAGTATTCATTACATTAAAATTATAGTGACAGGTGCTGTGGGGTTGTTGTTACTCCCCCACGCAATGAATTCATGAGTCCACGCTCTAATGTTTTATTTTATTTTTTATTTCTTTATTTAAAAATGAAAAAAATATAATTTGTTAATTAATTAACAGTTAATAATTTCTCAAAATAGCAATTCTAGCAAACATTCAATTTTACATTTCCTTATCAAAGAAAGGAGTGATAATATTTTGTTTTAATATTTTTTTTAACACGTTTTGTCCTCTTAGTTTAGTGGTTAAAAATACATAAACCTGGATGAGAAAATGATATCCGTAACTCTATTGTCTATTTCTTGAACAAATAAAACAGTGGGCCTCTAATATAAAACGCACCTGCGGAATATTTCCGCTAGGTGGCAGAATAACGCCGTCTCAAACTCAAATGCGTTAAAGTCAAGTGCATTTCATCATTAGGCCTAAATGCTTTCGATACTCTGCAGCTGATGTCATCGTCATTCCGAGGATGTGTGATGCTAACTGAAAGCACTGCTCTGTTAGAAGCTCTGTTATTCAAGTTAGACTTAATCTGGGCTTTATTTTAACACAGTGTGACTACAAAGAACTGATTTTGCTGGAATTACAACAGGTGAAATTATTCGTGCTGTTAAACAAGTCTCTCACACAGCAATTACAGTCATAAGCTCGCATTAGCCAACAGTTTCTCAGTTAGTCACTCTCACGTTTTTGTTGAAAATCAGACTTCTAAGCAGGTCCATGAACGCATCGTGTTGCAGAACCTCAATGCTGCACATCAGGATATTGTCCAGTAGATGTCAGTGTTGCACCGCTTTTATGCACCCACAACAAGTCACTCAATACACCAACACTTGAGACACACGTAACTGAACTATAAAGCGACACCGTGTACGGTTTTAAGTGGAGGGTACGAAAATGTCTGTTCCATAGAGATGCTTTTTCTTTCTTTTTTTTCTTTTTTTTTTTTTTTTAACTTAGGCTAGAAAAAAAATGTATCCTCAAAATTCCATAAAACCGAGCAATCTCCATGAAGACAAGCCGGTTACTCCACAAAACCAAGTATTTTTTGGTAATGAAATCAGCTGCAATGAAATAAATGAACAATAGATGCATTTATATCATACTGGCTAAGCAATAACGTTTTCATGAGACACAGGTGAAGGGCTCTCCACCAGAAAAGTAGAAAAGTTACACAGTGGCTCTTTAACTTTATCAAAACTTGGGTGTAGACATGTGTTGTTTTAGATTTTATGATCAGGTTTCATTATTTTTTATTTATTTTTAAGCAGACCTATTCCGCAAAATCGACTTTTCATAGCTTTTAACCGTGTTATAGTTGTTACCGCTTCTCATTTACCCTCTTGAAGTTGTATTTGGTGTGATTCATGCGTTTTTGAGCAGTCTTTTGTACCTTTATTTAACCAGGAGGTCCCTCTGAGATTCAGAATGTCTTTTTCAAGAGAGACCTGGCCAAGGTAGCGGCCAACACAATCAGTACAAAATGGTAAAATCATAAAATATCATACATTATAAAACAATTTGCATCTCTTACATGTCTTGGTCATCACACCTTTTTTAAAAATTTCTCAAGATACCATTTTATCAATCAACCCCCATTTTCACCACCGCCAATACGCACCCACTGCTCTGTACTTACTTCCTTCTTCAGTTTTATTTTCTTAATTGATGATACATGTAGGATTTGGTAGCATCGCATTGTCATTTTGGTACAAATAAAAAAAAAAAGTACTACTCGCTAACGTGATGTGCAGTGATCCATCGGAGGTGCCGGTAACTTCACAGCTCTTTGTTGTGATGACATTTACGGCGACGTCAGCTCGCGTTGGGCACCGCAGTTTTCTAAAGCAGAAGTCAGCAGAGTTGTTTCGTTTAATATATTATTTTAGATAAATATTGCAACACATAACACAAAGATGCTTGGGTGTCATAGATTCTCTCTATACAGCAGACATACAGCAGAAGTACAAAATGTCTTTTTTAATCAAGTTCAGTCATTACTCATTGGATATTTTGACTTTATTAATGTCACCGTGTTCCTTGGCAGGGCATAAGAAGTCCATCTCTCCATACATCCTGTCTTCCCGTGAGCTCATCGTGTACTGACAGCGACTTGGCCTCCTCGTCTCCACAGCGAGAAAAGAACAGCCTGCCAGGAACGCTCTCATACATTCCAGCGCCACGTCTGGGTCAGTGCCACCCAAGGGTCCCTGGAGCTGCCTGGGACACCTGAACCAGCACCGGGCGAGGAGGAGGAAGAACTTAGCGCTACAGCTGGAGACTATGCTTCTACAACGGGGGCTCTGTGTAGCCCCCAACACCAAACTAATTAAAAGCTCCCCACCGGCCCTCCCCTGATGCCATATACAGTAAGGGTACACATGGACGATTTATGCGCCATACGTTTTACAGCTGCGCAGGTACGTGGTCAATGGTCCTGTTGATCTGAGACGGTTATTCGGGGACACCAGATTTACGAGCAGAGGAAAAAGAATCAGACTACGCGGGTGATTTGCATACTTGCATCGTCGCAGGAAACAGCGGTGGCACTAGTGGTTGAAGTGAATGGTTGAAGTGCGTTTAGAAAAGTACACATTTTCTTTAAAGGTGCACTGTGTAACTTATCTGGGAGAGGGACCGCCACCTGCTTGACTCCATGTTGTCTCCGGTTACTCCAGAGTCTTGTGAGGACCCCAATGATGGACTTGTCTCTCTGTTCTCTTCTGTTACGTTCTTAAAATACATCAGCTGTACTTAGAAGTCATATATTCATGCACGTCCATTCAGACTTTCATTAGACTTAGACAAACTTTATTCATTCACAAGGGAAATCATTTGGACACAGTAGCTCACACATCACAATATATTATAATAACAAAGACTAAAAAATATCAATGATAATAATAAATTCTAAATAAGTAGCAAAAAAAATGTACATTTCTGCAATCTGTTTTAAACTAGCAAAAGTATAGCCTATACTGTACTTTTAAAGGTGCATTGTGTAATTTTCCTGTGGAGGGTCCGTCAAATGCTCGTCTCCATGGAATGTTCCACAGTATGGCATTAAACCTTTCTATTTTCATGGAGACCAAACCAGACCAAGTTACAGGTCAGATCTGTGGAGCGGCGACCCCGCTCACAGTCAGAATGCCTGTTTTTTGTGGTATTTTTGAGCTGTAAAACCACCTGTAATTGAATAAATGTAAAGTAGAGCTGTTTAATGTCATACTGTGGAACATTCCAGGCAGAGCAATGACATATCCCCAACCAAAAAGTTACACAGGGGTGTCCAAACTTTTTTCACTGAGGGTCACGTATGAAAAACATATTCAAAGCAGAGGGCGACAGACCTGTACCTTTCATAAAGCTGGGGAACGTTCATTTTAGGTCAGTAGGACAATGTAATGTGCTGTTTTTGAGGTTACAGCGCCAGAAACACTTAACCACCAATTTGTAGTAAAAGTTCTGACTAGGATCAGTCGGGCCAATTTAGCAGAAGTAACAAAAATTAATCAAAGGGCCACTGTAGATTGGACACATCTCATATAAAAACTGCACATAGGCTGAGGGGATGTGCAATCAAACCTGCACATAGATCAAGAGACTGTGCAATCAAAACTGCACATATTTTTTATTGCTACTTATTTAAGTTTATTACCATTTTTATATTTTTTTACTCTTTGTTATTGTAATATAATGTGATGTTTGAGCTGTTAAGTTATTTCCCTTGTGGTTCAATAAAGTTTGTCTAAGTCTAAAGATGCAGTCGGGGTATCAGAAGTTGCCCTGCCTAAAATAAAATATTCAGCCCATTGTGTTATATAATCTATATCTAAATTCCTATTTTCCAAACACTTACCAAACAAATCTCTATGCCTATCCTATGAACCACATGGTAGAAAATGTGTAATGAGGCTGTTGCTGTCCCCCTCTAACTGTTACACAAAAGTATAAAGTAGTGACTTCTAAGAGAGACTTTTGAGTCCCACTTCCCTTCACCTTGTCCAGAGTGGGCATTCCGATATAGATTAGCCCGTAAAATCTTTCCTGTTGTACGGCGGATAATCCCGAGAACAAGGGGCGCGAGACTCTCATATTAACAATGATTTAGGCACTGTGGATTCCGGTCAGGTTAGGCCTCCACTTTCATGTTATGATGTGAACGTTCCACTTATTACAGCTGCCTCGTACGGAGAATTAAAGCTGACAGAAGAAAGGAGCACCGCCGTGGCTCCAAAGGACATGGTGGAGTGAGAGTGCGAACATGAATACCCAGCGGTGAACTTTAAAGATGTTTTGGGGCTTAAACTCTTTCAACACTGGGCGAGCTTCAGGCCTCACACAGACCAGACCTGAAGCACTATCAAAGAGCCCATATTACACAAAATGGATTTAAGTCGTGTTATAACATTGTTATCTCCTCAAAAACATACCTGTAGTTATGTTTTGTTTCATTCACACATGTTTGTCTACATCTCCAACGCTCAAAATGCTCTGTTCCATCTTGTGATGTCATGTAGTTCTGCAGAGACTGGCAATTTCAAGACTGAAAGTATCCAAATGATTCTGGTGAAGGTTTAAAAACACAGTGGAGCACTTCCTGTATTACCACATGACATCAACAAAGTGTTTTCCGTTTGAGAGAAGAACTCAGAGCCTAAATGTGCAGGGTTTGTGTGTTAAACCTGTGTGAATGAAACAAAACACAACTCCAGGTCTGTTTGTGATGAGGAAACATTATAACATAGATCAGAAAATAGCAAAATATAGAAATTTTATGGACAATTACAAGATTTGTGGGGTTATGAAAATGTGACTCATGTTTTGACACACCGCAGTGGGATTTAAAAGTGACTTGGGGGACAATGTTCAAAACAGGGATAATGACAGAGGTTGCTTGTACTGTAATGATAAAGAAGAGTCGCTCCAATATTTTACGCCACAGAGGTTGGAGCGGCTTCCAAAATGCTCAGACGATTCAAAATTAATTATATCTCTTTTCGCCGATATGGTTTTGTGTGTGGAGCATGTGGTCTTATAAGATGATCCCAACAGCACATTGTATCTCTGCCAATCAATGTGGTTCCTTTCATTTTCTGTTGGTAAAACTCACTTGTCACTGATTGTCTGGACTCATCTCATAGTCATCGCTGGAGAAGGAGAAGGAGGCTGGAGCTGGAGCTTTCGAATCAATCAGAGAACCCATGACTGCAGATACGTAGCTTCAGTTTCTAAAGGTACGCATTTGGTTAAGTTTTGACATATAAACGTTGTGGTGAAGAGGAACCTGAGCCAAAAGGCAAAGCTCTCGATTTACTCCCCTCACCTATGGTCATGAGCTTTGGGTAATGACCGAAAGGACAAGATTGCGGAATCAAGCGGTCGAAATGAGTTTCCTCCGCAGAGTGGCTGGGTATACCCTTAGAGATAGGGTGAGGAGCTCAGCCAAATGGGAGGGGCTCAGAGTAGAGCCGCTGCTCCTCCACGTCGAGAGGAGCAGCTGAGGTGGCTCGGGCATCTGTTCCAGATGCCTCCTGGACATCTCCTTCGGGAGGTGTTCCGGGCCTGTCCCACCGGGAGGAGGCCCCGGGGAAGACCCAGGACACACTGGAGGGACTATGTCTCCCGGCTGGCCTGGGAACACCTTGGGGTCCCCCCGGAGGAGCTGGAGGAAGTGTCCTGGGTGAAGGAAGTCTGGGAGTCCCTGCTTAGACTGTTGTCCCCACGACCTGGCCCCGGATAAGCGGAAGAAAATGGATGGATGGATAAAAACTAGGACTGCTGAGCTTTTGGATTAGTGTTAAGTGTCTGAGTAGGGAGCATCAATCTGATACTGGTTTAGGATATCGGCTTCCAAATATCGGTTCAGTCGATGTCTTCGTTGGTTAAACTGATGTCATAAGACTGTTTACTGGTCATACTTGGCCCAGAAAGTCTCATAATGTTTGAATTTGCATTTACACAAAACTGTTCTGAAGTCACTTGAGAGATAAATAACAGCTACAGAACACATTTGGATCAGTTTGGTCTTATTTTAGTTTAGTTTAAAAGAAATAAATGCTGCTTTCAGGCTCTACACGGACATTGGGTATCGACAGATCCTAATGACCTCGGGACACTTCAGCATGGATCTTCATTTTTCATTTTTTTCAGAACTGACAAAGTGTCTTGCACGAGAGATGAAACATCTCCAAAACTTTTTATAATGAAGCACTCAGGCCCAGGGACCGACTGGCACCAAAAAACAGCCCTGGATTTTTTTTTCCCAGATAGGCCCACCAACTGACCTTGAACATACACTCACATATTAGTGAGTGTATGTTCAAGACCTTGAACTCGGTATACAGTTAACCCTCTGGCTGTTAGGTGTTAGACTCTACATTTTGGTTATTGAACAGGGCCGGCTGACCAACGGCCGTAGACAGGGCAGCTGTTCTGGACTTTTCCAGAACGCAGATTGCCAATCCGTCCCTGCTCAGGCCTCACAGCAAGAGGGTTCGCGGTTTGAGTCCCAGGCAGAGTGGGGCAAATTAACTTTTTGAGATATAAATTCATATTTTCACTCATAGTTTGTTCAAGAAGACAAGTCTGAGGGAATGACATATGGACACACAGAGACTAAGGCACGGCAGAAAAAGTGCACTATCTGTACCAAATATCTGCTATATTTTCAATAACGAACCAATAACAATAGCTATTTTTTAAAATCCTACGATCACCAGTAACCAATAAACGATCCCTACTTCTTTTGGTTGCCCAAGAAGCAGCAGAACAGAAAGGTTGGCACAGATTAGCGACCACCTTTATTGTGAGCCACCTGGGGCAGCTGTGTATATGAAGCATCCTGTGACCTCTTAATGTGACTGAGGAGTGAAGCAGTATTTGCACAGAAGCCGTAGATTATGGACATTATTATTATTATATGAAACTGAACACGTCCCTTCGGTTTGCTCATTAACTCAGTCCATTTTAAACCGAACTCGAAAATAGCCATAATAAGATTTAACACTCCAAACACTGACTTTTCCTCCAAAACCGACCGGCGTTTATAGCTGTGTGGCCGAAATTGGAACATAATACCGGCATTAACAGTGGAAAAGGCTACTCTGATGCACAAGAGGGGCCGAGTGGCTTATTTCAAGGCAAAGTGAATGGGACAGTGTGGTCAGGACGGGGCTCTTGGAGGTTTTACAGTTCGCTTCAGACTACGTGGGTGGCTCTCTTGTTCTTTGCATCTCTGTTCTGTTGTATTGTCATTGGCCCCGGCGCACTTGTCAGCAACGTTGTTCACTTTCTCTACAAATGTTGATTTTGCTTCACGGAGAAAGCCGAGAGGGAGGGAGCGTTTTGATTGGTCCAGTTGCCCCGGTGCTGCTGCCCATGTTCAAATTCCACTGACATGTTTATTGTTGCTTTTTATTTGCCCTACTGTTCTGATAGCCCCTCCCCAGTCCAAAATCCTGTGTGTCATGTAAACACTGTTGAGAAAATAACAAGCAGAAGAAAGGATTTGCCCCTGCCCCCTCTGGCGTACCCACCACTTGTTGCCCTTTATTCGGAGCCTAAGTGCCTTGGCATTAAATCGTATTATTTTTCGGTAAATAAACTGGATTCTGGTTGGAATTACACACAACTTGGTGTGAGGTCCTTTTCAGCGAGAGGCCTGGATCCCTTTATCTAAAATGTTTTCTATTTCAGCTTTAGAAAGACACTTTTGACTGCTTTGAAAGGGAGAAAGCAGGTTTTTCTTGCAGTCCTCGGGGTGAGGTTGGGGATTTCTCGGGGCATTGTGGTGAGATTTATTTCGAAGAGGCTGCAGTTTTTCCTGATGTGGCTCTTTGTTGTGTGTAAGTTGTTCCAGGTTCTGTCACAGTTACATTCTGTTCTGTGTGCGTGTGTGTCTGTATATGTGTGTGTGCGTGTCTGTGTGTGTGCGTCTGTGTGTGTGTCACCTGCAGTTGGATTGAAAGGCTCAGAAGCAGAACACAGCTGCTATGCAGACATCACAACATTACACACAGCGCCCCCTACAAATCACAAAAAGGTCCTGTATTACACAAAATTGCCTTTTTTGACTTTTATAAAGTTTTTAAGTCGTTGTTAAGTAGTTTTCAAGTTAACAGCTCCATTTACCTTTAGTTCAGTCGAGACTGGCAAATATAGGACTGAAATTATCCAAATAATTCCATTGAACATTGATGATATTTAAAAACTTTTATTTGTATTACCACATGACATCACAAGGTTGAACGAAGTGTTTTCAGTTTGAGAGAAGAACTCAGCCTAAATATGCAGGATTTGTGTGTTAAACATGTGTGAATGAAACAAAACACAACTCCAGGTGTGTTTTGATGAGGAAACAACATTATAACAGAAAATAGCGTAACATGGGCCGTTCATTTGGTTTGTTGCTGCAGTTATTGGTGTGACAAATGCTCAAATTTCTGTCAAATATACTGTATGCTACTGTTATTTATTGCTACACTATAATAATTATTACCAAAACCGTGCGGGCGTCAGATTAAAAGGGGCCGAGATGCCCAGGTCTGGTTTGGATAAATGTTAATAGATAGTCCGTTAGAATAATGCGCACACAGCATTCTAATGTGCTTGTCGACAGCCCACTTTTGTTCTTTGTGTGTTCATTACAACTGGCAACAAGAAATACAAGTCAGACTCTCTGCTCCGTTTTCTAAAGTTCTCTGTTTTGATGCTTAATGAAATAAAACGTAAATGTTACTGCCAAACTGTGGTGGTCTGTTATATTTTTAGTGCAATAACTAGCCCAGTATTACGAGGTTTTTTCAACATTTAGTGAAATTTTGACGCTAATTGCTATATCTTTCTCCTTTTGCACTCAAGCTCAAACATGTGGTGAATGAAAGATGATGAGTTTTAGATTTATATGATTTCAATTAATCTAAAACATATTGATAGACTATATGTGTTGTATAGGATCAATATTTATCTCAAACTACTTGATCTTTGCGTCCAGTAGCTCCACCAAAGAGCAGATCAAGGTTTATAAAAGTCTAGAGGTGAACCAGTATTTTGTTTCTGGGAGGGTCAGATGTGTTTATGTAGGAAAAGCTCGCAGTAACGTCAAGGTTTTGATCGGAAAGGTAAGTGTTTTCCAACTCGCATAGAACCATGTCACTCGCCATAGGACCGACGTTTTCTTTATTGCTTTGCTTATCAACAACGATGTCTTCTAAAATTTATCGTTTTTTTGCGAGTGGATCTTTCTAACGTTCGCGAATATCTTTTCATGGCCGATTCTTTCGTAGTTTGGCTCACAGAGCTTTTCGACTCGTGCCCATATTGATCGTAGGAGCCCAATCTGGGTTTGTTGGATCGTAAACTGGTGCGGGTTTTCCTGGATAAATGAATGAAATTTTAGTTCAGTAAGTTTGCTTCTTTCATTAAATAAGCTATGAAACAATCTGAATAACAAAATACCTCGATGAAAGTGACGTGAGCAAACTTCAGGTGTCATGATGGTACCTTTCGAAATCTCTTCGCAGTTTATGTTTGCAAGCCATAATTCCCGTCTTTTTTCGATAATTCCCTTGTCTGAGCTCCCTGACGAGTAATTTCCAGAGGAACAGTGAATCGTTTTATCCCTTTCAGAACCGCCAGACCAGCCAAATACACAACAAAACCTGCCCATGTTTCTCTGATGCTACTGAAATGAAGTCAATCGCATGCCCGGTGTCATGGCGGCGTAGTTACCGTTGCTATGGGGGTCACGTGACAGTGCAAAGCCTCTATAGGATCTTTTATAAATAAAACAGTTTCCAAAGTGCTGCACAATACAATTAAAACATAGCCAATAGAAATATAAATTAAAGCTCTATTTAACTCCACTAGTCCTCGTTAAGACAATAAAACTAGTGAAATCAAATAAGAGCAAGAATACCAGTAAATAACAAAAAGGGAAAAAAAACAAAACAAAACATAAAAATAAATAAAAGACACAGAGGACCACAATGTCTGGGCCCATATTACGCTATTTTCTAATCCATGTTATAATGTTGTTTCCTCAGCAAAAATATACCTGGAGTTGTGTTTTGTTTCATTTGCACATATTTGATGCACAAATCCTGTATATTTAGGCTGAGTTCTTCTCTCAAACTGAAAACATCACTCTGTTCCACCTTATGATGTCATGTGGTGATACAGGAAGTGCTCCACTGTGTTTTTGTTGGATAATTTCAGCCCTGGAATTGCAGATCTCTACTGAACTAAAACTAAACCGTAGCTGATAACTTGAAAACTACCGCTTCATGACATCACAAGGTGGAACAGAGCATTTTGAGCTTTGGAGATTTAGACAGATTAATAATAAAAGATTACTCAAACAACAACAAAACCCAACTCCAGGTATGTTTTTGATGAAGTAACTATATTCTAACATTAAAGCTCAGAAGAGTCAGTTTCGTGTAATGTAGAATCTTTAAATTGTGTTAAATTTCTGGACCTTGTATATTCTTTGTGTGTGTTCTGATTTCCTCTATAAACCCAAACACGCACTTGCAAAAACATGCAAAACCTTCCAGTCAGACTTGTGGATGGCAAGGACGCATTTCTCATGTAGTCTACCTTTTTCCCTCACACTTTGCACACCCTGTAGCAGCCCCATAATCACCACCACCCACCGTCATTAAGCCTATTATCTCCAACCGGTGCAGCTCCATCTTCCGGGGTCACTGTCAAATTACTCGGAAGGAAACTTCAAATTGACCTGGGCGAAAACTTCCAAAAAAACACCAATGTTTTCACCAATTTCCAGCGAGCGCAGGAAGAGGTTTGGAGTCTGGTGCTGACAGACCGGCTGCTGGTGCGGGGAGGGTCTGGGGTCTGACCTGTCTCTGCTCCCCTCGCTGTGTGGTAGACTGCCCTGCGTGTGACTCAGGACTCCAAACATTCCCTGTGGCAGAACAGAGGAAGAGGGCAGAGGATCAACAGGAGCCAGGAAAACAGACGTCTGTGTTTGAGCAGCCTCCCCGCTCACAGCCAAGCACTTTTAATTTGAACTTTGTCAAATATTTGCGAGGGTTTAAAATAGTAGACTGGTAGCATCCCTTTATGGACTCTGCGGGTTGAGATCTTCCAGCAGAGGTCAGGCTTCCATCAGCAACAAGTGTAACTGAGACTTTGCTGCGACGTCGCGCTGGGGGGGGGTGTTCTACGGGTGTCTCTAATGGTGGAATGTGCAGTAGTTGCCATGGTTACGCAGCGCACGCATTAGCAAAAAACACAACCAAAAAACGTTTCAGTATTGTGTGAAAACTAAAGAAAAAATACAAAATGAATTTAAACAGCACGTTTTCAAGAGCCTGTGATCATTACGAGCGTTCGCGGTCATGTTTAGGTGTTTGATTTTCAACAAAAAAGTGAGTGTGAGTGCTCGGTAGCTTGTGACTGTAATTTTATGTGCATAAGACTTGTTCACCTGTTGTAATTCCAGCTAAATTAGTTCTTTATGGTTAGACTGTGTTTAAATAAAGCACAGATTAAAGTTTAATAAAGCGTCAGACAGAGCAGAGCCTACAGTTAGCATGTTAGCTGCAAAATATCAGTTGGGTTTGTTAATTGATCTGTTAATGGTCAGCATTGTTGTAGGGCAAAATGTTTGTGGTCAAAGGTAGTAAACCCCAAAAATAAGGTGTTTTGCCTAATTACATAAGGGCAAGGTGAAATATTGGTTGTGCTAATTGAACTAGCAACCCTCTGGTTAAAGTGAAAGGGGGATTAATTATTCTTTTTTTTAGCTATTATCTTGTTTTATTGCATGTTCCATTTTCCTGCTGTTCTTGAACTGTGCGTTGCAACACTGGAATTTCCCCACTGTGGGACTAATAAAGGCATATCTTATCTTATCTTATCTTATCTTATTAAGGCTACACTGAAAGAAGTAAAAGGATAGTTTAATTTACAAATCTGAGGTCAATTTCCTCCTTTAAAGTTCTAATATATTTAAATGGCTCATTCTGCACTGTTTTCTGGTCTGTTATGATGTTGTTTCCTCATAAAAAACATACCTGGACTTGTGTTTTGTTTCATTCATTCATTCTCAATCATAAAACGCTCCACCTTGTGATGTCATGTGGTAATACAGGAAGTGCTCCACTGTGTTTTTAAACTCCACACACCTTCACTAGAATCACTTGGATGATTTCAGCCCTGGAATTGCTGATCTGTGCTGAACAAAAGGTAAAAGGAGCTGTTAACTTAAACTACAGCTTCATGACATCACAAGGTGGAACAGAGCGTTTTCAGCTTTGGAGATTAATAATAAAGCGTTACCCAAACATGTGTGAATGAAACAAAACACAACTCCACTCACAAACTGTAGGAAAAATGTAATTTCAGTCTTGAATGATGTAATTTGATAAACATAAACAAAAAAAATGGTACATAAAAAACATTGAATTTTATTGCAAAGTAGACAGTGTTATAAATACAGGGACGCACTTGTTTAAACATATCTGATTAAGTTACAGCGCTATAAGGACAGTTTGACAGGCTTGGTTCTTCTGGAGAGCTTGTAGTAGTAGTACATGTGTGCTTTAGTCTGAGGGGCTCTCCTGGGCCAGCAGGTGCGCCCGTCTCCGTGGTAACTGTCCCGGCACTGGCAGGTGTACGAGCCATCTGTGTTGACACACTGAGCGTGGCGGCTGCATCGGTGAGTCCCGGTTAGACATTCATTTTTATCTGTGGAAGCACAAAAAATAAACACTTTAACTGCAGCTACCGTTAACAAGACTTAAATCTGAATTATACTTCGTTTAAACTGTACAACACATTTTAAACACAAATAATGAAGCTATAGTTTACTCTTAATGCAAATTTTGAGACATCCAGGAATAAGATATTATCAGTGAGTTAAATGAAAACAAACTTGCATAGCTTTTTTGAAGCCAACGTTTGACCTATACAAGCCCTAATGAAGCGATCTGTCAATAATCTGGTTGGCAGCGAAACACTGGCTTCAAAATATTCAAGTAAATCCAGTTGTTTTTGTAGTTATAATTAGTAGTATAGTAGTTGTACTAGGGTCAGTACTATGCAAAATCAGATAATAGTGTTTTTCTCATTATATTTACCTGGTCAGACATTTGAAACTAGCATAATGCACCATTAAAGCAAACCTGTTATGAAAAAATACCTTTTCAGGGCTTTTAACCATGTTATAGTTGCTTTCCCTTCTCATTTACAGTCTTGAAGTTGTTTTTGTAGTAATTTGTGCAGCTTTAATCTTTCTTTGCTTATTTTCAAGACACCATATTGCTGCTCAACCCCCGTTTTCATCGCTACTGCTACACACCCACGCTCTGTTTTTATTCTCCAATTTTATTTTCTTAATCTGTGATATGTGTAGGATTCTGCAGTGTTACGTTTTGGTATTTTGGTGCAGCAACGTCAGCTCCCACTGGGCACCGCAGTTTTCAAATGTGTCAGCAGACTTATTTTTTTATTAAGTCATTTTATATGAATATTATGATTTAAAATGTTCAAAATCTAATATAATGATCCACGGGTGTCATAGATTATAATATATCTACACAATCATAGTATGTCTTCTTTAAACTTTAACCACTGTTTGAAAATCTGTCTTAAATCCTTTTCCAGAAGACGCACTGGTAAATATTAGATTATCAGTGCGTGGTATTGAGCTGATTCTGCAGGCTGCTGTCAGAAAACAGACAAGCCCATAGCTCCTGAGGCTGTGTCTGAGTGGGTGAGCTCCGAGGGCTCATCAAATAAACATGTTTCTCCAGATCGAGCTGCCAGAGCACATCTTCACATGGGCCTGACTCCTGCTTCTGCCAATGATCACAGATGAGGAGAACATGTGGAGAGCTGCTGTCTGCCACACGTTCAGTCATGTGCACGGCTCACACACCACGTATCAAGATGACAGTCTACGGTCTGTGCTACAGGACTCCAAATGTCAACTCAATTTAAATATCAGTTCATTTGTTTACATCACATCTTGAATTTGAAATGCTTTTGAATTGTCCTCTCTGAAAAAACATGTGCTTAAAATTAAATGTAAAAAAAACATGTATATTTAGCACAAATAATTTCAAACCCTCAAATTCAAACAGTCTAAATTCAGAGTGTAAAATTCCCAGTGAAAAAACTGCAGCAGATATCCAAGACTCCAAGACTGGACTTGGATTCGCATTGATTTGAAAAGTTCTGTACCTCGACACTCCACAGACCCGTCCAATGTGCCCATCACATATCCGCTCTGGCACACACAGACGAAGCTCCCAAAAGTGTTCCGGCAGGTCCTCCTGGGTGGGCACACAGGCAGACTCTGCTCACACTCATCCACATCTGCAGAACAAACATGGAGCCCATCAAACAACTGCAGGACATGTCATAATCACATGAGCTGCAGCCTCCAAGAAGTTCACTCTGACCTGACTTCACTCAAAACAATAATTAACCTTTAAAAGCCTTCAGACGTACAAATGAGTACCTTAAACACAAAACCACTTTGTTGTGAGTTTTTAGGGAGTTAGAGCAAATGCCTGACAGAGAGCATCCATTTACTGTTACACTGAGGTCATAGGCTGAGAAATTTGACATATTTTCTGTTTTTGGCACCTAGTTTGAGTCAATGGCTCAGTGTAGCGTGTAGCCAATTTAGCTACGTCTGATTGCTCTGATGTGAAGAGATGTGACCACTCTGACCAATCAGAGCTAGAGCGGACTACACTGGAGCAGAGCGAGCTAAAGGTCAAGAAAAGAAGAAAAGACAAGAAGAATTTTGAATGGGGAAAAAGTTTATCATTTAAAATAAGGCATTAATCACCCTGAAATCTGATCTTTTAAGCTGTAGGTGCCCTGCCAGCTGAGTAGAAGCAGTTTGTTTTTACATTGTACTACAGGAAAAATGTTTCCTGAGCTGCAGAGGGTTTTCAAAGAACTGGCCACAAGACCAACTTGAAATGGGGTTTTGTTAGCAACACCCTGTCTAGATATTAGAGTAGATCTAGGTTTTACTTCCTCACAAGTGTCACATGATGCATTGTCGTCCAACCAGAACAGTCTGGATGACAGTGTTATCCTCTGGGCAGTATCCCAGGGGTGTGAGAGTAAAACAGCACCCTCATCCCGATTTATTGTCCTGTAGGCCATTTCCAACATTTTTATATCACCTCCCACTAAAAAGATATGAAAGACAAAATGGTCCATGATCTGAAAAAAAGATTTTTAGGAAAGTATAGTTAAAAAGAAAAAGAAATGTTGTAGCTCTCTTCCTTCTGGTCATTGTATTCCCACTGCAGTGTGGTGAGAATGTGCAGCAGGCGTGAGAGCGTGGCTTCATTACAGGACAGAGCTGCCTTTAACCAGAGCGTCTCAGAGAGAGACACAAGAGCTGTGTTTGTCTTTACTTCTGCTCTAATTACAGAGCACACAGGTGGGACAGGTGGGACAGGTGGGACAGGTGGGCTGTGGAGTTCAGGGTCCTGGTCACTTTGTGCACAGGACCATCCAAAAAACTGAAATTCAGTGATTCTGTTTTCCCTGTAAAATGCTTTAGTATATTTACATGTCAATAAATAACGGCTTGTCTGATCCTTTTTATAATGTCTGTAGTAAGCACAGAAGGGTTTAATCTAAATCGAATCAAAATCACAATTAGAAGATCACAAAGGCAGCAGTTTTTGAAGTACCATAATCTCCTTCACAAACAACAAAATCTCCTGTTTATTCAGCATAAAAGCTGCTAACCCTGTAGTTTAGATTTGCACAAACATGTTCTGAAATGTGATTCTTGTATTCGTTACTTCAGTCACTTCACATTTCAATATTTTTGTCAAATCTTCTGGACTCCTTTAAAATGTGAACTTTGAACAGAATCCTACTATTAAAACAAAAATCGCAGAAAAAAAATCGCAAATCGAATCACAATCGCAATACACAAGTTTTCCTAAAACTAAAACATAAAAAACAGAAATTAGAACACGTATCCACCTTCACAGGTCTTGTTGTCTGCAGCCAGGTGGAGGCCGGGGGGACACAGACACCACACTGCTCCCCCTCTCTGCATTTGGCACCCAAACTGGCAACGCAGGGAGGAACAAGCCGGCTCTCCTAGAACATATCCAAAAACCAATGAATGCACAATGTGATTTCTTTTGAGCAAAGCTTAAAGAGTCCATGGTAGGTTGGACTATTCCTTTTTCCTGTTACTATGTTGAACACTTGAACACAGAAATGTTGTTTTCTGTGATAATAGCAATAAAAATCAGGAAATCTTGAAAATTATTTGAATTCATGTTTAAAGGGTCGACAAAATGTGTGCATGTAAATTGCGTCTAACTTTTGGGTGAAAATCTGTGAGCTTTTCGCCATGTTAGACGACTTGGAGTTGTGTTTTGTGTTTTGTTTCATTCACAGATGTTTGAGTCATCCTTTATTAGTCTGTTTACATCTGCAAAGCTCAAACTGCTCTTTTCCACCTCGTGATGTCATGAAGCAGTAGTTTTCAAGTTAACAGATAGCTTTTATCTTTTTCATCATAAGGTGGAACAAAGTGTTTTCCATTTGAGAGAAGTACTCAGCTCTTTAGGTATGACTTGAGTCAAAAAGTCTGCACGTTTTTAGCTTCTGGATGCTAATCTAAACTGTATGTGTCTGTATAGCTCGTAAAGGTGGGTAAATGGAACATGGCGCTTTCCAATTGTGGTTTAATGACAGCAGATGGTCTTGGTTGAAATCAGATCCAACATCAGAATGGTCGTCTGTTCGGGCCCGTACAAACATTTTTTTTCTGCGATATGGGAGATGACTCACTGTAGCAGGTGTAGCCATCTGCGCCGAGCGTGTAGCCAGGTTCACAGTAACATCGATAGCTACCGTGTGTGTTCATGCAACGCTGGGAGCACGGCCGCCGCTCCAGACCGCACTCGTTCACATCTGGAGCCAATAACACACAGCATTCAGTCTCTACACACGCACATCCATATGGTAATTCATATAGTCCATTACACGCAGGTGATTTTCATAATGCAGACCTTCATCGCAGAGTGGTCCTTTAAAGCCGACGGAGCAGGCGCACTTGTCTGGGCCCACACACACGCCGTTCCAACATGGCGTCCGGCACAGGGCTGGAAAATACAAAACAATAATGTGTTTATATAACTAGTAACACTGCGTTTGCTGTATCTGTGTTTATATTAAATTAAAAATGTAATATAAACTGTGGTCGGGGCTGGCTGCTCTTGGGGCTGACTGGCTGCATGGCACACTGAGCAGTTTTTAAACGTTTTTTAATTTGTACTTCACATTTTTAACTTAATATTTGGGGATTTTGACCAACTAAGACGTGCAGTTTGTACAATTCAAAGGATGGAAGTTAAGGATTATTGCATTGTGTGATTTGAGCAGTTTGTTTTTCCAAGCAGGCGACTCTGCTTGACGACAGCCATGTTAGCCATCTAAATAATACAGACTTTTTACAATAATGCAACTTCTGGAACAACTACTGAAACAACAGAGCGGAGTAAGAGTGAGGCTTCTTTTTGTGTGACCAGACAGCATCTAGCGCCCCCCAGAGGCTGTTGTGGTGCTGCAGGACTGTATTATGTGGCTATTGAGCACTGCTATTTGCAACATGATCCCAACAGATAAATTGAGTTAAACTGGACTCGTTTAAACCTGATGTTGGTTTGGTTCTGTTTTAGTCCTGGTGTAGCCTTGCACATTTTTCAACAAAATTATCCACATTCCCATTAAAATTGGCCATGTTTACTTTGTTCGTTGGACGCTTCAGTTTTGTTTCGGCCCAAACCACAGTTCCTGCCCTGTGATTGGTCTGAACCTCTGGTGGACCCGGCCCAATCGTGAGAGGGTGAACCGGGTCAGATCAATCATCATATCTTTATTGTATTTTGCATATAGCTGTGATTATATATTTTTATAACTTATTTTTCTATTTTATTTGGACTGTACATATACACTTATATAATTATGTCTTATTTAACACCTGCCTCTTGCTATCTCTTTTTTGCAATGGATGGATGGATGTTATTATATTATATTGTGATGTTTGAGCGACTGTATCCAAATAATTTCCCTTGTGGATCAATAAAGTTTGTCTAAATCTAAGATGGGTTTTTGTGAATTGACAAATGTTGCGAGAATTCATTTTTCTGCTTAAATTTGAGCACTGTTTAGTCCGGATGTAGACTTAATTTGATCCTGGTCTAGTTCCGGGTTTGATTAAAGTACCAATTTTTCTGATTTCCAAAGTCTTGTGTTGAAAGAGCAAGGATTCTTAATTGCGCTAAAGCTGCGTTAACCTGCACAGATGGTGGTGGGTCTGGACTGGTTTAGGTGAAAGTCTTGGCGATAGGAACCAGGTCATAAATCACACCTTTCTTATCTGCGTCGTTGGGGATTTGAGGAGCTGCCCTGATAACCTTTGACCTTTCCCTCATGTGCTATTTGCCGTGGTCAGTAAAGCTTTTAGTCGTAACTTACGCTGACACACGCCGTCCACATTCCTCCATCCAGGGCAGCAGGACGTCAGGTGACCATAGCTGCACAGTCCAGGCTGAGTTTGGCCCCCGGCGGGTCCTCTGGGGCCCCCCATAGACCTGTGCAGGCTGGAACACAACGTTATTGGATCAGCAATCAACAGTTAAGGGCCCCATATTACGCTATTTTCTGATCTATGTTATAATGTTGTTTCCTCATCACAAACACACCTGGAGTTGTGTTTTGTTTCTTTCACACGTTTAACACACAAACCCTGGATATTTAGGCTGAGTTCTTCTCTCAAATTAAATTTGTCACAGTGAGGGACACGAGGACACTGGACAAACTGCTCTCCATCATGGACACTCCTGCTCACCCACTGCACCAGACTATAGAGGGACAGAGGAGATAATACTCCCTACAACTGTACAACTCACCCACTGCACCAGACTATAGAGGGACAGAGGAGATAATACTCCCTACAACTGTACAACTCACCCACTGCACCAGACTATAGAGGGACAGAGGAGATAATACTCCCTACAACTGTACAACTCACCCACTACACCAGACTATAGAGGGACAGAGGAGATAATACTCCCTACAACTGTACAACAACTCACCCACTGCACCAGACTATAGAGGGACAGAGGAGATAATACTCCCTACAACTGTACAACAACTCACCCACTGCACCGGACTATAGAGGGACAGAGGAGATAATACTCCCTACAACTGTACAACAACTCACCCACTGCACCAGACTATAGAGGGACAGAGGAGCTCATTCTCCAACAGGCTCTGCTCAAACAGTAAGAGATACAGGACTACATTCATACTATAATACTCCCTACAACTGTACAACAACTTAATCTTAAGTAACAGATAACCTTATGCTCTGTCAATCAGCATATCATTGCACTATCGTTCTTGTCTCTTGTTTATAGCTGTGATTTTATAGTTGATTTTATAGTTTATTACTTATTTTTCTATTTTATTTTGACTTGTACATAAACATTTATTTTATTTTTATAATCATGTCTCATTTGACACGTGTCTCTTGCTCTTTTTGCTACACCATCTATTTTTGTTACTCTGTTATTAGATTATATTGTGATGTTTGAGCTGCTGTGTCCAAATAATTTCCCTTGTGGGTCAGTAAAGTTTGACTAAGTCTAAGTCTAAACTTTGTGATGTCATGCGGTAATACAGGACGTGTTCCCCATACACCTTCACTAGAATCATTTGGATAATTTCAGACCTGGAATTTCCAAGCTCTACTGAACTAAAGGTAAAAAATGTAGCTGTTAACTTGAAACCTACAGCTTCATGACATCACAAGGTGGAACAGAACATTTTGAGCTTTGGAGATGTTGACAGACTAATATTACTCAAACATATGTGAAACAAAGCACAACTCCAGGTTTGTTCTTGAGGAGTTAACAACATTAAAACATGTCTTAAAGCTCACAAGAGTCCATTTTGGATACTTATTGGACAATGTAGGGCCTTTAAAGTGCATATGCACATGGTAAATATGTATCCTAGTTTGCAGGGAAAAGTTGAGAATGAGAAAAATACAGGAAGTAGAAATGAGTTCTAAAAAAGAATTCCTCTACCTATGTCGTCAGCGCTGAAATTACCATCCAAAATGCAGGGACAATTTACGCACAAGGAAGGCATTTTTCTGTCATCTAGCAAAATAAAGGTGTTGTTATCTTTTTTATTAGTCTAATCATAACTATTGCACAGCTTAGAGAAGTTTAATCAGCTCTTGTTACTCATCCTTCACATTCTAGTGCATAGTTTTCGCACACATACGTATAAACAGATATAGAACCACATTTCGTTTAGTTTAAGTGAGATTTACAATGATTATGTTTACACTTCATCCCAGTCAGGTGCATTCTTGTTGGTTTTACAGTTCTGTTGACATTGTTGACATAGTTAGCATACACTTGTCATGTTGTGATGTACAGTCCGACATTTTCGCTTGTTTTTGCATGTCGGGTTTCTTAGTTTTTACCTTCAAAATGTTTCTTCAAACTTCAAAAATGTCCCCTATGCGTAATAATTAATTATTAAAGAGGAGGTGTTTTGCTTCTATGGGGTGTTAACTGCTAACACATAACATATTTAGATTTAGAGCTGTGATTCCCCCCTCTCTTTGCTCCCTGTGCTAAGTCACTCCCCCTTCAGAGCGCTATTACAACACAATTAGCGCGTGTTCCTCGAATGAAACTACCGCACATCGCATCACGTTTGTCAGTTTTGTATCATGTTTTTGTATATTTATGGATAATAAAGTGGTGTAGGCTTGTGGGCGGAGCGTTGAGCAGAATCTTACAGTTCGAATAGGACCAGGGAGAGATCGCTAAATGACTCAAACATGCATGGATGACATCTAAAACCTCTCCAGGTATGTTTCTGATGAGGAAACAACGTTACAACACGGTAAAAAGCTCCAAAAAGTCTGTTTTTTATTATAATTCCCCCTATTTAAGATTTTTTAGGTTGATTTTCTTTTCTTTTACTTTTACTATCTTTTTTTAAATTTTTGCAACAACCATCTATTTTTGCAACACCTCTTAGAATTCTGGACTCCATTTATAGTTTCCACAATATATCAAAATCTTGAGCAATTCTAACTCCTCGGCTGTCCTCTCGTGCATGCTGTAATCTTACGAAACACATCTCCACAAAACATATTTTTTCCATTTCCATTCTGTCCTATTAAAATCTCATGTCATGCCAAACAACAGAGGTTTTTTTTCCGCTTTACTCTTCGATGGACTCCATTCATGACTGCTGCCTGTTTTATCTACTCACACCCACACTGTAATAAGAGCCTATTAAATGATTGCACACAGCCCAGTGAGGTTTACTTCTCTGGAGAGAGCTCGGGGCCACCAACATTGAACCACGCACCCACGCATCCCAGAATTTAAAGCTGCACTGTGTAACTTTTCTGGTGGAGGGTCCGTCACCTGCTTGTTTCTACAGTATGGACAGTGGTGGAAGGTAATGAAGTACAAAAGTAAAAGGACAATAAGTGTATTTTACCGTAGGCACTTTTTACTTTTACGTTACTACATTTGAGAGCATGTATCTGTACTTTCTACTCCACTACATTTTAAATCTGGACTGAAAAGTAAAAAGTACTTTTTTTAATGGTTTGAGACCTGCTGAAATGGCTGAGACTTATTTTTAGCACATTTAATTTGATTTAATGTCCCAATTTTGAGCAAACCAAATACACAAATATACAAAAATAGCTAATGAAAAATGAAGACTTAAGTAGATTTTTTCATGTGATACTTTTACTTTTACTTGAGTAAACTTTGCCCAGGTATCTGTACTTTTACTTAAGTAACAAAACTGAGTACTTCATCCACCACTGTTTATGTCTGTCTAAAGGTGCATTGTGTCACTTTTTGGTTGGGAGTTCATCACCTCAACTGCTTGTTTCTATGGATACGTCATTGCTCTGCCTGGAATGTTCCACAGTATGACATTAAACAGCTCGACCTTACATTTATTCAATTACAGGTGGTTTTACAGCTCAAAAATAGAAAAAAGATAGAAAAGTTGAATACTATACTGTGAAACATTCCAGACAAAGTAAAAACGTCTCAATGGGAAAAAGAATTTGATGGATCCTTCAACAGAAAAGTTACACACTGCACATTTAAGACAAATGACTACCCATAACACCATACAATAACGAGTGTAATCTTACCTGTTTTGATGCTGAGCCAGAGATAGCATTAAGCAGCGAACCGTCAGTATAAAAAAGAGTTTACTTATTTCATTCATTTTTTACCAGCAAAATTTGTAGCATCAACTCCGACTGTCATATTAAAAAGTCATTGTTCTCGAAAAAAAATATATATTCTCGTACGTTTTAAGTTGCTCGCTTCCTTTAGGTGAAATCGGAGGTGTAAAAGGTGCTGTCCGTGCCAAAAGGCCAGTCAAGTGTGCAGTGTTTGAGGAATGGAGCGGGGTGGGCGTCTGGTCTTGTAAGTGCAGGTTGCGGGAGGTAGGTGTGACAGCTCACCTTGAAGGACAAAAAGAAGGACAAAGAAAATGTGAGGAAACGCCGTTAAAAAGTCTCATTTCAGATATTCAGCCTGAATCATTTCATAGGGGCTTATGTTTATATGAGTTACACGGTTTTAGTGGGTGATTTGATTGAAATGATATGTGTTTTGGATGTGGAGAGAAGCTGTTGAAAGAGGATGACATCTCCACTGAGGAGGCTGTGTTTGTGGCTGCCTGTTCTGGCTTGTCCCTTGTCCCCATTAACACACAAACAGTCCAAGGCCAGACAAAGGCGGTTAAATCCACGTAAGATACTTTACTGCTGCATTGTTGTTAACATAAAAAATAAAAGCTCTGTTACTCAAGTCAGTGTTTAATCTCAGCTTTGTTGTAAAGAAGACATTGTGCTTGTGTCTGCTGGTTATAATCTATGACTCCCTTGGATCAGTTTGTTATAATTTGAACATTTTAACTTGCAATATTGATTGACATAAGGAATAAATTCGCTGACTTCCGCTTTAGAACACTGCAGTGCCCAGTGGGAGCTGATGGCACCTCCGATGGATAGCTGCAGGGGCGGTGCCAGACAGTTTTGGTTGGAGTCTTTTAAAAATGTTTGCTTTGCTGTTTTAAGAAAGTTTGAATGTGGTTAGCACTGTGTTTTACTTGCAGTCTCATTTTGTGGTTGCCATTAGAGCATTTTTAGTCGAGTGGTTAGTGGTTGTCCAATGAAAGAAGGCAAAAATTTTAAGGGGAGCTGTGGGGGTTTATTTGCCATTGTAGGGGAGGCTTGTGCCCCCTCACGCCCCCCTCTGGCGCTGCCCCTGGATAGCTGCAGATGACGCTAGTGAGTAGATTTGTTTTCTATATGTATCACCGATTAAGAAAATAAAACTGGAGAACGAAGTAAGCACAGCATTTGAATATAGGAGTATAAAGATTACTCAAACATTCATGAATCACACTTATGAAGACTGGAACTACAACAACTAACGGCGTGATGTCACCGCAAATTATCAGTTAGTCACCAGAATTGGACTCGAGCCATTTGTGCTCTGAGCCTCCATTATTTTTGCCTTGTTTTTTTTTAAATAATAATAAATACACTCCACAGGACTCTTCGAAGCACAGCTGTTCAACAATATTTATCCATAATTTGGTCCCACCTACCTTAGCAACCACAGCTAACAGGTAATATCCATATCAGAGCTTCTTCAACCACCAACAAACACATGGAGGACATGTAAATGGCATTAGGTATTGCCATCAACAATACTAACACCATACAACATCCAGATTCTTATATTGAATAGCTGATTTTACATAGGCCTGTCCCGATAACAAAATTTGAAGTACAATATATTGCTACAGAGATATACTACGATTTTGAAACTACTTTATGCCACTGACACAATCAAAATAAAGCAAGATGATCCCAATGAACCATTTTTCAGTAGACAATATCATTAAAAGACATTCACAACAATAACTAAATAACATAATTAAGCAATAATTACCCAGAGAAGTCAATTTTTTCATATTACAACTAAAATAACAAAGATCTCTTCAAAACTGCAAAACAAAAATGCTAAAAATTTAGTCCCAAAATATATAGTTCCAGCTTTTATATATTGAACGATAAGTCGATATAGTGATTATCATAATAGGCCTAATTTTACATGTATTTAGGTATTTTAAAAGATAAGCATTTCAAAAGGCCATGTTAGTTTATTATGTTTTCCCTATATATGATGTTTTGGAAGTTAAGCGTAACTGTACAGCCTGTAAGCTATGTAATTGTAGTAATAATGCCATTTTATCATCATAATCTAATAACAGAGTCAGACAGGCAGAGCTGGGGGCACTCTGTTCTCCAAAGGAACAGGGAACAGTGCGTCGGAAATACGCCCTGGCAGCCTCTGAGCTGGGCCCTTTGAAGCTTTAACTATTGCCAGCTCTGATCAGACTGCAATCAGTGGTATTAGGCCGAGAGGAGGGGCCTGGAGCCGCTGGTGGTCCGCTCACACAATCACACATGTTTGATCACAACATGTGAAGAATGAATCTCAGCTGGAGCTCCTAAAGTCCTCCTCAAGTGTGAACCTCTGTACAGCTGTGAGGAAGGCACACATCAAACTGATTAGACCCTGTTCCCACCAAACTCCACTGAGTCGCTGCTTCAGTCTGTGCAGAACACGAGATGCCTCTGCTTTCAATTGACACCTCAATTTGTCCAACGCCATGAACAACAAATGGCACATTTTTGGCAGGATCTTCCAAAACCATGAGGCTAATTATGAGATTACAGTGGGTCTGTGGCCCTGGGGTGCCACTGCTGTATGGAACACATGTAGGCCTACTGTAAACCAGGCGCATTCATATACAGGCCAATAAATCTAACATGCAAATGTGCTGTTTTATGGAGCCATTATGAGTAATACACATGCACTTTTTCATTGCTCAACCTGAACCGGCTCTGTGGAATTTACAAGGCAATAACACAATAATAAATTATACACAAGACCAAAACGCACAAAGGACAAAGCTGTTGGGAATCAGGCTCAGATGGGGTCCTAAGAGTTCAGATTTGAGTTTCACGTTCATATGCAAGACAGACAAACTGCATCAAGTGAACAGAAGACCAATTTCTGTGATTATCATAGTATTTAATAATTTTTTGCTTATGTTTAAATTAATTTTTTGTTTAGGGTTTATATCTAAAACATGCACCATAGGTAAAATCCTTCAGCCAAGGTCATCCTCACCAAGTCTAGCTCCAGATCTGGACATGTGTCCCTGGGCACTGCTCCTGAGGAGATGGTCTACCAGAACTGAAGGACGGGCCAAATGCAGAGGACAAACTTCTCGATAGAGATAATAAAGTGTAGCTTAACCTTGTAATGGAAAAACATTGTCACCTTTAGCAAAGAATTAAAATCCACCACAAAGACAACTCTTTGACTCAGACGCTCATTAAATTTTCATTAAATGAATGAAGGTGTAAAAAGTGGAAAAATGTGTTCAACATTTTTCCACCTTCATGACAAACTCCTTGGTCTTGAACCAGCCTTGGTCTCTGAGAGCTTTGAAAAGCACTTATAAACACATCACAGTGAATAATTAGGTAAGTGAGGAATAACTTTGGACCACTGCAAACCATTTTAAATGAACTAGTTTTGTTTTTCATGTTTTGAAGATGTAAAAATCAAATACAGCATCTTCAGTGTCTTTTAGACAGTTGAACTACTTGTCTTTTCATGGACCATATACCACTGAGTTGCTGGCACGGATCAGTTACGGCTGATTGAAAATTAAAAACCTGTGCATGTTAAAGATTTGCCCAAATCCATTTTCAGATTGTATTCGCACACATCCACTGGGGCCCTGTGCTTTGGATGGTTTTCGTCAAACGTGTCACCAGCACAAATCTTCCAGTGAGGTGGAAAGAAACCATAAAACGGCTGTGCGTGGTTTGCCTTGACTCGGAGCCAAAACCTCAGTGCCTATCTGTCATACACGATACAATTAAACCTAATCTGGCCTGCCAAAGAGGGAAGGTGGGGAGCGGAGAGGAGGAATGGCGGCCATCTTTGTGATAACCGCTGTCGGGCCTGCTCGGTGTGTGGCAAGTGCCATCAGCCCCATCTGCCCCTGAGCCAATGGACGCAGACCCAGATTTCTATGTGGGTCAGCTCTCCTCCTCCTCCTTTGACCACATTAGAGGTGTAACGCATTGGTGGTCTTTGATTCCTCCACTTGAAAAGGGATGCCCCACAAAGAGATCACATATCACTGGGAACTACCCCCTCTCCCTCCCTCCTCCCTGCCCCCACCTGCCTCCAACTATAACATACTCTTCACCCATGATGAGTTGTGAGAGAATTCCGTTTTTATGAAAATATGAAACAATGTTGGTGGTCAGCGCTCCGAGCAGAAAGGGCTTTCTCCTTCCATTAAACAGTACTTTTACATATGTACCAGTGACATGTGGTCATGGAGCTTGATGATTCAAACACATGATTTGATTTATTTTAAAGATATTCTGGAATTTTTTTGCTCCGAACATATGCAGGGAGATTAAGGACCACCAGTGAACTGCAGTTACAATACACCAGGCAATGCCAGTACATTTGGACAAGGATTTTATTGTAATGACGAATCATATGTTTGGAAGGGACATAACCACTAATTGGAGTGCTTAGGTTTAAACATAGCTGTTTTACAAGTTGGTGGTTAAACTATTTGACCATTTTCCTTCCAAAATATAGGGTAGTGAAGTGAGAAATGAAAAAGGAGACACTTTACACAGTGTTTTATGATATAAGTAATCAGGAGGGGAAAAAATCATACGCTGTTTTAGTCAGTAGGGAAATCCACAATGAGAATTTCCCAATGTGGCCCAGCGCCTGTTGAATTGTGGGATGGGAAAATTAGGTAGTTTTAACCATAGACATTCATACATGAAATTCTCAAATTCAACGCTCCCTCACATACAAATGAATGGTGAAGCGAATCTCCTTGTTAAAGGTGCAAAAAAAAGAAAGAAAAAAAACCAAACGAAAAACCTGCTTGTTTCCACGAGCGTGTGCGTTGCCTGGAACGTTCTACTGTATAATTAAAGACATTTATCTCCATGGAAACAAGCAGGTGACACCACGCCCAAGTTACAGGTCAGATCTGTGAAGCGGTGACCCCGCTGACAGTAAGAATGCATGTGTTTTTGAGGCCTCTTTCTCAGCAATAAATACACCTGTAACTTAAATGCTCATCTCATCTCATGGTAGCGGACCCTTTAGAAAGTGACATAGTGCACCTTTAAAGTGTATAAAATGTTTATTTCATGATATTTATGTCATTTATTTAATCTCCTCACCAGTCACATGTTTACCAGACACACACAAGTTCAGAAATCTCAGTTGAAAGTTGGTTTGCTGTTAGATCTAAAATAAAACACCAAAAGCTTCACACACAACAATGACATTTTAACCTAAATATTCAGTTTGCTCATTTTGATGGCTTATGGTATGACTACATTCATACCATACTCCATACAGCTGTACAACAACTCATCCTTATGTAACAGATAATACTCCCTACAACTGTACAACAACTTAATCTTAAGTAACAGATAACCTTATGCCCTGTCAATCAGCAGAGTATTTACACTGTTGTTCTTGTCTCTTGTTTATAGCTGTGATTTTATAGTTTATTTTATAGTTTATTACTTATTTTTCTATTTTATTTTGACTTGTAAATACCGGTATACATTTATTTTTATAATTATGTCTCATTCGACACGTGTCTCTTGCTCTTTTTTGCTACACCATATATTTTTGTTACTCTCTGTTATTATATTATATTGTGATGTTTGAGCTGCTGTGTCCAAATAATTTCCCTTGTGGATCAATAAAGTTTGTGTAAGTCTAAGTTATGCTACAACTATAGAAAAAAATACAGTTATAACATTATTTAAATGAAATATATAAAAATAAAGGTTCTTTTTGACAGACCAGTGTGTTACACACACTTTGACATGCTTCGGTTGCCTTCTGCATCCTTAGGGGATGGATCACGTGATGTTACGGGGACGTGTCTGCTGCTCTGTGTAAATCTGAAGACCAGATGATCCTCTATGAAGGAGATAACACATCATATGCCTAGGAATGAAGATGAACTTTTACAGCGACAGTCCGACACCTGCTAGTTTCCATGGAGATGTTTTATTCTTTTTCAACGCTTCTTTATCTTCAGTCTTTCTCCACTGCGCCAAAGGTTGGTGGTTCGAATCCCACTCTTGACATAAAACGTGGCAGAGTGGTGATGTATAGCAAGATGTATACAAAAAAAAGAAGCAAAGGAAAAAAAAAAATTAAAATCTTCAAAGTATCCACCCTTTGCTTTGTCGACAGCCGGAAACCCTTGGTCTTCTTTCAATTCCATTTCCTGATGAAGTCTCCGGAAGTGGCTTTCACATCACAGGTGTCAAAGCAAAGGTTGGCTATATATTTTCCTAATCTAAAACAAGTTTTGAGTTATTTTGAGTTTATGTTTTGTTTGCCACATTCCATATGTATTCATTCATAGTTTTCATGCCTTTAGCGAGAATCTACAATGTAAATAATCATGGAAATAAAGAAGAAACATAAATGTGTCCAAACTTTTGACTGGTAGTGTGCATATCTACAGTATGACCTAAAACTCCACAGAGACTGGAGACAAGCAAAGCAATAAATACCCGTGCAGCAGAACAAATGCAAGATAAACCAGCCCAGACGTGATGTGTGGAGAATAGTGGAGCACACAGACTGGTACTGAGAGAACTGGTCCTTTTATTTCAAAGAGGCAGAGAAATAAAAACATCACATTATCATTTTGACATTTTCAGACAGAGCAGACTAAGGGCTGTTACCTTTGCCAATGAGTAATATCTCACTCCAGCTCCTATTTCTAACGTTAACTCATCGTTTGAATAAATGCAGCTATAATTTTATTGTCAAACTGATGTGGCCTGCTGTGTTTTCAGTGCAGTACCATCGTAACTTTAGATTATATGGGATTATTACCCAAATCTTTTTTTTTTCTTTAATTTAATGCGATCTTTGAGATGTTATCAAAAACACCATTATTATTGGTCTGTCCACCTCTCCAAAGCTCAAAATGTTCTGTTCCACCTTGTGATGTCATGAAGCTGTCGACAAGGCTGAAATTAACTAAGGCTGAAATTAACTAAATGATTAAATGATTCTAGTGAAGGGGTATGAAGTTTAAAAACACAGTGGAGCTTCCTGTATTACCACATGACATCACAAGGCGGAGAACTCAGCCTAAATATTCAGGGTTTGTGTGTTAAACATGTGTGAATGAAACAAAACACAACTCCAGGTATATTTTTGATGAGGAAACAACATAGATCTGAAAATAGCGTAATTTGGACTGTTTATTAGCCTACAAAAAAGTCTGTAACGCCAGAATTTAAAGCTTTGATATGGAACTTTTCAAAAATCACTGATAGACCTCACCATCTTCATACCAGTACGTAAAATTTTGGGGTCTATATATGGTTGTCAGTATTTATGCGTGGTAATGTTGGTGTTTGAAAATGTATTAGAGCCAAAGCATGGAACATTAGCAGGCTTTAGAATGCAGAGTTTGTTTATCAGTTTAATACCATACTGTGGAACATTCCAGGCAGAGAAATAACATCTCTATGGAAACAAGCAGGTAGTGAACATTGGTTGGTGCTTTGATCACAGTTGCTGTTGTGTCCTTAGATGAAAAAAAAAACACTTCCTCCACCTTGCGCGTGATTGTGTTTATGTGTGACTGTTGGCAGCTGGATGGGCCATAGACACAGATGACCTGCCATGATAATATTAGCCCGCCCCAGGGCAGCTACGGCTACAGAACAACTGCAGAGTGAACAGAGAGAGCATGAAGCCACTCTGACTGAAAACCGCGAAATCTATTAAACATGTGATAAAACAATCTTCGAGTGAACATCTGTGAAATTCCTTTGTGGCGAGCCCTGCACAAATTTGCAATTAGTGACTGAAAACACACAGGCGTTCTGACAAATGCTGCTGCTGAAGTCCAAATATTACAATTCCAGATTAAATACACAAAAAGAAGTGAACTTATCTCAAAGTAAACAATAGCTGTTTTGCTATTTAAGACTTAATTATACTGAAACAAAACCTCAATAAGAAACATATCAGTCGTCATTTAAACCTAGAAATGCAGTATCCTTAATGCTTTTCCCAGCAGGTGACCCCAGGAGGACTTGATGGACAATGTGAGGTCGGAGCTGGGAGAGGGTGTGCAAAGGAGTCGCCCAGGTGTGAGAGGTGAAAGGTGAGAGGTCGGGACCCGGGTCAGCCCATGGGACACCTGTGCAGCCTGATGAGGACAACAGAGGTGCTACCAAACCAGGGCTATAGAGTTTATGTAAGAGGAGAGTGTGAAAACCCCCCACTTACTTCATTCATCACACAAGTTTAACTTTGTCTGTCAGGAGTAGTTTATGTACTAAAAGTTATCTCAAAACACAACACTAGTATTTTGACATACAACTGAACATTTCTAAGTAAGATCCAAACCTCATTTGTATTGTTATATAACTTTGAGAGTACTTTTATGTATTAAAGGCTCCATATTACGCAAAATTGACTCTGGTGAGCTTTAAGATATGTTATAATGTTGTTACCTCCTCAAAAACAGACCTGGAGTTGTGTTTTGTTTCATTCGCACATGTCTGAGTAATCCTGGCTTATTAGTCTGTCTACATCTCCAAAACTTAAAATGCTCTGTTCCACCTTGTGATGTCGTGTAGTGTTAGTTGTCAAGTTAACAACTCCCTTTAACCTTTAGATCAGTACAGATTGACAATTTCAAGGTTTTAAATTATCCAAATGATTCTAGTGAAGGTGTATCAAGTTTAAAAACACAGTGGAGCACTTCCTGTATTACCACATTACATCACAGTTCAGTATGAAAGAAGAACACAGCCTAAATGTGCAGGTTTTGTGAGTTAAACATGTGTGAATGAAACAAAACACAACTCCATTTGTGTTTGTGATGAGGAAACAACATTATAACACAGATCAGAAAATATAATATGGGCCGTTTCAGCCTGTAACCTCTCTGATTTGTTTGTATATGCAGATATGTTGCTGTCACCACTCTTTCATGGCTGTTACGAGGATAAAGCTGAAGTAGGAGTGGAGAGTGAACAGTAGGCGATGCAGCCATTCGTCACAGAGCTTTGCAGAGATTAGAACAACACAACAGTAACTCCACGGGCAGAGCTGTACTAAACCAGGGATTAGAGTGAAGGCAGAAAGCACTACACCACCAATACTGCACCGCCATACGCTTTTGGGAGAATAAATGGGCAATGTTTCATAATTATTCAGCTGGCAGAGGGTGGGTAATCTATTTCTCAAATACCATCGGCTTCGAGTATTTATGGTTCATTTTGTAAAGTACATTCTGAGGCTCTAATTTGAATAATGGGAAGTGTTAATTAAAGGAAGTGTGAAGAAAAGTTTAACACTCTGCTGAGAGGTTGTGTTCTCATTATGCGTGTTTTTATGGTACCTTCTATTTCTTAAAGGGTCCGTGTTACGCTATTTTCTGATCTATGTTATAATGTTGTTTCCTCATCACAAACACACTTGAAGTTGTGTTTTGTTTCATTCACACACAAACCTTATATTTAGGCTGAGTTCTTCTCTCAAACAGGAAACACTCTGTTCAACCTTGTGATGTCATGTGGTTGTAGAGGACGTGCTCCACTGTGTTTTTAAACTACATACACCTTCATTAGAATCATTTGGATAGTTTCAGCCCAAGGATTGCCGATTGCTACTGAACTAAAAGTGCACAAAATAGTGAAAAAATAACAAATAGATGGATATTTACAGTCTGTAGCAGCAGCAAAAACACTGAGCAGTTGGATAGCTCTGGAGCTGGTGCCTGCAGTGCATACAACTCTTCCCCTTAACACACACTGCCTCTGCGGTGGTGGGAGGCCCTTTTTATAGTACGAGGCTCCTCCCCCAAATGAATTAATGGTTATTTCTCTACCAATAGAAAAAGATACATTCCCCCTTTAATATAGAAAAATCACTAATATTACCATAAACTAAAATATCCAAATAATAAGCTCTACGCACAAAGTCACGCATGCGCGCCCCACGTGGTTACGCAACATAATGTGGAAGACCGTGACGCTCAGATTGGCCGACTACCACACGCACGGAGGATACAGCGGGCATAAAGAAAAGTTTGTAAACGAAACAATGGCTATGGCAAGAGGAATGTTTGAGCATCAATCAAGTGTGCACCCCTGACTGTCGCGATCATAGAACTATAATAAAATCTGGAAGGTGAATCCAAGATGGTGTCATGTTGTTTTCAGTGGCCTGTGCTCACTGGTGCATGGGACAAAAAAAAAGTTCTCTTCCGCATTTACTTCCTTAAGACAGGCGAGCTAACTTTTAGGCGCTTTGAGGATTTAAAATTTAAAAAGGTTATGTTGTGAAAATAGAAAAGAATCCTACAAAATCCAACCTTTTTGAAAGTTGTGGATGCCCTGTCAGAACACAAGCAGTTTGAATTCCCAAAAAATGCATTGAATTCTTTCTGGGCCCAAGCTCCCGGGAGCTGCAGTACCTGGAGCGGCCACTAGTCGGTCTCGAGCCGGGACAGAGAGGGAATGCCTTATCCAGTTTTTATTATAGATTCTTGGTTGCGATGGCTACGTGAGGAAACCTCGGGGATAGTGGTAAACAGGCAGGTAAGTGAAACACCCACAGACTAATAATAAAGGGTTATTCAAACATGCGTAAAAGAAACAAAACACAACTCCAGGTCTGTTTTTGAGGAGGTAACAACATCATAACATGGCTTAAAGCTCACAAGAGTCAATTTTGCGTAATACAGGATCTTTAATAATTTATTAATAAAAAAATTAAGACTGCAATAAAAAAGAGCTTTACCTTTTTAACTGCTAAACATTAACAAATCCAAAATGAGCTCCCTATTGAATCTAAATTTTGTTCCCATTGTTTGCTCTATTAAAGGGAGTCAGCCCCCCATAATGAAGAAAAGAAAATCCAGTCAAGTTCCCAATAACTGAACCACTTTAACCACGTAACTGTTCTCAGAGTTTCCCATGAACTCAGGTCTGCTGTGGTCAAGTCTGCCTGACCCTATAAAACCTGTGCGCTGTGGCTCAAATACGTCAACAGCAGGAGGCTAAAGGCTGAGCTGGTATCACACACTTACACCGGGAATGAAAAGTGCCATTGTAATGTTATAATTGGACACACTATTGTTTTGTGAGAAAATGCTAGTATACGATGTACAGTATACGGCGTGTTATTTCACTAAATATGAAGTAACTAACTATAATGACAGACAGAAGTATTTTTAGCTTTAAAACTAGTGTTGGTCTGGCTGATAACATCTGTACGGCTACATCTAATTTAAAGCAGACCTATTCTCCAAAATCTACTTTTCAGAGCTTTTAACCATGTTATAGTTGTTTTCCCTTCTCACTGACCTCCTCGAAGTACGATTTGGAGTGATTCGTGCATGTTTGGGCAATCTTAAATCTCTTATTTTCAGCTATTTTCCAGCACCGGTACATGCCCACTGCTCTGTACTTACTTCATCCTCCAGTTCTATTTTCTAAATCTGTGATACGCATTATGATAAAACAGTATCGTGTAGTTGTTTTGGTAGAAATGAAAAAAGATGTGCAGCTATTCCTCAACAGCGACGTCTGCTCCCATTGGGCACCAGTTTTCTAATGTGGAAGTTAGCGGACTTGTTTCTTTTATTTGTTTTAGATAAATATTGCAAAATAAAAAGTCCAAATTCTAACATAATGATCCATAATGATAATGATATAACTATACAGCTGATATAAAGTGTGAATGAAACAAAAAACAACACTGGGTATGTTTTTAACGAGGTAACTATATTCTAACTTGACTTTTGTAATATAGGGCCTTTAAAATTAAATAGTTCTGTTTTCATTTTACATTTTTTAACATCAACAACTACCATTTCTTATAGAGGCTTCCAAAGATGTAGTATTTTCATTTGTGTCAGGTGCACCATCTCTAGCCCATCACCATGACAGATCTGGCTTCCTTTTTGTCCCTGCTTGGCTCTGGTTGTTAGCAGCCGCACACTGTTTGACCTGAGCATTAGCTCTGGTGTTAGCACGACGGCGAGGAGCATGTCCGTGTGTTGACTGTGAGCGTTGTAAGTCTGAGATGAGCCCTGCAGATTAGGCCCAAGGACAAACAAAAGAGCCCTGCCAAAACCAGTCACAGTGTATACAGATTAATATAACAATACCGCCACCACGAGCGCTGCCGTAAACCATTTGCATAACTCTTTTTAATGTGTTTCGGAAAATGTACTGGCGCTGCTTTGAGGAGATACCCCCAAATGGAAACTAAAACCTAGGTGGTCCATTCCAGCCTCCATCGGTTGTTTACCTAGGCCGGCCTCATGGAGAGTGGAGGCAGACAAAGAGCGATGTTGTCTTTGACCGCCACATTCAGCTCAGGAGAAATGGATCGCAGGAATCCTCTCCAACAGCACAGGGATATATTTGGGATCACGTAAACATGCAGTAGCACAAGTCACCAAACATACAATACATCAGATCACCAGCGAAGGGAGATGTTCAAGGTGTTAGCCTGGTCAATGGGATAAATCAAAACTATACAACTGATAATAACAACTCATTAGATTTCCTCACTTATGTTGGACACTCAAAGATGCTTTACATTGTTCATCTACATAGACAACCGCTGGTACAACTTTATTTAATCATTGGATTTATATAGGGCCATTTATGACACCCAAAGCACTAGCTTTATTCATTCACTCCACATTTGGTAGTGGTAAGTTATTATTGTAGCTACAGCTGTCATGGGACAGACTGATGGAAGTGAGGCTGCCAATCTGCGCCATCGGTCCCTCCGACCACCATCAGTCACTCACAACAATGTGGGTGAAGTGCCTTGTCTAAGGACACAGTGAACATTTTTGTCACTAGTACCCCTCTGTGGCACACGGTCTCCCATCCAAGTACGAACCAGGCCCAGCCCTGCTCAGCTTCTGAGATCTGATGAGATCAGGTTTGACAAACTGGTACGGCTTCTGTAGTGTCTTGCCAAAGGACACAGTGACAGAGTGCACTGGTCCGGGAATTGTTCCAGTGACCTTTGGGTTGGTGTACATGTAATTAAACTACTGAGCCTCTGACCTAGAGTTAGATAGTGGGTATGTTTTTGAGGAGGTAACAATATTTTAACATGTCTGAAAGATCACGAGTCAGTTTTGCGTAATATAGGACCTTTAAAACAAAAACAAAATACAAAAGTATTTGATTACATAAACTGACTCAATCAGATTATTATTTGCATATTACCTACGCTTTCTCTCTTAACATTTAGGCTTAGTACAGTCTGGTGACTTTTATTGTCAGACCACATGCTGACTCTGAAAACCACTCCTCAGTCCTGACACAGCACTGAGTAACAGTAACAAGGGCATTCGGCACACTGGGACTAGACATAAACACAAGCAGTGAACTTAATATGACTATAGCTTTAAAGGTCCTATACTCTACAAAATTGACTCTTGTGAGTTTATTATTATTAGTCTGTCACCATCTCCAAAAATTCAAAATGCTCTGTTCCACCTTGTGATGTCATGTAGTGGTAGCTTTCAAGTTAACGGTTACCTTTTCCATTATTGGCAATCCGGGCTGAAATTTTCCAAATGAGTCTAGTGAAGGTGCACGGAGTTTTTAAAAACACTAGAGCACTTCCTGTATTACCACATGACATCACAAGTGTTTTCAGTTTGAGAGAAGAACTTTAAATTTGCAGGATTTGTGTGTTAAAACACACAAATGTGTAAATGAAACAAAACACAACTCCAGGTCTGATTTCACATGTATCTCCCCAGCGTTAGTCATCTCCATTAGTCCTACCTGCAGTCCTCCGTCTCTTGTGTAAACACGACAGATTGGGCCTCAGTGGGAACCCTAATTGCATCATTTCATGGATTCGAGTCAGTGCTGGGCCTGGGACGTAAACAAGCTCTAGATCCAGAAAAGACTGATCTCATAGTAGATCTGAATACTCGTGATACTATGAACATAACACCGTGTTCATCGATAACGCTTCGTACTCTGTGAGGTAAACTCTTCACCCACCACCACCAAGAAAGCCCTGAAAACTCACCTATTCCAAACAGCTTCTGTATAGCCTAACTGTATTTTTTTTCCTACCTTCTTATTTCATTTCATTTTTTTTTTGTCCTAATTATGAGGCGTCTCTGAGTAAAGTGCTGTGCAAATGTCATATATTACAAATATTATTGTTAAATTGCACCAGTAATGATAATTACACTTATACACTAATGAGTTTTTCAGACACCTAATGTTGCTTTATAATTTGGTCACTCCTTATTCCTTATTCGACTATTCACTAGCGAGGACCACGTCACGACAATGAAATACGATAAAAATATTTATTGACGGTGGGTGGATGTGAGGCTGGGGGGAGAGTCAGGGTGGGGGCTCCGTCTCCAATCCAAAATGGTCACCCAGCTGATTTGGAACCCCCCTTCCATGTTGGCTTCAGGCTGAAGGATGGACGAGAGACACGGGGTTAGGGTTAGGGTCGAGAGAGCTGACAGGGACGGTGTTGTCGGGACAGGCTGTATAAAATGTGCTTTTTGTATTTTTCCTTGAGTTTTCAGATTTTAAAAGTTTTGACACTGTTTGCTAATGTGTGCCTCCATGGTAACTGCTGAATATTCAACCATAGAGACGCATGTAGAACACCGTTAGCGCAATGTCACTGCAAAGTATCAATATGTCTGCCAGTCTTCACTTTTGTTCATGTTAGCACTTCTTACATCGTCTTCAAGTTATAGTGGGCAAACTTCTCCAGAGCTTCACCGTCTCCCTGACCAAACCGTGATGACGACAGCGTCTCTTTCAGTGTTCAGCTCCTTTTCCTCAGCTCTGCCGGTGTCAGACTGCCGCTCATCCCCCGGTGTATCTGACCTCATGTGTTTACACAGCCATGAGTCAGTGAGTAGCCCTGCTGTAATCTCATACTCCCACTCGGAGAGCTAATGAAGACACAGGTTCTGATTGGGCGGCTGCGCTCCCCTCCGCCTCGCTAACTCTCAGCTTATCACATAACAAAACAAACCGCACTCGCCGACCACCTTGAAGGAGGTCTTGGCGCGTTTATGCAACACTACTCATTCCTGTCAGCATTTTTCACTTTTGGTTGCACTTGCCCTGTCAGAATGGAGGAAGCACTTCATTCTTTCTGATTTAAATCTTTTCCTTTCGTATTATGACTGCTGTGCTGAAATAAAACAACGCCGTCTGGAGCGTTATTGTAGCTCTGTTGCAACACAGAATACCAGCTCTAATGACGCTCATTTATTAGGCCTAAGTC
This sequence comes from Taenioides sp. WSHXM2023, assembly GCA_029959045.1. Taxonomy (NCBI): domain Eukaryota; kingdom Metazoa; phylum Chordata; class Actinopteri; order Gobiiformes; family Gobiidae; genus Taenioides; species Taenioides sp. WSHXM2023. The sequence continues at coordinate 4,534,854 of CM057090.1, forward strand.
AGACTGTAATTAGCATCTTGTGTGTTTTAATAACATTCACTTTAAAGCATTATTGTAACAGAACATCGATTTTGTGTAAAATGTTTTCTTTGGGTGAAAACTGTGATCTTTAAAATGCTTTGACGTATTGATTAAACTGTTGCTGTGGCAGATATTAAATTTATTGCCGAAAAAGTCACAGTGAGGGACAGGAGGACCCTGGACAAACTGCTCTCCATCATGGACACTCCTGCTCACCCACTGCACCAGACTATAGAGGGACAGAGGAGATAATACTCCCTACAACTGTACAACTCACCCACTGCACCAGACTATAGAGGGACAGAGGAGATAATACTCCCTACAACTGTACAACAACTCACCCACTGCACCAGACTATAGAGGGACAGAGGAGATAATACTCCCTACAACTGTACAACAACTCACCCACTGCACCAGACTATAGAGGGACAGAGGAGATAATACTCCCTACAACTGTACAACAACTCACCCACTGCACCAGACTATAGAGTGACAGAGGAGATAATACTCCCTACAACTGTACAACAACTCACCCACTGTACCAGACTATAGAGGGACAGAGGAGATAATACTCTCTACAACTGTACAACAACTCACCCTTATGTAACAGATAATACTCCCTACAACTGTACAACTCAATCTTAAGTAACAGATAACCTTATGCTCTGTCAATCAGTATATTATTGCACTGTCGTTCTTGTCTCTTGTTTATAGCTGTGATTTTATAGTTTATTTTATATTTTATTACTTATTTTTCTATTTTATTTTGACTTGTACATATACATTTATTTTTATAATTATGTCTCATTTGACACGTGTCTCTTGCTCTTTTTTGCTACACCATTCATTTTTGTTACTCTTTGTTATTATATTATATGTTTGAGCCGCTGTATCCAAATAATTTCCCTTGTGGATCAATAAAGTTTTGTCTAAGTCTAAATCTCTAAATCAAAGTACTGAACATTCCCTGGAGGTGTGAAGTTCCTTTAATCTGGGCTTTGTCTGAGCACAATTTGACCAGAAAGAACAAACTTAACTGGAACAGGTGAGGTGATTTCTGATGATCACAGGCTCCTGAAAACGTGTTGTTTAAATCCATGTTGTATTTTTTTCTTGAGTTTTCAGACTATCTTTAAACTTGTTGGCAGAGTTTGCTAATGTGTGCATTGTATCACCATGGTAACTGCCATATACATAGCCTACATGTAGAACACCCCCAGTGTGATGTCACTGCAAAGTATCTATAGATGTGTAGTACTCAGTTAGCTTTACTGTGAATATGTGAACTTTTTAAAAACAGTTTTCAGACACCATACTTTTACATTAGTGCTTTTTATTGTAAAAAGTAAGAAAAAAAGCTGAAGATTGAATTGACAATGTTAAATGATTTGAACATTTGTGTTTCTTGCACTCCTTCTTCAGATATGGTTTAGGTTTCTCATTTTTGTGGCCTATTCTTCCAAAAAAAAAAAACAGATTTTGTGGATTATTTAAAGTTTTGTTCTTCTAATAACATCCAATTATGTATCAGATGTCCAGACTGTTATTCTTACAATTACTCTTACTGGAAGAACAGTTTCCTTTTATTTCACACTAGTAAAGTTACTCTTACTTGAGGAAAAAAATGGCTCCTCCATCCATTTCTGGCATAGTGAAAAGAAGAGGCTGAGGTGGCTGGTGGTTCTGCTGCTGCGGTGGATTGGGGCCAGGTAATGGCTGCTGAAACAGAAAGAAAGGGAGAGAGTATTCTTACAGCCAGAAAGAAGGCTATGATCAGCTGACTCAAATATACCTGGATTAAACTGAAGAATATAGACGTGGTAGAGATGTAGCGAGTAAAGCGCTATTCGCACAGGATAAGTACAACCTGGGGATGTCTGGTATTTTGCAAATTACTGCCCCACCTGTGTGTTACTTGCAGCGCATTCGCACTGGATAAGCGAAGTCCGTAAATTACTCTATTTTACTGACATTGACTGAGATTGAAAGAGAAAAAAACGAAAGAAAGAAAGAGCTAGAAAAGATGCGCAATTACAACAACAAACACTGAGATGCAGATTCGCACGGTCTGTGTTTGGTGAAATATAGCAGGTAATTTTTACTTTACAAATTACAGACGTGGCGCATTCACACAGGATCAAGATCTCAGGCATTCTCCGCAATTATTACAAATCACCAAAAGTCCACAGGTAATGCTAATCCTGTACGAATAGGGATTAAGATGTTACTTCAAAATAATATCACTCATGTAAAAGTACAAAGTAGTGGTCCAAGAAATTACTCAAGAGTATTTGGGTAAGTACTGCTCAAGTACGAGTAACTGTTGGGATGTAACTTCTGATTTATGATTTGAAATTAATGTTATTGGAAGAGTAAAACATTAAATAATGCACAAAATCTGGTATTTTTAGCGGACAGACACAAAAAATGAGGAAAATTAAGTATCTGAAGGAGCGCTGCAAGAAAGACACATGTTCAAATCAGTTAATTTGTCATTGTCAACATAAAGCTTTTGTCACTTGTAAACTTACTCACGGTGGGGAGAGTAACTACAACTTTTACTTAAGACAGGGGTCGTCAAACTAAGGCCCGGGGGCCGACTCTGGGCCGCCACGCCCTTTTGACCGGCCCCCAACTGGCCCCATGAGGGAATCTCTAAAGTTGTCATGGCCTATTTTTTTAAATCACTGTTTAGCAAATAATAACATGTCTGCGTCTTGTATTTTGTTGATTTTTTCAGTTAAAAATTATATTTATATGAAGCATTTATATTTATACTTAAATAATTATATGACATGATATTTACATTTGCCGCCGAATTTTCCGCCAATTGTTTTTATTTTTATGTACCGTAATTTCCGGACTATTGAGCGCACCTGAATATAAGCCGCATCAACTAAATTTTCAAAGAATTTTATTTTTGTACATATATAGGCCGCACCTGTCTATAAGCCGCAGGTGTCCACGTCTTCAAGAAGTTTTCAAGTTCCGAGCATCTGCTTGTATTGCCTCTGAAAGCTTTTGTCGTCTTTTTACATTGAGTCAGTTCGTCACGCTGCCGTCGCCAACGTCTCACCATCGACTCACCGATGCCGCGCTCACGTGCAGCAGCTCTGTTTCCTTCTTTGACAGTCAGATCAATTGTCTTTAACTTCAAAGCTGCATCATATGCATTTCTTCGTATGTTTTCCATGAGGAGGGTGTGTGCATGAAGCACAAAATAACTGTTCAAAACAAAATCAAACGAGCATCTTCCTCAGCACATCATCTCTTCACCTGTTTCGCTCTTGCGCCCTGTCACTTGGCGCTCTACTGCGCATGTCTCGAGCAGAAAGAGCCGCTGTCCTGTCTTGTATCATGTCAGTGTCTTGTAGGATTTCAACAGGATTTCAGGCTCTCCCGGGGGTCGGGGTTAGTTGTATCGATCATGTATGAGTGGATGTCCAGCTGCTGAAGTTTGAGACGTTTCGTCTCGTCATTTACGCCTCACCTGCATTTAACACATACGAGTCATTAAGACGTATCCCACTCACTAATGTTCATTTAGCAGCAGAACTTATTTTATCACGCAGCGATAAACTGTTTTAGTGCTGACAACAGCGCTAGCGAGTGTTCTAACTAACCCTAACCCATGTTAACCGCACAGACAGCGGCGCTTTCTGCACTCAAGCTGCGCGCGCATCCGCTGTGTTCATAGACGAATAATCCGTCCATATATTAGCCGCATCGTTGTATAAGCCGCAGGGTTCAAAGTGTGAGAAAAAAGTAGCGGCGTATAGTCCGGAAAATACGGTATTTATTTTATAGGCCTATTTATTTGACTTTTATTAAGTGCTGCACACAATTATTATTAATACAATTGTTATAAGTATTATTATTGTTAATATCAACAGGCTTACCTACAATTTGTACTTTTTCGCTCTCCTTTGCCAGTGTCAATCACCAGATGTTTCTTACCTTGACAGTTTCTTACCTTTGATGTTATTGTTATTAGAAAATAACTAAATGGAATAGCTGTGATTTTTCAAACTAAACCAAAGTGTGAAGTGCTTACTACTTCTGCAAACCACTAGTAACGATAAACAAATATGTGCCAGGAATTATGTGTTAATTAGTATTGTAGCCTGATGGTCATTTTGGTCTGGGTCATACAATTGTGTTATACGGCCGACCCGACCCCGGCCCCCCATCACAGTCTGGAGAGATAATGTGGCCCCTAGGAAAAAAAGTTTGAGTACTGTTACTTCATTAAAAAAATATTATTCAAGTAGTAGGAGTAAAAGTATGCTGCTAAAAAAGTGCAATTTCTTTAAAAAGTTACTCTAGTAAATGTTACGGGCCCCAGGCACCGGGGCTACCATAGCAGTGATATTGCAATCTGAAAGATATAATATTAGTAAGAGAAGAGAAGACACGGAGCGTTGCCTTTCACGTCCAGATTGTGTTTTTTCTTTACTTGTTCATCACCAATAATATAACAATTAAAGTGCTTTAGGTCCAAAATTACATATTTTTGTTCATTTCTTTTACAATCAGTGACAAATAACTTGTGCACAACCCTTTATAAGTCACTACTTTACATGAAAATAACCATCACAGTTTACTGACAGGATTACCCCAACTGTTCTTAATCTTTGCTCCTTTTAGCTGCTAACATGCACTGGACACTAAAATGTATACTTCTAATGTGTTAAACCTTGTCAAAAATGCTTATATAAACCTTAGAAAAATAAACACTGTCTGAACACAATAACATTGTATTGCCCCTTTAACTTGCTTATAAATGTTAATTTCGCTGTCTCAGACCCAAATCCATTACTCACAAGAACTTCGTTTGAGATACAATAATAAAACAAAGTGCATACAAATGCTTATAAAACTGAAACATGCCTGTAACGCCGCATCTTATTTGGTATCGCGCCGCTTCAGACCGCGCGCGTTTACAGACGCGGGTAACTCCACCGCTAATCTAAACCTTGACCGCGAACTCGCAAATATTAGCGACAATTATCAGTAAACATATCAACAGTGTCACATACTGATAAAATATTAAGTAATGACCTTACAGTGTAATATGTTGGTGACTTTTCTATCGTGTACTGACCTGAAAGATTAAATATTAGTAAGAGAAGAGAAGACACGGAGCGTTGCCTTTCACGTCCACATTGCGTTTGGGCAAAACAGGAAGTTCCGCCGTAAAACCAAACCTGCGGCAACGCCTCCAGCACAAAGGTTCCGCGTTACCATTTAATTTCTAATCCCTCACTAGGAACAGGAAAATACTGATTAATGACACGTTAATATGTCCAAATATAAACTTGAGATTACTTTACTAAAAATAAAAACATATATTAAATTACCATAAAATACCAATTTACCAAATAATAAAATAACAAAAAACAATGTGCTGATATATTTTTAGGTGCACCACATAAACGTAACTAAGTACTACCTACCTCCTCTTGTGATCATACTCCATCACATACACAACAAGTATTTATTTCTCAGGTCAGTTTATTTGCACTGTTCAGTTCAAATGTATGTTTAAAACCCTGAGTTTCATTTTCATCTTGAAGCTCCCGTTTTTTCCTGCTCCAGCTCTGCTCTCCTGTTACCCTATAAGTATCGCTAGAGCCGGCTCTTTCTGTCATGTATACAGTAATATAGTATGCACTTCCAGCCATCTCACTCTTGCAAATATTTAGTATACAGACTCCTCATGTTTATTCAAAGTACTGGGTTACACTGTTTGGGGAAGATAGCCAGATGAGGGCCTATCTGGAGGGAAAAAGAAACCAACTCCAAAATGAACAATTTGTGCCGCAGACAGTGTAAAAAATATGCAAAAATACGCTGGGTCGAACACAGCTATTAGAGAGTTCCAGTTTCCGCCATTTTGATTGGATTTTAACAGTGCATAGACAAGTTGGAATTCCATTACTGTAAATATGGCGGTGCGTGTGTGGGTGGTCTCCGCTCGCTATCACTGTACAACACACGGCTTCATTGGTATTTGGGAAAGGAAATTAATATGGGACAGGTTCACTGTAGCAACCTGTTTGTGTACCTCCATAAAAAAGCAGAGAATTTCCACCTCAGCTCAGACTTTGACTTGTTTTTTGCCAGCTGACGTCACACAGGGCAGACAGTGCAGATACTGGGGCACTGGACGCCATTCTGGGTCATGAAACAGCTTTTCCATGGCATAAACTTTATAATAAAAATGATTTAAAGCAGACCTATTATGCAAAGTTGACTTTTTATTATGTTATAGTTGTTTCCCCTCACCATTTTCTCACCCGAAGTTGTATTTGTGATTTGTGAAAGTCTGAGCAATCTTTTCAAGACGCCACATTGCCGATCAATCCCTGTTTTTTCTGCTCTGTACCTACTTCGTTCCCCAATTTTATTTTCTTAATGGGAGATATGCACAAGATTCTGTAGCATTCTGAAGTAATTTTGGCACAAATGAAAACAAATCCACTGCTCATGTGATCGTCAGCTATCCATCGGAGTTGCAGATTCATCAGCTCCCATTGGGCACTGCAGTTTTCCAACACAGAAGTCAGCGGAGTTGTTTCTTTTTTTTTTTTAAGTATTTTTAGATGAACATTGCAATTTAAAATGTGCAAATTATGACATAATGATCCATGGGTGTCATAGATTATTGCTAGAAGACACACGCACATTAGGTCTTCTTTAACATGCAAGTACAGCTGCCCAAAGTATAACTGCATATACATTATATAATACAGATTACTCTGAATAGTTCATATTTGATTCATCCATGTTTATCATTGTAAATCCTTCGTTCCAAATGTTATCGCCTCTGAACTCCTACAGAGGAGCTCAGGCCACAAAGCTGTTTTCTTTTATGTTGTGTTTTAAAATGTCTATCTATCTTTCTATCTATCTATCTATCTATCTATCTATCTATCTATCTATCTATCTATCTATCTATCTATCTATCTATCTATCTATCTATCTATCTATCTATCTATCTATCTATCTATCTATCTATCTGTCTATCTATCTATCTATCTATCTATCTATCTAAAACACACTTGTGAAACTTTAAAGATTCACTAGTGAACAAATGCTTTTCTTTGCAATGTTCTGTCATTTTTGTATTATGTTTGCCCTGTTCAAGTCCACCTTAAAGTTTATTAAAGTTTTATTTCTATGGGGTATTAAGTGCTAACACATAACACATTTAGATCACCATGTTCCCTTTATCACTCCCCCTTCAGAGCGTTATCACAACACAATCAGTGTGCTTTTCACTAATGAAACCACCGCACATCACAGCAGGTTTGTCATGTTGATGTGCACAGTTTTGTATCATGTTTTCACATATTCATGGAGAATTGTCGTGTCGGAGCATGGGTGACGGTGACGTAGGCTTGTGGGCGGAGCCTTGCACAGAATCTTACAGCTAACAGTAAGAAGGGTTCGAACAGGGCACAGGAGAGATCGCTAAATTACTCAAACATGCATGGACGAAACTAAACTAAAACTCCTTGAGGCATTTTTTTGATGAGAGAACATTATAACATGGTAGAAAGCTAAAAAAAAACCCAAAAACGATTTAGCGTAGTATCCCCTTTTAAAATAAATAAACTATAATATCATTTGTAAGGGGCTACAACAGAAAAGTAAAATGGCTTGAGCAGAGTTCAGTGGTAAAAAATACTCTTCATACGACCTCAGATGACCTGTTATATACATATATGTGTGTACAGTTGTTTTGTTTTATTCATTATTATTAAAATACATGTACTAAGAGCTAACCACCTTAAAATGAATACCTTGTACGACGACTTTTTGAAACTTTTTTACTTTTTAAGGCTAGCTCTAAGGCTAATACCACTTTTTTGTAAGTTTTTTTGTACTCTTAAAGGTCCTACATTGCACAAAGCGTAAATCTATGTTATCAAAATCATTCCTGAACTATTAGTATTTTTGGAAACACACTACCTACAAGCAGAGTGAGACATGCTGTTTTAATCAACATATTGGTATATTTAAAGATGAACAAAGTTATTCTTTTTATTTACAATACAGGAATAAAAATATTACTTACATTACAATGGTAAAAACAACAAAAAAACTTAAATAATTATTTTATTTGTGTAACTACTTAAATAAAAATAATGAAAATGGTTATTCTATTCACACCACGCCGTCTGAGCAGCTACAATGCAACGTTCACATTAAGTGCTAAAAAAGTATATTTTTTATTTTTACAGTATGAATTCCATTTTGACTTTGGGTTGATTTCATTATCAGCAAAAACTGATCATGTGGGTGATACAAAAGAAAACTGTCTTCAGGTCTTGGTTTAAAGGTGCACTGTGTAACTTTTCTAGTGGCTTGTCTCCATGGAGATGTTATTGCTTTGACTAGAATGTTCCACGGTAGAGATTAAACCCGTCTATCTCAAGGGACACAACTATAGGCTACATTACTCCAATAGAGATGTTAAAGATGCACTATGTAACTTTTCTGTTTGATTCCATGGAGATGTTAATGTTTTTCCCTGGAATGTTCTACAGGATGACATTTAATATAACTTCCTCCATGGAGACAAGCGGGCCACATCACAAGGCCAAGTTACAGGTCAGATCTGTGGAGAAGGGGGCCCATTCACAGTAATAAGGCATGTTTATGATATATTTGCTTAATGCCATACTGTGGAACATCCCAAGCAAAGCAATAACATCTCCATGGAGACAAACCCTCCATCAGAAGCGTTGCACAGTGCACCTTTAATGATGTAAATGGGGCCATATGATGTGTGACGTCTGTTCACGGCGGCTCCAGGCTCAGTGTGAGTGTGTGGAGGGGCTGGGGCTCCTTCTCTTTAAAGGACTCCATTAACAGATGCTTGGAGATAACATGGCCTTGGCTGACAGCGCGTGTCCCAGACAGGTCTGATGAAGCGCGTGTTACTCAAGAATTACACGGACTCCACCGGCTGCTCTAATTGACTTTATGCAGGCACAGACATGCATTTAAAGAGTAGAAAACAATACTTATAGCCTTGTGTTTGAGAAGAACAGAGTACAAGAAACATGAACTGACAAGCTTTGTGTAAAACTTCTAGAAACACCATTCTCTCCCATATATTATTAAGCTTACAAAAATAAACCTCCTCTATGATAACAATAATAATGCTATACTTTTGCAATGCTAAGTAGTACTTAGGTAAGCTCTACTGTATTGGAAATATACAACATGAAGCTGTGGTGTCCCTTTGATGAACATGGTTCAGTTTTTGTGTAAATGGTGCTAAACCATTAACTTGTTAAGTTCATTTGTAGTTATAGTGAACCTTGTGATGCAGTGCATGGGAGCTCTTTACTCCATCAGGTTTATAGGACTGCTGTGAACAGGCTCTGTTCAGTCTCCACAAATATTGTGTAAAACAGCCCTCTGCTGTTCTGTAGCTGATGGAAAATCAATACAACAGTTTACACAGTATGAGCATGTATGACATGGTGCCAACGCGCTTATGGAGCCTGGTAAGCACAGTCCTGCAGTCTCATCTGAGTCGATTCACCAGGATGTGGTCCCTCAGTGTCCATGCACAATGACACTGTCCTTATGTTTAAACTCACACCACTGCATCTTGACAGAGCCCAGAACACAGAGCAATATTCTCCACTGAAGCCAGTGTCTATGGTGCTGGAGTAAGGCAACATTTCAGCTGTCCCTGCCAAAGTCTTGAGCTGCTCACTGAGACTGAACCGATTCTCCGTCAGCAGGTGGTGTTTTCAGAGGGCCATGCTCGTGAAGGATTATGTCACAGCTGTGAACAAGGCTTGGATGCCAGGCCTGGTGCTCTAAAGCATGTAGCTTATAGGTGAGTGGGTGGAGGTCTGGTGTGGAGGTGTGGAGTGTGCTGCTGGTGCTAGGTAGATCTGTGTGGAGCAGGGGAGCTCAGCCCTATACGATATAACTGGTCAGGTCCAGTAGATAGGACGTCATGTCCATGATGTGTTCGATGATGCCGTCTCTCTCCTGGTCGTTGGGCATCCCTCGCTCGCTCTTCTCACACATGTCTCCAGAGTACCCGCTCTTACACAGGCACCTGTTAGGCTCCAGACACACGCCGCCGTTACGACAGCCTGGCTCACATTTGGCTGCAAACAAACACAGAACAGGACAGGGTTCACTTTTACTGTCAGTTTCTGTTACTGCTGTTTCTGGAGGTGACACACATTAAAAATAACAGAGCAGAACTAGAAGAATAATAGTCATAATTAATTAAACTGCTCTTGTTGCTATACTCTTAGTAGTAGTATATTCTCATTAGTAACATCATACATATAAAAATGTGCAGACGGTTGCTACAGTGAAGGTCTTTCAGCACATTCTTTTCAAACAATTGTGAACTTTTTCTCACTATAAATCTTTTTGAGACTTTCATGTCATTTCTGTGATCTCTCCATCATGAACAGACTGTTATTAGTAGAAAGTAGCATGTCATAGTGCGTTTGTCCCACTCACCCACTCTACAGAGGGGCCCCTCCCAGCCCGGGCTGCAGCAGCACTTGCCCGTGGGGGTGCAGTGCCCGTTCTTGCAGTGTCTGGAGCAGGCTGTCATCAGGAGCTCTGGAGGCTCCACAGTCCGATGGCACTCTTTTGGAGTGTACGGCCTGGAATCACAACAATGACAATAATGTTAACACCTGCTCCACTGTCCTTTTAAAGGGAATTCCTGGAGCACAGTGTGAGCGCACAGTGTGAGACGGAGTTTGCAGAAGGTGACAAAGTGCAATTGTCAGTTGTTTGACATTGAGACTTTTTGTCTTTCTTGGCTCCCTCTCCCTGAGTTCACTCTATGCTTGATGAGGAAAACGGTCTTTTCATTTGATATAAACATGCTTTGGAGAATGCAGACAAACACATCCCTTGACCATATGTGTGATGTCTACAGCAGAGAAGAGCGTCGTTGTGATCATTCCATAAAAGACTCACACACGCACACTGTTTCATATCAGACAAAGTCTGGAAATAATAGTTGGTAATGGAGCTGAGATGAAGAATGCGGGTGACAAACGCACAAACAAAAATGTTGAAACATTTAAGACATATTTGTGTTTAGCTTCACTTATTGAACACTTCAATGTCAGTCTGATTTTATTTAGTTATGATATTATAGTTGTTCTACTGGTCTTTCAGATCATTGGACAATCCCTTTGACAATAATACATGGTCTCTACAACAGTGGCTTATCTAAAAGCAAAAAGCCTGTTACTTTTATTCAGAGAAAGCCAGTGGGGGTGATTCCCATGCTCCCATCAGCACCCAACTCCAGACACCATCAGGCTGCTTTTGTTGTTGCAGGCTGCATGTAGTTAAGGAAAAAGTGAAAGAGGAACGCAAACAGAAAGAGAAAGAGTCCCAGAAACAAACAGAAAGAGAAGGAAAGAGAAAGAGTCCCAAGAGAGATAGGGGTCTGTAGCTCACACTGTTAATAGCAGGAGAGATGGGGGTCTGTAGCTAACACTGTTAATAGCAGGAGAGATGGGGGTCTGTAGCTAACACTGTTAATAGCAGGCAGGGGTCAGCGCGCTCCTAAACACTCTGTATGACTGCCAGGGTGGCTGTGAAAACAGCACCTGCTGGTAGCTCCACTTGACAAAGGCAGCTGGGTCAACAGCCACTGTGGGAATTTATCAACTGTGTGAGGGGTGTGAAGGAGCCTGGACGTGGGAGAAGGGCCACGCTACTTTATATGAACTGGCAAAAGCAGGATACATGAACTGTTATGTAAACTCTGGAAATGAGAAGGTAAACAGATCAGAAAATAGCGTAATATGGGCCATATTATGCTATTTTCTGATCTGATAATTGTGTTTCCTTATCAAAAACATACCTGGAGTTGTGTTTTGTTTCATTCACACACGTTTAACACATAAACTCTGCATGTTTAGGCTGAGTTGTTCTCTCAAACTGAAACACTCTGAAACACTCTGTTCCACCACCGAGATGTCCTACAGGAAGTGCTCCACTGTATTTTTAAACTTCATACACTTTTGGATGACTTCAGCCATGGAATTTCCAACATCTACTGAACAAAAGGTAAAAGGAGCTGTTAACCTAAAAACTACCACTTCATGACATCACAAGGTAGAATAGAGCAGTTTGAACTTTGGAGATTTAGACAGACTAATAATAAAGTATTTCTGAAACATGTGAATGAAACAAAACACAACTCCAAGTGTGTCGTTGGTGACGTAACAAGATTATAACATGGCTTAAAGCTCACAAGGGTCAATTTTGAATAATATAGGAACTTTAAGTGTAAAAGAGAGTAACTAAGATTATTATTATTATTATTATTATTATTATTATTATTATTATTATTGTATGAAAGGTTGGCTCGCTGCTTGATTGACATAAGGTATATGTGAGAACGGGGCTGTGGAGTGGTGTACATTGTATTCTCTGACAATGACTTAATCAAATGGCCCAGTGTGGTCTCTATTGCCGTTTTGTCATCTGACTCCATTGTTTGGGTCTTTCTTTTGTAGCTTCATTCCTTGTTTTAATTGTGCTAAAAATTTACTGTGTATTGTAGAGGCCAAAGCTATTCAGTGGACCTGGCACGCAGCTTTGTTACGAGGAGAACCATGGCAGAGGTGGAGGAAGATTTAGGAGCATTGGGAAAATAAAGAAAGGCTTTTTCTTGGGTGCGCGGGGAGCTGACAGATGTGCATGTTCACGTGCACACCCCACCCACGGCCTTTATATCTGTACACAACCACCATGAATATATTCAGCACACAGACACCGCTGCTGTACATCTGTGATTTGTGACTTCCATCCATCGCTAATGCTCTTCATAAAGGAGCTGCCAGGATCCCATTCACACTTTACTGAGTCTCTTTAAGCTCCAGCTCACTGTAACTGAATAGTGCAGGCTGCAGCTGACAAACCCAAATGTGTGACGGGCCATTCAAGAGGCTTCGGTTCAATTTGTAAACGTAAGGTCAGAAAGGCAAGTGAAAGAGTGAGTGACACACAGTTTCTAACAAACTGGTGAGAATCTAAGCATTTAATAGTGTTTTCTATTTGTATTTTACTAAGCCACTGTTTAGCCAGATAAACCTCATTCTGAGGTGCCCTTGTACAGAGAGATGAATTCTCACAATATTTGTCACAAACTCAAAGAATCCATCTTGTCCGGCTCCAGCTGTTGTGATTGGGCCCAACCCACCAATGGTCAGAAGACTGGACCAATCACAGAGAGGCACTGTGCCCAAACAAACCAAAACAAACACACTGATACTGATGGACGTTCTCCAGCCTATTTAAGTCTGTGCTTTGGTCTCAACTGCATCTAACAAAGTTTGACTTCTCGGCTTGTTCAGCTGTTGTGATGCTTCCCTCAGGGAACAACGGAAACAAAACAAAAGGTTCTTCTCAAGGCATTTATCTGACTGTTTTACAAGGGAGCATCATGTTTTTAATATTTGAAGCAGCAGAAAAGAAATATCTTGGTATAACATCAAGTTCAAATCAGAAAGAGGATGTCAAAGTCGAGATCCTTCACTCTGCAGCACTGTGTTCTCCATTGCTTTAACAAGTCTGTGGTAGATCAGGCACAAGAGCACAGAATAAACGTCACATAGACGCTGTGTTTGAATACTACCTTTAATAAATGTGTCTGTGCATTAATCAGTTGGGACAGTCAGAGTTTGGACCCTCACAGTCACACACAGAGAGGGGAGGACTGAGAGGACAGAGAGGGAAGGACTGAGAAGACTGAGAGGACAGAGCGGGGAGGACTGGTCAAACCCTGAACATCCTCTGGTCATCATGTGTGATTTATGACTGGAAACATTTCCCTTCAGTGCCTCAGTACAAACAGGCCCTGTCTTGCTCTCTCTCATAGACACACACACATGCAGCATGTTACAAAATGCATGGTGGCCTATTTATTATTGGAGGGGTACTCCAACTGACAAACAAATACCTAGAAATGAAGTCATCTGGCCAGGACATGTTTACACAAACACTGCTGGGATTTTATAGCCAAAGTTTCCCTGTACGCCTTTACTACACTGCTGAACAATTCCTCGTTCCTTCTCTGTTCCCAAACACACAGTTGATCAAAACACAATGCTATAGCCGACCACAAAACCACCATATTCTTAAACAAAGCTCTTCCTAAGATCCCTGAAGATCCAGATGTACGAGAGTGAAGCAGAAGGACCACCAGACGTGAAGAGGTCAGACACACGTTAGCCTCTTAGCAGTGCTGTCCCTCACTCTGCCTCTCTCTGAAACAGGATCCTAATAATGAAGCAGGAGTGGATTAGGAGTCAGCCTCCAGCTCCACGGACTCCAAACAGACTAAACAAGTCAGTCAAGTTAGTCCAGTCGATGATGGAAAGACAAGTGTGTCCAGCAAGCAGCCCACATAACATAAATACACTTGGGGCCACCAGTGCCATTAGATATCCCACTGTTGTCTTTAATTGTGCTCATTCCTGGGTGGCGCTGTCGTCACCCCAATAGAATCCTTTACTCCTGCCGTTGGTCAAGCTCGGTACAGATCCCAAATATGTATTATTATTATGATAAAGATAACAATGAAGTGGAGGTGAAGAAGTGGGGTGTGGATTTTAGAGACCGCTAAGTTTTCAGCAAGATTTACACTGGAACAATCCAACTGATAAGCCTCAAGTTAAAGGTGCCCTGTGTAACTTTTCTGGTCCAACGCCTGATGTAATTTATATTTATATAATACTCCCTACAACTGCACAACAACTTAATCTTAAGTAACGGATAACTTTATGCCCTGTCAATTAGCATATTATTGCACTGTCGTTCTTGTCTCTTGTTTATAGTTTATTTTATGTTTTACTTATTTTTCAATTTTATTTTGACTTGTACATATACATTTATTTTTATAATTATGTCTCATTTGACACGTGTCTCTTGCTCTTTTTTACTACACCATCTATTTTTGTTCCTCTCTGTTATTATATTATATTGTGATGTTTGAGCCACTATATCCAAATAATTTCCCTTGTGGATCAATAAAGTTTGTCTAAGTCTAAGTCTAAGTTTATTCAGTTACGAGAATATCCCGACAAACGTGCGTTGTTAGTGCAAACAGACTTGCCTCTCCACAGATCTGACTTTAACTTGTCCCGGTGGCGTGAGCGTTTGTTTCCAGGGAGGCTGATACATTTAATGCTCTACAGTGGAACATTCCTGACAAAGCAAAACATCTTACCCTTCACCTGAAAAGTTACACAGCGCAGGACAGAACGAGGCAACGGTTAAGTCTGTCACCTATAATTAATTACAATGTTGAGTTATCGTTCAATATATGTTAGATGGAACAATCATTTATCGTGGTCCTTTTTCTTTGTACCAGTGGGAAACCTTTTGTTATTATTCTATACTATGATAAGATCTGAGCTGTAGAGAGTTCGATGATTCATTATTAGGGATGGGACGAGACAATTTCCACAAGATGAAACGAGATACGAGATTGGGTCCACGAGAACGAGACAAGATGAGATTTTAACATAATTCCTCATATATACATTTCGCGAATCAGTATCCAATTTTGGTCTCACAATGTTTTATTTATTTGATTTCATATTTTTGTTTCCATTCTAGTGCTGCTTTTTGGAACTGTAAGAGATGTAACTCACCAATATGTAACCGTTTTTTGTCAGATAAGATCATTTTTCTCTTGTGGCAGTTTTGTCTCACGAGATCTTTTACTTGAGTATTTCTTTGCGCTATTTGTACTTTTCTTAAGTAACAAAATCGAATACTTCTTCCTCTGCTGGTCTTAATATCTGACAGCAGGCATTGACAACCTTTTGGGGAACCTTTTGTCATTATTCTGTACTACGATTAGATTTGAGCTGTAGATAGTTCTATGACTCCCTACAGAGACAAATTAACCACTGAAGTATTTCATTATACTTTTTTAGAATAGTTGTTTGGGGATAATTCTGCTTCAGGCTCATTGTGTCAGTGGCAAAAATTAGTTTCAACACTCATTTATCGTCTGTATTACCTTCAGCAGTATATCGTACTTCAAAATGTGTTAACGTGACAGGCTTAGCTAAAACAGCACTTTTTATGTTTAGTATAATGATTTAATGAATGGTTTTCAGACTCTAGAATATGGTGATACTTTCATACTTTCAGATGGGGGATAAGAGCCAGTTTTTCCTAGGGATGGTACAAGATCTCGTGAGACAAAATGACCTCAAGATCGTCAGAAAAACGATCTTTTTCCCATGTGTTTACGTTAGGATTGTACAAAAAGGGGTTAAACACAGGTGAGCTACATCTCTTACAGTTCCAAAAAGCAGTACTAGTATGTAAACCAAAATATGAAACCAAATAAAAAAGTGTGAGGCCAAAATTGGAAACTGAATCGTGAAATTTATATATTAGGAATTATGTTCAAATCTCGTCTTGTCTCGTTCTTAACTCAATATCGTCTTGTGGAAATAGTGTCTCATCCCATCCCTAGTTTTTCCTATTAATTACACTGTATTTTGCCATGAAATACTGGAAAGGTAAATTCCCAAATAAGGAACCTGATCATTTCTATAATTGCCCATAATTAGACCCAAAACCATGCTCCATTACAGCAGAGATCTGCAGTTGAACAATATTAATTTTACCTGCCCCCCGTACGTATGAAACAATATTAAATGTAGTGATGTCATCTGAAATCCAGCAACAGGATACTTATGAGTGGCTTAGCATAAAAAGCAGAGTTTTAAACAGAAAGATTACACAGAAGCATGTGTGCCCAGCTTCTCCCTGTGCGTAAAATAAACTGATGGTTTGTGTAGAAGTGCCTAAATTATTTTCATATGTACTCTGCTTTTGCAAACAGTTTACAGATCCATCACAACCAGGGTGAGTTCCATTAGCCTTTGCATGATAAACTTGAGCAGACGTATGAATTACGACGAGAACTCACGTACAGGTTTTCCACAGGTCAACAAAAGTGTAAGTGTAAGATCCACTGCAGTGCGACGCAGACTGTCAAACTTTTATTTAAAGGTCCTATATTACACAAAATGAACTCTTGTGAGCTTTAAGCCATGTTATAATGTTGTTACCTACCCCTAAACACACCTAGAATTGTGTTTTGTTTCATTCACACATTTGAGTAATCCTTTATTATTAGTCTGTCTGAATCTCCACAGCTCAAAATGCTCTGTTCCACCTTGCGATGTAGTAGTTTTCAAGTTAACAGTGACCTTTTAACTTTTCTTCAGTAATAAATGTAAATATTGGCAATTCCTGGGCTGAACTGATCCAAATGATTCTAGTGAAGGTATATGCAGTTTAAAAACACACACTTCCTGTATTACCACATGACATCACAAAGTGGAACGTGGAGTGTTTTCTGTCTGAGAGAGGAACTCAGCCTAAATATGCAGGGTTTGTGTGTTAATAAATGTGTGAATGAAACAAAACACAATGCCAGGTGTGTTTGTGATGAGGAAACAGCATTATAACATAGATCAGAAAATAGTGTAATATGGGCCCTTTAAAAATGGCTCTAACGTGGCATCACTGTTGTGCGTCTCGTCACTGTCTGTGGCATGTGTTCAAGTGATGACTTGTTTTGAGTTGCGTTTTTGCATCGAGAGAGAGTGCAGGGAATGTGTGTGCGCAGATGGGCTCGGTGTCAAAGAGGAGATTCATGCTTTCAGTAGCAGCGTCAAAGGCTAACCTGTTCTGTCAGCTTGCCCTATTTCCATACAAGTTAACGAGGTACTTCTCATTTGAGAGAAGTTGCCATTAAAGGTGCACTATGTCACTTTTTGCTGCTTGTTTCTATGGATATGTCATTGCTCTGCCTGGAAGGTTCCACAGTATGGCATTAAACAGCTCTGCTTTACATTTATTCAATTACAGGTGGTTTTATGACTCAAAAATACCTAAAAAAACAACCAAAAAAACAGGCGTTCTGACTGTGAGCGGGGTCGCCTCTCCACAGATCTGACCTGTAACTTAGTCTGGTTTGGTCTCCATGAAGATAGAAAGGTTTAATGCCATACTGTGAAACATTCCAGACAAAGCAATAACATCTCCATGGAGAAAAGCGTTTGACGGACCCTCCAACAGAAAAGTTACACAATGCACCTTTACATGCAAGAGTATTGGTACTCTGGAGTGACGTCACGCTTAGGGTGTTCTACATGTATCTCTATGGTGGAATGTTCAGTGGTTACTATGGTGACACAATGCACACATCAGCAAACACTGTTAAAAATACTCAAAAAAAAGTCAAAACGGATTTAAACAAAACATTTTCAGGAGCCTGTGATCGATACGAGCGTTCATGGTCCTGTTTAGGAGTTTGATTTTCAACAAAAAGGTGAGATTGACTAACTGAAAAACTGTTGGCTAATGCTAACTAGCTTGTGACTGTAATGTTATTTGAGAAGGACTTGTTTAACAGCACAAATCAGATCACTTTTTGTTATTCCAGCCAAGTCAGCTCTTTCTGGTCAGATTGTGTTAAAACAAAGCTCAGTCTAACAGAGCTTCAGACAGAGCGTGCCTACAGTTAGCGTCACACCCCCAGGGAATGTTGATGACATCAGCTGCAAAGTATCAATTACGTGCAAAGAGTAGTGGTTTGTTTTGAATGTGAAGCAGTGGAGAAGCAGTGTGTGGGCTGTACCTTTTGGGATCCACCAGTTTGTAGAGTTTGCCGCTGTGTAGCTGTGCCATGCTTTTACTGCTCGCTAAAAGGTACACCTCACCTGCAGAAAAAAACACAAAACACACAAGCATATTTAATTAAAAAGTATTTAAAGGTCCTATATTACACAAAATTAACTCTGTTTCATTCACACGTTTGAGTAACACTTTATTATTACTCTGTCTACATCTCCAAAACTCAAAATGCTCTGTTCCACCTTGTGATGTCATGTAGAGGTAGTTTTCACTCTTTCTACTTTTTACCTTAAATTCAATAGAAACTGGCAATTCCAGGGCTGAAATAATGATTCTAGTGAAGGTGTATGGAGTTTAAAATCACAGTGAAGCACTTGTTTGAGAAAAGAACTCAGCCTAAATCTGCAAAACACAACTCCAGGTATGTTTTTGATGAGGAAACGACATTATAACAGATAATAATAATACAGTGGACTTGTATAGCCCTTTTTTGGACGCTCGAAGACGCTTACAAACAAATAGGAAGCGACACTCAGAAAATATTGTAATATGGGTCCTTTAACACATGTATGTCTCAGGGCAAAATGGGGTAAAATGACGACAGATGGAAGACAATAGGAGAAGACAGACACACAATGACATGAGAACAATCAATATAGTCAAAGCTTCTTCAATCCTGCACCTGCCAAAGGTTTAATGAGACAATTGGATACTTATGACTGGGAACCAAGCAGATAATTTAATGAGGAACAAGCCCCCAAGTAAATTCCATAAGGGGACAAATTGCAAGCATGTGTCTGAGGGGCCCATACCCATCCTACTATTTCTTTTTTTTTTTTTCCTCATCAAAAACATACTTGGAGTTGTGTTTTGTTTCGTTCACACGTTTAACACACAAACCCTGCATATTTAGATTGTTCTCTCAAACGGAAAACACTCCGTTCCACCTTGTGATGTCATGCAGTAATACAGGAAGTGCTCCACTGTGTTTTGAAACCCCATACACCTTTCATTTCAGACCTGGAATTTCCTCTCTCTACTAAACAAAAAGTCAAAGGTAGATGTTAACTTGAAAACTACCGCTTCATGACATCACAAGGTGGATCTGAGCATTTTGAGCTTTGGAGATGTAAAAAAATTAATAATAAAAGATTACTCAAACATGTGAATGAAAGAAAAAACAACTCCAGGTCTGTTTTTGATGAAGTAACAACATTATAACATGACTTAAAGCTCACAAGAGTCAATTTTGCGCAATATAGTACCTTTAAATTTCTAGTTATGCAACAGGAGCTGGCAAGAATCCCCATCACACATTTCTGTGGGCCTTTGTAAGTGATCTACAACATGTTTTTGCTTAATAAGAAACAGTACGTTTGATAGTTCATAATTTTGTAAATGTTTGGTGTATTTCCAAGAAGTTAAGCAGTTCTGTATTGCATTAGGCTGCTTACCTCAGATGACACAACCTTATCAAAATGTGATGAATTTGCACAACTTTCTCACATGGAACTAGTGCAGGGAGTTGTGTGGTCCTCTGTGTCTTATTTATTTATTCATTTTCTAGTTATAATGATTTTAACTGTATGTATTTTAACACTGTTTATTTATTGTTTTTATTTCTTTTGTCTTAAAGGTGAACTACGTAACTTTTTGGTTGAGCGTCCCTCACCTGCTCGTTTCTTTGGATATGTCATTGCTCTGCCTGGAATGTTCCACAGTATGACATTAAACAGCTCTACCTTACATTTACACAATTACAAGTGGTTTTATAGCTCAAAAATACCTAGAAAAACGGGCATTCTGACAGATCTGAGCTGCAGCTTGTTCTGGTTTGGTCTCCATGAAGATAAAAAAGGTTTAAGACCATGATAGTACTGTGAAACATTCTAGCCAAAGCAATAACATCTCCATGGAGAAAAGCAGTTGACGGATCCTCCACCAGAAAAGTTTCACAATGCACCTTTAATTTGTCTGTGAAGCACTTTGGAAACGCTCATGTTTATAAAATGTGCAATATAAATAAAGTGGATTTAAAATATGTATAGAAAAGATTTACAAGAGGCTTTTCATGGGCAGTTGTTCTAAATCCATCCTTTTACGACAGACCTTTAAAAGTGGGGGTTGCGGTTCTTTTGTTCACCATAAAAGAATCACAAAACCGAACTTGTACTAACCCAGCTCATCTTCTCCAAAGCCCAGGATGTTGCCGTTCAGCGTCGTACCACACGAGGCAGTAGAGCCCAGACACAGAGGTTTTTCCTGCCACTCTTCTCCATTTGCCAAGGAAGACTTCTGCAGAATCCTTAAGTTACTAAAAGGAAACGGCAAACGTTAATGTAGAGCAGGACAGGTACAAAAGCGAAATCTCGATAAAGTGAAACGTCCATAAATAAATCTATAGTCCTTGGTCTAAACTATTCTCATTATGGAATTAAGTGAGTATTAAAGGTGCATTATGTAACTTTTCTGGTGGTGAGTTCATCACTTGCATCTACATACATCTATTTTTTACACCACGACTTGTCCTGAACTGCCAATTATCATTACGCATCCTACAATATTCATTTTATTTATTGCAGTTCTGTCCAAAATGTTTGTGGGTAACAATTTAATGAAAAAAATATATTTTCATGCACAATATTCAAATACAAATCTTTTCTTGTGTTTGGATTTGGACTGGATTGGGCTCCAGTCAAATGAAGCTCATCGAGGCTTGCAGTTATGGGGCGAATTCAGAGTCAAGTTCCGTATTTACAGACAAAATAGCGAAATAAAAACACCAGGATCATGTAGAGCGGGTTAATACGAACATTTTAAAACCCAAATGAGGAGCCTGACAGCAGCAGTTATGGACAGAGGGGCGATGTTTTTCCGATACAAAGTGAACTGGAGCTGATGAAGCCTGAATCAAGCCCATGCTCACTTCCCATTTGTAACAGCAGCTAGCAGGTTAGCTCTGTCCATGTATAAATACAGTCTATGATTAGTGTTTATTGCAGTTCTGTACAAGCTCTCAGTTTGCTAAAGGGTAAACGTATATTTTCAAACACAATATACAAATGAAAATACTTCCCTATGTTCGGATATAAAGCAGATTTAAACACTGGCTTGCGCATCAAACCCTCAGCTTTAACATTTCAACTTTCGATTTCTAAACAAATATGGAGGAGCCAGCGCTTGACCATAACAGTGGGTTAAAATTTGCAACAAAGCACAGATTTATGTGACCAGTGCTTTCAAAGTTAGCTATTTACTTCCTTTGTTTGCGAAAGCGTCAGGTTTTCAGATCAGCAAAGCAGGATGAATGACAAACCAAAGACTAGTGTGAATAAAAGGAATAAGTTTAATCTCCATTTCCAGTGGAGTCTGAGCCATAAAACAAGTCTTTCCCCACTGTTTGACATCAACGTCCTGAGAGACTGGCGATGGAAATTAGCCACGTTATCTTTGCATATTTTAATGTTTAATAAGCGCTGTCCCTTTACAAAAAAATAAAATAAGAATTAAGAAATGGAGCAATTCTCAGGCTGTTTACAGACTTGTGGAAATCGTAAATGCTCTGTAAATATTCAATTTATTATTACATTTATATTTTTGCTCTTTGTTATTATAATATATTATGATGTGTGAGCTGCTGTATCCAAATAATTTCCCTTGTGGATCAATAAAGTTTGTCTAAGTCTTAAGTTTAAAGGTGCATTGTGTAACTTTTTTGGTAGAGGGTCCGTCATATACTTTTGTCCATGGCATTAAACCTTTCTATCTTCATGGAGACCAAACCAGACCAAGTTACAGGTCAGATCTGTGGAGCGGCGACCCCATTCACAGTCAGAATGCCTGTTTTTGTAGGTATTTTTGAGGGATAAAACCACCTGTAATAATAAATAATAAGGTAGAGCGGTTTAATGTCATACTGTGGAACATTCCAGGCAGAGCAATGACACATCCATCGGACCCCAACCAAAAAGTTACACAGTGCACCTTTAAGTCTAATACCTTAAAAATGCTGATGTTAATGTTTTTTTTTACTACTTATTTTATTTTGACGTGTACATATACATTTATATAATTATGTCTTATTTGACACCTGTCTCTTGCCATCTTTTTTGCTACTTATTTAGAATTTATTATTACGTTCATATATTTTTTTCTCTTTGTTATTATGCTGTGATGTTTGAGCTACTGTGTCCAAATAATTTCCCTTGTGGCTCAATAAAGTTTGTCTAAGTCCAAGTCTAACGTTAATGTTCTGTACCACTTTGAGATTTCTTTGCAAATGTAAAGTGCATTATAAATAAAATGCATTATTATTATTATTATTATTATAAAACGTACCCATTCTTATCTCCAAACACGTAACTTCCATAAAGCCGCCTTGACTGACAGCCTCTGTAGATGAAGCCCCCTACAGGTGGAGCGCCGCCATTGGACTGCAGGTTATAGATAGAAGGCTCATTTTCTGGATAAAAATGGGATATGAAATTTAAACATCCACAAAATAACATTGGCTCATCTGAACGTTCATGTGAAAGACTATACCTTACCATAATCCTTTCCTTTCGAGATGTCCAGTATTCTCCCCGATGTGGTGTTCCTCCCTGTGGTATCGGTGCACAGTATCGAAAGACTTCCATTGTCCGTCTGAAGTCGATCCACGGCACATCTAACACATTTACATAGTTGTTAAAGCAGATCTGTTATGCAAAATTGACTTTTCAGAGCTTTTAAACATGTTATAGTTATTTGCTGTCACCATTCACACTCTCAAAGTTGTATTTGGAGTGATTTGTGCATGTTTGAACAATCTTTAATCTCTTATTTTCAAGACGCCATATTGCCGATCAGTCTCCGTTTTCACCTCCACTAGTACATCTCCACTGTACTGTACTTTGTTCTCCAATTTTATTTTCTTAGTGATACACATAGAATTCGTCATTTTGGTACAAATAAAAAAAAAAAAAAAAATCCCTTCTCACTTGTGTGATCTGTAGCTATCCATCAGAGCTGCAGAGTCTTTGCCGTGATGATGTTTACAGTTACGCCAACTCCCATTGGACACCACGGTTTTCTAACGCAGATGTCAGTGGATTTGTTTCTTTTATTAAGTCGTTTTAGACTAATATTGTAATTTAAAATGTCCAAATGTCTTTTATTAAGTCTTTTTAGATTAATATTGTGATTTAAAATGTCCAAATGTCTTTTATTAAGTCTTTTTAGACTAATATTGTAATTTAAAATGTCCAAATGTATTTTATTAAGTCTTTTTAGATTAATATTGTAATTTAAAATGTCCAAATGTCTTTTATTAAGTCTTTTTAGATGAATATTGTAATTTAAAATGTCCAAATGTCTTTTATTAAGTCTTTTTAGACGAATATTGTAATTTAAAATGTCCAAATGTCTTTTATTAAGTCTTTTTAGACTAATATTGTAATTTAAAATGTCCAAATGTGTTTTATTAAGTCGTTTTAGATTAATATTGTGATTTAAAATGTCCAAATGTCTTTTATTAAGTCGTTTTAGATTAATATTGTGATTTAAAATGTCCAAATGTCTTTTATTAAGTCGTTTTAGATTAATATTGTGATTTAAAATGTCCAAATGTCTTTTATTAAGTCGTTTTAGATTAATATTGTAATTTAAAATGTCCAGATGTCTTTTATTAAGTATTTTTAGATTAATATTGTGATTTAAAATGTCCAGATGTCTTTTATTAAGTATTTTTAGATTAATATTGTGATTTAAAATGTCCAAATGTCTTTTATTAAGTATTTTTAGATTAATATTGTGATTTAAAATGTCCAAATGTCTTTTATTAAGTCTTTTTAGATTAATATTGTGATTTAAAATGTCCAAATGTCTTTTATTAAGTCTTTTTAGATTAATATTGTGATTTAAAATGTCCAGATGTCTTTTATTAATTCTTTTTAGATTAATATTGTGATTTAAAATGTCCAAATGTCTTTTATTAAGTCTTTTTAGATTAATATTGTGATTTAAAATGTCCAGATGTCTTTTATTAATTCTTTTTAGATTAATATTGTGATTTAAAATGTCCAAATGTCTTTTATTAAGTCTTTTTAGATTAATATTGTGATTTAAAATGTCCAAATTATAACATAATGACCCACAGGTGTCATAGATTATAACAAAAACATAATTTTTCTTCTTTGAACTGTTAACTGACCATTAACAGGAGGTCATTTTGATCAGTTTTTTCTTCAAATGTCAAATTTATGATAGTAGGCAGGACTGGTGTTAGACTTCTTAGCAGTTAAACCAGATAGAGTTATTTTTATTACAGTTGTGGCTTGAATCGAAGTCACCTTCAAGTCCCACTGACCTTCCTGGGTCGTGTAATCCGTGTGCAAAGATTTCCGGAGGCTGGTTGGTGCTGTTGAAATAGGGGTTGTTCAGCGGGATGGAGTATGGAGAGGAACAGCAGTCCGTGTCCACATCCACCCTCAGAATGGAGCCTGTGAAATCACTGGACACACAGACACAGCACATGAGCACATCTGGGACGGCTATTAGGCCTGTCATGAGGATTAATATACAACAAGTCAATATAACAGAGAGAAACATATATAAATATTTATCATGTGTACAATTTCTTAACAGTAGGAGGAGAATTTTGAATTTTTTTGTGAGAAAATAAGGTATTAGAATAAATAAAATATAGCATTAGGCTCCACTCAAATGAAGCAGTTATAGGGGGGAATTTGGAGCAGAGGTCCATTTTAGGAATAGGAATTTATTTACGGACAAAATAACAAAATAAAAACACCAGGATCATTTTAAGATACAAACATTTTAAGATCAAAATAACAAGGCTCACAGCAGCAGTTACAGAGAGGGGGGGTGACAATTTTTCAATGTAAAATCAATTGGAGCCAGAGTCGATGGAGCCGGAAGCTCCTCCATGCTCACTTCTTATTTGGAACGCGGCGGCTAGCAGGTTAGATATGTCCATTTATATATATATACAGTCTATGGTTGACTACAGGTCTAGTATTTTCGCAGCCTTTGTGTTTTCCTACCTGAGCCCGTCCATCTCCTCCATGTCGTCCAGTGTGATCATCCCGTCTCCCAGGATGATGTGCAGGAGACCTTCAGGGCCAAACAGCAGCTGACCCCCCAGGTGCTTCCGGTGGAGCTCAGCCACTTCCATCAGAACTCGCACTGTCCGCGTGTCCACCTGGTTGGGGTTTTTCCTAACACAAACATATGTATACGGCCTTTACAAACATTACCAACTCAACGATTTCTGTTTACTTTTCCAAATTACTTAAAGGTCCTATATTATGTAAAATTAACTCTTGTGAGCTTTTGGCCATGTTATAATGTGATACCTCATGAAAAACATACCTGGAGTTGTGTTTTGGAGTTCTCACATGTTTGACTGATATTTTATTATTAGTCTGTCTACATCTCCAAAGCTCAGAATGTTTTGTTCCACCTTGTGATGTCATGTAGTGGTAGTTTTCAAGTTAACAGCTACATTTTACCTTTAGTTCAGGAGACATTGGCAGTTCTAGGGCTGAAATCACCCAAATGATTCTAGTGAAGGTGTGTGGAATTTAAAATTATTACATGACATCACAAGGTGGAACGGAGTGTTTTCTGTTTGAGAAAAGTACTCCAATATGTAGGGTTTGTGTGTTAAACATGTGTGAATGAAACTAAATTCCAGGTATGTTTTTCATGAGGTACGATTATAAAATAAAAAAATGGGCTCTTTAAAAATGATTTTACTAGTTACTTTACTTTCAAAATCAGTTTAAATACTATTCTTAAGTTTCATGATCTAAATATTGAAACCCGAAAACAGACTTACTTTTTTCTAAGAGATGCAGCAGTTCTTTAGATTGCTGTATAATACTTTGCTTTTATTTACATTTTGCAACAAGGTGTTTTAAGAATCCCCATAATCGCTGTAAGCAGAGGATGCTGACACAGCGGCCAACAACGCACAGAGAATTGGGTCAAAATCATTTGCTGTCTGGAGACGCTCTGAGGATGAAGTTTTGTCTCATTGAAGAAGACAGTGGGTGGATCACTGCTTACACAACTTTGAGCTGTTGCACAATGTTAAGTGAAATGCGTGGACTTGGATTCACGTTGAAAATGGATGTTTCAATACAGTTTTAATTAGTCGTATCATCTTCAATTAAGGATGTGCTGGAGTCAGTGCGACTACTGACTCAGACAGTAATCACAACCAAGCTATTCAAATGTGAAATTAAGTCTTTACGTGAGAAAGAGGAATCAACATGACCACGTCTGCTTGTAATTTACACAATTTTAATGATTTAAAAATGTTAGCGTTTGCAGACAAGCTCTTGCAGTTAAGTCAAATTCTTGTTCTGGCTCAGTTCTCATTGTGTCCTAGTGTAACCCCGCTGGTGTCCTGGTTTAGCTTTGGTACTCCAAATAATCAATAATTGACACACATAAATAGAAAGCAGCGATCCTCTAGGTTGGTACATTGGATAAACTCAATATGTACAGAGTAGGATGTGTGCTGCTTGGAATATCGTGTACCTTGAAACAGTGTACTCCACCACTCGCAGGATGTGGTCGTGGGGTCCGATGGCCCAGCGCTCCTGGTTGGTGGTGTAGGACACATAGAGTTTGCCATTCTTCTTGTAGTTGGGGTGGAATGCCAGGCTAAGCAGCCCTCTTTCATCTCCGCCCTGGAGTCATTGAGAAATATCCACAAGTTAATTATGCTGCTCTTGCACAACATGCAATGCCTCTAAATTATTCTTTTCTAATCCCTCTTTTTGTAAATCCTTTGAATTCCTGTGTTTTTTTCATTCTCCTCTCCGTCCAAAGCAATTCACTTCACACCTTCACCCACCTCACAGAATGTACCATTAGCAGCTATTATTCTGAGTGTGACTCTGGACAGGGCACCTCCTCTACAATCCCCTTTAGCCCGTTTGAGGGGAGCCTGGTTATGTGCGCTTGTCCTGAGGGTCAGGGGGGCCCTGTGACGCCGGGGCCCTCCCGGTGGCCTCCATTGTGCTGTGATTTGTGTGTGTAATCTTCAGGGGATATCCGTGAATGCTATGCTGAGTGGCTGAAAGAATTTATTAGCTCACTCACAGTTCATAGAGAGCACAAAAGTGCAGAGTGCTTCAGTCCGTGCTTTTTGCTCCCTGTCCCCTTTTGCTCATAGAATCCAAAATCCAAAACTGAAGTCTTTTAAAAAGGAGAAGGAGCACCGTAAATTTAAAAAAAAAAAAAAAAAAAAAAAAAAAAAAGTAGAGAGCTGCCGTCTCCACTGTCTTGGCAACATGTTTAGAAAACATTTAAATTACTGTGTAATATGTAAACTTTAGTTTCACCCAGAGGCAGCTGCATCACTTGTCTCTATGCTGGTGGTCCAGTCGTCATAGTTAACTTAAATAATCATCTATGGCCAGGTTGGCCCCTCATCCCTTAATGGATGCAGCCGTACCACACAGAGTGTGGGGGTTTAGGTGAGAGTCAATGTATGTATTTATATAAAGCTTCAAATGCTCACCTCAAACACAACCCCAGCACAAACACAAAAATATGTCCTCACTGTTAGAGTTATGAGTATGGTCTGGTTAAGTAAAAGTGATCGGCCCTGTGCAGATGGAGTCCATGCAACAGGCCAAAGAACACATGTACTTAAATTTACTGGATCTTGAGTGTGGACTGCATTAAGCTTAGTGAAGCACAACACTGACACAGGCCACATACACATGCAAAATAGATGACTCCATTTGAAAGAATGTACGTAAAATATGTACGAACAACAACAGAGCTCCACATCATCAACCACTGGGGTCCTTTCAGTCTCAGTGTAAAGTGAAATGTGAAGTTGACAGATAAATCTCTTCTCCAAAGGCAAACTTCTTTTGCACAGAAATTTATGAGTCCTACTAAATGTCAGATTGGTGAAGTCAAATAAAGAGGAGTTATGTGGGAGGAATGGAGCCGTGTACAGCTGGATGTGAGTCCGAGCAGAGGTGAACGCACTCTGCCAAAGAATGTCAGAAAGTTTCATCCGAGGAAGTCAAAGCTTTCCAGGATCCATATGTTGAATTTGGGGATGCAATGACCCATATCCCCAAAATAAACTCACTGTGGGGTGCCAGTCAAAGACCACAGCACTAAAGAGGCCTGATCCGGAGCCAAAAGGAGACCACCAAGACACACAGTGGTTAAATGGGCTGAAATATTAGCTCTGAGCTAATGAGCAGCTCCCTCAGCAGCAGGCTCAGGGCAGAGCTGGCACTGGGGCCACGAGAAACAAACACAGAGAGACCACAGAAGTGTGTGAGGAGACTATGATTAAAGTGAGACAGGGCCAACAGGCAAGCACCTGCCACTGGGACTGCCAAAAGAAGCGACAATCAGATAATAATCCATAATAAAACTGGTATCAAACTATACACTCATTTGAGCAGGTATCGATACTAAAAAGGTCACATTCACAGGACAGAAATGAACGTTTCCTGAAGCTTTAGAATGATCTTGAGCTGAATCAGAACAAGTGTAAGAGCACATAGACGAGTATACGCCCATGGACCATTGTGTAACCTACAGGACCACTGAGGGATTACACAGATATAAGGACACATGGGAATATAAAAGAAAGTTCTATGATTTAATGCTGAAAAGTGTTGTTTATTATCATCGAGGTATCGGAAACAGTATAGAGTATGGAGGCTATTTCTTAGTATCAAAATCAAGTTTGAAATTTGTCTCTGTTATGAGCTATTACACTCTTTGAGCCTGGCAGGAGGCTTTAAATGTCCAATATTACACAAAATTGACTCTTAACATGGCTTAAAGCTAAAGCCATGGTATAATGTTGTTACCTCATCACAAACATACCTGGAGTTGTCTTTTGTTTCATTCACAGGTTTGAGTAATCCTGGATTATTAGTCTGTCTACATCTCCAAAGCTCAAAATGCTCTGTTCCACCTTGTGATGTCATGTAGTGACAGTTTTCAAGTTAACAGCTCCTTTTTACCTTTAGTTCAGCAATTCAGCAAGTCCAGGACTCAAATGATCCACTCTAGTGAAGGTGTATGAAGTTTAAAAACACAGTGGAGCACTTCATGTATTACCACCTGACATCACAAGGTGGAACAGAAAAAAGAAGTCAGTTTAAGTACGCAGAGACTGAAACAAAACACAACTCCAGGTATGTTTGTGATGAGGAAACAACATGACAACATAGATCAGAGAACAGCCTAATATGGGCCCTTTAAACAGGCCTCTCATGAGACATACGCTCTTCGGTTTCTTGCTACACCTGTCTCTGTGCTCGCTCCAGCTCGGCTCTCTGGGGATGTGGTTTTGGCACTGTCAGAACATTGGCATCCGTCCACACAAAACTGGGAAAGTTATGCTTAAGGATAAGGAGTGGTGGTTATCTAACATCTTGTGGTGCTTAAAATGGAATACTGACTTCCTCCGAGTGGCACACGGCTCCAGATTCCAGTTTGCGGAGCCAGCTGTCTTTGCTGGCTCTTACTTTGTTACAAGAAACCGTTTGATCTGGGATTGTGGGCATTCCTGCACCATAGACATTCCCCATGAGCTGATTTCTAGGCCTGTTATGATAATTACTTTACTATATCAACTGATCGTCCATTATATGTTAAATGGAACAATCACCTTTGGAGGTCAGTATTTATCGTGTGGACTTTTTCTTTGGACTAGTGGGACATTTTTTGTTTAATTTTCAGTTCTACGTTGAAGGTGCAGTGAACAATTTTTCTGGTGGAGCAGCTTGTCTCCATGGAAATGTAATTGCTTTGCCTGGAATGTTCCATGGTACGACTTTAAACATTTTCATCCAGCATTTCTTCATTACGGGCGTTTCTATTGCTCAAACAAAAAAATAAATAAATAAAAATAATAGGGGCGACTCTCCAAAGATGTAACCGTGCTGTAACCTGCTCGTCTCCCTGGAGATACTGTATATAGGTTTAATCTATACTGTGGAACATTCTGGACAAAGCAATAACATTTCCATGGAGACATCAGGTAAAACCTCCACAAGAAATGCACCTTTACAATTTGAGCTGTGGAAGGCTGAATAAATAACTTCTTTGAATCGTTATAGAGACAAATTAACTTATTTCTGGCAGTTTGTGTTTTTTAACCACATTTTACATTTAGAATATTTTTTGGGATAATACTTTACCTTATTGTGTCAGTTATATAATTTGGTTTTAGAATGAAACTCTTTAGTATTTAGTTTGCATCTGTAATGAGTCATAGAAGTTAGTAATTCAATCTTCTATGGCTCCAATCTTATCATATAATCAAAATATAACCAAATATTTCCCAGTGGTGTAAAGTAGAGATGTACTGAGCCAGCTTTTTCAGTTCAGTAGCTTTAAGTATGTGCCAATATCCGATATATTGTGCAGTGACAGCATTTATTTACTTAAAACATAAATAAAGTAAGACACAACTGATCCAAATGTGTTATGGAGGATGTGTTTCTGGGGCGACTATTACCAGTAAAGAGTCTTATGCCGTCACTTTATAGATCCAAATAGGGTATTGACTGAACCAGTATTTGGAAGCCGATGAACGATCCAGCAAATTTTTCAGTATCAGTGCATCACTAGTCCTGAAAATATTAAAAACATGGAAGAACTGAGCGCCTCAGGGTATAGAATCTTTAGTTCAAAGTCCAGAAAAGGTGCTCCTCAAGGACAAGGCTCAATAACCGAAAGTGAAGAAAAACTTAACGTCGCTTTTTACTATAAGCAGGTCATCTTCACTGTCTGTTAGCCTTTCCCTTGTCTGGAAATATCCTTCTGGATTTCCTGGCAAGCCTTTCCCCCAAAAACATTGTTCCAGCTTTTCATATATTGAAGTATATATAGTAATTATTGTGACAGACTTACTTCTACTTCTACGGCAACGGTATGAGAACAAAATAAGTGCATCTGTCATTTCTGAAGCAGCATATGTTCGGCCCCAGAGCTCCTCCTCATAGTGCTAATGTAAGGATGAGCACTGCGTCTTATTTTAGCCTTTACGAAGCACCCCAAGCCTCTGACGACCGCTGAGAATGCACAGCAGCTGTCACAAGACAAGATGAACTGGCTTATTTGTTTTAGTACTGAAATATTTCATTGCCCTCACTCCTTCTACACGGGCTAATGCTGTCAGTGTTGCATCTGCCCTTCTTGATAACTTCATAACTGAAACATACAGACCACAGTGGCATTTGTAAAGACTTTAATTACGCTGTTTTCTGATCTATGTTATAATAATGTTGTTTCCTAATCAAAGAAAATACCAGGGGTTGTGTTTTGTTTTATTCACACATGTTTAACACACAAACTTTGCATATTTAGGCTGAGTTTTTCTCTTAAACAGAAAACACTGTGTTCCACCACCAATACAGGAAGTGCTCCACCGTACACCTTCACTACAATCATTTGGATAATTTCAGCCTTGGAATTGCCAATCTCTACTGAACTAAAAGCTAAAAAGTAGCTGTTAACTTGAAAACTGCCACTACATGACATCACAAGGTGGAACATTTTGAGCTTTGGCGACTAATAAACCAGGATTACTCAAATACATGTGAATGAAACAAAACTCCAGGTATGTTTTTCATGAGATAACAGCATTATAACACGTCTGAAAACTCTCAAGAGTCAATTTTGTGTAATACAGGACCTTTAAGTGCTTTGTAAAAACAGAACGAAGTCTCCGTTTTGATATATCGCCATGAAAAGTGGATATAACCGTTTACAACAAGAGAGTTAAAGATGGAAAAGCACAAAAATCTTCAAACGTCGCTCAAAAGACAGCTGATTTAAAGGTGCCGCCTGATGTCTCCATCGAGATGTTGTTCCTGTCTAGAATGTTCCACGGTATAGCTTACGCCTACCTATCACAAGCAGGTTACAGCACTACGCTACATTACAATTCAGATCTATGGAGCATCTCCCTTGTTCACAGAAGTAAGTATTGTATTTTTGAGCAATAAAAACACCTGTAAAGAATAAATGCTAGATGGAAATGTGTAAACTTATTCCATGGAACATTTCAGGCAAAGCAATAACATCTCCATGAAGAAAAACTTTGGACGGAACCTCCACCAGAAAACTTACGCAATGCACCGTTTTAAGCGTCTGGCCATTCTTCTCAGTATAAAGTTCAGCGCAATGCCACAGAGAACTCTTTAGGTTAGCAAAAGTGTGTGTTTGTGTGGGGCGGATAGCGGAGAAGCCAAACACAGAGGTTGGATTTCAGCTGGAGAACACCCACTGCGCAGTTAGCAGCCCTCACCGCTACAGCACAGCATTGTTTTTGTGCCGTTTGGGTTAATTGGCACCGGGGGGATCCAGGCGAGGGGAGCGAGGAAGCACAGAACATTAGAATCAAAGCATGTGCATGAGGCTGATGATAAAGCTGCTATCTGACAGCTCTCTGGAGGGGCTGGTCCTCTCTCTGTGTAAAAGAGCTCCATCCTGTTGACACTGCCAGTAAACACCTGAACCTCTGTTGGTCGTGTCCGGAGCTTTCCCTTCAACCGAGAGCAGCCAATAGGACTCAAGAGACACACCAGGCCATGTCGGACTGCTGTTATAATCATAATATTCACATCCAGATCGGGTTGAACTATGAGATGTGTACAGTTACATGTGTAGTTATAGTATATCTCTAGGCCTGTCGCTATTTGATAAGATTTGAGCCGTAAAAGGTGAATTAATAACTTCTATAACTGAATACAGATGTAAACTAAGTACAAAAGTAGAGATAGACCGATATTTGGACTTTTTTGTTTCTCAGCTATTGGCCTTAAATCTCCAGCACAAGCAGATATTTTGTTTTGGTCGATCTGCTTGCTGCCTAAAAACACACACAAAGCTTTATTTAAAAGCTTTAACAAGAAGAGAAAACTGCACAGAATGTGAATACACAGTTCCCTTATGGGTTTGTGGTAAAAAGAAGGGCTGTGGGTGAGTTTGTTGTATTTAAATAGCATAATTTGACGAAAATAATCAAAATTGGCCCTATATATATCGGCTCAAAAATATCGGTAGAGTTCTGGATTCTAAACAATTGGTATGGGAATCGGCCATGAGAAAACCCCATATTGATTGATCTCTATAAAAAAAGTATTTCATTCTGCTGTTTATTTATTGCAGCTCCTGATTTTTCAACAATATTATAGATTGTAGAACAGTTTCTGTGGTCATATTTTCTTCAAAAATATATCGTGCTTCAAAATGTGTTATCGTGACATAAGCAGAGCAGAGTGTCCTGTGGGGAGAGACCATATTTAGCTGCTGTGGTCTGTTTGACTTGGTATAAGCATCGAGTCTTGTCAGAAACAGGAGGATGTGTGATAGATAAACTTCCTGTCCGAGAGTGTGCCCACCACGCAACACACACGCTATGGAATCATGGTAAATGGTGAACGGGTCACATTAGCTCAGTTGGTAGAGCGTTTGTCGAATTCTACTCTCGACGTAAACATTGATATAGCATTAGATCCTCTGGCCTAGCTTCCACAGATGAATGCTGTTGTTGTGTCCTTGGGCTAGACACTTGACCCACCTCGCCCCCAGTGTCTGCGTGCACTATTGTATGAATGCGTGTGAGTGAATGAGTGAGTGGTTCCTTGTTGCAAAGAGCTTTGAGTCTCTTGAAGGTGGAAAAGTGACCAGTTGCCATCATAAATAACTTTTCAAAACGTTCAAGTTGTGCCGCAGGTTCTTTCTCAAAATAAAGATGTGAACAGAGCTCCAGAGGCAAGAGGTGACACATATTTGCAACGTGTAACTGCAACGTCTGCTAAAATATTGAAATATCGAAATATCGTGATACTAAATATGGTGATACAGTATCAGTATCGTGGGCTACTGTATCGATATATCAGCAAGAGTATTTTTTGGTATATTTTACTAAATTATTTTGTGACAGAGAAAGGAAACTTGTTTATGCAACACACTTATATACATGATATATGCTTTAATGGTTACAGTTGGTTTATTTCATATTAAAATTTGCAAAAGTAGTGGTTTATCAAAGAAATACTGTTGTTAAAATGTTTTTGGTTTAAAAAATAGTGTTATATAGTAGAATATCATGTGCAATATATCGATTATTGCCATATTGTGATAATATCGTATCGTGAGCCATGCTTTGAGTATTGTATCGAATCATGAGGGACCCTGTCATACACAGCCCTATGTGTAACCACTTCCTTCAGTATAAGAAAGACGGAAAAATATTTTTTTGGGAGTCAATATTTATTACGTGTACAGTTTCTTTGCGCAACTGGGAATTTTTTCGTTATTTTTTGGCTATAAGATAAGATTTAATCCGTAACAGGTTGAATAAATCACTTCTATGACTCATTACAGATGCAAACTAAGTACTAAAGTGTTTCATTCTGCTGTTTATTTATGGCAGCTTGTGTGTGTTTTTTTTAACAATATTGTACATTTAGAATCATTTTTGGGGGATAATCCTGTTTTTTTTGTTATTGTGTCAGGGGCATAAATTAGTTTCAATATTATCGTGTGTATTTTCTTCACCGATATATTTTGCACTTCAACCTTTGTTAACGTGACAGGCGCAGTGAGCGGACATCACCTTTGTGTAAATGCTGAGTGACATTACCAGCGTTCCTCAGCCAAACATATGCTGAACACATGTGGAGATGCTCTATAATAAATATAATGACCACAGTTGCTTCTGTGTAAATACTGCTGTATGTCTAAAGGCTAACACACTATTTGGGTCATTATTTTAGCTGTGAAACAAGTCCCCACTGAAAGCGCTGGGCGAGCCGTCATGTGCGTTACTACCACCCTTGAAGGCACAATGTGGAACAGATTAAGAAAGCCATTAACCCATCTTGTGTGAATTAGCAGAAAATTAGGAGTGAGCACGACGTGTTCTGTGCGTACAGTTAATTAGAGGCTAATGTGCAGTGATTGGACACAATTACACTTGACGAATGGCTGCTTGTTAGTTATTATATCATTGCTTGCTAATAGTCTGCAGGCACCTCATTTAAAAGATCTGTCTTCACTGCAGACTTTAGCAGATTTGTAAGGGCTGACGTTTGCAGTAGCTCAACCATCAATTCTACCTACTCATTTTCACTTTACCAGACTGTTTTAAATATATTTGTGTCCAAACAGGCCTGTCACGATATTACAGTTATACAAAATAGTAAATATAGATGGTAAATGATAATACTGAAACAAATCTATGCCACTGACACACTAACCTAAGAGCAGATTTAAAACACAAAACTATTCTAAATGTACAATATTGTAAAAAAAAAAAAAAAAGTGTTGCGATAAACAGCGGAATGAAACTTCTACGGCTCAAATCTTTTCTTATAACCAAAAAATAACCACAAATTTCCCAGTAGTGCAAAGAAACTGTACACATGATAAATACTGATTTCAAAAAATATTATTCCAAACTTCATATATTGAACAATAAGTTGATAAAGTATTTATCGTGACAGGCCTAACTGCAGAAATGACGTACAATAAGAGCATAGACTGTGTGTATATATAAATGAACAGAACTAACCTACTAGCTGCTGCGTTCCAAATAGGAAGTGAGCATGGGGCGCTTTGGTCTTAAAATGTTCGTATTAATCCGCTCTACATGATCCTGGTGTTTTTATTTTGCTATTTTTCCGTTAATAAATTTCTAGTCCTAATATGGAACTAGGCTCCAAATTCACTCCTATAACCACTAACCTTATTGAGCTGCATTTGACTGGAGCTGAATGCCCTTAGTCTACTTCATTATACAGTATCTGTCAAGTCCAAAGACCCTCCTTAGAAAAGTCCTCAGAAGTATACTGCACAGAGGTATCTTTCACAGTCAAACGGGGGTTACTGTAACAGGATCCGTACCTTTATTCCATTTTGTACAAGTTTGTGGATGTCGAGAAAGGGCTCCTTGAGCATGACGAGGTCGTGGGTGAGGATGCGCACGATGCCCTCCCTCTCGAGGACAAAGAGGCGCTGGGATCCATCTCCACAGTGCACTGCAGACCCCGGCTGTCTCAGACCACTCAACACCTCCTGGGCACAGTAGCAGTTGTGTTTGTGTTTCCTGGGCAACCGGCGAGACACAAAAGGTTAAAGACTCACAATGCTATAGCGAAATCCCATAAAAAGACTTTGGATTATTCAGATCATTTGTATTTTGAAATTAAGCTGTGTCCTGAAGTCACATTTGGCTGAACAGTCACTACACTTACATTAAACACATGTGTGAAATGTGCATACATAGCATTGTAAAAGCCAGATGACAAACCTGATATCTTCTATTTTTTCATCCCCCAAGTAGTTTGAATCCAGGCCATGAAGTGGTTTTCGCTGAAAATCAGGAAAGCAAAGACTGCCATCCCTCCTCCCATAGTACTGGCAGAACTCATCTACATCAGCCTGGAACAGCTCTAGAAGTAAAAGCAAACAGGTACAATGATTTTAATAATTTATGATTCACTAGAATGAATGTTAAAGGCGTACTGTTTAACTTCTCTGGTTAAACTGTAACTTCTCTCCCATCACTTCAATTCCATGTTATTTTTTCCTGAAATTATCTACAGTATGACATTTTATTAATATAAGATAAGATAAGATAAGATATGCCTTTATTAGTCCCACAGTGGGGAAATTCCAGTGTTGCAACGCACAGTTCAAGAACAGCAGGAAACTATCTTCATGGGCCAAGTTACAAATCAGATCTGTGGAAAGGTGGACCTGCTCACAATAATAAAGCATGTTTTTGCAGTAGGTTTGAGAAATTAAAACACCTGTAATTTAATAAATACAACATATATTTGTTTAATGCCATACTGTGGCACATCACCATGGAGTCAAGAACATGGCGGACACTCCACCAAAAACGTTACACAGTGCACCTTTAAACACTGTGTCATAGCGTACTCCAAAAAGTACATACAGTATTGTGTTACTGATATGTGCTTAGTCTAAGAAAAGACAGAAGTTAAGAGGATTTGCTCGGGCCAAATGTTCAGTTTGAAGAGCCAAACAAATCCTGACTGACTGGTTTCTAGTCAAGTGAAAAGGAAACAGAAGGAAGCGCTAAGGTTAATCAACAAATAAATATGCATAGCCGTTATTACAAGAAACTTTTTTTATTTAATAGCCAACGGAAGAAACGGTAGTGTCATAGGCAGGGCTTAGGGATGGGACAAGAGCTCGTACCACAACGTCTCGTGAGATTGTGCACACAGAAGGACAATTATCTCGTGAGGTTTTTTCCCCCTTTTAACTTAGCATTTGGTTTAGACAAAAAAGGGTGAAATGCTTTGGAGTTAACATTTTGAGAAGACATAATAATTCCAAAAAGCAGTGATAGAACGGCAGCAAAAATAAATAAAAAAGGCCCAAAATTGTGAACTGAACTACACAATTTAGTTATTACAAATGATGTTACAATCTCGTTTCTCGGTTCAGTCTCGTGTCTCATCTCGTCATCTAGTGAAAATTCTGACATTGCTACAAGTCGTACAAAATATATTCACAAAGCACGATGAAGAGCCTCAAACTGAAAACACCCCTGCTCCACGATATCTGAAACTCTCTATAAGGTATTTCCACAATATGCATCTCACGATACTTTAACCTTTTAAAATTCCTTGAAAAGACTTTGGTTCTGTCATAATCCAAAGAACTAAGATTTAAAAGTCCTTAATAACAGTTACTTCTTCATCTAGTCTGCGCTGAAACGGAGCAAAGGATCATGGTCTATGTAGTACCCTCTGTTTTATTATTATATTATGACCGCCCACGATATTTTGACGATACAAAATCACCATATTTCGATTATTGTTACATAGTAGAGACGGGACATCTTGTGACATTTTTTTCCCCACGTTTTTACATTTGGATTGGATAAAAAAAAACAGAACTGGTGATTTCCATTTTTTTTAGAAGATGTAGTCCCAAAAAGCAGTCGTACAATGGCAGCAGAAATATGAAATAAAGTAAATAAAAAATGGTGAGCCCAAAATTAGGAACTGGATTATAAACAATGTCAAAATCTTGTCTCGTTCTCGTTGATCCAGTCTCCCGTCTCGTCTCGTCTTGTGGAAATTGTATCTCTTACCACCCCTAATCCCTAGATATAACCAATTGACTGCGATTGATTGACTTAAAAAAGGGAAGGACCACACGTACGGCATCCTTCTCCACAAAGCGTTGGTTCTTGATGGCCCTTGGTGACCTAAAAACAATCCTGCTGATTCTATTTCCTTTACCGAATCCCTGTGAGGACAAGCTCAGCGCAAACACACCAGGGGTAAAAACACAAACACAATTCTTTCATCTCCCTCTTTTGCCCCATCCCGACCGCAATGGCTGACCGCACGGGGGTTTGGAGGTGATAGGATATCCCCTTGAAACATCTAAACAAAACATGAAGATCAAACAGGGCTGCGGCTCTACCACCCACTCATTCGTCTGGAGTTATCTTAACCATGCTGGTCGGGGAGCGGGAGGGGAGGCAGGAGGTGGAGGTGGAAGTGAGAGTGAGAGTAGTAAATGTCTTTATGAGGAAACAGGACCTGAGAAAAGATTTACAAGTGTTAAGATGGCCCCCGTAAAGGAAACTGTGCTATGTATTTTGCTTGTAAATGGGCTAAAATAATTGTTTAATGACAAGTTAGGCATTGTTGTGTAGTACTTCACAATGTGATTTTCCCATTGGCTTGTGGGCTTTGATAGTGCGTTAAAGGTCCTATATTATGTAAAATTTACTTTTGTGAGCTTCAAGTCATGTCAGAATGTTGTTTCCTCCTCAAAAACAGACCTGGAGTTGTGTTTTGTTTCATTCACACATGTTTGAGTAACATTTTATTATTACTCTGTTTACATCTCCAAAGCTCAAAATGCTCTGTTCCACCTTGTGATGTCGTGTAGCGGAAGTTTTCAAGTTAACAGCTCCTTTTAGCTTTAGTTCAGTAGAGATGGGCAATTCCAGGGCTGAAATCGTCCAAATGATTCTAGTGAAGGTGTGTGGAGTTTAAAAACACAGCGGAGCACTTCCGGCATCACATAGTGGAACAGTGTTTACTGTTTGAGAGAAGAACTCAGCCTAAATATGCAGGATTTGTGTGTTAAACATGTTTGAATGAAACAAAACACAACTCCAGGTGTGTTTGTGATGAGGAAACATTATAACATAGATCATAAAATAGCGTAATATGAGCCCGTTAAGTTAAGTGAATTATAAAAATGAATTAATACACTTAGCAAAAGAAATTATACTATAAAATCCAAAGTAAACAAAAAAAAATTAAAGTTAAAATTTACTGTTGGAAGATTTTTCCCTGTTGACCACATTTAGGTGGCGTAAGAGTGCAGTTATGATTAATGCTGAACAAATATACAGTAATATAGTTTATATATTTTCCTCCCTTAACTTCACATCCTCCTCCACATCTCTGAGCCTCCTCCAGCAGCTCACACCTCACGATCTCCTCCCTAAAGCTGCATTGTGTAACTTTTCTGGTGGATGGTCCGCTAACTGCTTGTTTCCATGGAGATGTCTTTGTTTTGCCTGGAATGTTCTACAGCGTGGCATCACAAAGCTGCACTGTGTAAGTTTTCTGATGGAGAGTCTGCCATCTGATTGTCTTCAAGATGTTCCACAGTATGGCATTAAACTTATCTACATATTGTTCACATATTGTCTTTATCTACATAAAGACAATATGTGAACAACCAGGCCAAGTTACATGTCAGATCTGTGGTGAAGCGAGCCCACTCACAGTACAAATGCATGCTTTTCGAGGTATTTCTAAGCAATAAAAACACCTGCAATTGATGAATAACTTTAACGCCATACTGTGGAACATTCTATAAATTCTATATAAGCACAAATAATTCGCGGACCTCCACCAGAAAAGTGACACAATGACCCTTTAACTTAAGATAGATATGTTTTATGCCATACTGCGGAACATTCCAGGCAAAGCAGTATCAGGTAGCGGACCCTCAACCAGAAAAGTCGCATAGTGCACCTTTAAGCTTTAATTGTAAATCAGCAAAACCGATTAGACGAGACAAAATACAGACGAAGACAAACGCAAGAACGAAGAAGGAGTGGGAGATAGAGCCCCGTCCATTTCTTTGACTCCCCTGTGCTAATGTTATACTTCCATCTGGTTATCTTCCAACACAACCTGGGTGGCCCTCCCCAAGTACTTGACATCTTGATGCACTTGAGCAGTTTTACATACACACAACCTTTGTAGAAAAATAAATGTGTCATTCGTCACCACATATGCTGATCTGTGCAGGGGCCGAGGGGGGAGAGGGAGGAGCCTGGCCTGGTTCTGAACAGCAGTGTGCAGGGGCCGAGGGGGGGGCCTGGTTCTGAACAGCAGTGTGCAGGGGCCGAGGGGGGGGCCTGGCCTGGTTCTGAACAGCAGTGTGCAGGGGCCGAGGGGGGGGCCTGGTTCTGAACAGCAGTGTGCAGGGGCCGAGGGGGGGGCCTGGTTCTGAACAGCAGTGTGCAGGGGCCGAGGGGGGGGCCTGGCCTGGTTCTGAACAGCAGTGTGCAGGGGCCGAGGGGGGGCCTGGTTCTGAACAGCAGTGTGCAGGGGCCGAGGGGGGGGGGGCCTGGCCTGGTTCTGAACAGCAGTGTGCAGGGGCCGAGGGGGGGCATGGTTCTGAACAGCAGTGTGCAGGGGCCGAGGGGGGGGCCTGGTTCTGAACAGCAGTGTGCAGGGGCCGAGGGGGGGCATGGTTCTGAACAGCAGTGTGCAGGGGCCGAGCGGGGGGCCTGGTTCTGAACAGCAGTGTGCAGGGGCCTGGGGGGGTGAGAGGCTGTAATTTTTGGTTGTTGCTCCATCACCTGCTTGTTTCTATGGATATGTCATTGCTCTGCCTGAGATATTCCACAGTTTTTTGGGGTTTTTTTTAGCTCAAAAATACCTAGAAAAACAGGCATTCTGACTGTGAGCGGGGTCGCCTCTCCACAGATCTGACCTGTAACTTGGTCTGGTTTGGTCTCCATGAAGATAGAAAGGTTTAAAGCCATACTGTGAAACATTCCAGACAAAGCAATAACATCTCCAGAAAATAATTTGACGAACCCTCCACCAGAAAAGTTACACAATGCACCTTTAAGTAAAAAAAAAATGGTATGTAGGTAAAGGTAAAGGTAAAGGTAAAGGTAGGTGAAGTAGGTAGGTATGTATGGTATGGTAGGTATGTAGGTAAAAATGTAGTATCTGTACTTTTACTTTACTACAGAGCCACTATCTGTACTTTCGACTTCACTACATTGTTGAACTGGATTGAAAAGTAAAAATATTTTTTATTATAGTTTATTATAGAGACCTGATGAAAAGAGTAAGGGTTTATTTTTAACACGTTCATAATTTGAGCAAACTAAAATATACAAATAAAAACAGTTAAGAAAAAAAAAAATTAAATTGTGTCTGTTGATCAAAATTCACTACATCTGAAGCTTCATTACATCTCAAACTCTGAGCAAAATACTTTTACTTTTTACTCTTTAAGCACATCTTTAACGCGCACTTTAATACTTTTACTTAAGTAGATTTTTTCATGTGATACTTTTACTTGAGTCGTTGAGTTGTTTTGCTCCAGTATCTGTACTTTTACTCAAGTAACGAAATGCAGTACTTCTTCCATCACTGCTGAACAGAGGGTTAGACGTCTTCAATTCTACTAGTAAAGGTAAAAAGATCAATACGTCTTCTGCCCGTTTCTTTGACTAGGCCTGTCGTGATAACAAAGTTTGAAGTACGATATATTGCGACGGAAAAATATCGCGATAAAACGATAATACCGAAACTACTTAAATTCACTGACACAATAAACCTAAACCAGGAAAATCCCAGTAAACCTGTTTCAAAATGAGCCATACTGAAAAAAACATGTCAGAAATACATAAATAACGATAACAATTAAACATTTTCTAGAGATTTATTATGTGACAAGAGTTCAGCTCAAATACCAAAAAGCTTAAAGGTGCATCGTGTAACTTTTCTGGTGGAGGATCCGTCAGATGCTTTTCTATATGGATGTTATTGCTTTGTTTGGAATGTTTCGCAGCATGGCATTAAACCTTTCTATCTTCATGGCGACCAAACCAGACCAAGTTACAGGTCAGCTCTGCGGAGAGGCGACCCCGCTCACAGTCAGAATGTTTGTTTTTCTAGGTATTTTTGAGCTATAAAACCACCTGTGATTGAATAAATGTAAAGTAGAGATGCTTAATGTCATCTTGTAGGCTTTGAAACAGACTAAACTAATCTCTCTTCTTTTTTTTCTTTTTTTTTTTTTGAGGCATATGAGATTCTGAAGGAAGACTTGGCCAGAAAAGAAGAGAAGAAGACAGCCCAAAAGTGTTTGATCATGTTTGGTATGTGCACACTGGAAGTACCTGTGATCCTGCATCCCTTCAAAAAAGAACATTCCAACTGTTTCTTAGACAGGGGACTGTGGCTGCAAATATGTTTTAAGAAATGCCGATTACTTTTAAGTAACTGCCGATATACTGTTGTAGGGCTGGGAATCACAGGGTCCTTCATGATTCGATACAATACTCGATACATGGCTCACGATACGATATTACCACGATATGGCGATATATGCGATAATCGATATATTGTACATTACATACATTGTTGTTTTTTAAGAATACATTTTAGCAACTATTTTTTTGTTAAACCACTACTACTACTACTACTACTTAGTTAGCTAATATATGTATTTTAATAATCAAAACAGAGAATATGTCAAGTATATTGCAAAAACAAGTTTCCTTCCACTAAATAAGCAACAAAATTGTAGTGGGGTCACAAAAAATTGCTAAAAGATGCAATATATATCAATACAGAACTGTGTCTGACTTCACCATATGACTGTTTGCTTCTTTGTCACCAGGTAACCATTAATAATAATAATTTTCCGTTGTGTTCATTGTGATTATTCGCTCTGTAATTACCTGGTATGTGCCCCCTGCAGGTGTAGTAGAATTCTCGGCAGAAGTCCTGGCAGAGTCGGGGCAGATCGGGCTCCCTGTGTGGCAACTTATCCATGTCCAGAGAGTGGAACAGCACCTGGGCGTTAGGGGAGCAACGGGCACACTTGATTTCCTCCAAGAGACGTCCACATTCGGTATTATTTGTGGA
The DNA here is from genome assembly GCA_029959045.1 of Taenioides sp. WSHXM2023. Lineage (NCBI taxonomy): Eukaryota > Metazoa > Chordata > Actinopteri > Gobiiformes > Gobiidae > Taenioides > Taenioides sp. WSHXM2023. The sequence goes on from CM057090.1 coordinate 4,578,779, forward strand.
GAAAACCTGAAGGACCACACACAGCAGAAACCACTGGTTACAATGACAGCTCTGTTATCTAATAAATATGGTTTGGAATAGAATACAACAGAAGTGACTTGTGGCTTGAAGGCGCATTGTGTGACTTTTCTGGAGGGTCCGTCACCTGCTTGTTTCTATGGATGTCGTTTGTCTGCCTGGAATGTTCCACAGTATGACATTAAACAGCTCTACTTTACATTTACTCAATTACAGGTGGTTTTATAGCTCAAGAATACCTAAAGAAAACAGACTGTCTGACCTGTAACTTGGTCTGGTTTGGTCTCCATGAAGATCGAAAGGTTTAATACCAGACAAAGAAATGTGTGTGACGGATCCTCCACCAGAAAAGTTACACAATATAACTTTAAAGCTATTTTTGACATTCATTGCGAAACCAAGTGTATGTTTACAACACCTTGAGCGAAGCTGATTTGAGGTCAAGTACACAAAGAGTTAATCCCAAAGAAATTAGCTGGATTATTTACCTAACAAATTAGCTGTAATAAAACACAATGTAATCTGTTTTAAATCCAGAGTGGTGCTGCCAGCAGACAAGCGCGCGGGCTGGCTGGTAGTGCTTTGCTCTGTGTGAGGTCCACGTGTAAACAACAATTTGGAGATAGACAGGCACATCATTCCTGCTCTGGTATCAACAAATTAGCAGTCTGTCGAAGTCAATTAGACCAGCGGACTCAAGGCCAACACATGGATGCCTTGCTCTTTGCTTATGTTGTAGCACAAACTAGCACTATTTAAAAACATTTCTGTTCACTGAGATCCTCAACAAGTTGTGGATCTTTAAAGGTCCTATACTAGTATTACACAAAATTGACTCTTGCGAGGTTTAAGAAGTGTTAGAAAGTTGTTGCCTCATTAAAAACATATCTGGAGATGTGTTTTGCTTTATTTACACATGTTTGGAGATGTCTGTCTACATCTCCAAAGCTCAAAATGCTCTGTTCCACCTTTTGATGTCATGAAGCGGTAGTTTTCAAGTGAACAAAGACCTTTTACTTTAGTTCAGTAGAGATTGGGCAATTCCAGCACTGAAATTACCCAAATTATTCTAGTGAAGCACTTCCTGTATAACCACATGACATCACAAGGTGGAACACAGTGTTTTCTGTTTGAGAGAAGAACTCGGCCTAAATATACAGGGTTTGTGTGTTAAATGTGTGTGAATGAAACAAAACACAACTCCAGGTCTGTTTGTGATGAGGAAACAACATTATAACATGGATTAGTATGAAGTAGCGTAATATGGGCCCTTTAAGAGACTGTCAGTCCAAAAGTCTAATCAGAGTCAATTTAACTGGACATAGACCTTTTTGTCGCCTGACTCTGACCCACTGTGTATGAAGTTCTGGTCTGTACCCATGCTTTGTACAGTAACACCATGTTGCTGGGTGAGAATGCTGTCCTCCGGCTCTAAAGTGCCCATTGATTCGGCGTGGCATAGGCTGGCACACTGTCCACATAGTTGCATGTGTGTGCTCTCAGCCATGCTCTGTGTCCATATGTTACTGGGATGGCTTCCAATGTTGCCATCACCCAGGCCAGAACAAGAGGAGCTTTATTTGTTGTCATTTGCTACATCTCACTGAGCGTGTTCCTCAAAAGCAGAAAAATCGCCATGATGCTCGGCTACACTTTCCTGGGGACATGTACAGCAGGTCAGCTTTTCGGGTGAGGGTCCGTCACCTGCTGGTTTCTATGGATATGTCATTGCCTTGCCTATTAAACAGATCTATCTTACATTTATTCAATTACAGGTGGTTTTATAGCTCAAAAATACCAAGAAAAACAGGCATTCTAACTGTGAGGGGCTCGCCTCTCCACAAATCTGACCTGTAACTTGGTCTGGTTTGGTTTCTATGATGAAAGAAAGATTTAATACCATACTGTGAAACATTCCAGACAAAGCAATACCGTCACCATGGAAAAAAAGAATTTGACGGACCCTGCACCAGAAAAGTTACACAATGCACCTTTAAGGCATAATACGAAGCACTGGTCACTAACAGAATAATTCAACGGGAGTTAAGTTAGCTGTGTGAGAGGGTATATGAGCAAGTCAATACATCCCTTTGTTTAGGAATTATTGGTATTAGCATCTCCAGTGATATATGTAAGAAACTATAATGAAAAATGAAATGAAAACTGTAAAGAGCAGCTTCATGGAGACCGAAAGAGAAGTCATGGTTTAGGCAATACTGAGCTTTCACAAAACACTAACCCTTGGGGAATAGGTGTCTGTTGGTTGGCAGGGGGCACTGGACACACAGCCTCTCAAAGGCATTAACACTTGGACAGGATTGGTGACTGGGGGAGAATGATGTTCTCCAGCTTCTCCCATTAGTGAAACCAACAAACACAATAGTGTTGTTGTTATTCTTTCTCCATAATCAGAAAGGACTCTGTGTGTGGGCAGTGTAGTGGGGAGGGCAGTGTAGTGGGGAGGAGGAGAAGTCGAGTCCGTCCTATTCAGTTTCCCCCTCTTATTTGCATGACTTGAGCAAATTAAATGATGCAATATGGCTTTTTGTCGCAGCACAAAGTGAGCTACCACCCAGCCACTGAATGATTCCAGGAGTGGTTTACATGAGAATGGCACGGGGAGAATTTTAATGGAAACCGCGTTTGTCGCACACTGTCGTTTTTCTCCTTTACTCATCCAAGCTCAATGGGCTTCAACCTCAGTACATGACATCACGTGTTGTGAATGCGTAACAGTGTTCAGTAAAGACACGCGCATCTGCATATTATATTCCCTGTCACATATTCGGGAGAACAGAAGTCACAGATCTTACAGCTCAAGTTTTACGCACAGAGTCGCGCACATTAGGACCGAACCATGTGCCAAATACGCGATAAACAGAAAGCACTTACGGCAACCTGCGTAAATCCAGCTACTACTGTTGCCAGAAACATTCCGTAGTCACCAGTGACAGCTCAGTTTTCACTTCGAGAGTGATGATATCGTAAACAGCCACATCCATGGCAACACTGAAGCGCAATGATCTTGTTGAACGTAACATTAAAAACAGGTTGTAAACACGTTGTAAATAAAGTACCACAGACAATACGCGTTATGTTCGAAATGAAGAGCTTAACCTGCTCAAGACAATATTTGTTTGCGGTTATGAACACTGCCTGACAGCGAAGGGAACTTTCCGCAGACTCCTGCCCCGCACAAACCCATAGGAATGTTAAAATAAAGCGTTTTTGTCTCTCGTGGAGACACTCGGAAGCGACATTATGTCCCGTAGCCTCGGGCAGTTCCTCCTGACTATACGCGTCATTTACGCGTGAGCAATAAGAGTTCGAATGACAATACACAATGGCTGTAAAGGCATCCCCGAGGCGCTCAGCTCTTAAACCAGACCCCCTCTCAATGTAAAGAATGCCAACGTGGTGGAAAGCTCTGGTGCACGTACCCTGGCATCCCTGCGGTGTAGGATCTGGTACGCGGCTCTCCTGGTGGGGCAACACGACACGCGGGGGTACAACCTGTGGCAGACCTCCCCGCTGCTGCCACCGCTGCCGTCAAGCAGCACTTTTCGCTCCCTTTTCTTCAGCCGCTTCGGCACGCTTCCGTCGTAACAACGTCTCCTCCTGGAGCTCAGCTCGCCCCTCTCGCCGAATTTTGCGTCTCCACATTCCCACACGTTCACCGCGATAGCCAGGACCAAAACAAATTGCAAGTGCTTCATGGTTTTAAAATTGAGAAAAATAAAAGATTAAATAGGCCACAAAAACAGTCTTTTAGAAATATAAGAAAACTAAATTACAGATGGACTACCGATGGAATAAGCAAAGTATGAGAATATTCTTTAAAGAAATATCAAAATAAAATAGTACAAATTATAAATCAGCTGTCCTTTTGAGGGACTGAAACAAGTGTAATAGAATAAATAGCTTATCTGCTGATTTTAATACTGCAGCGTGGTTGGCGGATAAAGAATTCAATTAAAAAGAAACCAAATGTATCCTGAAGGCAGTGATAAAAAGCAAAACTCCGTGACGTTCCCTCAGACGTAATCCCTTAGCCCAGAGCGCGACAGTACGTTCGTGCACGAGTCAAAATATCAGAAATCAAAAGTTGTGTCTCACTTTAGTCCTCAGTGCGCTCACATGTTTCCCCGTGCGCTTTCCTCCTTCTTTTTAACCAGCGCGCGAGAACAGGGGCGCGCACGGTGACGTAGGGCTGGAGTATGCGGGAGCGCGCACGAGGACACCTCACCTGCGCGTGGAGCGTCGCGAAACACACGGCGGACGCGCGGTGAGTCACAGTTTGGAGCACAAAGACACGATAAAAGTGAAGTAAAACCAACAAATGAACTCACTAACATGTCAATTCATTAATAGACTTTTATATTTAATTGGCTGTTGGTCTGTTTGTTGACCGTGTTACGATTTTAGACTTGGAGCTAGCAAGAAAATGGCAAACTGGCTAGCTATGTAATATAGGTCTGTTTGTTGCCAAAAAACGGGAAATTTGTCCACATGAAGTGTCCTTGGCCTACATTTCGTGTAACATCATGTCTGCTTAAAGGTGCATTGTGTAACTTCTGGTGGGGGGTCCAGACCTTTCTATCTTCATGGAGACCAAACCAGATCAAGTTACAGGTCAGATCTGTGGAAAAGCGACCCCGCTCACAGTCAGAATGCCTGTTTTTCTTGGTATTTTTGAGTTATAATACTTGTAATTGAATAAATGTAAAGTAGAGCTGTTTAATGTCATACTGTGGAACTTTCCAGTCAGAGCAGGGGCATATCCATAGAAACAAGCAGGTGAGGGAGCCCCAAATCAAAAGCTACACAGTGCACCAGTGCAAGGTGCATTGTGTAACTTTGCTGGTGGAGGGTCCATCAAATACTTGTCTCCATGGAGATGTTATTTCCTTGTCTGGAATGTTCCACAGTATAGTATTAAACCTTTCTATCTTCATGGAGGCCAAAGGTCAGATCTGTGGAGAGGAAACCCTGCTGACAGTCAGTCACAGTCGTTTTTCTAGGTATTTTTGAGCTATAAAACCACACTAATTGAATAAATGTAAAGTAGAGATGTTTAATGTCATACTGTGGAACATTCCAGGCAGAGCAATGACATTTATATAGAAACAAGAACGGACGGACCCCCACCGAAAAATTACACAATGTACAGATGTTTGAAAATTAGTCGACTTAAGACATACACTTCAAACTGACCACACTGACCAGAACTGTCTGCACAGAATTAAGAATCAGGAGTCTTTTTCTTTTAGACAACTTCTTGGTAATAAGTTAATGTGAATATTGTATTTACCTTTCTGTATCCTTCCCCATTTTTAAAAAGCTTAAAGGTGCACTATGTAACTATTTGGGGGTCCGCCATCGGCTTGTTTCTATGGATATGTCGCTGCTCAGCCTGGAATGTTCCACAGTATGACATTAAACTGTTCTACTTTATATTTATTCAATTACAGGTGGTTTTATAGCTCAAAAATGCCTAGACAAAACAGACATTCTAACTGTAAGCGGGGTCGCCTCTCCACAGATCTGACCTGTAACTTGGTCTGGTTTGGTCTCCATGAAGATAGAAAGGTTTAATGCCATACTGTGAAACATTTCAGACAAAGCAATAACATCTCGATTTAGAAAAGCATTTGACAGACCCTCCACCAGAAAAGCGACACAATGCACCTTTAAAATTTCAAGATAACACACCACCACTTACTACCAAGACAAATCCTCGATCGTTTTCCTCTTCTGAAATGTCATGCGATAACAATTGTGGGGTTTGTGTCCACTGCGAGGCAATTACTGGCAGAGTAGCAGCCCTCCCTATCTGGACCCTGCGCTGTGTCCCATTAGCGGCACCTGTTGCGACTTGGGGGTCTCCCAGCTCAGCTTATCTACAAGAATCTGGAGCGGCTGGAACCTGGGAGGGGTTGGTTTGATTGTGCGCAATTATGGAAATGACTGTTCACTATGAAACTACTGCAGACGCTACGAGAGTGTACCCCCCACCTTGTGCATTCCTCGCGTTTTTCAGCCACAGGACCAAGTATAGCGAAGTAAGAGCTACTGCAGTAATGTGGATGCACAGGGAGGAAAGGAACGGGGCCGTGCGTAGTGAAAGAATCTGCCACCACCGCTAGGGCTCCAAGCGAGTAACAGAATATATGTGCATTGTTGAACAGTGTGAAAACATGTGGGATGCAGCTGTGCAGTGGAGAGGAGCACATCTGCTGAGAGAGAGGGACCATTAAGCAGACTCGCAGTTGGGCAGATGTAGATTGGAGCTGACAAAAGTCCTCTAACAGATACACTTGACGAAATACCAACATTGAAATAGCATTCTTAGCATATTATAACAAAACTGTAACGGCTCATTTTACAGGTGATTTCTGCTCGTGTACATTGGTTGTGATTAGGAATTCAACGACCCAGCGTTTTCCAATACTGATATCGATACTTTGACTTTGCATTGGCTCACTATTCAGGTGGAGGGTCCGTCAAATGCGTTTCTCCATGGAGACGTTATTGCTTTGTCTGAAATGTTTCACAGTATGGCATTAAACCTTTCTATCTTCAAACCAGACCAAGCCAGACCAAGTTACAGGTCAGATCTGTGTAGAAGTGACTCCGCTCACAGTCAGAATGCCTGTTTTTCTTGGGATTTTTTTAAACAATAAAACCACCTGTAATTGAATAAATGTAAAGTAGAGCTGTTTAATGTCATACTGTGGAACATTCAAGCAGAGCAATGACATTTCCGTAGAAACAAGAAGGTGACAGACCCCCATTCGAAAAGTTACACAGTGCACCTTTAAGTATCTGCCAATAATGCCTGATATTAACCAACTTATTTTCTTAAAAACATAGACTGTATATATAAATGGAGCTAATCCGCTATCCGCAAATAGGAAGTGAGCAGGGGCGTGCTTCCGGCTTCACTGACTCCAGTTCCAGTTCACTTTGTCTTGAAAAAAAATGTCTTAAAATGTTTGTATTACCCTGCTGGTGAGGGTGTTTTTATTTTTCTGTTTTGTCCATAAATTAATTCCTATTCCTAATATGGGACTCTGCTCCAAATTCGCCCCTATAACTGCTAGCCTCGGTGAGCTTCATTTGACTGTGTCTGAACGCTATGGGTGACGACATTAGAGTCCACTTCTTTATACAGTATATGATCGAAACGCAGTTATAACTTATTACACAAGAGATCCAATTGTGTTATGCAACTTTTATTTATCCTTCAAATAAATACAGAACAGCTTTGTATGCAAACAAGCTCAAACATTACGAGACGTCTTATTACAGTCAGTCAAAGGTCCAACCAAGATATTGGCTTAACCAATATCAAAGAACCGATACCCAAACCAGCAAATATTTCAGTATTGTCGCCGATATTCAATACCAGTATCGGTATCGGCGCATCCCAAGCTGTGATTCAGTGTTTCCCCTTAAAACAAGAGACTACGGCGAAACCCCTCCATAGTCTAAAAACAACCTGGGCTATATGTTGTTTAGAAGTAACTATACTGCGCAGGAAGGGCTGCTTTAAAGGTGCACTGTGCAGCTTTTCTGGTGGAGGATCTGTCACCTGCTTGTCTCTATGGAGATGTTATTGCTTTGCCTGGAATGTTCCATGGTATGTCATTAAACACGTCTATCAAGCATGTGTTCATTACAGGTGTTTGTTTCTATTGCTCAAAAATAATTCTCACTGTGAATAGGTAGAAAAAGGAGAAATTTAATTTGTCAACTGGACAGAGTTTATTTGGTCGAATACGTTTCGCAGCTCATCTGAGCTGCTTCTTCAGTTCTGGTCAGATGCTGGTGGACACTGCTTTATATCTGCGCAGATAGATATAAAGCAGCATCTGACCAGAACTGAAGAAGCAGCTCAGATGAGCTGCGAAACGTATTCGACCAAATAAACTCTGTCCAGTTGACAAATTAAATTTCTCCTTTTGCTATGGATTCTACCTGGACGACTGAGGGATTCTACACACACTGTGAATAGGGTTGCCTCTCTACAGATCAGACATGTAATGTAGCCTGTATGTCTCCCTTTTATACTGCACAAATTATACAAGTTGAAATTATTAAAATCTGCATTATTATATATATATATTTTAAATTTAAAACAAAGACAGTGCACAGAAAACAATCTCAGAGAAAAGATGCTCTGTGCCAGATTTGTTCCACTATATATATGTATGTATTTATTTGTTTCATTCCTAAAGTATTAACAGTGTCCTAATATTAAACATACAAGAAATGAATGAAAAGGAGCCGAAAGAACAGTAATCTTTTATTTGCCCCTTCTTCCCTTTTCCAGACAATACATTAACACTGATACTTGCTTTACTTTATCACATATTGTGATTTCCTTTTTTATTTCTGCAGGCTCTGTGGAGGATTTTCATTTAACCCGAGTCCAGCACACAGAGAAGACTCCCCACTGCCTGAGGACCTAGTCGATGTGTGAGAATGACCAAGTCAGGATCAACAACGCAAGTCTGGAGCTATGTAAGCCTTCATTACAACCCTGACATTAGGCGAGCACGAGGAAATGTGCAAAATATACTCCTTGTATTGCACTTTGGGGACTGTTTGCGCCTTAATTCAATGTTATAATCACAAATCTACACTTTGGTGATTGGCTAATTTATACTTTTCTCATTTAAGGCGACAAAAACCACGTCCTTTCACCTCGCCATAATCCCACTGAGGAGTTGATTTGCAGTGCTGGATTTAAGGTAAGATGTTTTCCCTGGAAAAAAGCCCACAACATTCTTTAAAGAGGGGGTATTTTATTTCTGTGGGGTATTAACTACTGCCGAAAACAATGTATTAACATGTTTTATAAGTTGCATTTTCCTTTTTGTTGCTCTGAGTCTCCCCTCTCTTTGCTCCCCATGCTAAGTCACTCAGGGCGCTATCGCAACACAATGAGCGTGCATCCCGCTAAACTACCACACATCAGGTTTGTCAAGTTGCTGTGTGCAGTTTTGTGTCATGTTTTTGTGCATATTTATGGAGAATTGTCGTGTGGGAGCATGGGCGACGTAGGCTTGTGGGTGAGGAGGATTCAAATATGGCTTGGGAGAGATCGCTAAATTACTCAAACATGCATGTATGACATCTAAAACCTCTTCAGGCATGTTTCTGATGAGGGAACAAGGTTAAAACATGGTAGAAAGCTCAAAAATGACATAATACCCCCTCTTTAAATACTTTTTCCATGTGTAATTCTAAATTGATTCATTTTGATTTGCCATGTTATTACAGTTTTGTAAAATGGATTATACAGATTTTATTCTTATATTTTCCAATGGCCGACAGCAACCAGTTTGACTTTTTTTTTTTTTTTAAATATGGATTTGATTTTACACACAAAGACAGCTTATGCCCATATAGTGCTGTTTTTAAATCCGTTGAGATGAATTACTCTTAATACTTAAACACAAGTCAGAAGTGTCACAGGGGAGTTTATGCCTCCACATGACACTCTACACTGACATATTTATCCAGTATTTTCTCTCCTGTCACATGATGTTGTCTTACATGAAATCACCAGCGTCATCTCCAAACAGCCCTTGAGGCACGTGTCAGCTTTTCCTTCAGAGAAACTGTCCTTCACACGGCTCACAGCAGCTCCACGTTACCCTCACACCTTCTTTAATGGCCCTGTTTGCATTTGCACACCCTGAAACTCCAAAACTCTTCACAATGTCATTAATCGTCCTGACAACAGCTTAATGAGACCCTACCGTCTGTTATGAAAGTGTGTGGGGAAAAAGTGAGAATGAAAAACTCCAATGAGATCCAGTAGCCGTTCACAGCTGTGCGAGTTAGCCTGATTTCCACTTGAACAAATCCAAACACATGAGGACATTTTAAGTGTAGTGACTTACCCAGCGTCATCTCTACTGAGTCAGTGGCTGTCTGCCCAGTATCAACAGCCTCTAAATCATTGGCTTCAACCAACAGACCACACTTGCTCCTGCAGATCCTCAGTACCACCCCGGAGTGTCCTTAGGGCTTGTTTGGCTCTGCTGTACACATGGCATGAGTAACTGAAGCCACCCAGAGCTCCCTGGTCCGGTGGCACTAGACACCTACCGTGCTCTCCAAGTCCCCTCCAACTGTTTATGTGATTTCCAATGCCTGAAAACATGAAGAATGAGATGTGCCATTCAGGAGATGAGTTTCCAGATGTTTGAGCAGAATTCAGTGCAGTTCTTAACCCTCTGACTCTAAAGGGCCCATATTATGCTATTTTCTGATCTGTGTTGTATAACGTTGTGTTCTCATCACAAACATACCTGGATTTGTGTTTTGTTTTATTGTTTCACATGTTTAACACACAAATCCTGCTTATTTATGCGGAGTTCTTCTCTCAAACAGAAAACATTCATGTGGGTAATACAGGAAGTGCTCCACTGTGTTTTTAAACTCTATACACCTTCACTAGAATCGTTTTTATAGCTTCAGCTCTGGTATCGCTAATCTTTACTGAACAAAAGGTAAATGGTAGCTGTCAACTTGAAAACTACTGCTTCATGACATCACAAGGTGGAACAGAGCATTTTGAGCTTTGGAGATGTAGACAGAATAATAATAAAGAGTTACTCAGACATGCGAATGAAACAAAACACAACTCCAGGTCTGTTTTTGGATGGGGTTAAAAACATTCTAACATGACCAAAAGCTCACAAGAGTCAATTTTGCGTAATATAGGACCTTTAAGTCTCTTTGTAGCCCAAAATCAAAGGACGAGGAGGTGAACATAAAAGTGACCATCTCTGTTAGCTGTTGGTTAATAGCCTTTTTGAAGCCTGTTTCCATTTTGTCACTGTCACAGATTCTCCGGTCATCTGTGTGAACCCTGTAATACAGCACAGACCTCAGAGACCAGTGAGCGCATAATGCAAAGACTGGTGACGCGTTGTGGTCACTTGTTTGTAAATGTTTCCGTCAGGTTTAAACAGACCCCAAAGTAGTACCATGTAAGGCTTCAGACATATGTGAGCAAATTGCAGATTCATTACTATTGGGAGTAAATGAATTTGGTGGGATGGGTGTGTGGTGGTTAGTGTGGTCTGTGTGGCTAGCTGTGATGGTGGTCCCTCACTGTGGATGCTCTCCTTTCCTTCCCTCCAGTGCTGGGCCCATCTGTTCTTGTTTGGCTCCTCTTGTTCTCCAGCAGGTAGGCCCACGTTTGAAAACCTCTCTGGGAATCTGTAGAAGCCCAGTGGGGGTCTGTTTTTTACAATCGCACCTGCTCATGGTACTGGCCTGTCACAATAACAAATTCTGAAGCACGATGTATTGCTGAAGTAAAGATAGACAATAGGCGATAATACTGAAACCAAATCATGAAGCAGAATTATCCCCAAAAAAGTACTTTAAAGGTGCACTGCGTAACATTTCTAGTGGAGGGTCCAGCTACATTACAATTCAGATCTGTGGAACGTCGCCCCTATTCACAAGAGAAGGAATTATTGTATTTTTGAGCAATAGAAACACCCGTAACATTCCAGGTCAAGCAATAACTATATATCTATAATATCTCTGTGGAGACATAGTAGGTAGCGAACCCTCCACCAGACAAGTTGCGCAGTGCACCTTTAAATGAGCAATATTGTTAATTATGCAATAAAAGAATTGATTGCAACAGTAATTAGGTATATACAATTTTAGTTCATAATCAATTAGGGATGGGACAAGATCTCACGAGACAAAATTACCCCAAGAGAAAAATGATCTTGTGAGATTTTTCCACCCTGAATTTACCTTTGGCTTGAAAAAAAAAGAGTTAAAAGCTGGTGAGTGATACAGTTTGAGAAGCTGTAGTTCCAAAAAGCAGTGGTACAATGACCGCTAAAGTATTACATTAATAAATACAAATAGTGAAGCCAAAATTTTGAAACGGATTGCTCTACTTATTATTACAAATATGTCAAAATCTCATCATATTTGATAATCATGTTACCTTTTATTGTTTTGAAAATGCTATATTCACTCAGATCAACATATTAACATGTTTTATAAGTTTCACTTTCATTTTTGATGCTCTGAGTCTCTCCTTCCTTTGCTCCCGCATTAAGTCACTCCCCCTTCAGAGCGCTATCACAACACAATCAGCGTGCATCCCGCTAATGAAACTACTGCACATTATATCAGATTTGTCAAGTTGCTGTGCACAGTTTTGTATCATGTTTTTGTGTATTTATGGAGAATTGTTGTTGGTTTGTGGGCGGAGCCTTGTACAGAATCTTACAGCTAACCGTAAGAGATCGATTTTTTTTTTTTTTTTTTTTTTTTTTTTTAATGAGGGAACAACGTTATAACACGGTAGAAAACAAAAAATAATAATAATGCATAATACCCGCCTCTTTAACTAAATGCCTTCAGATTAGTAATAAGGATTTCATAAACAAACACTACTTACCAGCATATTTACTAATACTCAACTAATCTTTAAAAAAATGTAAGAGGAAAAGAGTTTACTGTAAAAAAAGTGCTGTATAAAGCACCTTATAAACCTACTAAATATTGAACAAGAATACTGAAAAGGCAGGGTTAGTTTTTTTGTCATTTTTAGACCCTGATTAGTAAATGAATGTCACGCATTTGTCAAAGGTCTTATATTACACGGAATTGACTCCTGTGAGCTCCTGTCAATCTTGTAACCTCATCAAAAACATACCTGGAGTTGTTTCATTCTCACATGTTTGAGTGATCCTTTATTATTAGTCTGTCTGCATCTCCAAAACTCAAAATGCTCTGTTCCACCTTGTGATGTCATGAAGCGGTAGTGTTCAAGTTAAGTTATACCTACCAGCTAGTAGAGAACAAAAGGTCTTTTATATAAATACATGGTTTCCTAGTACTTTTTCTGCTTAAATGTTTTTGCATGAACTCCCCCTGCAGGTGTAATCTAGTGAGTGCAGTTTGGGTCAGATTATGTAGATGTCTTTAGTCTTTTGTTTTTTTTTTGTCAACTACAGCCCTTTTCCCCCACATACACTGAAATAGTTTTAGTTTGGAAACCTATTTTATTATTATTATCATTATTATTATTATTGGGAATTGTTTTGAAGCTTCACTTAGGAACAAAAGATTCTTGTTTACTTAGAATGACACTGGAAAGAACATAACAATGCTCCGTGAAGCCCTTCAACAGCATTGAAAAAATCAAGCATTGGAAAAATAATATTGGGCCCAAAACACTGGCTCTTGTTTGTCTAAAATAAATTGTTTTTATATTTGAATCATGTTTTTCTTGTGATATTCTGGAGAGGGTTAGGAGGCCTTCAGCGCGAGCAGAGGAGGCTCCAAGGGAAAAAAACTGTGCCCGATTTGCTCTTTGTGCCCTTTTGTTAATCTTTGTGCATCAGATACTTCATGGGTTCCTGTCTCTAAATTGTAAAGATAGACAGATATATTGGTTGGTCAATACATTGGACCGATATTTGCCCTTTTTAGTGAATTGGCTATCTGCATTAAATCTCCAGTACATGCCGATACTTAGTTTTGGCCAACCAGCTGCCTAAAGAATCCACACAAAGTTTTATTTGAACACTTGAGTGCAAAAAGATAAAGGTTCAAAATGTGACTACAGAGCTTTTTTATAGGTGCAGGGCTGTTTTAGGGGACCAGAAATGGACCCTATTCCTATTAATCTATATTAGACGTGGGCCCATGTGAGGTTTCTTGCCTCGGGCCCCCAAATTTCTGTTGACAGGCCTGTATAGGTGGAAAAAAGGCAATTGGTGAGTTTGCAGTAAATTTAAATTACATAATGTGGGGAAAATAATCCTAATCGGATATACTTATCAGCCTAAAAATATCAGCAGAGTTTATTAGCCATTGGCTGCTCTGGATTCTAAACAGAGATGGACTAATTTGGGTTTTTTATGGCCGATACCAACTAAAATGGCCATAGTTGAGTCAGGTGCGTTTTGACTCTATGGCAGAGCATGGTCTCGGTGTAATTGGCCTCATTTATTGACTGAAGCGAGTAAATGCTATTGAGTGTCTGCGAGAGTGTATTAAGTTCTGATGGCAAAATTACTGAATGTTTTGAGTTGATGGGCATCATTGTTAAGCAGGCCAATATACTGCATTTTTCTTTCTAAAAATCATCTTGGTGTGTGAGGTAGACTTATAGGCTCTGGATAACGTAAAACATTTAAAATAAAGTCTATAACAGGTTCATAAAGTGCTCATTGTGAACATATAAGCACAGAACCCCATTCCCTACCCAGATGAGCATCTACAGTTTTTTGCACAGCGTTTGGATTGAAGCTGGAGAATCGGGGAGAGAGATTTTTGCTTTGGTCTTTGAAGGACAGATTATGCACAAAAACTCACTCACCTGTGGAGCATTGGCGTGGTGCAGAGACAGGGATGCACATCACTCCTCATCCAGGACCCGTACGTGTGATTGAACCCCACAGCTCCACTTTAGTCATTTAAACAACAGGACAGATGCATAAACCCACTGTGATGGACAGCTGCAGTGGAGCGTTCCAGTTCAGTGGAAGACTTTTGGGACTTCAAGTGTTACAAGTAAATAGAGAAGACTTTACTGCTGCTTTGAAAACATGTTATTTTATCTTTGCAAGTTGGTCCTTTTACAGTATTTAAAAGCAGGAGCTCCTGAACTCCTAAATATGCAGGGTTTGTGTGTTTTAACATGTGTGAATAAAACAAAACACAACTCCAGGCATGTTTTTGATGAGGAAATAACATAACATAACATAGATCAGAAAATAGCACAAAATGGGGCCCGTTAAATGTAAGTGTCCATATCATCCAAATCACGACATATGTTTATTAAAGCAAACTATTATTTGTGTTTGATTGTAGACCATCAAAGCTGCTTGTAAATGGTACGCATATTTCTAATATTGCAGTATTTGAGAGCAAACGATCATAACATACAGGTAGTAATTTTGTTCACTGTTATAGTTCAGTTGCAGCCTCACAAGACAAAACTTTAAGAATAAAAGTGTGTTGCTCAGTCTTTGGCAAACAAAATACAGCGATAACAGCTATTCGTATTTGGAATCAGCACTGCTCTAACACAGTGTCTTGGATTAGTTAGGCTGTTACACTTTTATAGACCAGATACAGCAGCCATGTGGCATGTTTTCTATTTAAGATGCTAAGTTAACTACGCTCGTATTCCTGTGGTACTTTTAGCCCACCAAAAGAGCTCTTAGTCTCAGCACTGATTCAACTAAACGTAACAATAATAATGAAATGAAAAACAAATCAAACAAATCAATATTTATGTATCCTGTGCAAAAATGAATCACGTTATAACAACATAGTTTATCAAAAGTAGTTCCAAGTGTTGCAAGTAACATTGTGTTCTGTAGATTTTTTGTGTGGACAGTTAAACCTGATCAGTAAAGTTCGAATGTTATTTAAACTTTTTGTGCATTAGTGAAGCTGGCAGCTTTCTTCTGCTGACACAAGTTACACACAACCTAATAAATAATATGCAATAATAAAATAAAATGCATCTCACACTGGTTTACTGGAATCAAGAGAAAATATATTTCAGTGAACCGTGATGTCTGCATATTATTGTACATTGTCTTATATTTTAGCAATACCACTGTTGTTTCTATAGCTCTCATCGGCTGCAAAGTACAAATTTGGAAAGGTCAGAAGTTTAAAACTCTGAGATTACATAAAGATTGAGTATCCAGAAAAGCACAACAAACAGAACACATCTTGTTAAGATCTTCAAAAGAGCCCCATTGTATTGTAATGAGGCTCTCAAGGCTTTGTGTCACAGACCACAAACCAAGCCACAGTTAGACAGTCGATCAAGAGCCCACAAACCATGGATCCCAGGGGAAAAGACTGTAGACACTGTCTGTCAACTTCACATATTTATATACAGATAGTTATTACAGGCCTTACATGTTTGGAAGTTATTACTATAAATGAGTGGGGTGGTCATCAGTCTCTTTAAAATATGTAATTTAAGGTTTAAGATTATTCTGGTGACCCATCTCTGTGATCTTCATCAGGACTACTGCTGGAGGATTATACTTATTGTTCCTATTTTGAGTTCATGGGAGAAACTGGAGTGTCCGAGCTCTTTGAGCCATTAATATTTCATCAAGTTCAATGCTGTATTTATTTGATGGCAAATTGGCAATCACTCTACTTGTGATCATTTCATCTACAACAAGTAAAGTTCAGACGTCCAAACTAAAATTTTAAAATGGCCAAAATAGACCCAGTTTTTCTTAAAAAAGTTTAATTATTGTCCCATAAATTGTGTTGCGCACAAACTGTCTTTGGATCGGACCCCCTTAACCTCTTTGACACCAACTTGGTGTAAGTGTCCACACTTACTGATCCGAAAGGGGAAAATTCACGCCATCATCAGATTGTTGAATGAACTTTACTTACTGAGTGTGCAGTACCACCACTTGCCAGGAGAGGGGAGGGCGCCCTCTAGGGAGCAGTGTGTCAGTGCGTTGGATAGAAATAAGATGAAATGAGGCTGTTCATCTCTACAAATGAAGTGTACTTCAGGAAGTGCATCAGAGTCGGCTTTAACTGGATCAAGAGTGAGCACACCCTTAATCCTGCCGACCTGGTTATTTTAGTTATTCACTGATATTTCCTGACACAAATCAGTTTGAACGGTTTAAAATATGTTGAATACTTTATATTTCTCACTTCTGACTCACAAAAGGAGTCAGAATGTCGTACTTTTTCTATTACATTAATATTATTTCAGTATTTTTGTATTGCCAGATTTGAAGAGGGCATTAGAGCTGCTTTAGTGTCAACAACATAAACTGAACATCCTGAGACGTTCACATGAAAAAGGAAGCAATTTTAGAAAAATGTTTGCACAGAAGTGTGACAAGTTCCTTTGCTGCCAGAGAAGCAAAACTTTACTTCCAGTCTTAGTAATTGTTGACTCTAACATTTTTAACTCTGCAAAATAAGTGAGCAATAAGATGGATAAATAAATTCTGTTTTTCAGCTGAGTAGAGCTACAGCATACATCTTAAGTTATACAGCAGCAGACTACAGAGATTTAAAATAGTCAAGTAAAAAACACAAACAGAGCAAAGCGATACTAAATACAAGTACAACACAATCAATAAATTACTTTCTCCTTGTCACCCCCCCCCCCTTCATTAAATTGGCAATGTGGTAAAAATCATAGTTTCATGTAGGGACGTGATAAATCATAATGCTTTGTATCGTAATTTGGTGATACAGTATCGTTATCATGGGCTGCTGTATCGATATATTGGCAAGTATTTTTGGAATATATTAAAATATTATTTAGTGATGTATATATTTTTTTGTTTGGCCCTTTGTGACCCCAGCCCTTTGGGACAACGGATGGAAATTAGACTTTGACTATAATCCAGTGTGTTTACATTCATTTTGTATCATGTCTGTCCATTAACACTGTCCCAATCAAATAAATGATTAAACAGTGCTGCAGTTGTGATGTTTGTTCAGAGAAAGGAAACTAGTTTATGCAATATTTTTGACATATTCAGTGTTTACAATAGTTTTATTCCATATTAATTTTGTAATTAGTGGTTTAACAAAGAAATATTGTTGTTAAAATGTATTTGGTTCTTAAAAACAGAAATGGATCAGAGTCTGATGTGCAGTATATCGATTATCACATGTATCGCCATATCATGATAATATCGTTTCATGAACCATGTATCAAGTATCGAATCTTGAAGGATCCTGCAATTCCCAGCCCTAGTTTGATGACCTTTCATATTACGTCTATGCTGTCAATGGGAATGTTCAAAGTGATATATAAATATAACTAAATATTTAGGTTGTTTGGTGGTGAAAAGTGCACTTGACACGTGCATATATGAAAGAGGCAGAACAGTACACATATGATGCCAGGGGTAATTGTTTTGAGTGATGTTTGGACTGGCCATGGGAGCCCTGGCTAAATATTTAGTGGTGTGGGCTGGATGCAGGCTCAGTGTGTCTCTGGTCCAGCGGCAGTTGTGGCCAGCACTCCTCAACCTTTTACCATGTACGGAGGCCTTGGACTGATACGAGTGTTAATGACCCTCGGGCCATGTGTGGCATGTTTAGGGCCTGCAGAACATATCCCAAGTCTAACCTATACAACAGAGCCAATTATAGCGGTGAAAGGCCAAACAATACAATCCATCAGTCAGGGTTCTGGGGTAAACAGCAGTGGGCAGCCTATGGAGGGTTTAAACTCAAACCCTCTGAGGGCTTTACAGGGGTTCAGTTTTGTAATGGGGAACTCAGAACTTCCCAAGTGTGAAAAAGTGAATAGAAAGATGAGCAGGATAGACTGTGCATCTCTGGTCAGACATGGCAGGTCTGCCACACCTAATGAATGTGTGTTTGTTCTTGAGACCCCACACACCTCTGTTTATTTGAATATGGGATAGTGTTCCTGGGCTGTTTTATCCTTCTGTGTTTGCCACTTAACACATGGGCCACAGGACAGGGCTCTGCTGTGGACAGTGTTAAAGAAGAAGCAAAGATCTCAGCCCACTCAACAATAACCACAGATAAATAAACTCTATCTTGTAGTTTGTGGACACAGAGCTCTCTGCATAATTGTTTGGTCTTAGTAATGAAGTTGGGTGATAATTCACATGGCTCCAGTGTGGACACAGCCAAAGGCAGCAGGCAGCGAGCCAGGGCCAGATTGGCGGTCGGTTTAGTGTCAATGATGTGGTGATGTGGGTCAGGGATAGCAGCAGCAGCAGCGCTCACTGCACAGTGGCTAAGAGCCCAGACAGACCACCGGGGAGGAGGCCTTCACCTCCGCTCGGCCATCAATCACTCACACTCATATAAGCACAAGATAGATACAAGCAAACACAGCCAGGACACTCATCCTTACGCTCCCATTAAGTCCATTTACATTTCAGATTACTGCTTGAAAACAGGAGGCTATTTAAACCCAATGTCTGTTTTTCATTCTCTATATTTGATACTCGGCACTAACAGATGTTACACTTGTCTGGGAAGATGACTAATGTGGATTTTATGAGCTTTAACAGTGGATTTATGCATGTTACCTATTATTACTTCTATGACTTATTACTTATGACTTTGTGTATTAATTGGGACCAATGTTCACACAGTACACACTGCAAATGAAGTATTGATAACCTACTCTACACACTAGGACTGTGATTGATCACATTTTAATAAAAATCGAGTCAGTCATTTTCAGTTCAGTTCAAAGTTCAGTCATTGCAGAAACAAATCTGACTATTTTTGTTTTAAAAAGTAATGATTAAAAGTTTTTATTTGTTTATGAGGGGGAATAAATCAGGATAATTATTATTTTTTGGTCATATTCCCCAGTTCGACTGCATACATACATTGACACTACTCAGTTAGTTTTATAGAGACAGAGGTGGAACGGCAGTGGCTCAGTGGTTTTAGCATTAACCCATAAACCCAGAGGTTAGCGGTTTGACTGGAGCACAGTGTTGTCATTGGGCCAGACACTCACCTTTCCTTGAATGTGGTGTGAGTGAATAATGGTGATGGTTCACTTGCCACCTTCTATGGGGAGCATAGACTATTGCATTATCAGTATTATTTTTGTTATTATGAGCGATGGAAACCTGCGTGGAGAATTTGGCAATAAAACGCCGTATCCAGGATGGATTATTGGGCATGTGATCATATGAGCAGAACAATGCTTCATGTTAACATAAGAGCCTACAGGAGCTGCTCAGTGTTATGGCTCAGAGTGTGAAGTATGGCTTTGACCTCTGAGCGTCTCATGTGGAGGTCTGTGATTCATCTGCTGTTAGCCGCGTCATGCTAGTATCAAAACAGTTATTAACGCTCCATGAAATTCACCTGCACGTGCTGATGAGAGGGATGAGCTGGGTGTTAAGTGAAACTTTGATTTTTATTTCAAGGCTGTAGATCACCTGATTTTTAAAATAATAAATCTTTGATAAGGGATGGTAAAGGGGACCAGTGTTAGGCCTGTCACAATAAAAAAAAGTGTGATATATTCCTGAAGTAAATATAGACAATGAAAAATAATATTGAAACCAAACCATAAAGCAGAATTATCCCCACAAAACAATTCTAAATGTACAATATTGTTAAAAAATAGGAGCTTCAATACATAATTACCAGACTATAACACTTAAAGGTGCATTGCGCATCTTTTCTGGTGGAGGGTTCATCACCTGCTTGTCTCCATGGAAATGTTATTGCTTTCCATGGTATGAGATTAAACACAACTATCTCGCATTAATTCATTATGCGTGTTTCTATTGCTCAAAAATGCCTCTCCACAGATCTGACTTGTAATGTAGCCTATAGTTGTCTCCCTCGTGATAGATGAGTTTAATATCTACCATGGAAATCAATAACATCTCAGTGAAGACAAGCAGGTGACGAACCCTCCACCAGAAAACTGACGCAAATCACTTTAAAAGTACTTAGTTTGTGTCTATAATGGGCCATGGAAGTTAATAATTCAACCTTTTACAGCACAAATCTCATTGTAGTACAGAAAAATGATCAAAACTGTCCCACTAGTACAAAGGGAAAAACCCACAATAAATATTGACCTCCAGAAATAACTGTTCCATCTGTCATGTCAAGTCCATATAGTAATTATCATGACAGACCTATTATTTCCATTTATATTTCTGCTCTTGAGTATTTTATTATATTGTGATGTTTGAGCTACTGTGTCCAAATAACTTCCCTTGTGGATCAATAAAGTTTGTCTAAGTCAAAGCCTATTTATAATTCTCATTTTGCTTGCATTGATGCATTTGAATTCTTATATTATGCTCTTTAAACACCAGATCACACACAGACTTGTCCTATACACGTCACAGAAGATCTGCCGTGATGAAACTCCTCTTTAATCCAACACAGCCCTTGTTATACTTTGCCGGTGCCATGATAGTTTTCCTTCAGATCCATCCCGTCTGTGTCTCTGAGCAGTTTGAAACATTTGACTGCAGCGCTCGGCCTTATTGCCCACCCAAAGAGGTTATAGGGATTCTGGACTTCTCTGGCTTCCTAAGTGGGTGGTCCTCTGGTGTATGACTGAGGCACAGGTGGAGTATTGTAGGGGTGCTCACAAAAATACCCCCCTCCCTTCCTCCCCCTCCTCTCTCTTCTTTACCCACACCAACCAGCCCTTTCAATCCATCTTGATTTTGCCGCGCCTGTTCTATGGCAAGGTGGCCTGAACCAGAACCACCACCGGACGGCTGGGTCACTAAACACTAAAGGTGAAATGTTGACATAAACAAACCGGGCAGTTAGCAAAGCTGGGAAAAGCAGCCATTTATCAAACATGCTTCTCTGACCCAGCACCTAATTATACTCCATTTTAAAGCTCCTACAGAATAGAACTGTTGACGTATTTTAATGTTCTAATGAATGTTTTCTAGGTTAGATTAAAGGGGTTATATAATGCATTTTTCTGATCTAGGTTATAATGTTGTTTCCATGTCAAAAACATACCTGGAGTTGTGTTTTCTTTCATTCAGACACGTGTAACACACAAACCCTGCATACTGTATTTAGGTTGTGTTCTTCTCTCAAAAGGAAAACACTCTGTTCCACCTTGTGCTTCACTGTGTTTTTAAACCCCAAACACCTTCACAAGAAGAATTTGGATGATTTCAACCCTGGGTTTTCCAATTTGTACTGAACTAAAGATAAAGATAAGTAGCTGTTGATTTAAACTGCTTCATGACATCACAAGGTGGAACAGAGCATTTTGAGCTTTGGAGATGTAGACAGACTAATAATGCAGCGTTACTCAGACTCAGGTATGACTGAAACAAAACTCAATTCCAGGTATGCTTTTGACATGGTCTGATGAAGCCATCAGGACAACATCATCTGCAAAGAGATGAGATCCTGTGGTCCCCAAACCGGATCCCCTCCGGCCCCTGACTGCGCCTAGAAATTCTGTCCATAAATACAATGAACAGAATCAGTGACAAAGGGCAGCTCTGGCGGAATCCAACTTGCACCGGAAAAAGGTCCAACTTACTACTGGCAATGCGAACACATCTCCTGCTCCAGTCATACAAGGACCGGACAGCCCTTAGCAAAGAGCCCCGGACCCCATACTCCCGGAGCACTCCCCACAGGACCCCACGAGGGACACGGTCGAATGCCTTCTCCAGATCCACAAAGCACATGTGGACTGGTTGAGCAAACTCCCATGAACCCTCGAGCACCCAGTGGAGAGTATAGAACTGGTCCAGTGTTCCGCAGCCGGGACGAAAACCACACTGCTCCTCCTGAATCCGGATTCTCCTACCCTGGAATAGACCTTACCGGGGAGGCTGAGGAGTGTGATTCCCCTTTAGTTGGAACACACCCTCCGGTCCCCCTTCTTAAACAGAGGGTCCACCACCCCGGTCTGGCAGTCCAGAGGTACTTTATATTGAGAAATTACATTTTTATTCAAATATATGTGTTGTCTCATAATAGCCCATTATTAAAAAATGTTCCCACACTCTGGCTTCGTAAATAATTATAGTTCTGCCGATGCTGTTGTACAAAGTTTATATGGCATGTTCAGTGCACCCTATCTGTTGTTTGGAGCCCATGCAAACCACCAGTGAGATGTTGACATATGGAGCCTTGGTAACAGTGAGGCAAGGAAAACTTGGGACCATAATAAACAAAAGCATAAAGGGGGATCTGTGCAAATTGAACTCGCCTTATAGGGAGTAACCTTCTGATGGCTTTTTTGTTTAATTATTGAATTTCATATGGTCATTTTATAATTTTTCAGGCAAACATTTTTAAAGGTGCACTGCGTAATGTTTTAGGCTGGGGCTCTGCCACCATGGAGATGCTGTTGCTTTGCCTGTAATGTTCCACAATATGGTATTAAACTTCTATAAGATGCATATATTCAATTATGGTTGTTTTTATTGTTCAAAAATACCTTTAAAAACATGTATTCTGACTGTGAGTGGGGTCACCGGTTCACAGATCTCACCTGTAAATTGGCCCAGTGGCCTCGTTGCCTCTATGAATATGGATAGGTTTAATGCCATACTTTGGAACATTGCAGGGAAAGCAATAACATCTCCATGTACACAAGCAGGTAATGGACCCTCCACCAGGAAAGTTACACACTGGACCTTTAATATAATACAATTTGAATAATTGCCTAAAAGGGAGGTGTATATGTTTATAATAATGCTGACATTTCACTCAAATTGGTCCTCCACAGTAATTACTAATTCATATGTTGAGTCTTTAAATTAATGAACTTTTTTTCATCACTTAAAATGATGGATAAAGTGTATGAAAACGGCAGGTGTTCATATACTGGGATTGCTGTTATTTCACAAAGGCCTGGCTGTGTGGTCTATACACCTGGACGTATGTAAAGAGATGCCAGAATTTCTGATTCAATGAACCATTTATACAAGTTCAAGTAACAAGGTCTATTCTTTCCACCTGCGTCACGCCAAAGCTGAATGCGAAGCTTGTTAGCATGTTTAGTCTCATGCAATGAATTAGTTTAATATTGTACTGTTTGAAATCGATACAAAAAATTAAAACAGGATGTGGGTTTTATTATCTTAAAGCAGACCTATCATGCAAAATTGACTTTTTAGAGCTTTTAACCATGTTATAGTTGTTTCCCTTCTCAGTTATCCTCTCGAAGTTGTATTTGGAGTGATTTGTGCATGTTTGAGTAATTTTAAATCACTTATTTTCAAGACGCCATATTGCAGATCAACTCTCGTTTTTACTGCCACCAGTATACGCCCACTGCTCTGTACTTTGTTCTCCGATTTTATTTCCTTAATCTGTGATACGTGTAGGATACAGCAGCATTGCAGTCATTTTGGTACAAGTGAAAAACAAAAATCCACTACTCGCTAGCGTAATGTGTAGCATCTTCTCTTTGTTGTGATGACGTTTACGTTTGCTTCCATTGGGCACCTCAGTTTTCAAATGCGGAAATCAGCGGATTTGTTTAGATAAATATTATAGTATAGACTTAGACAAACTTTATTGATCCACAAGGGAAACATAGATGTAAAATATAATGATCCACGGGTGTCATAGATTATAACTATAACTATATAGCCGACACAAGTACAATATGTGTTCTTTAAAAACCATTGTGCACTAAGATTTGTGACTAACCCATTATTGTGAACTATAAGGCAGGGCTAAGTTACTTCCCTCATGTATACTACACTGAATGATTTTGACTACTTTTTCCTCTAAAATGCCTTGACAAGACTTAATCCAAAGAACTAAAATTTCAAGGTCTGCACTGAAAGGGAGCAAAGGCTCATGGTCTATGTAGTTCTGTTCTCCCTCTGTTTTTTTAGCTATTGCTGCACCATAACTATTCATTTATTAAGTGAAGAGACATGTAATTTGAAATATTGTGATGGTCCACGATATTATTGTGAGACCTTTGGTGATACGATATGACGATATTTCGGTTATTGTTACATCCCCTACTCTTATGTAATCCTGCGGTCCTGCACACTTGCAAAATGTACAGTGACACTGACCAAACACAATGCAAAATATGTATCACTTCAGCCAACTTTATGTGAGGCTAAACATCCATTATCACAGTTCCAATCCTCTGACGTCGCACATAACTTCCTGCTCAGATCTTTGCGAGGGCCAGATGGTTACATTGGCCACTGGGGATCACAGGGAGCCCGAAGAGGCAGTTTTACAGCGTGCAATTACTGCGCAGATAAACTAAACGCTCAACAAAGCAAGGCATTTCCAGATTCCTGAGTTCTAGAGTTTGATAAGGAGCAAGCGAGGCACATTCCTAGGCCAATTTACTGTCTTCAAAATGAGCAGACCTGCACTAATGAACACTTGAACTGGGCCTGAATGGGAGATTTTTGTCTCACTCTAATGAGGTCCAAGTGTTGTAGATACTGTAAATCACGGTCCACTGATCTAAATGTGGAACTATAAATGAGCTCTTAAGAAGCTTTGCATGGCATTGAAAGCTGTCTGATTTGTTTCAGGCTTGATTACGCGCCAATTGATACTAAGAGGGATAGAATTTCCAAGTGAACGAGCGGCGCATATTTGCTGCACTCTAAAGTTCAGGCTTTTTTGTTTCACATTAACATTTCACAGAAGGATCAGGCGCCTGTCCGCTATCCGCCACCCCAGGGAGCTAGAATCCCCCCCAAACTGACACTGATACAATCTCAAGGTAATGGCTGCCTGCCCGTGAGCTGAAGGGTGTCTAAAGTTATGCTGTATGTGTGTGTGTTGTGTGTGTGTGTTGTGTGTGTGTGTTGTGTGTGCACATGTAAGAACCAGCGCTACTCGTGTGGTCACAGGGCCAAAGTTCAGGCTGAAATGTGTGGCCTGGGGTCGAGAGGTGGTATGGCCCCCGTTAGCGGAGTGGCTAAAGTTACAATCTTCAGTCTATCTCCGGGCTGAGCTGCCAGTCGGATTTCTCACCGTGACACGCGTGACGACCCCCACCTTTAAGGCAGGTGACTTAGGCCAGAAAGGTGAAGACAGAGCCAATAACAGACAGCAGGGTGTGAAAAAACACTTTAAGTGGCAGAGGTTTGAAGTGTGAGACAGATGACAGTGAGACAGGTTTTTGCCGCCAGAGAAACTAATGATAAAACTGAATATGCTTAACCGCTACTCATCACTGTAGAAAATATTGTAATTCACTGTGGATTTTATAAGTCAAATGTTTATTATGTTTTCTCATATTAAACACAACTAGTGTTTTGGTTAAAACAACCAAATGTGAGATTTTTATTTTAATTATTGGAGGGAGTCTAATTTGACTTCCCTCATCTGAAATTTTTAGCATTGCCCAGTCACCACTCACCATTTTCTCACACGCAATGTTGTCCATCATTCTCTCCTTCCACATTTTCAAAGTTAGCCCAGTGCATGTCACCCCACTCCTATACTTATTCCTTTGAACACAGGGTTGCTCAAAGGCACTTGCCCTGTGCCCCCAGCAGATGCAGCCTGTATGAAGTCAAAGGTCATACCAGCTTGTCGAAGCCTGATCTCTTCAGATCTCAGAAGCTATGCAGGGCTGGAACTGATACTTGGACGGGAGAACTGTTGTTGTGTAATTAGACAAGGCACTTCACCCACATTGCGCAGAATGAAAGTGGTGAATGAAGAGTGAATGTTGGTGGTGGTCGGAGGTACTGATGGCACAGATTAACAGCCTCACCTCCGTCAGTCTGCCCCAGGGCAGTTGTGGCTACACTTTGAGTGTCCAAAAAAGCACTGTATAAATCCAAGAAGATTATTCTTGGATCCTTTGTCAGCACCGTCAGGGCTCGTGTTAGAACCAGGGGCTGTCTTGATAGCATTAGCTGGATCTAAGCTAGCGTTAGCAAGGTTGGAGCTAGCAACAGGAAGCATCTACAGACAACTTTGCATGGTCTTCAGGTTCATAGATTTACTCTAAAAATAAATAAATAGAGCTGGACTGTGTAAGTTGGGAGGGTCATGGGGTAAAGGAGAAATTCTTGTAAAGTGTATCAATGTTCCTGACAATGATGCACTTTCTAAGAATTTTTTTATGTCAAAAGGAAATGGATGAACAGTGAAACCAAAGACCTGCTTGAATGTTTTCACAATAACCATAAAATGAAAATGGCAGGCAGCTCCGTACTCCTGGTGTTGACTGCTCCTCTGACGGTGCTTTCTCCTCTAGTTTATCTGTAGTCAGCCTCATGTTCATCATTTGAGTGTGTGTAGGTTCGAATGCGTGTAGGTTTAAGCGTGCGTAGTTTGGAGCGTGCATACTTGGAGCGTGCGTAGGTTGGAGCGTGCGTAGGCTGGAGCGTGCGTAGGCTGGAGCGTGCGTAGGCTGGAGCGTGCGTAGGTTTGAGCGTGCGTTGGTTTGAGCGTGCGTAGGCTGGAGCGTGCGTAGGCTGGAGCGTGCGTAGGCTGGAGCGTGCGTAGGTTGGAGCGTGCGTAGGCTGGAGCGTGCGTAGGCTGGAGCGTGCGTAGGTTTGAGCGTGCGTTGGTTTGAGCGTGCGTAGGCTGGAGCGTGCGTAGGTTGGAGCGTGCGTAGGTTGGAGCGTGCGTTGGTTGGAGCGTGCGTTGGTTGGAGCGTGCGTAGGTTGGAGCGTGCGTAGGCTGGAGCGTGCGTAGGCTGGAGCGTGCGTAGGCTGGAGCGTGCGTAGGCTGGAGCGTGCGATGGTTGGAGCGTGCGTTGGTTGGAGCGTGCGTAGGTTGGAGCGTACGTAGGTTGGAGCGTGCGTAGGTTTGAGCGTGCGTAGGTTTGAGCGTGCGTAGGTTTGAGCGTGCGTAGGCTGGAGCGTGCGTAGGTTGGCGCGTGCGTTGGTTTGAGCGTGCGTAGGCTGGAGCGTGCGTAGGTTTGAGCGTGCGTAGGCTGGAGCGTGCGTAGGTTTGAGCGTGCGTAGGTTTGAGCGTGCGTAGGTTTGAGCGTGCGTAGGCTGGAGCGTGCGTTGGTTTGAGCGTGCGTTGGTTTGAGCGTGCGTAGGCTGGAGCGTGCGTAGGTTTGAGCGTGCGTAGGCTGGAGCGTGCGTAGGCTGGAGCGTGCGTAGGCTGGAGCGTGCGTAGGCTGGAGCGTGCGTTGGTTTGACTGAAAGCATGTGTGAGTGGGAGGGAGGTATTTTATCTTCGGAATGGGAAAAAGTCCTCAAAATTTTGCATATAACAGGAAGCTGAAACCTGAGTAAATAAAGTTTGACTGATTAAAGGGCCTGCGTTTATAAATTACTTTGGTACTTTCATTTTGCAACAACAGTATAAATTTGTGCATTGAACGGTGTAGTAAATCTGTCTCTACATTCAGCAACTTCACTAAACGCTGAAATTGCATTGCCAATCTCTACTGAACAAAAGGTGAAAGGTAGCTGTTAATTTGATAACTATCACTTTATGACATCACAAGGTGGAACAGACCATTTTGAGCTTTGGAGATGTAGACAGACTTATAATAAAGGATTACTCAAACATGTGAAGAAAACAAAACTCAACTCCAGGTATGTTTTTGATGAGGTAAACGCATTCTAACACAACTTAAAGCTCACAAGAGTTAATTTTGTTTAATATAGCACCTTTAATGAACTCTGGTAACCTGTACCATCACTGACTGAAAACATCCTGTTCACTTCTCTGGTGTACAAATTAACATGAAAACATGACAGTGCAGCGTTCCAAACACCCCGGCTGACATCTTTAGGGGCGACGTGTCCAGGTCCCCAGTGAAATTAATAGGTGCATCCTGCAAGCACAGACACAAATATGCGGACATTCTCAGCCAGGCCTGACTAAGTGTTCCCCAGACAGGATCAGCACAGGGCTTCCTCCTGCAGCAGTCGGGGCTGGGCTGGAGGATCAGTCTGGCGAGCTCATCCAGACAGAGGATCTCTCCCCTTTATGATGCTCTTGAGCCCTCAGCACTCAAATATGTGCTCCTTTTTCAGACCAGGCCAATGTGATGTTAGAAGCGAGTGTTGTTGACATCTATTTCAGATCCTGAACTTTTCCAACGTCTTGTCTGTGTTGGAGCTGGTTTTATGAACTTATACTATACAATACTAGGGCTGTTGTTGACTAAAGAAATTCTTGGTCGGCTAATGTCCTGCCAATTGATTAGTCATCTAAAAAATATTACTCAAAACTATTACGTATCTCTATGTATCTGACCCAAATTCACAAGACTACACCTGCAGGAGAGTTCATGCAAAAACAACTATAAAGTACAATGTATTTATATAAAGACAGATTAAACTTGTGAATCATGAGTGTAATCTGCGTTTTTACATCTAAATACCAAAAAATATCAAATCTTCAGCTAACTCACTCACCCATATAAATCCTTATAATCTAAGTAAATCCTATATATAAATATAAATCCTTATAATCCAAGTAATTGAATGGTCACATGGTCACATTTTTATACAGCGTTTTCCACCTTCAAGGCTCTCAAAGCGCTTTACATCAAGGAACCACTCACCCATTCGGACTGCCAACCATCGGATCAGTGGACAAAAATCAGTGATCTATAATAGAGAACTAATACAAATTTTCTCAAACAATTAATCGACTAAACGACTAAAGGTCTAGACCCCTAAACATAATTACTCTATTACCGGATTTTAATAATTTATGTGCAATATGTGTACGCTACTTTTCATTTACAGCACTATGTAGTAATATTTGAATTATGTGCAGTTGTACTTGTATTTTCTACGATTTGATTTTTTACCTTTGTGCTCAAAACAGTTTTATTAGGTCAGCTGAATTAGGTCAGTTGTTTGTCCACTGATCTAAAGGTTGGCGGTTCGAATCCTCTTGTCATAAACATCTATGGTTGAGTGGTCAGATTCCAGCTCCAACAGATGAATGCTGTTGTTGTGTCACTTAACGCACTTCGCCCCCAGTGTCTGCGTACAGTGGTGTGTGAATGTGTGCCTTGGAGGTGGAAAAGCCCTATAGAAATCTATGGTTATGTTTTGTCTTTGTAAAAATAATCGTCCGACCACCTTCTTCAGTTGTACGATTTTATAAATTGCGCATCACTTGGAGCTGTGTTTATGAGTCATTACAACTGAAAGGATTAAAAAAGAAAAAAAAAGAAAACCCAGTTAACCTATACTCATATCTGGATGATAAATTGCATTGGATTCTTTCTTTTCTATCAGTTTTGAAGGTTATACAGGTGAGCTTTCCTTTGATAGTTTAGACTACAGGTCTATGGAATGGCACGATTTACAAGTTTTCTATTATTGTGAGAAAAGACATCAATGGCATTCACAATTATTGGCACAATGGTAAAAGAAGAACATTGAAAACCTTAATTCATTTTTATTCATTGTCTAATTTTAAAATCCGTGACCGGCTTTTTGAAATCAAACTTTGTGAATGGTAAAGTTAATATGACGTAAACAGCAACAGCCAGCATTAATTCACTGGAATATTTTTGCTTCTAAAATAGTCTTGATATTATTACTTATTAATTAACCATTGAATCTTGACATCTTTACACTGTGATGTTAAATTACCAAAATATTGTGCTATAATAGTGATGGGAAGAATACTTTGGGAATGCATTTAGTTACAGAATACTAAATACCTGAATTAAAAATGAATGTATTGTAACTTATTCCGATGCATGGTCCAATCAAAGTACTGTATTCTGAATACTTAGAATACTTTTAAATAGAGTTGCATTTCATTTTATAGTGCCAAAACACAACATAGGAATAAAACAGCATTATGTTTGTTCACTGTTTGTAATACATTTCCTGTCACAAATTGGGGAAGGAAATATTTGTGTATTTGTCTAATATAGTGCAGTTTGAACCCTAAAGTGTGATTAAGTACTGCAAAGTATCCCTTAGATTAAAAAAAAAGACTATTCTGAATATGAACAAATGAAAAAGTAACTGTACCGGGATACAGTTACTCAAAATATTCTGAATTCTGAATACATATTTTTGGTACATGTATTCAGTTACCTCCCAACTCTGCTTACTGCCTGTGTTGTAATGAAAAAAACAAAACAAAAAACAAAACAGAAAAGCAGCCTGGGTGTGTGTGAGTGGCTGTGT
Source organism: Taenioides sp. WSHXM2023 (assembly GCA_029959045.1). Lineage (NCBI taxonomy): Eukaryota > Metazoa > Chordata > Actinopteri > Gobiiformes > Gobiidae > Taenioides > Taenioides sp. WSHXM2023. Next base: position 4,609,420 of record CM057090.1, read on the forward strand.
TTAGCGCTGCTGACTGCACAGACTCGATGGGCTGGCTCACTGGCTGTGCTCAGGGCTGCTTCTTGTGTGGTCCCCGGCAAACTTTATGATTTATTCAGCTAAAGGCAGAGGAGCACGACCCCCAGTGACCACAGAGAGAGCACTGCACGTGGGTTTAATGATTTCACCACAAAAATGTCTGCTATGGCTGGGCCTGCATGGGGCTGAAGAGAGGGATGGGAGAGGAGGGGCCCGGGGGGTTCTGAGTTAATTTACAAACACTTTTAAAAGTACTTGGTCGGATTACCAGAAAACCGAGTGGATCAGATGTCTTCAGTGGTCTGTTACAATGCTGATGGCTTTACATTGAAGCTATATATTCAATTTCAGATGTAGTTGTAATTAGTGATGCACTGATACGATACTGGTATCAGATATCGGCACCGATATTGAAACTTTTGATGGATTGGGTATTGGTTCTAAGATATCGGAATCTTTTTGGTCTGTAAATTGGTGTAAATAGACGATACACTGACTAATGTTGGTCCAAAACACCTCATATTGTTGAACTTGTATTTTTCGAAGCTGTTCCTTAGTTACTTTAAAGGTGCATTATGTAACTTTTCTGGTGGAGGGTCCATCAAACGCTTTTCTCCATGTAGATGTTATTGCTTTGTCTGGAATGTTTCACCGTATGGCATTAAACCTTTCTATCTTCATAGAGACCAAACAACACCAAGTTACAGGTCATATCTGTGGAGAGGCGACCCCGGTCACAGTCAGAATGCCTGTTTTTCTAGGTATTTTTGAGCTATAAAACCACCTGTAATTGAATGAATCTAATGTACAACTGTTTAATGTCATACTGTGGAACATTTCAGGCAGAGCAATGACACATCCATAGAAACAAGCAGGTGACGGACCCGCAAACAAAAAGTCACCCAGTGCACCTTTAAAGCCATAGTATTGGACTCTGTATCGGAGCTGAAAAAGCTGGATCAGTGCATCCCTAGTTGGAAAACAGAATACACTAAAATTACACGATGAGTCCATGAAATTATGTTTTCTAATATTTCTGTTCAATCAATTGCAATAAACATGATACAATTTATGGCAGATTGTAATATAAGAGTGAAACGAGTGCCTCCATTCTGTCAAAACATTCTGAAACTGTTATTCTTTGTCATGCATTCTGGTATTTTGCTTTCTCAACACTAACTCCCCATGGGTCTTGTAACCAGTGGGAGACTTGCAAGAGGCATTATTGAAATGTGGACACTGCGGATGATGTAACCAAGCTTTCAGGCGCATGGAGAGGGCCAAAATAATAGTGTGCCGGTAGTGGGGGGCACTGGTGGATTTTTGGCACATTTGTCTTCGTTAGTGAGCCGGTCTGGTTGGCCCGAGGGAGTGAGAGCTGAGGTCTTGGATCCGGGACACTCCGCTCCACGCTGCCTCGCTCGCTGTTTGGACACACTTGGCCTAACACGATGATGTCATTGGTTGGGGTTTGTTGATGTTCTTCATAAAGAGACAAAATGACAGCTAATTTGGTCAGGAGAAGGAACAAATCTCCATTCATTCCTCCCTCTGCATCATGTTTGGTGTGTATACTATGTTTTTGGGGGACCGTCACCTGCTTGTCTGCCTAGAATGTTCCACAGTATGACATTAAACAGCTCTACCTTACATTTATTCAATTAGAGGTGGTTTTATAGCTCAAAAATTCCTACAAAAACAGGTATTCTGACTGTGAGCGGGGTCGCCTGTTGACAGATCGGACCTGTAACTTGGTGTTGTTTGGTCTCCATGAAGATACAAAGGTTTAAGGCCATGCTGTGAAAATCTCCATGGAGACGAGCATTTGACGGACCCTCCAGTAGAAAAGTTACACAATGTACCTTTAACTCTGATTCAATTCCCTCCAAGATGTCCAAGAAAAAATCGTACGGATTGTTTTTGAAATGCATTTGAATGGACTGCAACACTCACAGACAAACTTGAAAATTCATTATTAGGACTGTTGGCTCAAATCTTATCATAGTATAGAAAAAAAAAAGAAATTGTACGCACGATAAATATTGAGCCCCAAAAATAATGCTCCAGCTTTCTTACATTGAACAATACATCGATATAGTGATTATCGTGACAGTCCTACTCATATACATGCTTTTGCTGTTGGTTTATTTTCGTTATTTGGCTGAAGTCTGTTTTCAGGTCTGAGACAACATTCATAAACCCCGCTGTACTGTGTTTTATAGGCTCATTCTCATGTCTGTATTGTCTCCTCTCACACCTGGGATCCTGTCTTTGAAGAAGTTGGCCTTCTTTGTCTGCACCTGGAAAATAAACTCAAGAATGATTTATGGATTTCGTTTTGGATGTGCCCCTGATGTCCAAGACAAATTTCCCCATTTGGAGACAATAAAAGCTTATCTTATCTTAAGATTCACATGATAAATTGTTGCAAAATCCAACAAACTGTACATAATTTAATCATTATGAAAAATGATAATGATGTGCAATTAGTACAGTTTTAAGTTATATTTAAAGATGCACTATGTAACTTTTCTGGTGCATAGCCCATTATATATACATTTTTGTTTGTTTGTTTTTTTGTTTGTAAGTAGTTCCAAACTATTAAACATTAAACTTATGTTTCTCCATGGAGACACCCAGATGACGCCACCAGACCAAGTGATCAAGTTACAGGTCAGATCTGTGAAGAGGCATTCCTGTTTACTGTAAGAATGCTTTTTCAGCAATAAACACCTATAATTTGAATATATGAGAGATAGATAAGTTTAATTTCATACCGTGGAACATTCTAGGCAAAACAATAACATCTAGCAGGTCACCTTAAAAGTTACACAGTGCAATTTTAACATAACCTCTGGCTGAAATGCACAGAAGATCTCCGTGAAAACCATAGTTAGCTTTAGTGTGGTCTCAACTGTCCATGTGTGTTAAAAGGTGAAAGTGTATCAAAGCGGTCATCATTACCAGCTCATTTCACCGCCCAGGAGGGATTACACAATGACGAGAGCAGGGGGGGGTGACACAGGTAGGGTGGAGGGGGGGCATCTCTGTCAAAAATCTGCCCTCGAACTCCCCAGGACGCTCTGAGCCAAAGGAAATGTATGTGCTCACTATGTCTGGTATGACAGCCCCCCTCCACGTTAGGAACACAAACTCATATCTGCTGCTGTGCCTTTGATCCTCCCCAATCCCTCCTACAAAACATATTACGGGTTTTATATGGTGAGCTATGCAAGGTTTAATGGCTTACTCTCAGTAGCGTTTTCATAGTTCCTAAGCTAACGGACAAATGCAGACTTAGACATAGGCACTGTCTGTCTGTTGGGCTAGATTCTTGTTCTGTTGTTCTATCACGCAAGCTACAAGGTCTAGACATAAATCAATATGACTGAAAATGATAAGAAAACATTGCAAACATAAATGATGAAAGCAGTTACTCTACGACACAGTGAAAAGTGAATGAACTGTTTATCTGGATAATTAAGGTGGATTATTTGATGTATGCAGTGAATGGCCAACTGCATATTGAACCTATTAGAGTCCAGCGGGGATCTGGATCTGAGTATCTGTTCAGAGGACCTCCAATACTGCACATGGTGGCAAGTACAAAAATCTGTTACTTTTTAGTCTGAATTGGCTCAATTCAGAGTTTTTGATCAAGACATCGAGTTAATAGACCGTGTGCAGGCTGCTCTTGTCAAATGGTCACATATTTGAAGTCTGCTTTGTTGTTATCCAAAAACATGTGATTTCCTTCACCTATCTTCCATCTTATACTTCTGGGTCAGAGCTTCCTCTGCTCAGCCCTTGAGCACAGTCTCTTCCTTTATGGACTCATTATATTGCTTTAGTCCAGTTCTTTTTCACTAAGATTGTGGTCAGTGCATCTCAATACAGTCAAACGTTTGGACATGCCTTTTCCATTTAATGTTTTCTTTATTTTAGAGACTATATTTTAGGTTTTCACTGAAGGCATCAAAACTATGACATGTAGTAAACAAAAAAGTGTTAAATAACTCAAAATGCTTTGCTTTGATCACTACTTTACTCTTGGCTTTCCGCTAATGAACCCTGACAAGAGTTCAAGTGAAAACCATTTCAGGAGAGTTCATCATGAAGCTCATTGAGAGAAGGCCAAGAGTTTACAGCTCTGTCAACAAAGCAAAGGGTGGATACTTAGAGGAATCTGAGTCTGAAGTCTAACACATATTCAAAGCTATTTCACATTTTTTTCTTTGCTACACGACTCTGAAAATCACTCTCTCAGAAAATCTATGTTGACTTTACTTCCAGAACTCTGCGTTGTGCTGGTGGATGAAACGGCCCATTTAGACTATTGCAGATTTATTGCTACCAACATCAAGGCAATAAGACGTGCTCTGGCCTCATAGTTCCTTCCTTCTGTTCCTCCTTATTCTTGGAATAATTTTGTAATCCCTCTTGGATCCAAGTGTGACATATACAGACATGCAAAGACTCTACTCCGCTCTCTTCCTCTGTACAGTGGTTTGTTTTGGGCTACACGGTGACTGTCTAATTACCACACCAACAAGTCACAGAGTGACAGACATCCTTTATTTGGCCCCTGACCCTGGCAAGCCGCTCCCTCTGTACCCGCTCCTGTGTGTGTCCTTGTGATCTCAAGACCTCCTCACCAGATGAAAGTCTCTGTGGAGGGCCCAGACTCCAGGCTTACTCTGTGTATTTGTCTGGCCTTGTGTGAAAAGTTGCGTGTTTTGCTTTTTGTCTTATGAAGACATGTTTGGGTTTGTCTATGCAAATGTGTGCATTATGACAAATGCACTGCCCCCCTTCACATTATTTTAGCACATGCTGCCAGAGTAGATCATTGTGTTTTGCTTGAACATGGGTCATTTGGCTCGCCAGTGTTTGAACAGCTGTAATGAACTCTCAACATAAAAAACTGCACTGTATTCCGGGGCAGGCGTGGAAGCTGTCTGTATTCACAACAAATGAACTCAGATTGAAATGCATAAAAGCTACAGTGTCTCTGTGGTTAGAGCTGCAGCGTATGTTTCCATAGTTTGCCATATTTCTTCTCATTTTTCTGGACATTTCCAACTGTGCTCAGTCGATGTAGAGGCTATATATATTCAAAGAAGAAAATGTGTTTGGGGTGAAGTTAAACAATATAATAATTTAGTGTTATGATTTCTTTCTTGTTATTTTTATATCTTTAGATCGACATCAAGCCGTAAGCATCACTTACGTCTCATGGAGCCCACCGTGGTGTGGTCCGAATTAGACTTCATGCCATTTTGTAATGACAAGTTAGAACCCCAGTTTTACCCCTGATGGACTCATTTGCTCTGGCATCCGTGGTGTAGGTAACTGAAAGTCAATTGCGGGCCAGACGTGTGCCCCGAGCCAGAGTACTCTATCATTAACAATGTGAGGGGAGTTGGCTTCTGTGTAATTGAAGGCAAAATGAATGCCTCTACAGCAGAGTCATAATCATGAGGTGAGGCCAAAGGAAAGGTTGTCAGAAATTAGCACTTGTTTGCTGAAGTGCCACCGTATTTATAGATGTGGCCTTGGTTTGGCAATCACCATAAATTACAGTGCATTTTATCTGATGTGCCCCATTTGCTCTTTTAGTGTTGAAAGGGAAAACAAAAAGTATGATTCAAATAATTGTTTATTGAATCTGGTTTAATCAATCATTCTTTATAAAGGGTTCTACATCAGGGCTTTATTTAGCTTTCAATTTTCTACTCTTGAGTTTACCACAGCTCTACGGACATGTGGTCTCTGGCTCAGTCCTTAGTGACCCAGAACTGACCCAAGCCAACAGGACAATGCTGGATACACAAGCACCAGCCCCTGTCCTTCTGATTAGATGCACTTCGGATTTGCGTTGTTCTGGTTATTTTTATCTCAACACATTGATTTTAATTCAGGACGATCAAAACATTTACTGCAGACAAATTTTGTTCACAGTGTCAGCAAAGGGGCAAAAGCTGTTATCCTCAAACTTACACAAAGGGTTCAGACGTCCTGATACAAATCTGTGAAGTTTTGTTTTTGTCTTTACTAAACCTCACCGCATGGCTCTGATGGTGGACGCGGCTGGACCAGTCCAAATAGTCAAGGGATGATTTCTTCTCCCAGTCCAGCACTGTTTCACACCGACTTGATGTCTTTACCACATAATTGATTTGCTATAAACTTCTTACAATACAGGCAATGTGACCAGCATCCAAAATAAAACCGGTAACCCCATAATTAAATTGTAATTATAGAACAAATACAAAAAGCTATGTGCAAAGTTGCCAAGTGGTAAGTTTTGCTCTAAACTAAAACCATGGTTTACATTAGTGGTTTCCAAACTAAGCTAAGCTCCCCAAAGCTTTGTCGCACACTCAGAGTAACCCCTGACTTATGTAATCGTGATTATTTGAGAATGGTTATGGTCCAAATTATCGTATAAAAACATAATTGGATGTAAGTGATTCTTCAAATACATTTCAGCTCAAATGCATATACATTTTTTTAATCTGAAATGTGATAAATGCTTACTGTCCCTCTACCTCTTGTTGGGAAACAGTCATCAGAGCCAGTCCTATCCAAAACAGTTCTTCCTGAAACAGTCTTCTCGGTCCCTTGTTCTTGATGGTGAGGAGCTGTGACCCAAACACAGGCTTCCAACAAGAGTTCGGGCCACAAAGTCACTTACAATCTTCTAATTTATACAGTACATGAAGCTGCAGCTCATCTAGAGGCATCAATATACTAATATGTACTCAAATATTCCCTTCAGCTGCTGTGATAATCACCCATTGTTACGTGATTCAAAGCCATTTTCCATTGTGTGGTGCAGAGAACTGACAGAGTTCCATCGTCGCCAGTCAACAGCACAGGGGGCCTCTCTCGCAGCAACTACTCATTTGAAGATGAGGTTTGTGGCTAGTTTCCACCCACATCGCCAAGCTGTCTCTGATTAGACCTGGGATCTCATTTGCGAAGGGGGCTATGAGGGGCTGTGTGGTACCGCCAGTCTCTCCCAGAGGGTCTCCAGCTCAAGGGCTTGACTTTGTCTCCAGAAACACATAGTGATGGCCAGGAAGTAGAGCTATGAGCAGAGACCAAGCATCTGACAGAAGCTGGATGTTGCGTTCTTTGACAGTGGCATTTACAGAACAGCCTGGTCTCAGTAATCATGACGCAGCCTGACCCTCTGACCTCAGTGATGTAGTTCCTCTTCGTGTGTAGGATCCCCAAGTGTGTTCTGGCTCCAGTCTGGGCCATGCATTGTGAAGAATGTTGATGAAAATAGACAGGCCATTATTGTATGCTGTGGCTGTCCCCTCCTATAACTTTCACTGGGCAATGGCTTCTGCTTTAACTTACTTTCTTTCTTTTTCCATAAGAGCTTTTTACCAGCACTTTTTTAAAGATGCAAATACGGTATGCATTTTCCATATATACATATATATACATGTCAAATTTATTTGTAAAGCACATTAAAAACAACCACAGGTGACCACAGTACAGTGACAGCATATACATAAGACAGTACTATAGTAAAAATACACAAAAAATACATTACAGAAAACTGTTTTTAGTTTAGTCTTAAACTCCTCCACATACCAAGACCAACTCTCTTACTATTTTTGAACAAAATTTTCGCCAATTCTCACCATTTAAACTCAGATTTTCATGGATTTGTGTTTATCTCTGTTGGACATTGTGGTGCTTATGTTCTTCAGATTGGGAACCATAGACTGTATGTATAAATGGACCCGCTAGCTGCCATGTTCCAAATAGGAAGTGCGTATGGGGGCGCTTCCGGCTCCATCGACTCTGGCTCCAATTGACTTTACATTGAAAAATTGTCACCCTTCTTTCTCTGTAATTGCTGTTGTCAGGCTCCTCATTTTGATCTTAAAATGTTCATATTAACCCGCTCTGCATGATCCTGGTGTTTTTTATTTTGTTATTTTGACCGTTAATTAATTCCCATTCCTAATATGAAACTCAACTCGAAATTCGCTTCGTGAGCTTCGTTTGGCTGGAGATGAACGCTATACAGTCTATGTGGGGAACACAGCAGATAAAACACGAAGAACCCTTGAGGAACTGAAACAGCAGGAGAAGAATACAAGTGTGAAGGTCTGAGTTACCTGTTCTCTTTCTTAAATATACTTCTATACTCCCCTTGCTGCCTGGGACCACCTGCGTAGAAAGCCCTGGAAGATATTAAAGCAGTCTATCTGTGAGCCTCCAGCACACTTCTCCAGGCTCCAGTGACCCTGAACGGCCTGACACCAGTCCAGTTGTTAGTATGGGCTGACCCTCTGTGATATCTTCTGTCACACATCACTGCCTATGAAGCCCTTTCTTTTCTCTCTGGCTCTCTGCACACTTCATTATGCTGCCTATAACAACAGCCCCACTGCAGACCGCTGACCAACTCTGAGACAGAAACATATAAAGGCGTAATAGAACTTTGATTCAAAATGAGCGGCTTAATATTTGACATCTGAACAAATGGAAGGCAAGGGAAGAAGAATGGCCATGCAATTTCCCCCAAGTTACAAATAAATCTCTTGTGAAATAGAAATGGTTGCTTGGTTATGTAATGGTGACGTGTTTTTGTATAGACCAAACAATTGTGAAGAGTTTAGATTGTTGTGATTCAATACAAATTTAAACCGAGAGGGACTATAGTAATTCCCATAAGAAATAAATCTCAGAGGTTATAATAAGAATTCAAATTCAACATAATGTATTGTCCCAAGCAACAAATAAAGGGCCCATATTATGTTATTTTCTGATTTATGTTACAATGTTGTTCTCATCAAAAACCAGTTGTGTTTTGTCTCATTCACACATTTAACAAACAAACCCTGCATATTTAAACTGAGTTCTTCTCTCAAACTGAATTGTGATGTCATGTGGTAATACAGGAAGTGCTCCACTGTGTTTTTAAACTCCATACACCTTCACAAGAATCATTTGGATTATTTCAGACCTGGATTTTCTAATCTCTACAGACCCAGAGGTAAAAAGTAACTTAAACTACCGCTTCATTTTGATATAATCTAATTTTATGACGAATGAGGAATGCTTATATATAGAAGGTGTCGATATTTTACAGTAGATTTGTTGCCACTCATTTGAAATCATGTTCATTCAAAACTATAATTGTTTGTGATTTTGAACAGAAAACACAAATGAATGAAGTGGCACACCACAGAGATGGTATCAGAGCATACTGGGGAGAACATACACAGCACATGCATACACATGAATTACTTCATTTCACCACAGTTTCCACCCTTCGAATGAAAAAAAGGTCACAGTGAGCTGAGAATAGCTCTTGTCCTAATATCTGGAAGCACTTAGATGTTGTTGTTTTTGCTCCGAAAACACTTCAAAGTGGAAATAATGCAGTGGTTCACCACAAGGGAATAAATATGGTTTCTGATCATCGAGTTAATTACCTTCCACAGAGTAAATTCAAGTGAAAAAAGAGTCAAAAACAACACAGTGAACCACCCTGCCGTACATGTGGTCATGAGAGCCCTCACAGTGTGCAGTGTGTGTGGGGACTGGCTGTGGCTCACAGCACTGCTCCACAAATGAACTGCCTCTGCATGTTCCAGTAACGACCCCTCCACCCCATACACTAATGCCCCAAACTCTCACTACAGACTAATGCCCCAAAACTGCAGACTAATGCCCCTCGACTGCCTCACTACAGACTAATGCCCCAAACAGTGAAACTGATACAGTGATATCATTACCAAAAACATGAATGAATCAGTTTTTCCGTTTCCCTGTTTTTTGCCTTTTTCTTGTACCAAGAGCTGCTTTGTCAGTGCAGACCATCGACTGTCGGTCGATTTTAAATGGACAGAGCGAACACACTAGCTGCCACGTTCCAAATAGGAAATGAGTATGAGCGCACTTCCGGCTCCAATTCTCTGGCTCCAATTCTCTTTTTATTGAAAAAATGTCACGCCTCTCTCTGTAAATGCTGCAGCCAGGCTCCTCATTTTGGTCTTAAAATGTTTGTATTAACCCGCTGTACATGATCCTGGTGTTTTTATTTTGCTATTTTGTCTGTAAATCAGTTCCTTTTCCCAATATGGAACTCGAGCATTATTTGACTGGAGCCGAACTCTATGGGTGACTTTGTTAGTCCACTTCTTTATACAGTCTATGGTGCAGATGGCAAAAAACTGTATCTAAAGCCGTAATATAACCTGTTTAGAGATACAGGATCTTAAATGTAATGCATTTTTAAGCTCAGATATAATTTTCATCAGAATGTCTTTGTCATCTAACAGCCCTGCTCTATGTTGTGATCACTTTAGTGGATTAAAACTATCTTTCTATTACCATCACACTCACTGCATCCAACAGGCTGCGCTCTCCGTGCCAGACCTCAGCTGATGTTGTTCTTGAGTCTCCTCCAGTTTGGAACCATGTGCACTGCAGCTTGACATCTACTCGCACATAGGTCAGGATCATGGGTTGGGATGGTGGCGTTCCTCTCCAGCACTTTCCTCTCTGTGTAATGTAATGTAAACAGCTTCAAGTGTATTACACCAGCCTGCTTCCTGCAACGATGTGTGTGGCGGACTGTGTACGTCAGCTGATGAGACATAAAGCCAGTCTGTTTGTGCACTTATAAATACATGGGCTGTGAATGGGAGCAGCCAAATGACCAAGGACTGTTTTGATTTAGCTGTCAGAGCCATGAGTGAAAAATCAAATGAAATTGATTATGATGTGAAGCTGACAATGACATGGAAATATTTTTGGCTGTTTCTTTGAGCACTGAAGCCAAATCTGAATTTAGTTTACAACATGTTTTTCCTGCAGATTAGCCAAATCAAGAAAACGCTGGTGTTTGTCAGATAAAAATGGATTTCAGGCCTCATTGGGATAGTTTATTCAGGTTGTTTCCCCTAAATCACTGAAGCATGCGAAGCTAAGGAACATTTTATCAGAGCTGTTTGTTATACACATTTAAAAAAACTACATTTCAAAATGTTGTAAGTATTACCAATGTGTTGGTGGCCCCATTCCATGTGTTTACAATTAGAATTTGCATCACTTTTTTCTGCTGCAGTTGTAATATCTGAATGAATGTTTAGTGGAAGAGCAAAAGCGAAACGGTGTCCATCTGCAGTTTCTCCATCATGGGAGAAATTATATCTTTACATCTTTATAGTACTGAGTGTGAATATGTAGATACAGAAGCGGATAATGTTAGGCCCCTGTGCACACCTGGATATTTTAAACGACAGTATTGAACTCGCACAATGTATTGAACTCGTCATCAGAACAAAATAACACGCTGATGACCCAAGCTTATGGATAGCTACTGTTCAGTTTTTCATTTGTGGCAAAATTACTATGAAACTTTGCAGAATCCTGTGTGTATAATCATTAAAGAAAAAAAATCGAGGTACAGCGTTAGTTCAGTGCAGTGGGTGTGTATGGAGTATGCAGGAATATTCTGAGCAATGGCTTGTTTTATTTATTCATTTCATTACTACCAAAATGAATAAACCAGTTTGTTTATCAATGCAATGTTTTAATGACAAACATTTTTACTTTTTTGTGTGTGTGTGTGTGTGTTTTTGCGTGGTTTTGGAGGAGAGAAGAATGCTAGTACTAGTAATTTGTAATTAAGAAAATAGAGAATGTAAATGTAGAGAAGGGAAACACAAAAAAAACTTTTAAATTTTTTAGGGGTACATAAGTCTTATATAAGTGCTGTCCAAAATAACTGCAAAGGCTGAAAATGTAGCCATTATTTTTTGTCTTTATCATTAACGGTTAGCATTAGTCAGCGCCCCCTAAATTCACTAAAATAAATTTGTGACAAGAGGAACACAATGAAAGGGGAGGTCACTGACAGAATAATCTATAAGAACGAGTGATGAGCCAGTAATGTCTCTCCACAGATCTGACCTGTAACTTGGTCTGGTTTGATCTCCATGAACATAGAAATGTTTAATACCATACTGTGAAACATTCTGGATAAACCAATAACATTTCCATGGAGAAAAGCATTTGATGGACCCTCCACCAGAAAAGTTACACAATACACCTTTAAACTCGACAAATTGTATGAAAAAATCTATTAAAGGGCCCTTATTACTATGTTATGTTGTTTCCTCATCAAAAACAGACCTGGAGTTGTGTTTTGTTTCATTCACACATGTTTAACACACAAACTCCACATATTTAGAGTTCTTCTCTCAGACAGGAAACACTCTGTTGCACCTTGTGATGTCATGTCGTAATACAGGAAGTGCTCCACTGTGTTTTTAAACTCCACACACCTTCACTAGAATCACGGGGATTATTTCAGACCTGGAATTGCCAGTCCCTACTGAACTAAAGGTAAAACATAGCTGCTAACCTGAAAACTACCCCTACATGACCTCACAAGTTGGAACAGAGCATTTTGAGCTTTGGGGATGTAGACAGACTAATAATAAAGGATTACTTAAACATGTGTGAATGAAACAAAACACAATTCCAGGTATGTTTTTGTTGAAGTAGCAACATTATAACATGGCTAAAAGCTCACGAGTCAATTTTTAATCTAGAAAGTATTAGTGCCACTACTGTTTGAACAGAATCTATGGGAAACAGTGAAAGGGGAGCGCAGATGGACCACACCGACTGACTGCTTGGACTAATGTGGACACTTTCTCTCCAGGGTCAGATATTTACTCCTAATTAGCCGGAGGAATGCGACGCATGAGAGCGGAACAGATACGTTACCGTTTTGCCCGGAATTTCCTCTTTTTCCACGGCATGCGCTGCTTTAACCTGATTAGGTATGGCACTTATCAGAGGAGATGAAAGCCCTGCCGATTGCATTGTTGAACACCCCCGTTTTCCACATCCAACCCCATTATTACAGTCAGTGATTTACAGTGGAGCAAGACGTACTTAGTTTTGTTACTTAAAAGTGCATTGTGTAACTTTTCTGGATGGGGGTCCGTTACCTGCTTGTCTTCATGGAGATGTTATTGCTTTGTCAAGAATGTTTCACAGTATCGTATTACACCTTTCTATCTTCAGGGAGACCAAACCAGGCCACGTTACAGGGCAGATCTATGGAGAGACAACGCCGCTCGCAATCAGAATGCCTGTTTTTGGAGGTATTTTTGAGCAATAAAACCACCTGAATAAATGTAAGCTAGAGCTGTTTAATGTCATATTATGGAACATTTAAAGCGGAGCAATGACATATCCCTAGAAACAAGAAGGTGACGGACTGCAAAAAAAAAAAAAACTCAAATAAAAGTTAAAGCATCAAAAATAAAGTTTGAGATTTATAATAAAGTTTCAAATGTAGTGATTTTGTTCAGCAGAAACAAATATATTTTTGAGGTGGTTTTACAACTCAAAAATACCTAGAAAAACTGACATGTGTGAGCGGGGTTGCAGCTCCACAGATCTGACCTGTAATTTGGTCTGGTTTGGTCTTCATGAAGATAGAAAGGTTTAATACTATACTGTGGAACATTCCAGACAAAAAAATGGCATTTCCATGGAGAAAAGCAGGTAACCTTTCTGGTATAACCCTCCACCAGAAAAGTTACACAATGCACCTTTAATATATTACATAAAATATGCTAAAATCTCAAAATATAAACCAAAATATACAGTATTGTTCCAGCTTTCATATATTGAACCATAAATTGATATTGTAATCACTGTGACAGACTTACTCGGGCACTTGCTGCAAAACCAGATCAAAAGAACGTTACTGGAATAAACGAGCAGGGAGGCTTCCTTTTAAAATTATTTTTTTATTGAACAAAGTTAAATGAGATCAACAGGTTTTATGGGGTGGCGGGCCAACTGCTGTTATCAGGAAGTGAGACAGTTTCCAGTGTGTTTAATGCAAATAGAATTCTCAACAGTATCAACAGATTTTGTGGTTCTCTCCTGCAGTGTGAGGAGAAAAACATGTGTTAGCGGTCAAGATAGCTTCCTGTTAATTATGGATTTGAAGAGCTCTTGTTGCTTTACTTTGACAATACATGCGATTTTTTTTTTTTGAGAAATTAAACACCTGTGTAATGTTTTTAGAAATAAATATCCTTAGAATACTATGCGGGCCTTTGTTGAGGTGTTGAGGACTTTAAAGGGCCCATATTTCCTTATTTTCTGATCTATGTTATAATGGCAAAAGGAGAAATTCAATTTGTCAAATGGACAGAGTTTATTTGTGTTTATTTCTGTCCAGTTGACAAATTGAATTTCTCCTTTTGCCATGGATTCTATCTGGACGACTGAGGGATTCTACACACATCTATGTTATAATGTTGTTTTCTCATCATAAACATACATGAAGTTGTGTTTTTCATTCACACATGTTTAACACACAAACCCTGCATATTCAGGCCGAGTTCTTCTCTCAAACAGAAAACACTCACACACACTGTTCTACCTTGCGATGTCACGTCGTAATACAGGAAGTGCTCCATACACCAAACTTGATACACCTTCACTAGAGTTATTTGGATAATTTCAGCCCTGGAATTGCCAGGTAAAGCACAGCTATATTAACTGAACTAAAGGTAAAGCACAGCTATATTAACTTGAAAATTAAGGCTTCATGACATCACAAGGTGGAACAGAGCATTTTGAGCTTTGGAGATGTAGACAGACTAATAATAAAATGTTACTCAAACATGAGACAAAACACAACTCCAGGTCTGTTTTTGAGGAGGAAACAACATCATAACATGAGTCAATTTTGAGTAATATAGGGCCTTTAAAGGTGCACAGTGTAACCTTTCTGGTGGAGGATCCGCCATCTGCTTGTCACCATGGAGATGTTGTTGATTCGTCTGGAATGTCCCAGTATGGCATGAAACGTATCCATTTTGCATTTATGCGTGGGCTCACCTCTCCACAGATCTGACATGCAACTTGGCCCTATGGTGTCACCTGCTGTTTCCGTAGAGATAATAAATGTAATGCCATACTGTGGAACATTCCAGGCAACATCAACATGGAGACAAGCTGATGACAGGCCCTTCACCAAAAGTTACACAGTACACCTTTAAAGGCCTTGAGCTATAAAACCAATGTAATTTAATAAATGTAAGGTGGTGATGTATAATTTTTTTGAAAACCTTCCAGGCAGAGCAATGACGTATCCATAGAAACAAGCAGGCGACGGACCCCCAACTAAAAAGTTACATTGTGTGTCTTTAAAACGAGTGCATCGCCTCAAATAACCCTCTTTATGCAACCAGCCCGCCACAAACATCGCCTTTGAGGATACCACAAAGTGTTTGTAACAGTGCTTTTGTAATCATGCATTCCCATAATTACCCAGAGAAACGATTGTGAGTCGTGTTACTGAGGCTAAGTAGATGTTCGGTTTCGTGATGTATGAACACAGAGGACAGAAGGTGTTAAAGGTTCGTGTTGAGGAAGAGGCTGGTGGTCTCTCTGATTGATGTGGCTCTGAATTTCAGCTAAACACATATTTTTCAGAATCCCCCAGAACAAACAGCATCAATCACCGGCTGTCACACAAACCCAACTGAAGTGGAACCCTGTGATTACACGCTCCTCTTATCTGCAGCCGTACTTCGCCTTTGGAGACTCATGAATATTCCTTTTACATTAAATAGGCTCACAATCTGACTTCCTGACTTCTTCCGGCCGTGTTTCGCTGTGGAAATGATGTCAGATTTCAGTATTACAGCCATATGCCTGTCGAGAGAGAGGGAGGGAGAAAGAGAGTGTGAGAGAAAGAGAAAAAGAGGTTGGAGAGAGACACAGAGACAGAGAGAACAAGAGAAAGTGGGAGAGAGAGACAGAGAAAGAGAGCGAGAGGGAGGTTGAGGAGAGAGAGACACGGAGAGAGAGACACAGAGAGAGGAAGAGAGAAACAGAGGGTGGAGAGAGAGAGAGAGAGAAACAGAGTGTGGGGGTAGAGAGACGGGGAGAAAGAGGGTGTAAGAGAAAAATAGGTTGGAGAAAGGTTGAGGAGAGAGAGAGAGAGAGAGAGAGAGAGAGAGAGAGAGAGAAACAGAGTGTGGGGGTAGAGAGACAGGGAGAAAGAGGGTGTAAGAGAAAAAGAGGTTGGAGAAAGGTTGAGGAGAGAGAGAGAGGGAGAGAGAGAGAGAGGGAGAGAATGAGGTTGAGGGAGAGAGAGAATGAGGTTGAGGAGAGAGAGAGAATGAGGTTAAGGAGAGAGAGAGAGACAGAAAATAAGGTTGAGGAGAGAGACAGAGAAAATGAGGTTGAGGGGAGAGAGAGACGGAGAGAATGAAAAAGGAGAGTGAGAAGGGAGACATTTTTTTATTTTTAACAAACCTTTATTGTGTCTGTCAAAAACATTTTGTATTAAATTTCATCAACACCTTTATGTGCTATTTAGATAAAAAAATAAACTCAAGTATTTACGTCACATATACATACTATTTACAATATTTACAAAAGCAGAGGTCCAAATATGAGTGAACAAGAGAGACACAGAAAGGAAGAGAGAGATTGAGAGAGAATGAGTAACACAAAGATAGAGTGGAAGAGTGAAAGATGGAGAGAGAGAGGGAGAGAGCAGGACCCACCTCTGCTTTTACCCAACGGCACATCTGTGGACCTTCTGTGGGGGCTTGCCTGTGGTGGGGTTCTGTGTGTGTGTGTGTCATCCAAATGATTTTAATGTAAGGTCTATGGAGTTTAAAAACGTAGTGGAGCACTTCCTGTATTACCACATGACATCACAAGGTGGAAGAGAGTGTTTTTTGTTTGCGAGAGCCTAAATACAGTATGCAGGAACATGAGGGGATGAAACAAAACACAACTCCAGGTCTGTTTTTGATGGGAAACAACGATATAGATCAGATCAGAAAATAGCGCAATATAAGCCCCTTAAAGGTGCATTGCGTAACTTTTCTGGTGGAGGATTCGCCAACTGCTTGTTCCACAGTCTATCTCCATGGAGACAAGGAGGTCATGCCATCAGGCCAAGTTAGGAGTCAGATCTGTGGCGAGGCAAGCCCAACCTATAGTAAGAATGCATGTTTTTTGAGCAATAAAAACACATGTAATTTAATACATTTTTGATATAGGTTTAATGCCATACTGTGGAACATTCCAGGCAAAGTGATAACATGCACCTTTTTTTGATTTTGCAGAAAACCTTTGAGACCAATCCCTTATATTTACTGATTCCGGTGTAAAGTCATAGAAAGTGTTAAAATATCCCCATTATTGTAAAGAAAAAGTAAATACTATATTGATAAACTCTAAGGACCAAAATATACAGTATTGTTCCAGCTTTCATGTATTGAAGTCAATTGTTTTCAAATATTTTTATACTTGCAGCTCTTTTCAATTTGCTGTATATAAGTAAAAAAACTGGCACAAACAAATGTCTTGAAGAAACAAAGCCCTATTTCCAGACCCCCCGTCCCAAACGGCCTTCATCCTCTGGACCACAGCAGAAGGGGGGGCCTCTGTGCTGATAGCTGGCCTAATGAGCTGATGGATTAGCTGCAGTGCGTGTTACAGTAAATGACAATGAGGTCGTAGCCTCTCATTTCCATTCGTACCCCACACAGAGCCGCTTCCCAGAACAGTATTTAGTATTTACATGTTCTGGACATTATCGGGTGAAACGCATGTAGGTCAGTGATTAAACGTGAGAGCAGTTTGGGCTGTTAGTTCAGGGAGCTCGGGATGCTTGACCACCTGCACTGCTGATAATTCATTACAGTGTATTGAGAAAAGGTACATTTTATTATCTCCATTAATTTTTTTGTGTTTAAGATTTTGTTTTGTCATTATAATTATAATAATAATAATAATAATAATAATAATAATAATAATAATTATTATTATTATTATTATTATTATTAAATATAAAAATAATATATAAAATTAATCAGTACAATTTATTCCATCCATCATCCATTTTCTTTTCTCGTTTCGCTTTATCCGGGGCCAGGTCGTGGAGCAGCAATCTGAGCCGGGAGGCCCAGACTTCCCTCTCCACACACACTTCCTCCAGCTCTTCGGGGGGGACCACGAGGCGTCCCCAGGGCAGCCTAGAGACATAGTCCCTCCAGCGTGTCCTGGGTCTTCCTCGGGCCCTCCTCCTGGTGGGATGTGCCTGGAACACCTCCTGAGGGAGGCGTCCAGGAGGCATCCGGAACAGATGCCTGAGCCACCTCAGCTGCTCCTCTCAACAAGGAGGAGCAGAGGCTCTACTCCGAGCTCCTCCCGTGTGACTGAGCTCCTCACCCTATCTCTAAGGGAGCGCCTAGCCACTCTGCAGAGGAAACTCATTTTGACCACTTGTATCTGCGATCTCGTCCTTTTGGTCATTACCCAAAGCTCATGACCATAGGTGAGGGAAGGAACGTAGCCTGACGGTAAATCCAGACCTTTGCCTTTCGGCTCAGCTCCCTCTTCACCACAACGGTCCGATACAGCGACCGCATCACTGCCGATGCTGCACCGAAGTCCCCCAGTAGAACAATGAAGTCCCTGGTTGGTGCACTGTGTAGTACTCCTCCCAGGGACTCCAAGAAGGCCGGATACTCTGCACTGCTGTTCGGCCCGTAGGCTGACACCACAGTGAGAACCTCTCCCCAACCCAAATGCGCAGGTACGCGACCCTGTCGTTCACTGGGGTGAACTCCAAAATGTGGTGGCTGAGCTGTGGGGCTATAAGCAAGCCCACACCAGCCTGGCTCCTGGGTGGGGTCCCGGCTGCCCCATACCGGGCGACGTCACGGTCCTCGATTTTAAAATATTCATAAGGGTGTTGTGAACTGCTCTTAGTCTGACCCGTCACCTAGGACCTGTTTGCCATGGGAGACCCTACCAGGTGCATGATGTCCCAGGCAACATAGCTCCTAGGATCATTTGGGTACGCAAACTCCACCAGGGTAAGGTGGCAGTTCAGGGGGAGAGTATAATTTATTGTCCCTGTTAAGTTGTTTTCCTGTGTACCATATGTGAGGTCACAGTTTAATATATTAAATTATATATTGTATATTGTGATTTCACTCAATAATAGTGGCTCTGTACCTCACTTGTTCACATGTACATATGCTAACGAAATGGCAGTAAAAGTTATCGCTCTAAACTAGTGTGTTTTTTTGAGTCAACAGTCCTCATAGAGAAATTTGTCCTCTGCATTTGACCCATCCTTCATCAGGAGCAGAGCCACATCTCCAGATCTTGTTTGATTTGGTCAGGACTCTGGAGGATTTGACCAGTTGTGCATGTTTTGGGTTGATGGGGGAAACTGGACTGACTGGAGGAAACTCACAAACACAGAAAGGCATGGGTGGGGTAATTGAACTCAGAACGAATGCTAGCCACCAGATTTATGATTTATTGGCTAATTATGTAGACATTTAAAACCAAGGAACCGAAAGTTAGCACCAAAAGGACATGGACAGGACAGGTTTTCGCGGTAATCACAGTGGACTTTCAGGATAAGCAGGTGGCATCAACATTTAATTGAAATAGAGAGAGAGAGCGAGAGAGAAAGAAAGTGGGAGAAAGAGAAAGAACAAGTGAGAGTGGAAGGGTGATGGATTTTTAAAAAAAATTTTAACAAATATTTTTTGTGTCCATCAAAAACATTTTGCATTAAATAGCGCCTCCATGTGCTGTTTACATAAAAATAAATTCAAGTATTTACATTACATATACATACTACATATTTATACTATTTACAAAAACAGAGGTCCAAATATGAGTGAACAAGAGAAAGGAAGCAAAAGAGAGTTAGAAAGAGGCAAAGAGATGGAGAGAGAAGCAGTTTATTTATCTCTTAAAGGCTACAGAAAAAATGAATTATGATAACATCAAAATTGTGACCTGGCTCCAAGAACTTGTGATAATATTTTTTTTGCGACATCGCCCACCCCTGTGTGACAGTTATTTATTTTTTTGCTCCCTTTTCTAGTTGTTTACTATGAGTTGTATACATATTTTCTCTATGAAGAAAACTGTACAAGTAAACAGCCTCTTTATGTGTTACGTCTCCACAAAACATTCGTGCTCCCTTGTGTTTTGCCATTCATCATGAGTTACTGGAAAGGGCCGCAGCAGATACCCACAGCCTGCAGGTCTTCCACTGATTGACCAGATGAACACCAAAGACCCAGGAGTGAGTGCATGTGCAGTGTACGATGTGTGTGTGTGTGTGTGTGTGGGCATGTGTGTCACCACTTGACCACACACGCTGCCTGGATGAACTGCTATCATTTGCACATTAGACTCTCCAAACTACTCCACACG
This sequence comes from Taenioides sp. WSHXM2023, assembly GCA_029959045.1. NCBI lineage: Eukaryota > Metazoa > Chordata > Actinopteri > Gobiiformes > Gobiidae > Taenioides > Taenioides sp. WSHXM2023. The sequence continues at coordinate 4,629,727 of CM057090.1, forward strand.
AAGACTTTGGAGGCCAGCGTCTATTTAGTCCCTTCCTGCTGTCTTTTATCTCAGATCCCACACAAGAAGGGCCCACATCAATGCCGTGTAGAGGGTCTGGTAAAGACAGATACCAGGCGGAGGGATATAGCTGAGGTGGTACTGCACATGGTGGGATGCCGGAGAGATGGGGGTCCAGCCAGAGAACTTCAAAACAGCTGCTTGGTTTACGCTGACTGACAGAGTTGGACGTTCTTCGCAAATCCACGGTTGATTTTCAGAAATTGAAGTGTTACTGGAGAAGCCAAGAGATAATACAAGCTTTGATGTTCCATTTAACAACACCAGATGGCAGTGTTGCAGTTAGAGATCGACTGATACGGGTTTTTCATGGCCAATACCGAAGGCCGATATTTTTGGTCCTATATGAAAGGCAGATTTTGATTATTTTCCCCAAATTATGTAATGTATGTAACTGTCTTTTAAACTAGAATCCTTTGGATAATTTCAGTCCTGGAATTGCCAATCTCTGCTGAACAAAAGGTAAAAGGAGCTGTTACCCTGAAAACTACAGCTTCATGATATCACAAGGTGGAACAGAGCATTTTCAGCTGATATGTGTTTTTTCATGGCCAATACTGAAGGCCGATAGGCACTGCCGATATTTTTGATCCAATATGAAAGGCAGATTTTGATTATTTTCCCCAAATTATGTAATTTAAATTTAATACAAACTCACCCACAAGCTTTTTTATTTATTTTTTTTTACCACAAACCTTAAAGAGTGCTGTGTAGTCACATTTTAAAGTGTTTAAAGCTTTGTGTGTATTCTACTGCTTCAGCTTTAATTTATAGTCTTCAAGTGCTGCTTGATTGTGCTTGAAAAAGAAGAAAAAGAAACTTAAAATTTCCAAAAAAGACATGATTTTCCATGATTTTTAAGTTATTTGGAAGTGCGTAAAAGAAACCTAAAAATGATGCTTGGATTGGTTTTTAAAAATGCGAAAAATGATTTATTTATGGTTTGTGTTTGGAATATTGTCTGTGGAAGTGTTGTCAAAAGTATCAAAAATCAGATTCTAATGGAATCTAAAACTATTATTGAAACTAGATACTCATTTGATACTGAAAAAGTCACATTCACAGGACAGAAATGAACCTTTCCTGAAGCTTTAAAATGATCTTGAGCTGAATCAGAACAAGTATAAGAGCACATAGACGAGTATACGCCCATGGACCATTATGGAACCTACAGGACCACTGAGGGATTACACAGATATAAAACCACATGGGAAAATAAAAAAGTACTAAGATTTAATGTTGAAAATCATTCTATTGTCTAAGTAAAGAGTGTTTTTTATTATCGTGGTATCAGAATCAGTTTTTTGAGTTTGAGTCTATTCCTTAGTATTGAAATCAAGTTTGAAATTTTAGTATCATGACAACACTAGTCTGGGGGCAGAAACTTAAAATATTTATTACTTCTGCACTATAAAGAATATATGGGCCTATATGCATTTTGTAGCTGTTTATTGGGTACTTTACGGCACAACAAGCTCTAGGTCAACTTCAGGCTAGTGTTTACCGCACACTAAATTTCCCTCTGGAGCCTTTTACAATACAAGATCAACACCTTATTTGGCATCATCATAGTGAATTCTGCCTCCAGGGAACACCTCAGCTTCCCCATTCCCATATTTAAAGGGCCTGTATTACGCTATTTTCTGAGCTATATTATAATGTCGTTTCCTCATCACAAACATACCTGAAGTTGTGTTTTGTTTCCTTCCCACATGTTTAACACACAAACTCTGCAGATTTAGGCTGAGTTCTTCTCTCAAACGGAAACACTCCACCTTGTGATGTCAGGTGGTAATACAGAAAGTGCTTGGATGATTTTAGCTCTGGAATTGCCAATCTCTACTGAGCTAAATGTAAAAGGTAGCTGTTAACTTAAAAACTTAAAAAATCGCTTCATGACATCACAAGGTGGAACAGAGCATTTTCAGCTTTGGAGATGTAGACAAACTAATAAACCAGGATTACTCAAACATATGTGAATGAAACAAAACACAACTCCAGGTATGTTTTTGATGAGCTAGCAAGATTCCAACATGACTAAAAGCTCACAAGAGTTAATTTTGTGTAATACAGGACCTTTGATGTCCATTTACATAGCACTTTCTAATGTTTCAGCTCCCCATCACACGAGATCACCACGCCAATACGCCTCCTTCAGTGACTGATACGTTCAGTGTGTGGGTGGTACGCTGTGTTTTCTGGGTGGTCATATTTGAGATTTGTGAAGTCCATTAAAGGTGTGTGAATAATTTCGAGGGCTTTCGGATCCAGAGTCTAACAGATGAACACAGCATGTCCCGAGGGAGTCTGTTGCAATGTGTTCAATTTATAGACATTGTTTTTGAATTTCGACACACAACATTTAGAAACACCATTTTATTGCTGACGCCACAAGCAGAGCCGTGATCATAATAAGTAGTCTAAATATGGCAAGCATTAGCATGGTTACGCAGTTTTTTTGTACTACTATCAAAATGTACATTCAAATCATAGAACATCGTGTGTTTAAAGGTGCATTATGTAACTTCCAAGGTGGAGGGTCAGCTACCTGCTTGTCTCCATGGAATGTTCCACAGTGTTTGTTCAGTTTCAGGTGTTTTATAGCTCAAAAATACCTTGGAAAACATGAATTCTTACTATGTGCAAGCTTGCTTCTCCATAGATCTGACCATTAACTTGTCTCCAAGTTTATTTCCATACTGTTAAAAGTGCATTGTGTAACTTTTCTGGTGGAGGGTCAGTCAAATGCTTTTCTTCATGGAGATGTGATTCCTTTGTCTGGAATGCTTCACAGTATGGCATTAAACCTTTCCATCTTCATGGAGACCAAATCAGACCAAGTTACAGCTCAGATCTGTGGAAAGGCAACTCCACTCACAGTCAGAATGCCTGTTTTTCTAGGTATTTTTGAGCTATAAAACCACCTGTAATTGAATAAATGTAAGGCGGAGCTGTTTAATGTCATACTGTGGAACATTCCAGGCAGAGCAATGGCATATCCATAGAAGCAAGCAGGTGACGGACCCCTAACCAAAAAAGTTACACAGTGCACCTTTAAACCTTTAAAGAAGTGTTAGAAGCTTATTGTTTTACTTGGTTTTCTGCAGCTGACCACAAAGAAAGTGATCCTGATCTTGCATAAACATATCTAGAGTCAGAATAATAGTTGGCTTAAAATGTCCAAGCAGCTAGTTTGGCTTAGGAAATGAATCAATAAATTATTTACAAAAAAAAAGAAACTGAACACTTAAGCTAATTAATGTTAGGTAAACATGGGCCTTGGCAAACAGGGTGTACCAGATTTATATTTAGAGTCACTGTACATCAGAAAAACATTGTCAAACCTGGATGAGTGAGAGAAAACGTAAAAAAATGAACACTGCGATAAATGTTTACTGCACTATGATCTTGTGGTATGGCCAGCACCTTTGTTTCACTTTATAAAACTGCACACAATATAATGTTGTTCCCTCATCAGAAACATGCCTGAAGAGGTTTGAGATGTCATCCATGCATGTTTCAGTAAATTAGCGATCTCTCCCAGGCCCTATTTGAACCTTCTTTCTTGTTAGCTGTAAGATTCTGTGCAATGCGCTTCTACACGACAATGGGCTCTATTCACGCTTACATCACAAACCAGGAAGACATTTGGAAACACGCAATGAGACTTCCGGTGTAGTTCCCGACATTGGGCTCACCTGCCGACTATGATAAAACCCACTGAAGTAAATGTCATCAGCGGTAAAATGAAGACTGCATACGTATGTGCTGTTTGGAATCATTCTGGATTTAGCGCCCTCGTCTCTTCTAATCGCATGTACCCAGTGCGCTCGGAGTTGTGCGTCAGTGGGGAAATGATAAATTGAGGTATGGTTGTAATTGTTGATTAGCCGAACATAACTGAACGCTACAATGAAGAAAACTGGGCCATTTTCTCATTTTTTTCCAGATTTGGTCAGACTTACTACTGCGAACAGAGCCCGCCGGAAGTCGTCATCGCATGTTTCCAAAAGTCTTCTTGGTTTGTGACGTAAGCGTGAATAGAGACAATTCTCCATAAATATAGAAAAACATGATACAAAACTGTACACAGCAACTTGACAAACCTAATGCGATGTGCAGTAGTTTCATTAGTGAGACTCACACTTTTGTATGTGTTGTGATGGTGCTCTGAAGGGGGAGTAACTTAGTGCAGAGAGCAAATGGAGGGGAGACTCAGATCATCCAAAAAACAAAAAAAGAACTTATGATGAAACTTATAAAGCATGGTAATATGGCGAATTTCAGCAAGTATAGCTTTTTTAAAACAATAAAAGGTAACACAGTGATGTAAATATGTACTTTTTTGCATGAACTCCCCCTGCAGGTGTAGTCTTGTTAGTGCAGTTTGGGTCAGATACAAAGAGATATCTAATAGTTTTAAGAGCCCCCTTTTTAGTCGTCAAATCCATCGGCAGGACATTTCTTTAGCTGACCAAAATCGAAAGTGAAACTTGTAAAGCAGATTCTGACAAACTAGCATTTTCAAAACAATAAAAGTTAACATGGTGATCTAAATATGTTATGTGTTAGCAGTTAATACCTCATAGACGTAAAACAAAAAAAACCCTATTGCCGATCTGATGATGATAAATGAAGGGACAACACATCCATTGTTGAGGTGAGGACATCGGCAGCGGTGGAGCTCACTGTATAAAAGAACATATTGATGAGTGAGGAACAGAGGGCAGAGGAGAAGAAAGCCCCAAAGCCTCCGAGTGCTCTGGCTTCTTGACCCTTGAGCATCTGAAGTCCTAAGTTCAAACTCAGTGATTACAAGCTCCCTTCCCTCCCCCCATTCTCTGCCCGCTCGTGTGCATGTGTGACCATACCTCCCCAGCTGAATATGGGACTACATACCACATGAAGCTTTAGTGGAGTAGGTGGGGAGGGTCAGGCCTTGGCTTTGTGGGGTTCTGGAGCCTCTATTGTTGGAGACGGAGGAGCCGATGGGGGAGCTATTGACGCTGAAGGGCTGAAGGTACTGCCTGTAGGGGGTGAGGTGCTGATGTGTGCGGGGAGAAAACCACAAGGGGCGTGCTGGGGGAAAGTAATTACAGATGATATAGGACCAAAGGGGGGGATTGATTAAAGAAAATGGGTGACCAGGAAGTAAGCAGGGATCTTTGTTTCCTCTTCAATTAAAGTGAAATGTCTCAGTGGTCTCCCGCTTTGTATGTGGGGCAGGGCGTAAGGGGGTGATAGATGGACACCGAAACCAATGACGGAGATCAGTGAATTCCAAATCCATCACACGGTTAGCTCAGAATTACCGCAAATGAGTTACTACGATGAAAATTTTGAGGCTGATTCAGTTTCACTAGTCTGGTTATTAGTCTTCATCATAGACTGTATAAAAAAGTGAACTAAGGGAGTGTGACGTCACCCATAACGTTCGGCTCCAGTCAAATGAAGCTCACAGAGGCTAGCAGTTATAGGAGTGAATTTGGAGCAGAGTTCCATATTAGGAATAGGAATTTGTTCATGGATCATGTTGAGCGAGTTAATACGAACATTTTAAGACCAAAATGACGAGGCTCACTGCAGTTACAGAGAGAGGGGTGACAGTTTTGCAATGTAAAATTAATTGGAGCCAGAGTCGGTGGAGCTAGAAGCGTTCCCATGCTCACTTCTTGTTTGGGATGTGATGTATAGCAGGTTAGCTATGTCCATTTATACAGTATATACAGTCTATGGTCTTCATATAGCAGTGCTTTAAACATAAAGGTTGCTGTTAAACTGTTCCTGTGCTTTGTGCTTTTTTAGACATTTTAGGGGTTTATTCTGATCCAGTCCTCTCCCTGTGATTAGAACTGGTTAGAAGTGCTGAGTCTGTTGAGAAGAAAATTACTTAAAATGTGCAGTGACGGTTTAGAAATGGTTTTGCTTTTTAGTTTGAGTCTGTTTATTGTCAGTTTTATTTCTGACCCAAACCCACATGAGGACCCACACTTCAAGGTATCCTCTCCAGCAAATGAATAAAACAAAAGGTCAAAATGTATTAAACCAATTTTGCCCATCATAAAGTGGCCCCAGATTTAAACAAAGGCCATAAACAAAAATAATAGTTTTCCTTACTGCACTGGAGAAGCAGTCAAAGTCCCAAAGTTCACAGGCAAAGTGAGGAAGACAGCCTCTAGGATGTTGTGGCTCCCCAAATAAGGTGCTCCAACAACAGTGTCTAAGATAAATGGAAAACACTTTCAAACTGCTGTCATTCTTGAATCTACACAACAATAAATCTCCAATGGATGCCACTTACAAGCAACAATGACCTAGAAGCACACAGTTCATCCTGCACGCTAGATAATAAATAATATAGAAATAATAATAGAACTAAATATACAAACCTACATCTCTGTAATTGCAGCAGGACCATCAGCCTTTCGTTCTTCAGCACAATCAGTGTATAGACCTTAGGTGATATTTTATCTAATAAATCCATTATTTTCCCCACATTCTATACCACTGGAGATGGATTGATGTATCAGTTGGCCGATATATCGCGCCGATTTCCAGCACAGGCAGATATTTAGTTTTGGCCGATCTGTTGCCTATAAAATACACACAAGGCTTTATTTTAACACTTTAATATGAAGAGATTACTGCATTAAAGGTGATGCACAGCTCTCTTAAAGGTTTGTGGGTCAAAAAGGGCTGTAGGAGAATTTGTAATTCATTTCAATTACATAATTTGAGGAAAATAATCTAAATCAACCCTATATATCAGCCCAGAAATATAAGAAGAGCTTAGTAGCCATTGGTTGCTCTGGATTTTAAACAATAAGTATCTGCATCAGCCATGAAGAAAAAAAAAAAACCATATTGGTCTATCTCGACATACCACCCCATTTCAGAGCTTCAGAGTTTGTCCATGCAAAAAACTATAACCATTAATAACATCACACCAATTTATCTGTCCATTTTATGTCTATTTAAGGTTTGAAATGATCCCAATGCAGCGCTGCACAAACCAGAGAGCTGAGCCTCTTTCTGTGTGTGCTAGAACTCAAACCGCCCCTTTGCCAGAGTGCTTGTTTGGACTGTCTGTTGCAATTAGGAATATTGTATTTCTTCTCTGTAAATAATTCTCGGCAAACGCCCATTTTCCAACATTTTTCATTGTGCCCTTGACATGTGTATTATAAACAATGTGCTTCCCCAAAATGTCCTATTTAGCATTAGCTTCAAAACAAACATACAGTACGTGTGTCAGTGTACGCAAAGATGGAGCACTGAATTCCATCTGTCAAGTCCAGTGTATTCTCAACCAAAGTCCTGTCACGATAATTACTATATCGACTTATCGTTCATTATATGAAAGCTGGAACAAAACTTCAGTGGGTAAACCATAGACTGTTTAAATAAATGGACATGGCTAACCCGCTAGCCACGGCGTTCCGAGTAGGAAGTGAGCATAGACAAGCTTTTCGGCTCCAATTGACTTACACTGGAAAATTGTCACCTTTCTCTTTGTAACTACTGCAGAGAGCCTCGTCATCTTCATCTTAAAATGTTTGACATGATCCTGGTGTTTTTATTTCACCATTTTGTCTGTAAATAAATTCCTATTCCTAATCAGATCCAAATTCGCTCCCATAACCGCTATCCTCTCTGAGCTTCATTTGACTGAAGCTGAACGCTGTGGGTGACGTCCCACTCCCTTAGTCCACTTCTTTATACAGTCTACGGGGTCGATGTGTGCACATTCTCTTTGCACTACAGGGAAATATTTGGTTATTTTTTGGCCATATGATGATATTTGAGCTGTAAAAGGTTGAATGAATAACTTCTATGATTCATTACAGATGCAAACTAAGTACAAAAGTGTTTCATTCTGCTGTTTATTTATTGCAGCTTGTGTTTTTTTTAACAATATTGTAAATTTAGAATTGTTTTTTTTTTTTTTTGGTTTAAATCTGCTCGTGGGTTTTCGCGTCAGTGGCATAGATTAGTTTCAATATTACAATTTCTTCAGCAATTGATACTTTGCAGTGACATTACGCTGGGGATGTTCTATAATGCATTTCTGTTGGCGTAATTTTCAGCAGTTTCCATGGTGACACAATGCACACATTGGCAAACGCACGGAAAGAAGTTTTAAGATCGTCTGAAAACGCAAGAAAAAATACAAAAATCGATTTAAACGACACATTTTCAGTGTTGGAGACTTATTTAACAGCACAAATCATCTCGCCTGTTGTAGTTCCAACCAAGTCGGCTCTTTCTGGTCAGATTAAGCTTAACTTGAGTAACAGAGCTTCAGACAGAGCAGTGCTTTCAGTTAGCTTCACACCCCCAGGGAATATTGATGACATCAGCTGCAAACTGCGAATACATCTTACTTGAAAATGTGTTACGTGAAAGCCTATGTATCCTCAACCAGAGTCAGGTCATGTTTCGGTGGGTTCTGCGTCTCTGTTACTAGCTTGGCAAACACAAGTATACAGTATGAATAGTTTTACAAGGCCATGGGAGGAATGGGGGGGGCAGATGGGGTTTAGGATCCGTGAGAGGGGTGTGTGTGTGTGTGGGGGGGGCGAGCGAGAGAAAACAGGTTGTCACTGTGGTTGAACGGCAAAATAGGGCTCAGCCTCCACAGATGTTTCATTCAGGGCCATTTTAAAAAGTGCTCCAGTCCCCGACACAATTCACCCCCTTTGTGCGTTGAAGGAGAGGAGCTCAGCCCACTGTTTACTGCTTCTTTTGGCCCCCCTGCTCTCCTCCCCAAGGTCCTCGTGTTAGCAGCCGGAACAATTGAGGAGGGTCTCGCGTAGTGGCAGGTCAACAGAATGGGCTGTGAATCCTGTTGCTCTGAATCCTTCTGGGTGGGTGGTCCAGCTCTCTCTCTCACACATACACGCACGCATACACGCGCACACACACACACATACACACACACACACGGAGGAACACGGTGTCGCTAGCTCTGCTCTCCATTAGCTCATCCAGAGGGCCAGAGCCACAGAGCCAGACTGGGACTGTGGGCTCCAGAGCTGCTGCTGCAAATGATGAGAGGATGAGTCTTGAGGCGGTGAGACAGAAAAACAGAGGGAGTATAGAAAATCAGACATTAATAGATACTAAAACCAATGTCGAAACGAGATTTGAGCAAAAATTGCAATCGAAACTAGATTTGAGCAAAAAAAATCACATTAACAGGACAAAATTTGAGCTTTCCTGAACAGTTTTAGTACGATTTTGAGCTGAGTTGAAGTGGTGAGACGTAAAGACAGAGAGAACCTGTTCCCTGATATTAAAACTAATATTGAAACTAGATACAAATTTGAGCAAGTATCGATGCAAAAAAAAGGACAAAATTTACATAAAGGCAGAGAGAGCCTTTTCTGTCCACGGTTGTGAAAAGTATCAAAATCAGATACTAACTGATACTAAAAGTGATATCGATATTGCAAAAAAAAATCAGAGTAACAGGACACTTGAGCTTTCCTGAACAGTTTTAGTACGATTTTGAGCTTTATCAGAACAAAAGACCCCATGCTAAGACAAAGAAAGTACTTTTATTTTGTATATGACAATTACTATTTTTATTACTACATTTACCATTTTTTTCCTTCACTGTGGTATCGTAATCAGTATCGAGTTTGAAATTTTAGTATCTCGACTCTAGTTCAGTCAGATTGCTGTATATCCTTAAAATTAAGTCATTTCCATTTAATCTACAAAGGATTTTTCTTACAATGACCGTCGCACTAAAACTTGAAGGATGTACCGATCCAGCTTTTTCAGTTCTTATACCGATACCCAGTATCAGCCATTATCAGTGCAGAGACTGAAAATAGTATCTAGTTCCTTTAAACAAAAATAAAATAAGACAAAACTAATCCAGATGTAACCGTTATGTATCCGTCAAGTCACTACAGAACAGTTTTGTATAAATAAAATTTAATTAATAAAAATTCAGCATCAATTTATATGCCCAACTAGGATTTGGAAACCGATATCCGATCCAGCACATTTTTCAGTTTTGGGGCTGATATGATACCAGCATACAAATTTGATATTGTGACATCCTCACTCGGTAGCATAGTAAATATCTTTCCCATTTTTCATTTTCATAAGAGAAGAAACTACACCGAAAAAAAGATTATTAATGTGGCAATTATTTTATATTGAAATAGCTTATATATTTAAATGTTCTCAGTCTGAATCTTTACATTTCACATTTGGACATAAAAATAATTTTCCTATAGGCTTCAGTGTTTCTATTAATGTGTCTTTTACAATAAAAGCTTTACACTTTTTAGCCCCAACTCCATCAATGAGCCTTTGCACTGTTTAACCGTGTAGACAACGTAATAAATGCACAAAGGAGCTTTTAGATTAAGCCTAATTGTCGTCAAGGATGTTTGTGACGCAGATCAAAATATTTCTGCTTCATTTTCTCTCATGTTATTGCTTTTCCTTCTCAGTGGCATTAACAGATACTAAACAGATCTTTTCAATACAGACGTCTTGTTTAAACTGTGCCTTGATGGGGATTTTAAATTGTAATTACCCTTGAGGATCAGTAAAGATTGTCGAAGGTCTAAATTTAATGCATTTCTGCTCTGTTCTGTAAGTGCGAGGTCAGCCTGTCTATCACCTATGTTCTTCTACCTCGCCACTAATGCCTTTTCTTTTGTTACAGCGACATCTAGTGGGCAAGAACAAATAAAGCAGGCTGTACACGTCAATACTTCTACTAGAAAATAGAAAAAAAAAAAAACACATGCACACACTTTGGCCATGCCTCATTTCTCTTTCCTCGCTTCCTTCTCCTTGATTCCTCTCCTCAACTCTGCAGAAAATGGTTCAGGAAGTCCCACAGAGGAGACAAAGCGAGGAGAGAGGACATAAACTCCTCACTGAAACCAATAAAGTTTGATTCTTTTCTCTGATGTCTCCCTCAGGTTTACTCCTTCCTTCTGTGGTTTACTTTGGGACACCACTTAATATGACACATTTGATTGACAGCTGAAAAATGGAGGATCAAGGAGAGGAATCAAAGAAAAGGACGCGAGAAAAGAGAAATAAATAGACGCGGCCCTTGTGATGCTATGTGGCAATACAGGAAGTGCTCCACTGTGTTTTAAACTCTATACAGGACCTTTAAATTATATGATTACCAAGATGATTTTTGTTTTGCACTCTACTAAATGACTTCCTTAAAAGTTTAATTATTATTTTCAGTGATTCAATAGTTATGTATTTCCTGCTTTTCCTGAAATGTTCCACAGTATAGCATTAAATCTATTTAGCATTTATTCAAGTACTGGTGATCTTTTGCTTGAATAATACTTTAATACTCATGGTAAGTTTGTATGTTACTTTGAATAGGCTCACCTATCCACCGATCTGACCTGTAACTTGCCCTGGTGGTGTCATCTGCTTGTCCCTATGGAGATATAGAACATTAATGCCATACTGTGGATCATTCCAGGCAAAGTAAGAACATCTCTATGGAGGCAAACGGGTGGCCAACCTTCCAACGGAAAAGTTACATTGTGCAGCTTTAAAATACAGCCTATACAGTGATGACGAATGTTTGGTTACATGTTGACAGAAATTCCATCTTTCTGATTTTGATTTCGTAAACTCTACATGCAACAGTTGTGAGGTGTGATGTAATATTTCCTCTCGTTTAGCTGCTCCACTTGATGCATCCTCTTTTTGGTTCCTGCCGTCTGACACTGTAAAACAACCGAGGAGGAATTGAATTGTTCTTTTTTTTTCATACAGTATTTGAGCTTGAGTTTGCTTTTTCTCCAGTGTTAAAAATGACGTACACAGTTGCCTCTTTTATCATCTTAGGTAAGTTTTCTTTTAAAAATAGTTTCTTATTTGATTTCTCTATATGTTTAAACCAGATCATGATTAGAATTCACTTCTCAATGTGTAAATTATAAACAAGAATAGATGTAGTGATTAAATGTGATGTTGTACTGTTAAAACCATGTTATTTATAATTAAAATGCTTAATTTAGTACAGTTAACTGCATTTATCTGAGAAAAATGTAATATAGAATTGTATATAATACCAACTAGCTATCATCATTATTATTGAAAATACTGACATTAAAGGTGCACTGTGTAACTTTTTGGTTGGAGGTCCAGCACCTTCTTGTTGCTATGGATATGTCATTGCTCTGCTTGAAATTTCCAAGTTATGACATTAAACGGCTCTACCTTACATTTATTAAATTACAGGTGGTTTTATAGCTCAAAAATACCTAGAAACTGACTAACGTGAGCGGGGTCGCCTCTCCACAGATCTGACCTGTAACTTGGTCTGCTTTCGTCTCCATGAAGATAGAAAGGTTTAATGCCATACTGTGAAACAATCCAGACAAAGCAATAACATTCAATGGAGAAAAACATTTGATGTACCCTCCACCAGAAAAGTTACACAATGCACCTTTAATGTAAAGCTACATTATGCACCTTTTCTGTTGGAGGGTCTGCCACCTGCTTGTCTCCATGAAGATGCTATTTGTCTTTAATGTTCCGCAGTATGGCATTAACTTGTCTATCTTGGTGTTAACTGCTTGTTTCCGTGGAGATACACAAGTTTAATGTCAAACTGAGGAACATTCCATTCAAAGCAATAACATTTCCATGGAGACAAGCAGGTGACGTCTACTCCTTTAAAGGTGCATTGTGTACTTTACTGGTGGAGGGTCCTTCGCATGCTTTTCTCCACGGAGATGTTATTGCTTTGTCTGAAATGTTTCACAGTATGGCATTAAACCTTTGTATCATCGTGGAGAACAAACCGGGCCAAGTTACAGGTCAGATCTGTGGAAAGGCGACCCCGATCACAGTCAGAATGCCTGTTTTTCATGGTATTTTTGAGCCATAAAACCACGTGTAATTAAAGAAATGTAAGGTAGAGCTGTTTAATGCCATTTTGAGAAACATTCGAAGCAGAGCAATGACGTATCCATAGAAACAAGCAGATGACGGACCCCCAACCGAAAAGTTACATAGTGCACCTTACCTTAACCGAGATTTAACTCTTTTCTTGTGTACATTACAGCTGGTTTTCTCGGGGGATCTGTTTTTGCCAATGAAGGGGACGCCACTGACGACTATGAAATCTCCCACCACACCCCTGCACCGTCCAAAAGTACAATGAGCCTGATTACCAACTCCACTGAAAATCAAACTGACGTCACCCAAACCTACTCCCCAACAACTCGAGGTACGGCCTGGTGCGGTGTTTCCCAGCCAGGGGTGCAGGGACCAGACGTGAGAGCTTGCCGGGGGGGAATCGGAATGATTTCAGATTTAATAGAAAGGTAGAATTGAATTGGTATTTCAGTATTGATATATTCTACATATATGTGTTCACCAGTTACCGTGGAGACACAATGCACACGTGAGCCAACACTGCCAAAAAAGTTTTAAGACATTTGAGGGTACAGAAAAAATATAAAATGGATTTAAACAGCATATTTTCAGGAACATTTATTTATTATTCAGTCCCAATCCAACTATTTGTATAGCACATTTTAAAAACAAAACAGTTTCCAAAGTGCTTCACATAGCAATGTAAAACAATTTAAACATGTAAAACAGTCAAATATTTTATTCTAAAAAGTCAGCAGAATTATGTTCAAACAAGAGGAACTAATAGAATCAATAGATAAAAGAATAATAATAAAAACAATGAATAAAATCAATAAATAAAGGAAAAAAGTACTAAAAGAATAAAATAGATAAAAACAATAAATAAATCAGATTGTGTTAAAACAAAGCTCAAATATAGCAGGCCCGCCAACAGAAATATGAGGGCCCGGGGCAAGAAGACTCACCTGGGCCCCCCTCTAATATTAATAGGCAGAGGTTCCAATTCTGGGCCCCTAAAAGTCTAAGGCCCGGAACAACAAAGCCTTTTGTCCCCCCTGTCGACTCCCCTGGATTAAAGTCCAACAAGCCTCAGATAAAGCAATACCTACAGTTAGCATGTTGATGATCAGCTGCAACGTTTCAATAAGATTTTCTTTGTAGTATGATGTTTGTGTTGGATATTTTTGGTATAAATTCTACCAAAACAAGAAAATATAGTAGTTATAATAAGCAATGTACTCTCAAACGGATTTATAATTACTAAAGAAACACTTTTACCATTGATGGGGGAACTCAGAGTGAGAGATGACGCTTAGGGGGTAAAAAATGTTGGGAACGACTGGTCTATTGTGTACATTTTATATTTGTGGGGAAAAAAACATGAAATATTATAAAACATATAAAACATATGAATATAACAGACCTTGTGTTTTTCATAGAATATGTAACGCCACTTGACGAGCACAGAAACAACGAAATCACTGTACGACGGATGCCTTCTGAGCAAACCCCCGCGACGCCCAGACCCGTGACGCCCAAACCCGTGACGCCCAGACCCGTGACGCCCAAACCTGCAACCCCCAAACCTGCAACCCCCAAACCTGCAACTCCCAGACCCGCAACCAAGGCAGATGATTTACTGGACAATCTATTAGTAAGTAAGTAATGACCATTTTTACACTTTTTTTTCTTTTTGAGTTTTTTTTCCATGCCAAGAAGGAAGGTCTAGGCAGGGCAAGTTTTATCTGTTTAGCAAAATTCGCACACAAACTAATTCAAAGTGACTTACAGAATAAGAAAAACATTAAAATCACAATGCAAACAGATCAAAACATAAATAATCATCATAGAATTCATATAAAAGAGAGAAGAGTACGAATGAACACATGTACAGCTAAACAGAACTGGATTTAAAGTCCTATATTACACAAAATGGATTCTTATGAGCTTTAAGCCATGTTCTTTTGCTGTTACCTCCTCAAAAACATATCTGGAGTTGTGTTTTGTTTCATTCACACTTACTTGGGTAAACCTGGTTTATTAGTCTGTCGTAAAATGTGCTGTTCCACCTTGTGATGTCATGTAGTGGTAGTTTTCAAGTTAACAGCTACATTTTACCTTTAGTTCAGTAGAGATTGGAAATTTCAGGGCTGAAATTATCCAAATGATTCTAGTGAAGGTGTGTGGAGTTTAAAAACACAATGGAGCACTTCCTGGATTACCACATGACATCACAAGGTGGAACTGAGTGTTTTCTGTTTGAGAAGAACTCAGCCTAAATAAATCTGCAGGGTTTGTGTGTGGTTTGGTCTCCATGAGGATTAAAAGGTTTAGTACCACACTGTGAAACGTTCCAGACAAAGCAATAACATCTCCATGGAGAAAAGCATCTGACGAACACAATGCACCTTTAAGAGACTTTATTTATTATTATTCACTCCTCAGTTACACTTAGTGGTTGTAAAATGTATAGCCACAACTAGAAATAGCAGAAATATGACATTGATATATGACATTTTGTGGCTATAACCAAATGAAAGTTAGAAAATCAAACAGTGAAACCGTCATTGGCCAATAACACATTACCCAACGTTCACAGGAAATAAGCAAAGGAAGTCAGTATTTCAGTTTTATGCAGTTTTCCTGAAGATGTGAGAGAGGCTTCTGCTCTGATGATGTTTAAAGGGCCATTTTATTCTATTTTCTGATCTGTTATAATGTTTCCTCATCACGACCACACCTGGAGTTGTGTTTTGTTTCATTCACACATGTTTAACACACAAATCCTGCATATTTAGGTCTTCTTAAAAGGAAAACACTCTGTTCCACTTTGTGATGTCATGTAGTAATACAGGAAGTGCTCCATTGTGTTTTTAAACTCCACACACCTTCACTAGAATCATTTGGATCATTTCAGTCCTGGAATTGCCGATCTCCATTGAACTAAAGCTAAAAAGAGCTGTTAACTTAAACTACCACTTCATGACGTCACAAGGTGGAACAGAGCGGTTTGAGTTTTGAAGATGTAGACCACCGAATAATCCAGGATCACTCAGACATGTGTGAATGAAACGAAACACAACTCCAGGTTTATTTTGAGGAGGTAACGGCAAAATAACATGACTCAAAGTTTTGTGTAATATAGGACCTTTAAAAGAGTACACTTACATTTATTTTTAACAAACATTAAACTTTTTAACTATCTTTTTTTTTTCTACAGTGACCACTCCGAAGCCACCAAGTCAAGGAAATGACAGCGTTGGTGAGTGTTAAAAAATACTATAAATGCAAATTATTTTAAACTGACTAACGTACACTGTTTGATTATCCAGGCATTATAATCTTGGTAGTTATCGTCGTCATCGCGCTCCTGGCTGGGCTGATCTGCTACATTGCTCGAAGCAGATCAAGAGTAAGTGTAGCTTGTAACGATACTTTGCGGTGCTGGGGGTGCTCTACATGCTTCTGTATAGGCGGAATGTTCAGGAGTTACCATGGTGACGCAGCACACATATTGGGAAACACAGACAAAGAAGTTGTAGTTTTAAGGTACAAGATTAGGGTGAACAGATTCTCAAAATAAAAAACTGGGACATCCCTGGTTTGGGTTGGTTGGTAATAATAAAATTGTGAAACGAGTGCATAATTAAGGAAAATTGTTATGCACTCTGCACTAATGTGAGTCAGTACAGTCACATTTTCTTTGCGTTTTTGTCATTTTTAAGCAGCTTTTCTGTATTTTACCTAAACAAATGACAGTGTATGCCTCTCTTTACTTCTGGCAAGTATCAGATTGGTCAAAAATAGGGACATTTCTTGTGTAAAACTGGGACAAATCACTGGTTTTGGATAAATCTGCTGGGACAGGGGGCACAGGGCTCAAAACTGGGACTGTCCCGGGATAAATAGGGACATCTGGTCACGCTATACAAAATGGATTTAAACAAAACATTTTCAGGAGCCTGTGATCGATACGAGCGTTCATGGTGCTGTTTAGGTGTTTGATTTTCAACAAAAAAATGAGAGTGACAAACTGATCTTAACAAATCTTAACAGCACAAATCATCCATCCGTTCCAAGTAAGTCAGCTCTTTCTGGTCAGCTTGTGTTAAAATAAAGCTCAGATTAAGTTGAGTAACAGAGCTTCAGACAGAGCAGTGCTTTCAGACCTGTTCTATAGTGCACTGTATGTGAGCTGATGTTGTATTCTTTATGCAGCGTTACTCGATGGACTTGACTTCTAGACCTGATGAAGCCCAGATCCCTTTGAGCGCTGTGGAGCAGGAGGGAGTGGCTCAAACTGTCACTTCTAATGGTAACTTAAACGGCTCATATTACGCTATTTTATGATCTATGTTATAATTTTCCTCATCAAAAACACACCTGGGGTTGTGTTTTGTTTCATTCACTCATGTTTAACAAACAAACCCTGTATTTTTAGTCCTAGACTTTCTCTCAAATCGAAAACGCTCTGTTCCCCCTTGTGATGTTATGTGGTAATACAGGAAGTGCTCCACTTTTGTTTTTACACTCCATACCCCTTTACTGGAATCATTTCGATTATCAGGCCTGGAATTTCCCATCTCCACTAAACAAAAACTAAAAGATGGCTGTTAACTTGAAAACTTCTGGCTCTTCTGGCTCTTTCGGCTCTTCCGGCTCCTACTGACGCTGGCTCCCATTGACTTACATTGGAATATTGCCGTCCCTCTCTAGGTGACTGCTGCTGTGAGCTTCGTCATTTGGTCTTAAAATGTTCATATTAACCCGTATTTTGTCTGTCAAAAAAATCCTATTCATAATGTACCTAGACCCTGGCTCCAAATTCGCTCCTGTAACCGTGAACATCGTGAGCTTCATTTGAGTGGAGCCGAACGCTACAGATGACGTCACACTCGCTTCGTCCACTTTTTTTATACAATCTATGGGTGGAACAGAGCATTTTGAGCTTTTGGAGACAGACTGAACTAAAGGTAAACGGTAGCTGTTAACCTATAATAAACTGTTACTCAAACGTGTGAATCAGACAAAACACAACTCCAGGTATGTTTTTCATGAGGTGACAACAAGGCTTAAAGCTCACAAGAGTCAATTTTGAATAATATAGGGCCTTTAAAAATCACTATTTTTATGTGTTTACTATATGGTCATTGTAGGATTGGAGTTTGAGGGTACAGAAAACAGTACACAAGAAGCCCAAGAGCCAGAAGAGAAGACTGAAGAACAAGTGGAACAGAAAGGTAGGAATTATAAACGTGCGTTCACTCGGCTGGGAATCACAATTCGATATGATACTTGATACACGGCTCACGATACAACATCACGATATGGCGAAACATGAGATAATCGATATATTTGTACACAGAGACATGCACATCCAATAAAAGTTGCAACTGCATGGTTTTCTAGGTATTTTTAATCCAATTGGGTAGAATGATTAATTGAATTCCAGGCATTTGAATTCCAAACATTCCAGACAGAGAAATTACAAATTACATCTGCAGAAACAAGCAGGTGATGGACCCCTAACCAAAAAGTTACATAGAGCACCTTTCAGTTTTAACTTTTAAGTGTTAAAATATGGGGCGAAATGTTGGAATACATTTCACGTAATCTTGTGAAACGTAAAAAGTCGTGACTACGTGCTGCGTCCAAAGACAAAAATTGTGCAAAAGAATAAAACAGATCCACACTGCAGTTCTTTGGAGCGCCCAGATTTTGATTTTCATGACAAGAAACGACCCCGAAACGTCACATTGTGATGTTATTAAAATAAAAATTTGGCAGCTCCAAAAAACTAAAGATATAAATGCATAATCGATATATTTCACATGATACTCTGTGATATACTGCTGCTTTTTAAGAACACATTTTAACAACAAGATATGTTTTTGTATTAAACCACTACTTGTGCAAATTTAATATAAAATACGTCTATTTTAATCATCAAATCAGAAAATATATCAAGTGTATTGCATAAACAGGTTTCCTTCCACAAAATAAGTATTTATATTACTATATTTCTGTTTTATACTTACTTGTACATCTTATTTGACACCTGTCTCTTGCTATTTTTTATTGCTACTTATTCAGAAGTTTTATTACCATTTTTATATTTGTTACTCTTTGTTATTATAATAAGCTGTGATGTGTGAGCTGCTGTGTCCAAATAATTTCTCTTGTGGATAAGACAAACTTCATTGATCCACAAGGGAAATTATTTGGACACAGTAGCTCACAGCATATTATAATAACAAAGAGAACTGGTATAATAAATTCTAAATAAGTATCAGAAATGGCAAGAGACTGATGTCAAATAAGGCATAATTATATAAATGTATATGTACAAGTAAAAATAAAATACAGATAAGCAATAACATTTAGTGCAGTCAACAAAAAATTGCTAAAAGATGCCAAAAACGTACTAATAATAAAAATACTAAATGGATACAGCAGCCTATAATGATTTTTTCACACATTTATTTGGTTCTGTTTTCCTCCATTTTAGTTCTGATGTTCACTTTGGTTTGGTCTTGTTCTGGTTTAGTTCTGGTCTAGTCCAGATGTTGGTGTGAGCTCTAGTCCCACTTTAGTTCTAATTTTGCTGTTGTAAAATTAGAACTAAAGCGTAAGTGTGAACACATCAAAAGTCCTGTGTTCTAGGCAGGGTGTGCGTTTTAACCCTGTGAACTTAACCAGGAGCTATGGCCTAATTGCGAGTCTTCCTCTTTTGTAAGATCAGTAAAACAGATAAAAAGGAAGCACAGTCTGTACCTTATTGCTTCATTCTGATATGTGGTGTGAGTGCAGGTATTAGTATTTGTCAAAAATATCGAACAACAGATGCTAATCAATCTGTTGTGTCGAAACTAGATACTCATTTGAGCACTATGGAACCAACCTGGACCACTGAGGAATTACAGATATAAAACCACATGAGAATATAAAAGAAAGTACTATTATTTAATGCAGAAAATTACATTCTATTTTCTAAAGAAAGTTTATTATTATTATTATTATTATTATTATTATTATTATTATTATTATTATTATTGCTGTGGTATCAGAATCAGTATTGAGTATCGAGTCTATCCCTTAGTATCGAAATAAAGTTTGAAATTTTAGTATCGTGACAACACGGGCAGGTATAGGTACTTTTCGGTTGGGGGTCCGTCACCTGCTTGTTTCTATGGATATGTCATTACTCTGCCTGGAATGTTCCACAGTATGACCCTCCACCTGAAAAGTTACACAATGCACCTTTAAGTCCAGTCTCTTTCTCTCTCAAATAACTTTATTAGTGTTGACAGGATATACTGAAATGTATATGAGGGGCATGTTTTTTTGTTTTTGTTTTGTTTTGTTTTTTTAAACATAGAGCTCAACGTGTAAATGCAGTACCTTAGTTGACCACCAGATGGAGACAGAAGCCAAGTTAATGAAACATCGACTGACTAGGGCATCATGGGACTTAATTCTAGCTGTCAGTATCAACATTATTTAGTTTTAATTACTGCAATGTTAATACTAGGTTTATACAAGTTTAAAAATAGACTAAAATATAAATTGAAATATTGTTTTCCTTTCTTACTTGGATTACAAAGGCACAGAGTTGCAATCTTGTCCACACATGATGCTTTGTCTTTGGGTCATGTGGTAAAAGTCAGTTTGTTTTATGTATGAGTTACAAGTGTAAAGCTTTACTTGCACAAAGGAAATTCCAGTTTCTGTGTCATTATTTATTATTATTATTTATTTTCACACTACTGAAGAAATCGCGCATTTGTTCATCTGAAGTTAGTGCTAGCTTCTAAAAGAGGAAGATCACATAAAAGGGAGGTTCTGGTGACTAAAATAATAAAAAATTCCTCTATTGCGCATAAATTCCTCTATTTTTGTGACCTTTAAGCCAAATTAGACTTTAAGCCTCCAAAAATATACATGGAGTTGTGTTTTGTTTTATTCACACATGTTTGAGAAACCCTTTATAATTGGTCTGTTTACATTTCCAAACCTCAAAATGCATAATACAAAAATGCAAAATGGATTTAAACCTGGAGCCTGTGATCAATCCACATGTTTATGGTCCTGCTTAAGTGTTTCATTTTAACAAAAGGTGAGAGTGACTGTTGAAACTGCAGTGTTATTCGAGATGGACGTGTTTAACAGCACAAATCGACTCACCTGTTGTAGTTCCAAACAAAACAGTTTTTTCTGAGCTTCAGACAGGTTAGTGCTTCAGTTAGCTTCACTGATGTTGACGACATCAGCTGAAAAGTATCAGTAGAGTACATGGAACAGCAAACTTCAAATGAAAATGGACTCTATGTACCTGAATAATTGTTAACATCATAACCCTCTGTCAAGGATTGTTCTAAAGGCTTATTTTCATTGCTGATCTGTTTTATAATGTTATTTTCTCATCACAAACACATCCTGCATATTTAAGCCGTTCTTTTCTCAAACAAAAAATGCTCTGTCCCACCTTGTGATGTCATGTGGTAATACAGGAAGTGCTCCATTGCGTTTTTAAACTCCACACACCTTCACTAGAATCATTTGGATAATTTCTGCCCTGAAATTGCCACGTCTTCTAAACAAAAGGTAAAAAGTTGCTGTTAACTTGAAAACTTCCACTTCATGACATCATAAACTGGAACAGAGCGTTTTGAGCTTTGGATATGTAGACAGACTAATAAGTATGAATAAAATACAAAACTCCAGGTATGTTTTTGATGAGGTAACATGAGTCTAACATGGTTTAAAGCTCACAAGTCAATTTTGCGTAATATAGGACCTTTCTTAAACAAAAGTAAAAAGAAAAAAAAGTTAATAGATTGAAAGATTAGCGTGATAGGGCCACTGTACAGACATAGAGGCTAATATACGCTGTCTACACGAGCTCTAAAGATTAAACGTCAAATTTTCAGAAGTTATCGTTAACACAACTGACGTAGTGTGACAAAGAGCCTGTCCATCCCCGTAAACTAAACTCTGCTGCAGATTCTTAAGGCTGGAATGAAGCCCGAGGACGTATCTTGGCAGAATTATACGCTGAATAGGGCTTTCTCTCACTTCTAACCCCAGGTCAGATAATGATGGGGCTGCCCTGCTTTCCCACACAATCCAACAGCTGCCTGGCTTTGGCTCATTAAGAGTCTTTCAGTAATCAGACGCTTCATTACCAACTTAAGATCCCTCTGGGCAGCCCCAAACCCACTGTCACAAAGCTCCAAACCACTCCGGGCTACAGTCAGGAAAGCACTGTTATTATGTGGTACAGAATGACCGATGCTACAAATGTGCACAGCTATAAAACCAAGCCGAAGCCAGTCAGAAGTCACCACCTGGATCTGACTAAGCTAATGGTTAATAAGTAAGAGCCTACAATTATATAATTACAGCAAATAATATTCAGCAGCTCAAAGTTGTTAAATAGTGACTGTTGCGTTAGTCATGTGAAGATTTTCCTACATGCAAAACTGACTCCTGTGAGCTTTAAGTCATGTTAGAAAGTTTTTACCTCCTCAAAAACATATCCGGAGTTGTGTTTTGCTTCATTCATGTTTGAGTAATTCTTTATTATTAGTTAGTCTTCATCTCCAAAGTTTAAAATGCTCTTTTCTCCCCTGTGATGTCATGAAGTGGTAGTTTTCAAGTTCATCGCTACCTTTTAGATTTTCTTCAGTAGAGATTTGGCCATTCCAGGGATGAAATTATCCAAATGATTCTAGTGAAGGTGAATGGAGTTTAAATATGCAGTGGAGCACTTCCTGTATTACCACATGACATCACAAGGTGGAGTGTTTTCAGTTTGAATTCAGAAGAACTCAGACTAAATATGCAGGATTTGTGTGCTAAACGTGTGTGAATGAAACAAAACACAACTCCAGGTTTTGACGAGGAAACAACATTATAACATAGATCAGAAAATAGCGTAATATTGGTCCTTTAAACATAAATAGAAACCAGAAAATGCCCTCTATGCATCTATATGATACAAGAAAGGAACTTGGCATTTAAAACTTGCCAAAGGTGTTACTAGTTCACAAAAATAAATAAATGTAACTCTTGAATGCCCTCTTTTGCAATGGAATATATGTATAATAATAATAATAATACATTTTATTTGTAATGCGCTTTACATTTCAACGAAATCTCAAAATGCTACACAGCAGATAAATTACATAAAACACAATTAAAACATGCAAAAGGGAAAAACACGACATATACATAAAATGGTTTATTATTCATTTTAAAAAGAAACGTTTTTAGACCTTTTTTAAAGGCCTGAACACTCTGGGGAGCCCTCAGGGACTCTGATGTATGTGTACAGTGGTCGAATAGCTGTACTTTGCATTTGTTTCTCTTGTTTCTGTGCTGTATTTTTCTGTCTTTAATCATAACTAATCTTTGTACCGGTAAACTCTCTCTCTTTGTTACAGCTGAGTCTGAAAAAGTGACTGTAGACGTAATCGACGAATGTCCAGCTCCAACAGGCGATAGCCCTGACGAGCCTAAACAGGAGGTCCCAGACCAGACCCCCGCTGTCCCCCTGGAGCCCAGCGCTCAGGAGAAAACTGATGATGAAGGAGGAGAAGGAGCCGCCTCCAATAAGACGTCTGTGGAGTCACTGAAGGAGAGCGCTGAAGTCAATGAGAACAACAGCAACAACTGCCTCCTGCCTCAGGGGGGCGCCAGAGGTCACAGTGGATAACTTTTTTTTTTGTTTTTTTTTAGACTTAAACTTTATTGATCCACAAGGGAAATTATTTGGACACAGTAGCTCACATATCATAATATAATATAATAACAAAGAGCAAAAATATAAATGGTAATAATAAATTCAGAATAAGTAGCAAAAATAATAAGAGACTGGCATCAAATTAGGCATAATTATATAATGCCTTATTTTTGACTTACTATATCATATTTTACATTATACACAACCAGTCAAAGGTGTATGTATGTGTTTTTCATCTTTATTTCCCTGTTTATTTTCATTGTAGATTCTCACTGAAGGCATCAAAACTATAAATGAACACAGGGAAAGTAGTAAACAAAAAATAAACTCAAAATAACTCAAAACCTGTTTTAGATTGTTAAAAATATCCACCCTTTTTTAACACTGGTTTGCAGGCTGTGTTTATTTTTATTTATTAAAGAGACAATGCATATTAAAAGACAAGATAATGCAAGAGACAAACATGTGCAGTATTGTATCCAAAGCTAATTTCCATCCTTAGTCCCGTGTGGGACCAAGGACAGCTACATAACCTGCACAATTTATAAAACATGACAAAAGTTACAATACCTGCTCCCATATGCATCTCTCGCTCATTCACTATAAAACACACTTATACAACATTAGTATTAAAATGTACAGGTCAGCTGTCACCAAAGCAAAGGAGGGATACTGGAGAATTTGAATATAAAATATAAAAAAAAAATTTAGTTGAGTTATTTGACTTTTTACTTTACTACATAATTCCATATATCTTTCTTCATGCATTTGATGGCTTCCATGTGTATCTAAAATGTAGAAAGCAGCAAACAAAACAAAAAATTTAATAAGAGGGTGTGTCCAAACAGCTGAAATACAAAAATGCAGTAATATCTTCCTTTCTACTTTGAATTGAGCCATAGTGACACTGGTGTTTTCTCTTTCAACAGAAGGTGAAGCTTTTTATGACGTGCTCCTTGACGATACGGCCTGAAATCCTACGGTAAGAACAACACTCCTGTTTACATGGGTGAACACACTTTTTACATCAGTTTACATAGATCACAAGAGTAGTGCTTCACATTATTAAGACAAAGTTCACCATTTTTATCAGTTTTATAATGTACACTTTTCCTTAGTAAAAAAAGAAATCATTACTGCGGAGGAAAAAAAATCACTTTTGAGGGTCAGTTTGTCAGAGAATTGTGTGATTTTAGTCAAAAGGCAGAAGAGTTGATACAAATATAAATGTTCAACAATATTTTCTTTATAAAAAACATCAAATTGTGATCTGAGAAAATTGTGAAAATTGTGAATCTTTTGACATATCTCCCACCTCTACCACAGCTGCTCTTATAGTCTTCACAAAAAAAAGGCTTGTGCAGATGAACCTTATCTCATATCTTTGTCCCTCACATGCCCTCAGTCTAATCACCATGTGCAGGAGCATGTACTTCCCAGAGTGCACCTGTGCTCTTTGTCTCTCCGCTCCCTTTCTCACTGCACTGTCCTGACTGGACCCGGGGCCACAGGAATCCACACAGCTCTTAACAGCTGATGATAGGCTCTCATCTGAGGAGCTCACCGCCGCCCCCCAGTGTCACGCATCATCTGATCTGTCGTGTCAATAGTGGATTTCAGTTTGAAAATTCTACCCAAGTACTGCAGAATTTGGTTTGGGTAGAACTTGTTCAGCTTAAGGGATTCAAGCAAATAATTGTGTAAAGTCTGTTAGCTCCAAGGCATATACAGAAGACCACTTTATGCATTTAATCTTTTCTTCAGTGAAGCTGGTGCCTCCCTTCAAAAGCAGTGGTGCAGTGCTGGGCCAGGGGGCATTTCTCGAATCTTGATTTAGTTTCTTGGTCAGGAACTGCTCAAGGATTACACCCAATCAGGCCTGGACTGGTAATCGGGCATTTTCCCGTTGGGCCGACAGTCCTAGGGGCCGATAACGTTTTTTTTGTTTTTGTTTTTTTTTTACTTAGAGGGCGGCGGCCCATTGGTCCATCTTTAATATAGACAGTGGACTAAACCAATCAGGATATAGTGGCATACGAGCGCGGTCCCACCCCTTTCTCTGCACTGATCCCCGCAGGTTTTATAGTTTTGAGCTGGAAACATGGAGAAGCGGAAGAAAGGGGGTGCGGAGAAGTTGCGGGCTAAAAGATTAAAAAATCTCGCTATAGACGCTGCAAAATGTTGTAAAATAACAGACATATTCTCTGGAGGGGCCGCTGGAGCCTCCACATCCTCTGCAGCCCAGGTTGAAGATGGACAGGGAGAGGAGCAGCCAGAGACTGTGGACGGGGAACCCTAGGGACAGAGTGACCAGGGAACCCGAGGGACAGAGGGACCAGGGAACAGGGAACCCGAGGGACAGAATGACCAGGGAACAGGGAACCCGAGGGACAGAGTGACCAGGGAACAGGGAACCCGAGGGACAGAATGACCAGGGAACAGGGAACCCGAGGGACAGAGTGACCAGGGAACAGGGAACCCGAGGAACAGAGTGACCAAGGAACAGGGAACCCGAGAGACAGAGTGACCAAGGAACAGGGAACCCGAGGAACAGAGTGACCAAGGAACAGGGAACCCGAGGGACAGAGTGACCAGGGAACAGGGAACCCGAGGAACAGAGTGACCAAGGAACTGTGCTGTGCCTGTAGGGGGGATATTAACGCTTCACTAATTATGACGGGCCGGTCTAAGCCAAAAATGCCAGGGCCGTCTTTTTGTCCCAGTCCAGCCCTGCACCCAGTAACTTAACAATACCCCCTATGACCCTGTAATAAGTTGTGATTTCAAAACAAACATTGTACGCTAGTGTCAATGAGTGTCTCATTTGTTGACAGCTCATTATTAAAGATGGCATCCTCCAAAGTCAAAGGCCAAACTCTGTGAACCAACCTACACTATCACAACGTCAGTTATGGTTGAAATGGCCAATGTAAGGATTATTTATAGGTTTCAGCTTCATTTCAGCTACATGGTGCCATTTTGAGGACGGCTGACCATTCAAAAGATCTTTTTTTTTTGTTTTTGTTAAAGGTCCTATATTACAAAAAATGGACTCTTATGACCTTTAAGCCATGTTGGAATATTATTACCTCCTCAAAAACATATCTGGAGTCATTCACACATGTCTGAGTAACACTTTATCGTTAAGTTTAATTTATTGAGGAAAAGTCTGTGGTCAGCTCCTGGCAAAATAGACTCCCAGCAGAATGAATCCATGTTCGGTCTGAGCTCCTCTTGCTTCTTTGAACTTTTCTCAGTGGAGATGTTATTGCTTTGTCTGGAATGTTGCAAAGGTATTAAACCTTTCTATCTTCATGGAGATTAAACCAGACCAAGTTACAGGTCAGATCTGTGGAGAGGCGACCCCACTCACAGTCAGAACGCCTGTTTTTCTAGGTATTTTTGAGCTGTAAAACCACCTTTAATTTGACAAATGTAAGGTAGAGCTGTTTAATGTCATATTGCGGGCTATTCCAGGTAGAGCAATGACATCTCCATAGAAACAAGCAGGTGACGGACCCCCTACTGTAAAGTTACATAATGCACCTTAACAAGCATCATATAGTGACGCACATGGCTCTTTTTTATGAGTTTGCAATAGATAAAATGTTTTATAATCAAACAAAGATGGCAAGTTCTGCTTTTACATTATACTGTGTGAGTTGGGTACCTCAGCTTTAATTAATTGTATGAGGACTTAGACTTAGAAAAACTTTACTGATCCACAAGGAAAATTATTTGGAGACTTCACACAATATTTTAAGAGGGAAAAGAAATGTGGCTGCTTTATTACAACCAGCTGCAAAGCATTTTCTTTATGTCTTTATTTTTACAACCAAACTAGTTTTTGACTTTGGCTTGACAAAAACAATGAACCTTCGTTGTTAAACTGTAAATCACAACTTTTAAAAGAAGAGAAAGAAAAAGTGACGCCTGCTCCCCTCTCCACCTGGTTTGGCTGTGACGAGTGAACTGGAAGCTGAAATTGAAAGGCCCCGCTCAGTCCTGCTGTAAGGGATAATGGACATGAGGTGATAGGTCATAAAACAGAGTCCCATAATTACACCTGTGCCTCCACCGTGTTATTACAGCGTTAAGAGTTCGGCTTTCATGTTACGCGGCCGGCAATGGAGGAAACAAGCTCTGAACCAACTGGAAGGATTTCACTACGAGGGGGAAGAGGCTGACAGAAGAGACAGCGGTGGTGGTTAGCTTTGAAGCAGCTTGTTTTATTGGGAGAGGGGTGGTTCAGAGACAGGTCAGAGAGATGAGGAGGGAGTGGGGCTGAGGATAATGGTTTCTTTCTCATAGGACAGAGAATGCGCCGTTAAAGACAGTGAAAATATTCTGGCTTTTGTATCATTTATGAATAATTATCACGCAGCAGATCTGATTAATAACAAAATGCAGGGGTTTATCTGTATATTTTCATATTTATTACCCATGGAAGGAATGTTTTTGCCTTGAATGGTTGAATGGTCTCTTGTTGGCAACTTTAGTCGAATTGCTACGGGTACAGAAACTCTTTAAGGTGCACTGCGTAACTATTCAGGTTTGGGTTCCGCTTTGCCTGTAATGTTCCACAATATGGTATTGAACTACTTAAAACTACCTTCAAAAACATGCATTTTTACAGTGAGTGGGGTCGCTTGTTCACAGATCTTACCTGTAAATTGACCGGTGGAGTCTCCGGCTTGTTTCTATGGAGACTGAAAAGTTTAATGCCACACTTTGGAATATTTGAGCTAAAGTAATAACATCTCCATGGATAAAAGTAACTGGCGGGTCCCCTACCAGGAAAGTTACACAGTGCACCTTTAAGATTTGGTGAGCGACTGCATGGACCAATGTTTTGAAAAGATAAAAGATTTAAAAAAAAAAAAAAAAAAATCAACAAAACATCTACTATGCCCACTATGGGAATTGTAATTTTTACCAATAAATGACTGATATAAACCTTCCAGAGTAATTCCTGAAACACATTAAAGGGCCTATGCTACACTTTTTGCTGATTGATGTTACTCCATTCACCTTCACTAGAATCATTTGAATAATTTCAGCTCTGGAATTGCCAGTCTTTACTGAACAAAAGGTAAAAGGTAGCTGTTAACTTGAAAACTACCACTTTATGATGTCATATGGTGGAACAGAGCATTTTGAGCTTGTAGACAGACTAATAATAAAGGGTCACATTCACTCAAACATGTGTGAATGAAACAAAACACAACTCCAGGTGTGTTTTTGATGGGAAAACAACATTATAACATCAATCAGCAAAAAGTGTAACATAGGCCCTTTAATGTGTTTCAGGAATTACTCTGGAAGGTTTATATCAGTCATTTATTGGTAAAAATTACAAAATTTACATTACAAAAATTACAGGTATGTTTTTGATCAGGTAACAACATTATAACATGACTTAAAACTCACAAGAATCAGTTTTGTGTAATATAGGACCTTAAACAATGAAAATGCTGATTTAAAACTTAAAGATTTTGGCTGTTTTGTCTTGAACACCACCAGTTTGTATGAGGCATCAGTTTATGGACGCAGCTTGGATGTTGAAGCGCTGAATGTGGGGTCCTGTCTGAGTAATTGCAGTGATAGAAGGTTTCCTGCTCGTGAGTTTTGATGTGGTTGGTGTCAGGTCCACCATTACACCTGGGAAAACTTTACTGGAAGGAGGGGCTGTCGGAAAGCTTAGACGGACACGCCTCCCCCACTCAGCGAAAACAAGCCAACAGCTGGTCTCCCCTGTACCCTCAACTTATACAGTCTAGAACTTTAGAGAAATGTGCAAGAAATGAAAAAGCTACATTTGGGATGTTTGTGGGGCTTCCAATTAGAATATTTATGTGTCGTTTGGAGTCTGGTTCTGTCGTTTAATGAAAGGGCTTAAAGTCGTGAATCAGTCCAAAAAGATTAACGGTTTTGTAATGTTTACGCAGGCTAACATGCAAATTTTGAACTCTGTGGTATTGTGAAAGATGCAAGGAAAGTGTCTGAGTTTGCTTTAAAGGTGCATTGTGTAACTTTTCCGGTAGAGGGTCTGTCAAATACTTTTCTTCATTGAGATGTTACTGCTTTGCCTGCAATGTTTGGTATTAAACCATTCTATCTTCATGGAGACCAAACCAAACCAAGTTACAGGTCAGATCTGTGGAGAGGCGACCCCGCTCACAGTCAGAATGTCTGTTTTTCTAGGTATTTTTGAGCTAAAAAATCACCTGCAATTGAATAAATATAAGGTAGAGCTGTTTAATGTCATACTGTGGAACATTCCAGGCAGCGCAATGACATATCCATAGAAACAAGCAGGTGATGGACCCTCCAACAGAAAAGTTACACAATGCACCTTTAAAGAGCCCATATTACGCTGTTTCCTGATCAATATTATAATGTTGTTTCGTCGTCACAAACACATCTGGAGTTGTGTTTTGTTTCATTCACATGTTTAACACACAAATCCTGCATATTTAGGCTGAGTTCTTCTCTCAAACGGGAAACACTCTGTTCCACCTTGTGATGTCATGTGGTAATACAGGAAGTGGAACAGAGCATTTTGAGCTCTGAAGATGTAGATAAATTACTAATGCAGAGTTACAAACGTGTGAACTAAGCAAACATAACTCTAGGTATGTTTTTGATGAGGGAATTTTAACATGGCTCAAACCTCACAAGAGTCATTTTTGCGTAATAAAGGACCTTTAATTTTTGTAGATGTTGGCGCTATAAGCATAACTCTAAGGCCCTTGGTGTAAAAGGAGATATTATTTCTAACAAAAAAGTGTACCGCCTATCCATTTTATAGGCCTTTTATTGGATGAGACCCCTAAAGTAACACCACATTTTATCCTTTTAGCCTTTTATGCTATTCCAGACTACCACGGTGCATCATTATTGTTCCAGATTCACATTTGTTTATAGTAATAATATACCTTTATATTATTTTTATATTTTGTCATGAAATTCAACATTGCTGTACATCACATTTCAGATTAAAGGTGCAATGTGTAACTTTTCTAGTGGAGGGTCCATCAGATGCTTCTCTCCATGCTTTGGCTGAAATGTTTCACAGTATTTGTGTTTATTTATTTGATTTGGACAGAGCAGGTTATTGGACAAACATGACACAACATGGCTAATCAGGCAAACACATGGCTAATTTCCATCTGTTGTCCCAAAGGGCTGGGGTCACAGGGGGCCAAACAATAAAATACTGCACACTGTGTTCATTGCACAGTTGCCATTATTGCACAGTCCAAAATATTGCACAGTACCAGTATGGTATATTAAACCTTTCTATCTTCATGGAGGCCAAACCAGACCAAGTTACAAGGCAGATCTGTGGAGAGGCAGCCCCTCTTACAGTCAAAATGCCTGTTTTTCTAGTTATTTATGAGCTATAAAACCACCTGTAATTGTATAAATGTAAGGCAGAGCTGTTTAATGTCATACTGTGGAACATTCCAGGCAGAGCAATGACATAGAAACAAGCAGGTGACAGACCCTCGACCAGAAAAGTTGCACAGTGCACCTTTGAGGCATTTGTAACAATAATTGGAGTTGCCTGCCTCCTGTGGTCATGTGGGGTCTTCAGAATGGGCTGCTGGGTTGACATTTTCATTTGAGGCTTTGACATTAAGCTCCCAGTTTCAAGTCGTCTTATTAACGTATCCACCTTCCCTCTGCTGTGCCCACCTGCAGCTCTTCAGCCTGCTTCAAAATATTTTAGATTCATATCAAAAGGTCACTGCAGTTACTAAACACTGATGCTGTAGTGAAGGTTATTCCCAAATGAGTATTCTGGAGTTTCAGAATGATAAACAGTTAGAGACAGTTGTTATATAGCAATAAAAGGACACATATTACACTATTTTCTGATAATACAGCAAGTTCTCCACTGTGTTTTAAACTCCACACACCTTCCCTAGAATCATTTGCATAATTTCAGCCCTGGAATTGCCCATCTCTACTAAACTAAAGGTAAAATGTAGCTGTTAACTTGAAAACTATTGCTTCATGACATCACAAGGTGGAAGAGAGCGTTTTTTATGTGTTAATGAAACAAAAACAACTCCAGATATGTTTTTGAGGAGGTAACAATATTCCAACATGGCTTAAAGCTCAAAAGAGTCCATTTTGCATAATTTAGGACCTTTAACAAATCAAAAATATTATCTTTTGAATGAACAGCTGTCCTCAAAATAGTGCCATTTAACAGGAATCTGAAACCCATAAATAATCCTTACAAATAAGAACAGTTTCATTGGCCATTTCAACCATAACTGACATTGTGATGGTGTAGGTTGGTTCACAGAGTTTGGCCTTTGACTTTGAAGGATGCCATCTTTAATAATGAGCTGTCAACACTGTACACGTGCATCTCTGGTCTAAACAAATGGGGCACTAATTGACACCAACGTATAGTTTAAACGTGTTTGTTTTGAAATTGAAACTTAATATGGGGTCATAGGGGGTATTGTTAAATTACTGGGTATTTTAAAAGAGGTCAGTGGTCACATAAAGCAGATGTACACCATGTTTTTCTTTTTAAAGCAGACCTATTCTGCAAAAATAGACTTTTCAAAGCTGTTTACCATGTTATAGTTGTTTGCGCTTTTCATTTACCCTCTCGAAGTTTTATTTGGAGTGATTTGTGCATGTTTGAGTAATCTTTAATCCTTTATTTTCAAGATGCCATTTTGCAGATCAGTCCCCATTTTCACCGCCACCAGCACATGCCCACTGCTCTGTACGTACTTCATTATAGACTTAGACTTAGACTTAGACAAACTTACACAAGGGAAATTATTTGGATACAGTAGCTCAAACATCACAATATAATAACAGAGTAACAAAAATAGATGGTGTAGCAAAAAGAGCAAGAAACAGGTGTCGAATGAGACGTAATTATAAAAATAAATGTATATGTACAAGTCAAAATAAAATAGAAAAATAAGTAATAAAATAAACTATAAAATCACAGCTATAAACGAGAGACAAGAACGACAGTGCAAATAATATAATCTGATTGACAGGGCATAAGGTTATCTGTTACTTAAGATTAAGTTGTTGTACAGTTGTAGGGAGTATTATCTGTTACATAAGAGTGAGTTGTACAGTTGTAGGGAGTATTATAGTATGAATGTAGTCCTGTATCTCTCACTGTTTGAGCGGAGCTGTAGGAGCCTGTTGGAGAATGAGCTCCTCTGTCCCTCTATAGTCTGGTGCAGGGGGTGAGTTGTTGTACAGTTGTAGGGAGTATTATCTCCTCTGTCCCTCTATAGTCTGGTGCAGTGGGTGAGCAGGAGTGTCCATGATGAAGAGCAGTTTGTCCAGTGTCCTCCTGTCCCTCACTGTGACAGGATTATCCAATTAGATTTTCTTAATCAGTGATGCACGTAGGATTTGGCAGCGTCACACGGTCATTTTGGTGCTTTCTACCATGATCTGCACCTATCCATATATAGGAGACACCAGTTTTTTGTTGAGATGACGTTTACAGCTCCCTCTCTTCACCACAGTTTCTTTTACTAAGTTGTTTAAGATTAATATTTCAATTTAAATGTGTATATCATAACATAATGATCCACTGGAGTCATAGATTGTAACTATACAGCAGACACAAGCACAGTAGGTCTTCTTGGATACTGGTGAATCATTTTCACAGCTTCATATCACAATCAAACAGGTACCACCTTTCCTTCCTTTCCGTATCAAGATGTGAGCATGTCAGTATCCTCTCCTGTGACCAGTGGAGGCTTGAAGTTTGAGGTCCAGAGAGCGGGGTCAAAGGTCACACCCTGATTAAAGGCTCCACAGGGAGAATAATGTGGCCTCAATGTCAGAGTCACATTCTTGGTCTGTCATTGAGCAAGTCTCTGCAGAGGTGGAGCAGTGACTGAAGTGCACTACAAATCGGAATACATTTCACCAGTAAAAACCAGTGCACATGACAGGGAGTGGAGCAGGACAATACTTTGAACTGATATAACTTATACAAACTAAAAGAACAATTATTTATACTTTTTCATTTTACTTTTTTTTTCAATTCATAGAGCCCATATTACACATTTCTGATCTGTTATTATGTTGTTTCCTCATCAAAAACACGGATTTGTGTTTCACTTCATTCACAAACAAACCCTGAATATTCAGGCTGAGCTCTTCTCTCAAACTGAAAACACTCTGTTCCACTTTGTGATGTCGGGTGGTAATACAGGAAGTGCTCCAGTGTGTTTTTAAACTCCATACTTGAATCATTTGGATAATTTCAGCCATACTTTACTACTGAACTAAAGGTAAAAGTAGCTGTTAACTTGAAAACTACCACTTAAAGACATCACAAGGTGTAACAGAGCATTCAGAGCTTTGGAGATGTGGACAAACGAATAATAAAGTGTTACTCAAACGTGTCAATGAAACAAAACACAACTCCAGGAATGTTTTTGAGGAGGTAACAATATTATAACATGGCATAAAGCTCACAATAGTAATTTTTTTGTAATATAGGGCCTTTATACAAAATGTGCATGTATAACTGGGAGACTGGGTGACACATGTGGGTGCTACATTTGTCACATTGTTCTTTTCTGGTCTCTGCTTTGCTAGGCACCCTGCAAAAACATTTACACAGCTTATTTTAGCAGCAGGTGATTTTTGCTCTGCACTGTTCTGCTACAGAGGACAGGTGGAACTTTTTCAAAAATGGGCATGTTCGTTAGTTACAGAAATGTAAAAATGTAAAGAAATGTAGCCATACTTGTCAGACATTCAAACATGTACATTTAACGAAAAAAGAGAAAATAATGATGTTAAAAGCTTTTCATGTTCAAAACAGGAGTAGGAAGAAGCGCTATGTAAAAACTGAAAAATGGATCCATTATTAGAAGCATTTCTTATTTTAACCCTACCCCTAATTTACAATATTTCACAAGATATTCTTTTGTTTATAATGGAAAATGACTTACACAAAGGCAATGTTGTTATGGCCACATTATTAAAACATGTAAAAAAAAACAAAAATAAACAAAAACAGAAATAAACAAAAAAAATCTGCTAACTGTCTCACTCTGAAGCTTTCCAGCTTTAATGTTTATCTTCTCACTTGCCCAATGACAGAGGTGACTTTTGCCATACAGTCCTGTGAAAAAAGACATTGTGGTGTTTGTGCGTTTGTCAGACAGTTGCTGACGGACAGAAGCTTCATTCACCTGCTCCTGTCACCCAAAGCATCATGGGACATTACGCCCCCTTTTTACTCGACTAATCAACCGGCAGGACATGTCTTTAGTCGACCGAGAAGAGTTCACTAAAGAGTTTGTCGTTGTTTATTTTTTCGACTTTGGCTGCCGTTGGTTTAAAGGTGTTTTTTAAAGGTGCATTGTGTAACTTTTCTGGTGGAGGGTCTGTCAAACTCTTTTCTCCATGTTGATGTTACTGCTTTGTCTGAAATGTTTCACAGTACGGTATTAAACCTTTCTATCTTCATGGAGACCAAACCAGACCAAGTTACAGGTCAGATCTGTGGAGAGGCGACTCCGCTCACAGTCAGAATTCATGTTTTTCTAGGTATTTTTGAGCTATAAAACCACCTGTAGCTGAATAAATGTAAGGTAGAGCTGTTTAATGTCATACTGTGGAACATTCCAAGTAAAGCAATGAGATATCAATAGAAAAAAGCAGGTGACGGACCCCCAACCAGAAAGTTACATAGTGCACCTTTATGTGTAGCAAAAGGAGAGTGAGCCTGTTTCATGGGCATTTTTTACACACTGCTAAATCCTACCTGGTATGGCCGATCTCTCAACAGCACACAGCCTGCCCACAGATCTGTATCTCTGTGGGCTTTACCTGCAACATGAGCCCCTCCTCTAACATTACTGCTTTAAAACTCCACTCTTTATAAAAGGAGCAGTTCAGATTAACACAGGTCAAATTTGAAACCAGAATTAGCCTCTGTGTTTACAATGGAGTTTTGGAGATCGTCAAAGCACCCCCAAGGCACAGTCATTTAAGATCCACAACTTTTGAAAGGAATACAAGTTAACTTCTCTGTGTCATTGTTGGGGTTGTCAGTTGCTTTAGCATTATCTTGTTTGTTGAAGTAGGCTACCCTAAAACTCATAATGGGCTGTAGTGTGTTATTGGTTAGAAACATAGTGGCTCAGAGCATTTACCCCAGAAAAGATTAAAAAAAAAAAAAAAAAAAAAGATCAATATGTCTGTATGACTGTTGTGGTTAAACCAACAGTAGTGGTAAATGTCTAAGCATGTTTACTTTACTTTCTCACATTCATTGATAATTAAATAATGATATATGTAGAGTTAAAAAATATTCCCAAAATCTATTGTAGTAAATATTTTCTCCTTCTCTTTGTTTTTATATATGTACACTACCAGTCAAAGGTTTGAGATCACCTTCTCATTCAATTTTTCATATTTTTTTTATACATGCAGAATACATCAAATATATGAAGCGTACATCTGAAATTAAAGCAAAGACAACAAAGTTAAATAACTCAAAGTAGCCACACTTTGCTTTGTTTACAGAGCTGCAAATCCTTGGACTTCTCTCAGTGAGCTTCATGATGAAGTCTCCTGAAATGGTTTTCATGTAACAGGTGTGCCTTGTCAGGGTCAAGAAATCCAAATTGTCAAAAGCAAATGATGGTTATTTTTAAAAATATAAATCTAAAAGCAATTTTGAGTTTTTTCAGCTACATTCCATTTGTGTCCATTCATAGTTTTGATGCCTTAATTGATCAATCGTATAAATAACCTTAGAAATAAAGAAGTAAAAATGAATGAAAAATGTGTCCAAACTTTTGACTGATCTTGTATAATGACACCAAACATTCCCACTATACACGAGCTCAGTTTCAGTGCGGTTCAGCCTAAGGACGGAGTGCAGGCACTCACCAGTTTAACCTAAATCACATCAGTACATGAACACAGGATTATGTCAGTTGTCCTTCTCCTCAAACAGATGTTACTCCACAGGGGTCAAAGTTTAGGGCACGGGCCACATAAACTTGGCCAAAGCAGACGGTACTGCTGGAAAAGCAGGTGACTGCAGGACACATGACTATGGGACAGGATGCTCATTGTTCTCTTTCCTTTTTTCTTTCTCAGGGTGAAGGAGGACGAGGTGAGGCGGTGGGCCAGGTCTCCTCTGCTCTGGTTTGGAGATGACGAATTCAACTCCTGATGCCGTCTTTTTATGGATAACTTTTTATTATTAAAGTTCCCATATGATACAAAATGGATTCTAGGATGTTATAATACTGTTACCTTATCAAAAACATACATGGAGTTTTGTTTTGTTTCATTCACACATGTTTGAGTAATCCTTTATTATTAATCTGTCTACATCTCCAAAGCTCAAAATGTTCTGTTCCACCTTGTGATGTCATGAAGCAGTAGTTTTTAAGTTAACAGCTCCTTTTACCTTTAGTTCAGGGCTAAAATCAAATGATTCAAATGAATAATATAACTTGTGTATACTGTATATGTGTTTGGAATTGTAAATATACAAAAAAAAAAAAGTTATTATTGTTAAAAGTTAGCCACATTTGCTCTTCTATATCATGTTGGTATCTTTATCTTGACTTTAATTAAACTACATAATGGGGGAAAAAAACAATATATGCTTTGATTGTTCGTATAGTGTACTAGGTGCCACAATGGGCACCAGTGGTTAAAAAGTGTCGTCGTGTCCTTAGGCAAGACACTTCACCTACATTACCTAGTAAGAGTGGTGTGTGTGGTGGTTGGAGGTGTTGATGGCGCAGATTGGTAGCCTCAGTTCCATCAGTCTGTCCTGGACTGTATAAAGTGAACTAAAGCTGCGTTCAGACCGCGATGTTGAAAAACACGCTGGATGCCTCTAGTTTGACGCCTTTGCATTTGAGTTCAGATGCCCCCAACGCACGTCGGAGAAAAATACTTGAAGCACAGTTTTCCCGGTTGAGAGTGCGGCCACAGGGGTGGGCGGAGTATAAACATATAAACCGGCGGTGTAGATATATTTATACTCCGCTATTGACATGGCATAGATTTTCTTGTTGTGGTGTTTGTGGCTCCCGGGTCTTTCTCTTTCTTCTCCTTCTTCCAGTTAATGGCTTTTCCACATGGAGAGTCCCTGATTGGTTCGGCTTTTTCAGCATCAAACACTCTGAATGTGCGCGTCATTACACTTATTTCGCCATAGGCCAAATTAGAATCCAAGTTTTTAAGTCAATAAAAAACAAATTATTGGGTAGATACATTTAATGCCATACAAGGACATTCCAGACAAAGCAGCAACATCTCTGGAGGCAAGCAGGTGGCGAACCCTCCACCAGAGAAGTTTGGCAGTGTATCAAAACCATTGCTTTATCTGAGGTTATTTAGCTTTAAGTATTTAGTTCATTTATTGTGTTGTATTCTAGAGACTTGACCTTCTTGTTCTGGTGACAACTGCTCCTCTGAAGTCCCCGACACCGCTCACTTCCAGCCCAGGTGCAAACACATATAGTTCAAAGTGACAGTGTGAACAGACAGGAATCCACTGACACTGGGCTGTGCATTCCAGCTCA
The DNA here is from genome assembly GCA_029959045.1 of Taenioides sp. WSHXM2023. Taxonomy (NCBI): domain Eukaryota; kingdom Metazoa; phylum Chordata; class Actinopteri; order Gobiiformes; family Gobiidae; genus Taenioides; species Taenioides sp. WSHXM2023. The sequence continues at coordinate 4,668,004 of CM057090.1, forward strand.
TTCAAGGCCAGTTTATGATAAATTAACAAGCTTATTCAATACCGAGAGGTGTCTCTACTAGTGTTGTCACGATACTAACATTTCAAACTGAATATCTGAGTTTTCTTCTGAATATCTGTGTAATCCCTCAGTGGTCCATGTAGGTTCCATAGTGTTCCATGGGCGTATACTAGTCTATGTGCTCTTATACTTGTTCTGATTCAGCTCAAGATCATTCTAAAGCTTCAGGAAAGGTTCATTTCTGTCCTGTGAATGTGACTTTTTTGTATCGATAATTGTTTAAATAAGTATCTAGTTCTGATACTTGTTTTAGTACCGATTAGTATCAGATTTTCAATATTTTGGTTTAGATAACCCTAGTCTCTGCAAAGCGTATGTGTAATCTGATGTGTAAAGATATATTGCTAAGTTTTATGGGGATAGGGAAGATTTAAAAAAGTTAAATTGATACAGAGGAATGGCCTATTTATGACTCACTTCCTGTTTGTTTTTACGAGCGCTATAACATGTTTTTCACACTCATACTCGTGTATGTTGCCTAGAGCTTGGGCCCACTCCAGTTTCTATATCCATCCTGTTTCCATGTGCTTCCTTGCTCCTTCCTACTATCTTTGTTGCCAGTGGCCTTTATCAAACCACTAGGATGCTAACCTTATACTACTATAATCTCAGCTCTGCGTAGATGAAAAGCTGTCCGACGCAGTTCTGTGTGAATATGTGTGGACCTTCTCGAGATCCAACCGCAAAGGACAGCCGGCTCCACGGTACAAAACTCTACCTCCCTGCAACTGAATCCAATAGGCTCAGGTCTCTCTATTTATACGCCGTGTATATTTACAACAGGGCGGATGATTGGGATGGTGGTGGCGGTGGTGGTACAGAAAGTAGAAGGCACACGGACACGCCCTGAGTTATTCTAAAACATGAAAAGAGTTGATCAGGGGTCACTATGGGGTTGGCGTAGGTGACGTCACGCTGGGGATGTTCTACATGCATGTCTGTGGTGGAATGTCGAGCAGTTATCAAGGTGACACAATGCGCACATTAGCAAACGCTGTCAAAACGTTTTAAGATGGTGTGAAAAGGCAAAAAAAACTACAAAATGGATTTAAGCGAAATATTTTCTGGAGCCTGTGATTCATACAAGCGTTCTTGGTCTTGTTTAGGTCTTTTATTTTCAACAAAAAAGGTGAAAAAACTGAAAAACTGTTGGCTCACCTGATGCAGTTCCAACTAACTCACCTCTTTTTAATCAGATAGTGTTAAAGCTTCTAACAGAGTAGTGCCTTTAGTTAGCATCACACCCCCAGGCAATGTTGATGTGATCAGATGAAAAGTATTAATAGCTGATCGGATTGGTCCAAATTGGAAACACACCCTTTACTGTTTTGTAGGTGTGGGCAACATTAAGAATAAGGGAAAGAAAGAAGAAATTTAAAGCCATACTTCAGAACATTCTCCATGGAGATACATTTCACCAAACTATGGAATATTATAGTCAAAGGAAACAATATTTCCATGGAAACAAGCAGAACAGGCCCTCTCCAGGCCAAATAGGAGTCAGGTTTGTGGAGATGCAAGCCTGCTCACAGTAAAGACACAGGTAGGCTTATGTTTTTCAGTGCAAAAACGTCCATGATGAAAAAACAAGCTTTTATTTTAGTTGATTGTCTGGCAATAAAGTAGCATACTATGGTTTTAAATGTGATTATATTCTTGTAAATTGATTTTTTTTTTATTACAGTTTTAAGGTCGAAATGATGAGCTGCAAAAAGGGGAAATATTATGTTACAATGCCAGATTTTCATTATAAAATCTGTAAAGTCTTAAAGTCAATGAATGAACTGATAAACTTAGGCGCTAATGCTTTATATTACAACCTTTTCGCAGTTTGACCCAGTATATGTCTTCCTCTGTCAGACTGAGATGAGTAGCCTCAGAGCTTCCTCCCTGAGCATTCTCCAGGTGACCTCTACCTGTATTTGACCCTGTTTGGACTCACAGCTCAGCTCAGAGTCAGAGGGCCCTGCACAGCTGGACCAGGCTCTCCACACGGCTGTGAACTATGGAGATGTTAACAACTGATAAGAGGCCAAGAACATCATTCTTCACTGAATGTGAAGAATGATCACCAAAACACATGGCTCTCTTCAAACATCCATTAAAGCCTCTGTCATGGGCTCAACTCTGGAATGCTCACATTTTAAAATACATTTCTATACACATTTTATATATTGATTATTTTTTAATTTTAGTCATTTCTTTGTTAAAAAATACAAAAATACCCAGTAGCTTTTTATCCCATGACTGTTATGCCTTTTTATCTTTATAAAATAAATCAGAAAAGAATCCCCCTCTTGACTCTTCATTGTGATCCATAAGAATTACAGGTGAAGGCTGCACTTTCTAGTGTTTCTAGAATGTGTTTACCTTCAGCGCAGTGGCCCACCTGTGACCTCCTGCTGTACTTTTCATATAATATGATACATGCATGTGTTAGATTTTCATCTTCCTCTTTTGGGTTGATCCTTAGTTTGGGGGGAGGTGGAAATGAGAGTTGGAACTCCCACCTGTTGGATTAGATTTTTACTGATTCATATATAAGTTACCTGAGTACGAATATGTGAATTATTGGTGTGAGAAGATGCTTTCAATGATGATGCATTTTTGTTAGAAAATCAAAGAGCAACCATAGCTACAGGAGTAGCTTTCCACTTCTAAGTGACATGTATAGTAAGTTATGTGCTGTACAAGAAATCAGACATTTTTATATGAAATGTCTGATAATATTTTTCCGATTTAAAATCCAAATTTCTTCTGCAAACCACGTGCTTTACGGACAGAGGAATGGTGGTAGACCTCACAATTAAAAAGACTAATATAATATATAATCAGATCAATATAATCAGATCAATAGCACAGCCCTGTTATACAGACAGTTGGAGCGTGCTCGCCCAGACAGTGTTTAACAAATGTTTTATGTCAGAAAGGTCTTTTTCATCACCGTCCATCACAGGACCATTATGCAGCTGTCAACATGTTCTTTGAGGACGGGATTTGGGGCTCAGTATCACAGCACAGCCACAGACCATGAATGTGTTCAAAATTATGTCTTTAATGTGACAAATATGACCTGTAACCTTAATAATGTTGGTCGTAATAGACAGTTAAGCTTAAAGGTGCACTGTGTAACTTTCCAGTTGGAGGTCTGTCACCTGCTTATTTATATGGATGTCATTGCTTTGCGTGGAATGTTCCACAGTATGACATTGCGGCTCTAACTCACATTTATTAAATTACAGGTGGTTTTAAAATACCTAGAAAAACAGGCATTCTGACTGTGAGCGGGTCGCCTCTCCACAGATCTGACCTGTAATTTGGTCTGGTTTGGTCTTCATGATGATGAAAAGGTTTAATGCCATACTGTGAAACATTCCAGATTTAAAAGTGTCATTTATACTAATCTCTGTTTTAAGGACATAGGCCAGAGGAACGCGAGAGAAATTCAGTAGCCGAGTAAAAAAAGACCGGTGTTTGTTTCTATAGTTACCCCCCTGGGCAGGCCAAGTGACGCTCGAGGTTTATTTAAAGGATGCAATGAAAAGTGTGATAGAGAAATGCTTGGATCAAAATGGCATTCTGACTATTTGACCCACTCTTAAGGAGGTTACTGGGGGGCTTGTAATGTCCCTGTAAGTATTATCTCCTCAAAGCATTTTTGATACTGGAGCAAATAAAAAAAGTAAAAGTATCACATGAAAAAAATCTAAAGTATTTTAAGGTGCACTGTGTAACTTTCTGGTTGGAGGTCCATCACCTGCTTGTTTCTATGGATCTGTCACTGCTTTGCCTGGAATGTTCCACAGTAAGACATTAAATTACAAGTGGTTTTACGGCTCAAAATCCAAAAACAGGCATTTGACTGTGAGTCTCTCCATAGATCTGACCTGTAACTTGGTTTGGTCTCAATGAAGATGGAAAGTTTTAATGCCATACTGTGAAACATTCACAGTATGGCATTAATAATATGGGAGATAAGCATTTGATGGACCTTCTGCAATGCGCCTTTAAGGAAAAGAACAGATGCTGAAGCAAAAGATTACTCAAGTAAAAGTATCACATGAAAAAAATCTACTGAAGTAAAAATATTAGTTTAACTGTTTAAATATGTACTTAAAGAGGAAAAAAAGTATTTTGCGCAGAATTTGAGATCTAATAAAGCTTCAAATGTAGTGATTTTGATGAAGAATTGTTCTGAATTTTGTTCAGCAGAAACACATGAATCAATCTTTTTATTCTAGCTGTTTGTATTTCAGTTTATTTACTGTATTTGTTATTTGTTTTGCTCAAATTATGAACGTGTTAAAAAAATAAAAAATCCACAGCCTTTTCAGCAGGTCTGAAACAATAATAAAAAATACTTTTACTTTTCAGTCCTATTAAAAATGTAGTGGAGTTGAAAATAGAGATACCTGCTCTCAAATGTAGTGAAGTAAAAGTAAAAAGTATCCACCTTAAATATATTACAGATACCTATTTTTTTTTACTTATGTACAGTACTTTACTACTTTTACTTTGTTACTTTCCACCACTGCTTTCAAGACCTGCACATCAATCACATTTTTATCTGTGATTCAACTTTGCACTATGGCTTAATGTCTTTATATCTGAATGTGAAAAATGATTAGCTAAATTTAACTTGTTCTGGACTCGGGAATATAAAATTGTCATTAAGGATGTGTCGATATGTGGAGAATGAGTATTTATTAAATGTCAAGCTGGACTTAAAAAAGCTGCAGATATTTTAATCTTAACTTGACCTTGTGTGATATATTGAGTCTTTCTCACTGGTGCAGTGGCCAAACACCAGGGTAAATATACAATTTTGAATTTGAATGAAAAATAATGTGGTGTTTTAATGTCTTAATTACCTTTTTAAAATGCACTCAGATACAGCTCTTTCATTGTGAATTTTAATGCAATGCAATTTTAACTGAAGCTGACCTTGAATTCACATAGATCTATTCACCAAATATTAAATAAAAAGTAAAGAAAACTGTACCAGATTCTTTTCTCAAATGAATCTAAATGTACTGTTTCAGTACACTGTGTGCGCCTGTCATGCACCTGTCTCACAGCTGATGGCAGGTCATTGTCCCTGTCTGTGCCCATCACTCTGGTGTCCTCATGCCCCTTGACCTCTGCCACCCACTGCTTTAGAAAACCAAACACCACCCCCATAAATCAGTTCACGTGCTGAAGCCTGTGTGTTTCAGGTTTCAGTGATTTTTGGTGTTTTGTACTTTTATTACAAATTTTCGAGTCAGTTACATGGTATTATTTCGTTAAACATGTTAAATGTTAATATTTATCACAAATTAATACTGACAAGAGATAAAATCTTCTGCTTTCAAGAAAGTTTAAATTAGTATCTAAGTACTTTGTGTGACTGCAAGGCAAAATATATAACTAAATTAGTTCACGTCCCCCAGTGTGCGTGTGTGTGTGTGTGTGTGTGTGTGTGTGTGTGTGTGTGCGTGTGTGTGCGTGTGTGTGCGTGTGTGTGCGTGTGTGTGCGTGTGTGTGTGTGTGTGTTAGTAGGGTAGAATGGTGTTTTCTGCACGGGGGTTCTCCCCCACTCCTGTCCAATGACTCGTCTTAAATTAGCCATGGGGGCCGGAGGCTCCCTCCCAGTGCTGACAGAAGGAGGAGCCAGAGCCTGTCACTGTCTACTGTTTCATTATTACCTGCAAAGCCCTGTAGCATTTAGCACACTGTGTGTCTGTGTGGCCACAGCAACAGAGAGGAGCAAAGAGGAGCAGCCAGATCTGAGGGCCAAATCATCACGTTTTTTTTTTTGTTTGTTCTGTTTAACCAAATACGGACTCTGTCATTGCCTGAACCATTGTGCAGGACAACTAGCAGTGGACATGGCTGGTTGTCTGCAGAGTTACAGACTTTGTAAAAAGCAGGCACTTCTGCTTCTTACATTTATATTGTATTTAGGTGCAGTGGGTGCAGAGCCATTTGAGCGCACTCACTTATATCAACGCAGAACTGGACCTAATGAAGACACTATCATTGTCGCTAATAATGGGATCAGGGTGCCATTAGGACGCTCTGTGTTTTTGGACCCTGTCAATGACCTGGTGACAGAAGTGGAGCCTGGAGACCGCTGCCACATCACAGTTTTGGACAATGACCCTTTATCCCAAAAGCCTGGGATGCTTTCCCCTAAAAAGTTCCCTTGTTCTTTTGGACCAGAGGAAGTCAAATACACTCACTTTGGATCGCGGAGCCCCAGCAAAGATCGGGTCAAACTCCAGCTCCGGTATGACTCTCAGACAGACACCGTGATTATTCCCTTCATGCTGGAGGTAGAAGTCGTCTTCCAGCAGCTTGAGATCTTGACCAGGAATATGCCCATAAATGTAGAAAAGCTCAATGGTGAGAGTAACCCCATTGACAAAAAAGGCCTGGAGTTCTCCTATGAGGATGACGTGACTCAGTGTAAGATTACCACACTGGTCGGCGCTGGAGGTCTCCCCAGGTATGGCACTCTTATGAATAACCCTGCCAATGGCCAAATGATTGACTGTGATGAGTTTGTGAAAATGGGGGTTGTGTATAAGCACATAGCTACAACCAAGTCACCAAACAGAGACTATGTTCCAATGATGATAGAGCTGCAGGATAAGGATGGCAGCACTATTATGCAAGAACATTTCCAGATGATGGTTAGAATCAGAGAAGGTGCAGAGAATAGCGCTCCAAAGCCCAGTTTTGTGTCTATGATGATGGTGGAGGTTGATCAGTTTGTAATGACAGCTATCACCAGTGACATGTTAGCAGCTGAAGATGTGGAGTCAAATGCAGATGACTTAATTTTCAATATAACTTCACCTCTGAATCCACAGCAGGGCTACATTATCAGCACTGACGATCAAAACTTACCTATCACCTCTTTTTATCAGAGAGACATCAAAGATCTCAAAATAGCCTACAAGCCACCTTCAGAGGACTCAGATGTAGAGAGAATATTCCAGTTAGAGTTTGAAATTGTAGACACGGAGGGCGCAGTTTCTGATCCTTTTGCTTTTATGATTGTGGTGAAGCCTATGAATACTTTGGCTCCAGTAGCTACCAGAAATACCGGTCAGCTTTTGTTTGAAGGACAGTCCCGTCCACTGTCCAGCTCCCAGAATTTAGAGATTAGTGATGAGGACAACTTGGAAGATGTAAGAATAACTGTTGTCGATGGCTTAAAGCATGGAGAACTCACAATTCTTGGGAGTCGAAGGAAATTTTTCACACCAGCTGACTTGGATGCAGGCATTGTGGTGTACCAGCATGATGGCAGTGATACTTACAGTGATAATATTATTTTTAGAATGACAGACGGCAGTAATGAAGTAGAATTTTTATTCCCCATTACAATCGCACCAACTGACGATGAACCCCCAATTATCAACGCTAACACTGGTCTCGTCTTGTTCAAAAATGAAGTTATGCAAATCTCACCTTTTATTCTGAGCGCAACAGATATTGATTCTGAAGATTCCACAATTAAGTTCATCTTAGAGGCACCTTATTCAACTGTAGGAGAGCTGCTGCTAAGACAAATAGAGCAACCTTCAGACCCATCTCTTTGGAAATTCAGTGAGACGGATGAGATGTTTGAGCAAGTAGTTACTGAGTGGTTCCAGCAGGACATTCTTGATGGAAAGCTGTTTTACCGTCACATTGGCCCTCACAGCACGACCACTGTTATCGACCACATTTTATTCCGAGTCCAAGATGATAACGATCCTCCTAACCAATCTGGAGAAAACGCATTTACAGTTAAAATCCACCCCGTTGACGATATAGCTCCCGAACTTTGCCCAGGCACCACTCTGCACATGACAGTCCAGGAGTATGAGCTGACCCAGTTCAAAAAGAAGTTCTTATGCTATACTGATTTAGATTCAGATGACAGGGATCTTAAATACACCATTGTTAAGCCACCTACAGATACAGATGAGAACAATCCAGCTCCCTTGGGTGAAATTGTCCTAACTGACAACACTGATGTTATAATTACAGAGTTCACACAGGCTCAGATTAATCACCACAAAATTGCCTACAAGCCACCTGACCAGGAGCTTGGAATCACCCCAAAGGTTGCCCAGTTCACTTTTATTGTTGAAGACACAGCTGGAAACACTGCAGATGGACTTTTCACTATTTTTCTTCAACCTGTAGATAACAAACCACCACTTATAATCAATACAGGTTTCACACTTATGGAAAGGAGTCCATATGTGATAACGAAAAAGGAGCTGCATGCCACTGACACTGACACAGATGATGATAACATTGTTTTTACTATTGTACAAGTTCCTCAGTTTGGAAAGTTTCAGTTTTTCGGAGTTGATATGACCAATGGGGAGACGTTTGTGCTAGAAGATATTGCAAATGGCCGCCTTGCTTACATCCACGGTGGAGAAGAATCTGTTAGCGATAGCATTAAGTTAGAGGTCAGTGATGGATTTCATGAGGTGCCAATCACAGTTAAGATCACAATCGAACCAGTAGATGATGAGACACCTACAATTATGCTTCCAAATGGTCTGCTTGGGGCTTCTATTGATGTGCTAGAGAATGGGGCAACTGAGATTACAAGCAACGTGATCCAAGGTCGTGATGAGGACACAGATGACCTCATGCTCACTTTCATTGTAGAAGAACCTCCTCAACATGGTGAGATTCTTGTGAATGGTGCTCCTGCTGAACGCTTCACACAGGCAGATATCATCAATGGCGTCGTGGTGTACGCTCACACCTCCGGAGAAATTGGCCCAATCAAAGAATATGACTCTTTCAATCTTACTTTGTCAGATATGTCTGATCAGTGGGTGGTTGGTGGTAACAAGGTTCAAGGGGTAACTGTCCATGTCACCATACTTCCAGTGGACAGCATCTCTCCTGTTGTGAGTGTAGGAGAGCAGTTTGTTGTAGTGGAAGGAGAAAAGAATGTCATAACACCTGCCCATATCCAAGCTGAAGATATTGACACGGACAATGACGACATACTCTGCACTATTTTAGTTCAGCCATCTTCTGGTTATGTGGAGAACATCTCACCAGCTACGGGCTCAGAGAAGTCCAGAGTAGGCACTGCCATCACAGCGTTTAGCATCAAAGACATTGTGCTTGGTCATATCTACTATGTGCAAAGCATTCACAAGGGGGTGGAGCCTACAGAAGATCGCTTCACCTTCCGCTGCTCAGATGGTATTAACTTCTCAGAGCGTCACTTTTTCCCCATTGTCATAATTCCAGTAAATGATGAGAAACCTGAGCTTTTTGTGCGTGAGTTTTTGGTAATGGAAGGCATGAGTTTAGTTATCGACACGCCTATTCTAAACGCTGCTGATGCTGATATACCTGGAGACGAACTGAACTTTGAGATCATCAAAAACCCCAAGCATGGAGCCATAGTCCAACAACTTAGCACTGGCACTATCCCAGTCGTGACCTTTGACCTTGAGCAAATCAAAGAGGCATCCAACATTGTCTATGAACATGACGATTCTGAAACCAAAGAGGATAGCTTTGTTATCAAGCTTTCAGATGGAACACACACAGTAGAAAAGACTGTTCTCATTATGGTTATCCCAGTCGATGATGAGACTCCAAGGATGGCAATCAACGACGGGCTTGATGTTGAAATTGGAGAAACAAAAATTATCACTAACAAAGTCTTGAAAGCTACAGATCTCGACTCAGAAGACAAACATCTGACTTATATTGTGCGTTATGGTCCAGGACAAGGGTATCTTCAGCGTATCACAAAGCTTGGAGACATTATAAGTAATATTACACTGGGCATGAACTTCACACAGGATGACCTTGACAAGCAGCTCATCCAGTACGTTCACACTGGTCAGGAAGGCATTCGCGACCTGTTGAAGTTTGATGTCACTGACGGTATAAACCCACTTATCGATCGCTACTTTTACATCAACATTGGTAGCATCGATATGGTCTTCCCAGATGTTATTAACAAAGGTGTGACTCTCAAAGAAGGTGGTAAAGTGACGCTAACTACAGACCTTCTCAGCACAACAGACATCAACAGCCCCGACGAATACCTCACGTTTAGCATCACAAGAGCACCTAGTAGAGGCCATCTTGAGTGCACTGACCAACCTGGCGTGCCCATATCCACTTTTACTCAGCTGCAGCTTGCTGGGAACAAAATTTATTACATCCACACTTCTGATGATGAAATGAAAATGGACAGCTTTGAGTTTGAGGTCACAGATGGGTTCAATCCAGTCTTCCGTACATTCAGAGTGTCAATTACAGATGTGGATAATAAAAAGCCAGTTCTCACCATAAATAAATTGTTTGTAGAAGAGGGTCAAACTAAGCTCATCACTCCATTTGAGCTAACAGCTGAAGATCGTGATACTCCGGACAAGTTTTTACGGTTTATAGTGACACAAGTCCCAGTACATGGGCAGCTCCTTTTCAACAATTCTCGCTCAGTCATTTCCTTCACCAAACAGGATCTTAATGAAAACTTAATTAGCTACAAGCACGATGGCACGGAGACCAATGAAGATAGCTTCTCCTTCACTGTCACAGATGGAACCCACAATGACTTCTATGTATTCCCCGACACTGTATATGAAACACGCAAGCCCCAGATGATGACCATTCACATCAATACAGTGGACAACGGTGTGCCCCAAATTGTGGTGAACAAGGCAGCTGCTTCACTCAAAGTTCTCCAGACCGGTCACGTTGGTTTCCTGATCACCGGAAAATTTCTGAAATCTGAAGACCGTGACAGCAACCAGAGGGTTCTTAAGTACATCATCACAGAGGCTCCTCATCATGGCTTCATCATGAACACAGCCCTGGGAAATGACACCATCCAGACCTTCACGCAGGGTGAGTTCAGGACATTGCATGGCACAGTTTTTATCAAATTTAGATTTGCCTGTTTCTTTATGTTGCATGTTTAAAGGTGCATTGTGTAACTTTTCTGGTGGAGGTGTTAGAGATGTTTTTGCTTTGTCTAGAGTCTTCATAGAGACCAAACCAGACCAACTTACAGGTCAGATCTGTGGAGAGGCAACCCCATTTAGCCAGAATGCCTGTTTTTCTAAGTATTTTTGAGCTATTAAACCACTTGTAATTGACTAAATGTAAGGTAGAGCTGTTTAATGTCATACTACGGAACATTCCAGACAGAGCAGTAACATATCCATAGAAACAAGCAGGTGAGGATCCCTACCCACGCAAGTTACACAGTGCATCTTTAAGTAGCTGTTTCAAATAACCACAATTTTAAATGTGAGCTTGACCACAGGGTAAAGCTTCAGATTACCGCTGTTAACAGTTTAATTGCTGCCCCAGGGATGAAACTTACACAGTGAAAAAATGTCTTAGCTGTTAGCTGTCAATTGTCTGTTAGCACTGCGTAACTTCTAAGGTGAAGGGTCCACCACCTGCTTGTCTCCATGGAGATATCATTTCTTTGCCTGGAATGTTTAAATCCTTTAAAACATAAATTCTTACCATGTACAGGTTTGCTTCGCCATAGAGTTGAAAATTAACCTGCATTCACTGCGATTACCAAGTTTATTTTTCATACTGTGGAATAATCAAGGCAAAACATTATTATTTCCATGGAGATTAGCAAGTGACCCGAAAAGTTACACAGTACACCATTAACTTATCTTGTTGTAAACTAACACAGAATCTGCTTGTATTTGTTTTACCAACAGCTGATATAGACGACATGAAGATCTGTTACGTGCTGGGAGACAAAAGCAACGCAACAAATGACATCTTCTTCTTCACTGTCCAAGATCAAGGTAGGAACTGTTTTATTTTTTACATTTAGGCCTCTCACAATAAATACGATATCGACTTATTGTGATATTGTGGAACTGTGCTTTTTGGGACATTTCTTACTTGCACTTTTGGGAAAATGTTGGTTATTTCTCTGTACCCCAAAAAGATTTGAGCTGTAGAGGGTTGAATTATTATTATTATTATTATTATTATTAATTTATTTTTCTTTTCGTAAAGCCATGTCAGGACACACAGAGACACACAGAAAGACAAGACAAGCGAACTATAAACAAAATAAAGAAAATAAGGAATACAAATAATATGAAAAATAATCCATATGTTAAAAATTAACTGTTTATTAATTTAGTTTGACTTTGTTTTTAAACAATATTGTACATTAAGACATTTTTTTGGGGGATAATTCTGCTTTATGGTTTTGTTTCAATTAGGGATGTAACAATATCCGAAATATCGTAATATTGTATCATCAAAAGTCTCAGAATAATATTGTGGATCATCACAATATATCGAATTACAAGTCTTTTTGCATAAATTTATTGTTATGGCACAACAATAGTTAAAAAAAACAAACAAATAAACAAAAAACTGAGGGAACTACATAGACCATAATGCTTTGCTCTGTTTAAGTGAAGAAATAATTGCTAATAACCATTTTTGAATTAGTTCTTTAGATGATGACAGAACCAAAAAGGCATTTAAAAAGAAAAAGTGCAGTACCATGAGATGCATATTGTGAAAATATCGTACACAGAGATTTGGATATTGTTATATAGTTTCGATATTATGGTTTATTGTGTATATTTACTTCACCAATATATTGCAATTCAACATTTGTTACTGCGACAGGCCTATTTTTATATTTCTACCTTCTTAAAACAAAACTTGAAGCTTCCTGTCAAAGTGTTTGCATTACAAAGACTGACACAGGTCCACAGAGCCCCCGTCTCTTTTGGGGGTGAAAGGTCACACAGGCCAAACACTTACTATGGGTCAGTAAAAGTGGAAAAGATGTGACTATGACGTTCTCTGAGCTTTATTGTCAACAGACAAAGGAAGCTTTTCCTTAAGGGCACTTCCCAGAGCCTTGATGTCCCCTTTCATCGTGTGCTTAAAGTGACCCAGAGATGTGTAGGGATCAGTGTAACAAGATACTGGCTTTTTACGTTTACTCAAATTGTTTACACCAGCTTAAAGATTTACGGTTTCCTGCTTTATTTTTATTTTATTTTATGTATTTATTTTATTTTTTTATTTAAATTTGTATAATTATATATATATATATATATATTTTTTTTTTTTTTTTTTTTTTTTTTAGGTGCACTGACTAACTTTTCAGATGGAAGGTCCGTCAAATGCTTGTCTCTACGGAGCTGTTATTGTTTTGCCTGGAATGTTCCACAGTAAAGCATTAAACTCATATATTTCCCTGAAGATGAGTAGAAACGAAACTAGGCCACAATACAGGCCAGATCTGCGGAGAGGCGTCTCAGTGTATTGTAAGAATGCCTGATTTTCATTAAGCAATAAAAGCACCTGTAATGAAATAAACACAAAATAGACAATCTTAACAGCGTAGTGTGGAACATTGCTGGCAAACAGTCACATCCCCATGGAGACAAGCAGATGTTGGACCCTCTGCCAGAAAAGTTACACAATGTACCTTTAAAGAACTTTTGAAATCACAACAAATAAAAACGTTTAGCTTTTTATTTATATCATATCAAATAAGTGTTATCTTTTAATTCCATACTCAATAGACTTTGTGTTGTAGTACTGATGTTTAGTCTCTTTTTGCAATTTCACTCTGTAAATAATTTGAATGTAAGTTTACTCAAAGCAACCCTTTAATTAGTTTCCCCCCTCATTCCTGTGTTTGCTTTCCCACTTTGTTTTGAGCTTCCAGGCAACTTATCCAGGTGCTCTTCTACAAGCATCAAACAGTATCAGATCTTAAACCTGTATTTGAAGAGCTCATTTGCAAAAACTGATAAGCACAATTTCAAAAGTCACTGAAGGCTTGTAGTTTACTCTTAGTATAATAATATTTTCAAAAGCCAAATCTACTTTACTGCTATCAAAATATACTTCCATCCCTTCTTGATAAAATCCACTATACATTACTGTCAGTGCTAATATCTCTAGAAAACGGAAATCAAACTTTTTTTATTGAAGTGTTTTTGCAGAAAATGTGGCAGACAACACATAAACAGATAAACCAAAAGATCAAGTGACCCCTCGAAGGCTAGTGGGCTACTAATGGGAAGTGCTAAAGAGGTGACTTAAGAAGGAGATAGTCGTATATCCTGGGCAGGTCTGGACACGCACGTAGATGACAAACTGATGGTCACCTTATCCACGCAAAGATCTAGACTTTTAAGTGGTGTTTGTGTGGGAAGCAGTAGAGATGAGTTCTTTAAAGGTCCTATATTATGCAAAATTGATTCTTAGTTATGTTATAATATTGTTAACTCATCCAAAACATACCTGGAGTTGTTTTGTTTCATTCACGCATGTTTGAGTAACACTTTATTATTAATCTGTCTATATCTCCAAAACTCAAAATGGCTCAAATCATCCAAATGATTCTAGTGAAGGTGTGTGGAGTTTAAAAACACAGTGGAGCACTTCCTGTTTTATCACATGACATCGCAAAGTGGAACAGTGTGTTTTCTGTTTGAGAGAAGAACTCAGCCTAAATATGCAGGGTTTGAGCGTTAAAACAAGCATGAAAGAAACAAAACACAACTCCTGGCATGTTTTTGACGAGGAAACGATCAGAAAATAGAATAATATGGGCCCTTTAAAGCTGTGATAAATAAGGATTATAATACAAGTCAACAAAACGATAAAAATGACTGATTATTAAGGGTATTAACTGCCTGTATCAGTCTCATCTCTGTAGTCCCTTCCCTATAGTGTGACACAGTTTTAGTGCAACTGCAACTCAAGCAAACCTGAATATAGGCACTGATATGGGCAGCTGTTTAAGAGTCTTAGCGGCCTTTAAAAGATACCTGTCACACTCAATAATCATCTCTCCTGTGTAATATGGGAGTCCAGAATAGACCGGGTGCAGGCCTGCTAATAGGGGGCCCTGAAATTCAATGTATGCTGTGACTGCACTGAGCTTCCAAATGACGGATTAACTATTAAACCATGACTGGACTGACTTAAAAGTGGTTGGAGGTTCCTCACCTGCTTGTTTCTATGGATTGCTCTGCCTGAAATGTTTCAAAGTACGACATTAAACAGCTCTACCTTACATTTGCTCAATTACATGTGGTTTTACAGCTCAAAAATACCTAGAAAAACAGGGATTCTGACTGTGAGCGGGGTCACCTCTCCACAGATCTGATCTATAGCTATTAATTATGATTTGAAAGTCATTTTGTTTTAGTTTTTTCATCTATTGAGGGGATGGTTATAGACGTTCAACAAATTTTAGGAGGCATTTTCAGGAGCCTGTGATTAATACAAGCATCATGGTCCAGTTTAGGTGTTTAATTTTGACTGAATGTTGTTGACTAATTCTAGCTAGTTTGTGACTGTAATTTTATTTGTTTAACATGTTTAACAGCACAAATCTTCTAATCTGCTGTAATTTCGACTATATCACTTCTTTCTGGTCAGATTGTGTTAAAATAAAGATCAGATTAAAGTCTAAAAAAGCCGCAGACAGAGCATCCCAATAATGTAACATAAAATAGATTATTCTAACATATTTTTTTCAATCTCCTACAAAGTTTGAGTAAGATTTGATGTAGTAGTGCTGGTATATCAGTGTATGTGTGCGTGTACTGTATGTCTGTGTGTGTGTGTGCGTGTGTGTGTGTGTGTGTGGTCAGTCTAACACAGCTGAGCGTTGTAACAGTGTAAAAAGTCTCTCTGGAGGGGGTCAGGAGTGGACATAGAGTTTCACGTCGTCAGTCTGAGTGGAGACCTGCTGCTGGTCACACACTGCATTCCTGTCTGGAAAGTGAGTGTGGCCCCCTCAGGACAGACGTCAATCTTGTGTTTTATTACCTACTTTGTGTTGTATGCTACCTTCTTAGAATAGTTAATCAGCCTCTTAATTAGATTTAGACTTTATAGATCCACAAAGGAAATTATTTGGACACAGTAACTCAAACATCACAATAAATATAATGAAAAGACCAACAATATACATGGTAATAATACATTCAAAATAAGTAGCAAATAAACCTTATATATTAATTTTATATTTACATAAAGGCATGTCCGAGGTTTGCACGTTTCACATTTATTTCTTAGTAAAGCAGGAAAGTTATGTTAAAACGCTGACTCTACTTTGGACACTACGAGGTTTTATCAATCAATTAATATTATTTATTTGTCCCCGAGCTCATTTAAAAGTGCATTATGTAACTTTTTGGTTGGAGGTCCGTCACCTTGTTTCTATGGATATGTCATTGCTCTGCCTTGAATGTTCCACAGTATGACATTAAACAGCTCTACTTTACATTTATTCAAATACGGGTGCTTTTATATCTCAAAAATAGCTAGTAAAACAGGCATTCTGACTGTGAGTGGGGTCGCCTCTCCACAGATCTGATCTGTATCTTGGTCAGGTTTGGTCTCCATGAAGATAAAAAGGTTTAATACCGTACTGTGAAACATTCCAGACAAAAAGATCTAGAGAGAATCACCAGAAAAGTTACACAATGCAACTTTAAACATAATGAGGAGTAAAATTTAGTCACTGAACTCTTAGCAAAAGGGTAAAAACTTGTGCGTGACCTGGTCAAAACCTGCCTACAGCAACAGTAAATACGGGTGCAATAAATACTTGTTTTTACAAGTGGATCCACTGCTCACTTATATTGTGTCCATCAGCAAACTCTGAGACGAAGGGGAAGGACCTCTGTGACTTACAGTGCCACATGTCATGACATTTGTTGACTTTTCTGACAGCTTTAGAACCATGTAAAAGTCTCCTCAACAAAAAAATCTACTTTGTTCTCAAGTTAAAACACATTTAAAGGGCCTACATTACGCTATTTTCTGGTCTATGTTATAATGTTGTTTCCTCATCACAAACAGACCTGGAGTTGTGTTTTGTTTCATTCATTTCACACACACGCTCTGCATATTTAGGTGTTTTCAATTCTTCTCTCAAACTAAAAACACTCTGTTCCACCTTGTGATGTCATGTGTTAATACAGGAAGTGCTTCATACACCTTCACTAGAATCATTTGGATGATTTCAGCCCTGGAATTGCCAATCTCTACTGAACAAAAGGGAAATGAACAGAGCATTTTGAGCTTTAGAGATGGAGACAGACTTATAATAAAGGATTACTCAGACATGTGTGAATGAAACAAAACACAACTCCAGGTCTGTTTTTGAGGAGGTAACAACATTATAACGTGACTTAAAGCTAAATTTTGCATCTATTTTGCGTAATATAGAATCTTTAACACAAATCTTGTGCGTGAGGCCATAAAGAAACACAAATCTCCAATAGCACAGTTCCATGTGAGCAGCTCTGGTGTGGGATCTTTGACGCCGCGCTCTGTGTGTTATGTGATCATTGGAGTCAGGAGAGGAATGCACTTCCTGGAGACGGCAGGCTCCATGTCCACAGACAGAGCAGGGCCGTGTGCAGGATATGGGTATATTTAAAGTCACTTAAAATATAGCTTATATGGTACAGGATAAATGGTAATTATAACTATAAACTTTAAAGGTGCATTGTGTAAATTTTCTGGTGGAGGGTCCGTCAAATGCTTTTCTCCATGGAGATGCTAGTGCTTTGTCTGAAATGTTTCACAGTATGGTAATAAACCTTTCCATCTGCATGGAGACCAAACCAGACCAAGTTACAGGTCAGATCTGTGGAGAAGGAACTCCACTCACAGTCAGAATGTCTGTTTTTCTAGGTATTTTTGAGCTATAAAAACACCTGTAATTTAATAAATGTAAAGAAGAGCTGTTTAATGTTATATTGTAGAACATTTGAAGCAGAGTAATGATATATCAATAGAAACCCCAATCGAAAAGTTACATAATGCACCTTTAAGTATTATGTCCGTGCACAGAGCAGGGCCGTGTGCAGCAGTATCGTGTGCAGACAGAGCAGTGCCGTGTGCAGACAGGTGTGGATGTGAGAGGCAGGGCTTTGGGAGATCCTCTTTCAAAGTCCACCATCCACTCACTCCCAGCTCTGCAGAAATACAAGCCAACTCCAGATAGCCTCATAACCCACGGGCCGGTGGACTCAGGGCTGTGGTGGGCGAGCACCTCCTCAGAGACCACAGGGATATCAAGAGCTCTGTTGTATGTAGGGATTTATAAATGAGCTTTAGTGTTATACTCAGAAGTGGAATATCATAATCCCACTTTTACTACATATTTGCTTTTGCTGACTCTTTTGCTCAGCTGCTTTAGCTGCTACTACTTTTAACTTTATAACTTTGCCTGCCCCTTCGGCATTCTTTTTTCAGATCTAAAAGGGTCTGGAACCGGACCGTAGAGCGTGAAAAACCCATGTCCTAACTTGGGATGGTCCAACCACAAATTTGTATCATGTGTCTCTCAAATATGGAAGACGTCTCTTGAAAATTCTCGTAACATTCAGAACAAAATATATAAGTTCTTTTACTTGAGATAAATTACAGTTTGGTGCTTCGAGTGTTGATTCTGCAGAAATCTGCGTTGTTTCTCCATCTCAATCCTTTGTGTTTTCTTACGTGTAAGACGCCAAGTTTGTTTTGACATGAATGGACCATGTGTCTCTCTGATTGCTTAATCCACCTGTCAATCACGCCCTCTGGAATCAGGGAGACGGGACACAGCTCCAGATCCACTCGACTTTGTAAAGTTTTCTCAAAGCGTGTGGTTCTAGCTGGCCAGTTAAATGTTTACTGCAGTGTTATTATTCTGGATTTAGAAGTTCTCAAGATGGAGAAAGTCGACTGTCAGTGAACCTAAAGGTCGAAGGTATAATTTCCACCATGAATAGCTGTTTTGTAACTGCAGACCAAAAAAGTCCAAGTGGTATCTCTTTGGCCATCGTGATCAAACTTTAGTTCTTTACTGTTCAGTCTTATGAACAGGAACACATTGCTACTTTTAGAAATTAAAGGTCATATATTAATATAGATATATATAGTTATGATGAGTCTTAGTGACTCTTGTGAGCTTTAAGCCATGTTAGAATGTTGTTACCTCATAAAAACATACCTGGAGTTGTGTTTTGTTTAATTTACACATCTTTGAGAAATCCTGAATTATTAGGACATCTACATCTGCAAAGCTCAAAATGCTCTGTTCCAATTTGTCAATTTGTGATGTAGTTTTCAAGTGAACAGCTCCTTTTACCTTTAGTTCAGTAGAAATTGGTAATTCCAGGACTGAAAGTAGTCAAATGATTCTAGTGAAGTTGTATGGACAGTGGAGCACTTTCTGTATTACCACATGACATCACAAGGTGGAACAGAGTGTTTTCTGTTCGAGAGAATGAAACAAAACACAACTCCAGGAATGTTTTTGATGACGAAACAACATTACAATAACACAGATCAGAGAATAGTGTAACATGTTCCCTTTAAACGTCATCTGTACGGCATTAAAATTATGCTTCAAAGACATTTCAGTAAAATGATTCGGTTTCTTTTTATCTCTACGTGCGCCGCCTCCTGTTGCGTCCGTGTTACATCCCGACTTCCGAACAGTGTTTCTGGATCTTGCATGTCACTCGTGTCATCAGTCTGTGAAGATTTACTGTCCACAGAGGAGCCACTGAAAAGGCCCCCTGCTACTGTTGGAAGCCCACTCCCCATTTTTCAAACTCACCCACGTTCTCACTATCGCTGCTGCTGCTTCCTCCCCTTCATACTGCACACCTCCAGGGTTTTTCCATAAACTTTAATGAAAATGAATGAAATCACAACAGACAGCTTATGACTTAAAGGTGCACTGTGTAACTTCTCTGTTAGGGGGTCCACCATAAGATTGTTTCACAGTATGGCTTAAAACTTATCTATGTTGCATTTATTAAATTACATGTGTTTTACTGCTCAAAAATACATCCATTCCTACTCTGAATGAGCTCACTTCTCCACAGATCTGAGCTATAACTTAGGCTGGAGGCGTTGCGGGCTTGCCTCCATGGAAACAGATTGAATGCCAGTTTAATTTAATGCTATATTGTGGGACATTCTAGATAAAGCAATAACATTTCCATGAAGACAAGCAGGCGACGGACCCTCGACGAGAAAAATACAGAACGTTTTTTTGTCAAAAGAAAGTCATTTTGTTTTAGTTTTATCATCTAATGAGAAGTTGGTAGTAGAAGTTGAACTCATTTTTGAATAGCCCAATCCGTAGTGTAATATAAGACAGATCATTCTAAATTTGTATAAATCAAATAAGATTTATTTTTGTTCTTGCTGTTGTCCTCACTATAGACTGTAAATATAAATGGACATGGCTAACCCACTAGCTGCCACATACCGAATAGGAAGTGAGCATGGGGGCGCTTCGGGCTCCATCGACGCTGGCTCCAATTGACTTTACATTGGGAAATTGGGAAATTGTCACCCCTCTCTCTGTAACTGCTGAAGTGAGCCTCGTCATTTTGGTCTTAAAATGTTCATATTAACCCGCTCTACATGATCCTGGTGTTTTTATTTTGTTATTTTGTATGTTAATCAATTCCTATTCCAAATATGGACCTGGCTCTAATAACTGCTATCCTTGTGAGCTTCATTTTACTGGAGCCGAACTTTATGCAGTCTGTGGTTCTCACTGTCCCTGCTGCATCCTCCTCTCTTTATACCTCCAGGGTTTTTCCACAGAGTTCACCTTTTCACACATGACCCTGTTCATCCTCATCCCGGCTGTTTTCTAGACACTTTTTGCTTCTCAGGTGACCCTTTCATACCTCACTCGTGCTGTTTCTGGCCTAATTCTTGAGCTTTGATTTATGGAGGCTGGAGGCGGGTGTGAAGGGGCGGGTGTGAAGGGGCGGGTGTGAAGGGGGCGGGTGACGGGGGGCAGGTGGGGCGGGGCTTTTATGATGTATGAGTGCGGCGGTTATTCTTATCTGGTCTCAAATGGCAGAGCTGTCGTCCACTCTTTGCTGGGCTGTCATAGAGTTACAGTACGGATGTTTCTTGTGCGTTTTGTTCTTTTCATGTGTAAACTTTCCTCAGGTCTATCAGTGTTATTTATGGTCATTGGGGTCATGGTGTGTACAGTAACCAGCACAAAAGATCATTATAAAGTTATTTGTGGTTAGGAGCTGGGGGTTTGACTTAAAGCAAGCAAAATAAACATTAAATAAAGCCACATGCTTTTATTAATTAGAGGATTAGCCGTAGAACTCTCATAGGCATATGGCTGATGATAGGATGATTTGCAGTGACTGAATGTTGTCTCGATTAGCATTTCATGGGCCCATGTTACGCTATTTTCTGATCTGTGTCATCACAAACATACTTGGAGTGGTGTTTTGTTTCATTCACACATATTCACAAATATTCTCAAATCCTAGTTGAGTTTGTCTTTCAAACAAAAAAACTTCACTATATGACATCACAAGGTGGAACAGAGCGTTTTGAGCTTTGGAGATGTAGACAGATGTAAACCAGGATTACTCCAACATGTGTGAATGAAACAAAACACAACTCTAGGTATGTTTTTAAGGAGGTAACAGCAATATAAGAAGTCTAAAAGCTCACAAGAATCCATTTTGCGTAATATTGCAGCTTTAAATAATAGCACAGCTCTACTTTGGGTCAAATTGTATCTATACAGTACCTGACAAGCAAACTGTAGATAATATCTCACTCACTGCCAGCCCAGTCCTTGTTAACTTAGCCATGCTATTTGAGAAGGACAGTTATTAGGGACTTGTTTAACAGTGAAAATCATCTCACCTGTTGTAACTCCAGCTACGTCTGTTCTTTCTGGTCAGATTGTGTTAAAACAAAGCTTAGATTAAAGTCTTAACAAAGCCTCAGACAGAGCAGAGCCTACAGTTAGCATCACATCTCCAGGGAATCTTGATGATATCAGCTGTAATTTAAAGAAACAAGATGGTAAAATGTTAGAAATACAAATGTTCTATGAGGAATAAGGTCGTTTGAGAGTTTGTCATCATGTGGTCGAGGCCAACGGTGGTGACACTTCAAAACTGACAGACGGAGATTTACTACATCCTGTCCATAAGTAGCCTCCTGGTTCTGTGATGATGAATATATAAATACCCATCATGCAACATTCCTAACACAAATTTTTGGAACGCACAGAAGCTAACTCAAACTATTTTTCAACTTGTCACGAAAACAAATATGAAAACCTTTTGCATATCTGACATCCAGCAAGTGACACCAGCTTAAATGAATCGCCGTTATAAATAAAGTTCTAGGATTTGAAATGGCGTGCATAGCTGAGAGACAGTTCTGTGTATTTATACCCTGTAAGATTAATAGGAGAAATACAATAATGGGAATGCGTGATTAAGATATTCTTAGAGGGTTGCTGGTCCTTGCATCATGCCATCAGGCGCTTTAACGTCAAAGCCTTTCTCTGTGTGACCCACTCTCACCCACTCGCTTCTATGTATGGTGCAAATGTGAAGGAGGAACTATGTGCTGAGGATGCGCTCTGATCTGAATCGGGGAAATACACAGAGATCATGGCGTGTGTGTTTATCTTTGCTTTAAAAGTCACAATGGAAAGCATCTGTAAACCTCGCGATGGCAACAACAAACACAACAGAGACAAGACAGCAGAACACAACAACAGAAAGGCTAATGAATGAAGTGTTGAGAGGAAGGTGTTTCATTGCACTTTAAAGGTGAGCTAAGGTTTTCTAGTTCAGGGTCCACCACCTGCTTTTTTCTATAGAAATCAGGGATGGGACGAGACACAATATGAGTTTGGGTCCACGAGAATGAGACAAGATGAGATTTTGATATAATTTTGAATACATTATTTATTACAATATTATTATAATACATTACGAATTTGATTTCATATTTTTGTTTCCATTCTGGTGCTGCTTTTTGGAACTGTAAGAGATGTAACTCACCAACACGTAACCCTTTTTTGTCAAAATCCTAATATAAACACTTAACAAGATCATTTTTCTCTTGTGTGCACGATCTTGTGGCACGAGATCTTGTCCCATCCTTAACAGAAATGCCTGGAATGTTCCTTAATATGGCTTTAAATGTATCTACAGTACCAGTCAAACGTTTGGACACACTTTTTCATGTGTTTGTCTTCTTTATTTCTAGATAAGATTTCTTTATTTCAAGCTGTGTCACGGCAGAACAAACAGAAAGTGGTACAGAGGTGAATGCAATCTGTACTGTTTGAGCCTAAGATTGACTCGTACAAATGAAAGATTGACGCTCAAAATGGAGTGGGAAGAAGTAAGACTTTTATTTAACCCACTCCAGTGTCATTTCCATAATTATTTACATAGTAGAGTTTCACTGAAGGCATCAAAACTATGAATGGATTCATGTGGAATGTAGCACATAAAAATCAAAATAACTTGTTTTATATTTAAATAAAATAAAAAAATATCCACCCTTTGCTTTGAACCCTGCTTTGCAGTTTTGGTATTCCTTGACGCTGATATGCCTCAACTGTGAAGTGGAAACCATTTCAAGAGATTTCATCATGAAGGTCATTAAGAGAAGGTTGAGGGTTTGCAGCACTGTCAACAAAGCAAAGGGACTTTAAGGTTTAAAAAATATTTAGTTTAATTATTTTTTGACTCCTTCCGTATGTATCTAAAATGTAGAAAGTAATAAAGAAAAAAAAAAAAACACTGACTGAGAGGGTGTGTCCAAACTTTTTACTGGTAGTGTATCATAGAGACAAGAAGAGGCCACCAGGACAGGTCAGATCTATGGAGAAAATCACCTATAACTGAAGAAATGCAAGATTGATAAGTCTACTGCCATAATGCCATACTGTGGAAGATTTCGGGCAAAACAATAACATCTCCATGGCGACAAGCAGGACTGCAACTATATAAATCTAAACAAACAAAAGAGATAATTATTGTGTAAAATGATTAAGACCCTGTATGTATTTTAAAAAGTCAGTACTGAAGTTTGCAAGCTTGTGTTTTGGGGTTTTGTAAGCATTTTGAAGCAGATTGTTATAGGATTTTCAACTTTGTGTTAAGTCTTAATTACCGTAGCTACTAAGACGGTACAAGATCTCATGAGACAAAATTGCCACAAGATTGTGCACACAAGAAGAAAATGATCGAGATTTTTTTTCCCATGTGTTTACATTTGGATTGGACAAAAAAACGGTACATGTTCCAAAACGCAGCACTAGAATGGAAACTAAACTATGAAAAACGATGAAATAAATAACTTTGTGAGGCCAAAATTGGAAAGTAAACTGTGAAATGCATACAGTATATTAGCAATTAAGTTAAAATCTCGTCTCGTCTCGTTTTCGTGGACCCGATCTCATATCTCGTCTCATCTCGTGGAAATTTTGCCTCGTCCCGTTCCTAGTAGCTACTTATTCCATCTCTCATCTTTTTCCAACCGCGTCCGTCAGTATCATCTGTCACATCAAATTGACTGAATACCTGACCCTTAGAAGTACATTCACAATTAAGGTTAGCCCATAAAAGTTTTCATCAGGACTTACGATGACGAGTGGCAGTTTGGAGAGATGCCGGTAACATGAGTTTGCCCGGGCGGCGCTGCTACTGTATGTATTAAGTTTGATAGGCAGACCGATTTAGCGCTCGCCATAAAACTGCTATAAACCAAAACATGAATCAAAGTCACGGCTGGCGTTTTGATTTCTATATTATCAGTGCCTATTTTGAGTTGTAGTTATTGTGGGCCTGCTGGGAAAAGACTGCAGTGACGGCTTCTTGAAATGCCGAAACTAAGAGATGTCTTTAGCAGTGGTGGAACGTAACGAAGGAAAAGTAGTAAAGTACTGAACTTAAGTAAATATTTTAGGTATCTGTAGTACATTTTAAAGTGGGTACTTTTTACTTTCACTTCACTACATTTGAGAGCAGGTGTTTGTACTTTTCTACTCCACTATTTTTGGACAGGACTGAAAAGTAAAAGTATTTTTTATTATTGTGCGAGACCTGCTGGAAAGACTGAGGGTTTAGTTTTGGTCATAGTTTGAGCAAACCAAAATATACAAAGAAAAGCAGTAAAAAATCACTATATTTGAAGCTTTACTTTTACTTTTTACTCTTTAACTTCCCTTTTTAAACGGGTACTTTAATACTTTTACTTAAGTAGATTGTTTCATGTGATACTTTTACTTTTAGTATTTGTTTGCTCTATCTGTACTTTTCTTAAGGAACAAAATCACGTACTTCTTCCTCTGCAGGTCTTTAGTATCTGACAGGAGGCAGACAATTAGGAAAAAATCTAAAAATTATAGAGATCAATTTGAAACTTCTTCTATAGTTAACGTTTTTATGTAAATAAGGCATTTTAAATGTAAAAACAGCCAATTTGAAAATTTTTGGAACATTCAAAACAGAAACATGAAAATAGGTTTAAATTTCTTGGTTCTTTTTGTTGACACATTAGATACATAAAATTATACAGAGGGAATTTATAGCTTATTTAGTATTTAAACTAGATTGGACTGAAAATGCGCCTTTTTTTTTTTTTTTTTTTAATATTTTATAAATCAGACTTGGAATTATTAAGTTAGTAATTAGTTTTACTAGTAATTAGTAAAAAAAAATCCTTCTGTACGTTTCGTCAAACTCTTGTTAAGGGCAAGACTATAAAATCTGGTTCATGTAGGTGCTACTTGGAGATCCTTATGTCCCTATGAGGGTAAAATGCATTTTGAGCCTTTGAAGTTGTGCGTAAAATGTCCGATATATCTCTATGGACGCAAGTTTAGACTTACTTAGACTGAGACAAACTTTACTGAACCACAGGGGGAAATTATCTGGACACAGTAGCTCACAGTATATATATACTGTATATATATGATAAATTAAATATTAAATTAAATATTAAAATATATTTCTGTGCAGAGTGGACAGTTTTGTTGTTTCCATAAGAAAGCTTGTATGCTGTGAGACCAAACTGACCAAAAGTTTCAGTTTAGTTTAAGTTAGTTTTGCATGTAGTGTCTCCCCTTAAAAAGAAGGCCAGAAAAAGGGAGATGGTTGGAATAATAGCGCAGTGCTGAGTTGGCCCACCCAGAGTGAGGCCTGCAGTCAGTTGTTTAGGCCCCTCGCTGAACAAAGATCGTGTTTGGGGACCGGAGGGGCGGGGCTAGGGGGTGGGGGTTGTGAGAGGTACAGCTGTCACTCTGACCCGCAGAACATGGGAATCTGGCGGGAACATTTTAGAAGGAGTGACGGACAAAGACAGAGCCGGGCTGGTTAGGTTAGGCTAGTGTAGGAGGCTTCAGTTGGAGTTTTGCTTGTGAATTGGAATCTCCTCAAACACAAATCTGCTGACCCCACCTGACCAGTCCTCCTGCTAAACTGACCTTTGACCTTTGACTGAGACACAAAGGCGACTGAGAAGCGTAGTGTAAATCCTTTCTGCAGCAAAACTTAAATTTCTCTCTGGACCAATAAAGTATCTCACTGCCTGAGATTTTAGTTAATAACCTTTGAGATCGCAACAATAAAATAGCTCAGTTGATAGAGCGTTTGTCCACTGATTCGAAGGTTGGTGGTTCGAATCCCGCTGTTGATGTAAATGTCATTGGTTGAGTTGTCAGATCCACTAGCCCACAGCTTGGCAGTGGCATTCCAGCTCTCACAGATGAATGCTGTTGTTGTGTCCTTTGGCAAGACCCTTAACCCAGCCCGCCCCAGTGTCTGAATGTGCGTGTGAATTTACATTTATCTATTTCTAAATACCAATTCTGAAACTATGATGGTAATAAAGCACTCTTTATTTAGAAAGTAGAATGTCATTTTCATCATTAAGTACTCATTAAGTACTTATTAAGTATCATAGTACTTTCTTTTATATTACTATGAAGTCTTATATCTATCTATCCTATCCTCCTATGAGTAAGTCTGAAAAGCTGCAAGTTCTCCACATTCACATTTGGTTTTGCTCTTCGTTTATCTTGGTTAACAATGCCAACATGAAAGGCAGCTGGCATGTTGTTGCTATGAAGTTTCCTTAAGCCCTCTGCCAAAACATACAGCAGACAGCATTTTAACTTGGCTGCGTTCATTTGATAATCCACGATGAGAGGCCGTCACTAAGCCTGTGCTGGTATCAGCTCCAAACAGGCTCTCTGCCAGGGCACACTCTCTCCTCTCCCTCACAAACTATCTGATAATTGTACAGTGTCAGATCTTTGTCAACATGAGGCCGTGAGCGCTGGTTTGATTCCCAGGCTTTGTATTCGCTCTTGTAAGGAGGCGTAGACTGACGGACGACCTTATCAAGCACTTTTCCTTCAATACAGCTGTTGTGGAGGCTCTGTTTAATATGTGAGATGTTTGTTTCCTATCAGCGCTGAAGAATGTAGGCCATGAGAAGCAGACACACAGATACATGCGTCCTGTATTTTTAGCTGTGACTGTTGGAAACCTGAGCGTGGCGTATGGAGCTTGGTGGAGCTCCTGTGCCCACTGCTGCTGCTCTAATTAACTGAGGAGGGAGGCCTTTATTAAGATGTAAAGAACAGACAACTGGACAATGCCCAGGTCTGGTGTTTTCCTACACCAGACCTGGGCATTGTCCAGATCCCGAGCCACATACGGCCCTTTGGTTGACTCTGATCGGCCCGTTTAAGCTCATTTGGAATTACAAAATAAACATATTTTATAATTTGACCTCATGCATGGGCTAAAGCTGCATTGCTTTTATTTTAGAGGTGTTTTTTTTTTTTTTTATTGTAAGGCAACCTCACTTTTTCATTACTTAGTCATAACATAAAGTCATACCAGTCTCACCAGCATGTCAAAACAATGATATTTACTGCTTTTTATAAAGAAATACAATTCATATTATGCAGAATTGAGTTAAGCATTTTGGCCTGGCCCTCCACAATGTTTTCTGTTTCTCATGTGGCCCCATCCCTGTCCTACACTGATGTTGGTTATGCAAACTGGGAAGTATGATGTGAATGAAAGTTGCCATGAGTTAAAAACAACTATTTACTTGTATCATTTTGTTTTTCACTTTTTATTTATACATTTCTATTTCAAACTGTGCTAGTGTTTTTGTGATTTTGGTATTAAAAATGTGCTTACAAATGTACATAACTTGCCAAAATCCAAGCGTTGCTAGTCTTTTGTGCTCACATAGCATCGAAAGACCTAATTTCTATTTATCTATTATCTTTCTGTTTGATCTAGTTTTCATTTAATGACACAGGGACAGTGCACGATCTACATTAACCTTAACAGGAGAGATGTGTTGTACCAGGTTGTAGCACTAGAGCTCATTTCCACCTGTAGTCCCTGGGCATGCTGCTGCTATAATTCATAAAATCAAACAAATACTTGATACAGAGTCCAATACCATGATAATAATAAAAAAAACACTCTTTCTTCAGACAATATGATGTGATTTTCAACATTAAATAATAGTATTTTATGAAATAATAGTAATTACTGCAATTTCCCCATTGTGGGACAAATAAAGGATTATCTTATCTTATCTTAGTACTTTCTTTTATATTTCCATGTGGTCGTATATCTGTTCATTTCTGTTCTGTGAAGGTGACTTTTTTAGTATCAATACCTGCTCAGATGTATCTACTTTTGATACCAGTTTGCAGTGATTTTAAATATTTTTATCCTAATACCTTACATTGAAAAGAAACTAACATTTCTTCTGAAGTGTGATGTCAAAACTTACTTCTTAAAGGTGCATCGTGTAACTTTTCTGGTGGAGGGTCGGTCAGATGCTTTTCTCCATGGAGATGTCATTGCTTTGTCTGGAATGTTTCACAGTATGGCATTAAACCTTTCTATCATCATGGAGCCCAAACAGACCAAGTTACAGGTCAGATCTATGGAGAGGCGACCCCACTCACAGTCAGAATGTCTGTTTTTCTATGTATTTTTGAGCTATAAAACCACCTGTAATTGAATAAATATAAAGTAGAGCAGTTTTATGTCATACTGTGGAACATTCCTGGCAGAGCAGTGACATCTCCGTCGAAACAAGGAGGTAACGGACCCCTAACCAAAAAGTTACATATTGTATCTTTAACTTTATTATCTGAAAATCCTCATACAAGTGACCAGGTGCCCTCACAGCGTTGAGTACGTTTAGCAGTTAGGTCAGCAGAGGAGCATTCGGGGTGAGCGCTCATGCAAAACTAAAGTGCCACAGGGAAGTCTCACCTCCATGGTCCAAAAACACCATTCTTCCTCTTGACCCATTTTCACTGTTTTAGTCACAGGTTTTCCAGATCCTTCCGTTGTGAGAGGAAGAGACACAGAGCTTCTTAAGTGTCTCCGAGGTGCTCAACATCAGGGCAGTGACCAGAACTGAGCCTTTGGAGGATTACACTGGTCATGAGATAGTATGGATTAAGGTTTATGGCTTTGGATCAGTGGCGGGTCACTCTTGGAAATCTACAGAGGGTCCTATTGTGTTTTGGGACTTGTTTTTCGCCCTAATAATTCTTGTAACAACAATTTTAAAGCAAACCTATTATGCAAAATTGACTTTTCAGATCCTTTAATCGTGTTATAGTTGTTTTCCCTTCTCATTTACACTCTCGAAGTTGTATTTGGAGTGATTTGTGCATGTTTGAGCAGGCTTTAATTGCTTATTTTCAAAACGCTCTCAAGAGGTTTTCCAATTTTATTTTCTTAAGCAGTGATACGTGTAGGATTCAGCAGCGCCACGTACAAATGAAAAAAAACAACAAAACAAAACTGCTCGCTAGTGTGATCTGCAGCTATCCATCTGAGTTACCGATCCTTTTTTTGTGTTATGACGATTTTCTAATGCGCAAATTAACGGGCTTGTTACTTTTATTAAGCTGTTTTAAATAAATATTGCAAATTATAACACATTGACAATACAATAGCAGACAAAAGCACAGTATGTGTTATTTAAAACTATACGTGGTAGGTATAGGAATTATGTACAAATTAGCCGACTGACCCTGGATCCATGGACCTTACCAAACCAGGGTGACATTGTTAAGTCTAATTTGGTGACCTTTGTGGGTCAGTTGGTTAATTTGTTCCTACATAATTCCTATGGCTACTAATTATAGAAAACAAAAGGTGTTCAATATAAGTAAGAAAAGTAGGACCAAACAGTAGCTTTTTCAAATTTAAAGTCAAAAGGTAATTAGCTAATAACTACCAATGAAGATTTATGCGTTGTGTTGAATACATAGACTGTATATAGAAATGGACATCGCATGGTTGCACTTTCGGCTCCATGGACTCTGGTTCCAGTTGATTTTACGATGAAAAATGGTCACCCCCTCACCCCTGCTGCAGTGAGCGTCATTTTGATCTTAAAATGTTCGTATTAACTCCCTCTACATGATCCTGGTGTTTTTATTTCACAATTTTTCTGTAAATTAACTCCTGTTTCTTATACAAATCTGCTCCTATAACTGCTGGCCTCCCTGAGCTTCATTTGACTGGAGCTGAACGCTATGGATGATGTCACACTCCCTCAGTCCTCTTCTTTATACAGTCTATGGTTGAATATTTATGTTAAAAAACCAAAGATGTTGTCATTGCGTTCAGTGGGTATGGAATTATGAAGACAGTGCTGGTCTTAGCGTAAACCACAAGTGACAGGCAATTGAAAGCTAATGTACTTTTCTCATAGCTCAGCGGTGTGTGGTTTGGGGAAGTCTAGTATTATCTTCTCACGTTACTGTTCCAAAATTAAAATGCCTGTCCCTCCACTTATGTCTAAGCCCTAACTGTTTATATGCCCAAGTAATACACACCCGCAGTGAAGCCTTCCTTTTGTAATAGTAGAAGACTTAAAGTGCCTTCTTCCTTGTCTCCAGGCGGAAACAAACTGAAACCCCAGCCTTTCCGTCTCAACTGGGCTTGGATCTCTCTGGAGAAGGAATACTACTTAGTGGACGAAGATGCGAAATTTCTGGAGGTGACGCTGAGACGAAGAGGCTATCTTGGGGAGACATCATTTATCAGTAAGTGTCAAAATCTGCAGAGCCTTTAAAAAGTTTGCGAACAAATCATGTTACATTTAAAGGGCCCATATTACGCCATTTTCTGATCTGTTATAATGCTGTTTCCTCGTCAAAAACGTGCCTGGAGTTGTGTTTTGTTTCATTCACACATGTTTAACACACAAACCCTGCATATTTAGGCTGAGTTCTTCCCTCAGACAGAAAACACTCTGTTCCACCTTGTGATGTCATGCGGTAATACAGGAAAAGCGCCACTGTGTTTTTAAACTCCATACACCTTCACTAGAATCATTTGGATGATTTCAGCTCTGGAATTCCCAATTTCTACTAAACAAAAGGTAAAAGGAGCTGTTAACCTGAGAACTACCATGACATCACAAGGTGGAACAGAGCATTTTGAGATTTTGAGGCTCAAACATGTGTGAATGAAACAAAAAACAACTCCACCTATGTTTTTGAGGAGGTAACTCACAAGAATCTGTTATTGTACATTCAATTATTTATTTATTTATTTAATAGGACATTGTGAAGGACACTTAGCATTTTTGATTAAGAAAAAAACCACGTACAGACACGCTGACCTTACAATAGATATTTATTTTATCTGCAGATATATTAAATGATTTAGCACAAATTATACCTGTTATGAAACTCATGCATCATTCGTAAAGGAAAAGCAAGTTAATTAACATTTCTATCCTGGAAATTCAAAACTGTAGCTTATTTTTATTGCACATTTTTATTAAACTCATTAGCAGTTACATCTGATGTCAGTCAGTCATTAAAATGCATTATGTTTTTTTTATTTTTTGCCTCTGGTTGCCTCCATCCCAGAATTTTGAACATTCTGAACACATAGCAGTCCAAAGCACCTATAACTATGATTTAAATGTTTAGTTTCTCTTTAAAATGCGTTACCTGACCTTTTCCGACGCCTCGCTTAAATTCATTTATGGGAAAGATGATGACAGTAAACATCATACCCCTATTAGCATACCGCCATTTACAAGATTTACTGCGTATTTAACCACCCCTGACTCTGTATTCTCTCATTACAGCGGCACTCTAAAGGCCACACGTGTAATAAAACATCAACATTGGCCTTTTTTGAAATCTAAACAGATTCTTGTAAAGCTGCTGAATGTCTGGGGTTTATTGGTGCAATCACGCCCAGAGAATCTTAAATAGTGTGAATTCTTTGTTGTATTGTTTGCTTGCTGCTCCGTTTGCAGAGCTACGGTAAAAGGGCTCTGATTAAAAGTACACACGACCTTCTGGTGTAAAGGGCACCACACCACCATTTAGGCCACACCTGACTCCACAAGCTACACCACATATGTTAGTAACTCTGTGGGCTATTTTTGTATAGGATTGTGCGTTATTAAAGGTGCTATATTACGCAAAATTGAGCTTTAAGAGTGCACTCACACTAGCCCGACCGAACTGTGCCCCTAAATCGACCAAAGCACGGCCCGGTTACGGTATATGAGCCTTGTGTGCGCTGATGTTACTCGTACAAGGAAAACAGTGAGTTAACTCCGCTCCAAAACACACGGCGAATCTGCGCTTACCTTCAGTAGGGACAGCAACGGGGACAGAAGTTTTGCAGCTTCTCTCCTCCGGCTGTCCTCACTCCTCTGCGCTATTATTAAATTCATAAACTCACGGAGGAGCGCGTGTCATAAGAGGGTGCACATCTGTCTCACTGTTTAATAGATATTTCTGCTGCTGAACTTTTTTCCGTTAAAGCTTTAGCTCTGCTGCGCGACCTGTAAACAAACAGCTCTGTGTGATAACGTCATCGGGCTGTGTCTCGGTTCGGTTGTGCTGGTGTGAGTGCAACACGGTTCAAAAGTCCTAGTGTGAGTGTGCCTAGTAAGAGGTAGCTGTTAACCTGAAAACTGCCTCTAAATGACAAGGTGGAACAGAGCATTTTGAGCTTGAGATGTACACAGCACAATGATACAGGGTTATCCAAACGTGTGAATGAAACAAAACACA
Organism: Taenioides sp. WSHXM2023; assembly: GCA_029959045.1. Classification (NCBI taxonomy): domain Eukaryota; kingdom Metazoa; phylum Chordata; class Actinopteri; order Gobiiformes; family Gobiidae; genus Taenioides; species Taenioides sp. WSHXM2023. Next base: position 4,701,002 of record CM057090.1, read on the forward strand.
ACTCCAGATATGTTTTTGATGAGATAACAGCATTATAACAAGGCTTAAAGCGCACAAGAGTCAATTTTGTGTAATATAGAACCTTTAATAGTTGTATAGGGTGCTGGAGTTTATGTGATGTTTTGTTTTTTAGCAACAATTAATATTATTGTTTAATGTTTCTATCTCTCAGGTTTGACAGAATTAAAATCATTATTCTTTTCTTTTCAGGCATTGCTACCGTGGATGGTACAGCAGTGAAGGATAAGGACTTCCGAGGTAAATCACAGAAACAGGTTCAGTTCAACCCCGGGCAGACCACAGCCACATGGAGGGTGAAGATCTTTACGGACCAAGAGTTTGAGACTTCGGAAAACTTCAAGATCCAACTCTCTGACCCTGTAATGGCTGTTCTGGAATACCCCGATGTGGCCACAGTGGAGATAGTGGACCCTGGCGATGGTATCATATATTTATAAACAGTCATACTGAGTGTTTGGGTGGGTTTTTAGGGTTTTCTTTGCTAATTCTCGTGGTTGATTTTCTCGTAACAGAGTCAACAGTGTTCATCCCTCAAGCGGAGTACAAGATCGAGGAGGACATAGGAGAGCTGTTGATTCCAGTGCGGCGTAGTGGAGATGCAAGCCAGGAGCTAATGGTGGTCTGCCACACACAACAAGGTATTAGACTTATAATAATGATAATAGATCTTGTTTTGTCTCATTAACTTGTTTTTTTTTAATATGTACTCTTTTTAATTGTATTCTTTGTACAGAGTCTTTGAGTGTTTCGAACAGTGTTATATAAATAAAATGTTCAATTATTATTATTTATATTGCACTTTACATATGAAAAACAAATCTCAAAGTGCTACAGTCAGTTTAAAGGTGCACTGTGTAACTTTTCTGGTGCTTGTCTCCATGGAGATGCTATTGTTTTGTCTGGAATGTCCCAGTATGGCATGAAACATATCCATCTTGCTTAATACTTACTCAATAACATGGGTTTTTTATTGACTTAAAAAAAAAAACATGAAAAAACATCGCCTCTCCATGGATCTGACATGTAACTTGGCCCTAGGGCGTCACCTGCTGTCCCCGAAGTGATAAATAAGTGTAATGCCATACTGTGGAGCATTCTAGGCAACATCACCATGGAGAGAAGCAGAAAAGTTACACAATTCAGCTTTAAAATCACATAGAATAACAACAATAAAAGACTTAAGAAAGCTTATTTTAATCCTTTAAAGTGCAAGGGCTTACACTTAATTGTACGTTATAACGAAGATCATATGTGAGAAAATAGTTGAAGGATTATCAAGGCTCCCATAGGTTAATCCACTCTGTTTGTCACCAGTATACGGATGAAAATAGATTATTAAGAAAAACAAAGAAAAGAAGAGCAAATGTAGAAAGAGGCTTAAACACTCAGACAGCGTGAGCCTTTAATGATAAACTGTGTGTTTAGAGTAAGCAACTTCATAAACATTTTCTTTTTTTGTCATGAAAAATGTTCAGTAAAAGGAGTTATTGTATTGTTTTGTATTGTTTTGTATAGTATTGCAATTACAATTAGGTTTGAGATTTAGGTATATGAAGTAGGATTTCAGAGTGCACATTTGAAACCTGTTCAGGAGCTTTAACGTTTGAGAAAAGACTGAAATATTAATTTAAACTAATACAAGAATCCCATGCATTTGGAAACATTTGGCAGAGATCTAAAAACGAAAGGATTTGCTTTTGTTTTCAGCATATTTTGATATTTACAGTGGATTTTCTTTAAATAAATAAATGGCAACCTTTGCGATTTGATAACTGCATCTACTCAAATTGCAATTTCAGGATGACCAAACTATGGCCCCTCAGACCAATTTTTCCGCTGAATTGGCCCAAATGATCATAGGCAGTACATTTTGCTGCAAAATTAAGTATTTCTACAACTATAACCTCAATAACATGACATTGTTTTGTGATATAGACCTTAAAATTAGTGTTCGGAGCCTTTTTAAAGGTGCAGAGGCCCTGTCAAACCTACATAAAATGCAACTATCTGAAAGACTCGCTGTAGTGACCACCAGTCTGCGGCTCTTCACAACAAATGTGTTTGCATATGTGGCCCTCAGTGGAAAAAAAGTGTGGACACCCCTGGAATTGCTGGGTTTGTCATTGCCGCATTTTATAGGCCAATAATATTTAATACAGATGGAGGGAAGCTAAAATTAATGCTGTTAAAGTGCAAAATTGTGTTGTAATACAGTGAGTTTTTGGGTCTAGTCACAAATAGAAATGATCAGGTTCAAATTGTGAATTTACGTTTTCGATATTTCATCACAAAGTACAATATTATAAACAACATCACATTTTAAAATCTGAAGACCACCAATAGAATAAATAATAATGTATTCTGTCTTAAATATATCTATTGTTAAAGCAGCAGTATACCAAGCCCTGGATCAGTTAATTACTTCTACCACTTCTACTATTTGTCTTCAGGCACTGCCACGGGCACCGTCCCCAGCACCGTCCTGTCTTATTCTGACTACATCACCCGCCCCGAGGACCACAACAGCGTGCTGCGTTTTGACAAAGACGAGAGGGAGAAGTTCTGCCGCGTCATAATCATCGATGACTCCCTGTACGAGGAGGAGGAGAGCTTTAACGTCACCCTCAGTATGCCCATGGGCGGGCAGGTGGGCGCCAAGTTCCCCAGTGCCAAAGTGACCATCCTGGCGGACAGTGATGATGGTGAGTTTTGTTGGAATTTGCACGTGGATGACATTTCAAGTTTACATATGTTTAAAATGGGACTAAAGACTACAGTAGATCAACTTTTTTTCACTACTATACTGTCTGTATGGTGTTTTAATAGCGTTCTGGTTGTTTCTCGTTGTGTTTTGTTTCATTCGCACATGTTTAACAAACAAACCCTGCACAATATAGCCTGAGTTCTTCTCTTAAACTAAAAACACAGGTGGAACAGAGCATTTTGAGCTTTGGAGATGTGGACAAATTAATAATAAAGGGTTATCCAAACATGTGTGAATGAAACAAAATAACTTCAGGTATGTTTTTGATGAGGTACCAACATTATAACATGATTTAAAGCTCACAAGAGTCAATTTTGTGTAATATAGGACATTCAATTTCAATGAACTGATATAATGAATATAATGAATATAATGAAATATAGGAAAAAATAAACTATATTAACACAAATGTCATCTTAAGGCCCAATATTACGCAAAACTGACCCGCTTTTAGCTACATTGCATTGTTGTTACCTCATCAAAAACATACGTGGAGTTGTTAACAGCTCCTTTTACCTTTTTTTTCAATAGAGATAGAAAAATCCAGGGCTGAAATTATCAAAATTATTCTAGTGAAGGTGTATGGAGTTTAAAAACGCAATGGAGCACTTCAAAAACAGAAAATAAAGTACACTATATGGGCCCTTTAACTATGCTTTCACTGTGTACATGACAATACATTTCTTTGAATCTTTGAGAAGGATTAACTATGTACCTCTCTATATAGGACTTTTAACGAGATTCAAGATTGATTCAACTAACAGAAAGTAAAAAAATAACAGTGAAACAGTCATTGGTGAGAGCGCCCCCTGTCTAAACTTTGCCATACTTGCCTTTCAAACACGTCAACTTAAATGATCCTCCATAAATTCCGCTCCATTCCACAAACATTCCCATTTACCTGATAGAATTTCATACGGTTTGCCTCTACGCTTCTACACCACACTGTCGCTTTGTTCTGTCAATAACACCGCTGTCTCTCTCCTTTACCTTTCTCACAGACTATTTTCTTCTTGTTTGTTGGTTCGACAGTGCCTGCAGTCTGTATCTGGAGCACAATAGATGTTTGCATGTAAATAATATGCATTCCCAGACGAGCAAAGGGACAACACAAACTCCTAGTGTAAAGTCCCATTGTGGCCGTGCTTCTTGGTGGGTCCCGTGTTACAGCCGGCCGTAAATCCACTGTACGCTTCACTAAACTTGTGGGTTGGATCTTAGCCAAGATCAAGCCCCTATTGTTCCTCTATTTGTCTGACTCTTCCTCCCCTGATCTCTGGGGTCGCCATGTTGGCTCCCACTTCCTTTTACAAGCTCCTTATTGTGCTAAAGAGAGTGAAAACTATTGAACCTCCTCCAACAAGCTGTCATTTTAGCCCCGTCAAGTTTCTGTAGCAGTGTAACACAAATCTATTACATTTGTATGCTATATTAAGTAAGATGTAAATGAAAATCTACATTGTGAATTAATTTATTAGGAATTTTAAATAGTATTTGTGCTGTTGTATCCAAGTAAGTTTGTCAAGCTGAAGTTTAAAGGTCTTATATTATGCAAAATGGATTCTTGTGAGCTTTAAGCCAGAGTTGTTCTGTTTCATTCATACATATTTGAGTAATTTTTTTATTATTAGTCATCTCCAAAACATCTCCAAACCTCTGTTCCACCTTGTGATGTCCCGTAGTGGCAGTTTTCAAGTTAACAGCTGCCTTTTACCTTCTGAAATTATCCAAATGATTCCAGTGAAGGTGTATGGAGTTTAAAAACCCAGTGGAGCACTTCATGTATTACCACATAACATGGCATGAGTGTTTTCCGTTTGAGAGAAGAACTCAGCCTAAATATGCAGAATTCCAGGTGTGTTTTTGATAAGGATACATCATTAAAAATAGCATAATATTGGCCCTTTAAATAATAATGACAGGATAGTCGTTATGCACATACATAAACACAACACAAAGATTTTTTTCCCCCCATTATTCTACTAAATCCTCAACACCACCCGACCCACAACATGTTTTAATTGCTACTACAAATTCCTTGGCCTTTTTAAAACTTGGAAAAGCCCCGGAGCCTTAATCTGTTCATGTGGAGTAGTGCTGGCGGGGCAGAGTGTGATGAAAACAAGCTTTATACACAAGTGAAGAGAGATTAATTGATGTGTTCGGGGTCTGAATTCCTGCCCTCTGTCTTTGCTAATTGGAGCCCTGTCTCTTCCATCTCCCCCTGTGGTTCTTATCAGACCCTCCATCACCACGGCCCTTTTGGCTAACGCTGCGCTTTGGGTTTACAGGCTTTCTGGGGACGTTACATTCACTCGCATTCATTTCCTGGATTATTTATAAATTATTAATAATATTACGCTATTTTCTGATCTATGTTATAATGTTTCTTCATCAAAAACGTACCTGGAGTTGTGTTTTGTTTCATTCACACATGTTTAACACACAAACCCTGCGTATTTATGCTGAGTTCTTCTCTCAAACAGAAAACACTATGTTCCAACTTGTGATGTCATGTGGTAATACAGGAAGTGCTCCACTGTGTTTTTAAACTTCACACACCTTCACTAGAATCATTTGGATGATTTGAGCTCTGGTATTGCCAATCTCTACTGAACTAAAGGTAAAAGGAGCTGTTCACTTGAAAACTACTGGTTCGTGACATCACAAGGTGAAACAGAGCATTTTGAGGTTTGGAGATGTAGACAGACAAATAATAAAGTGTTACTCAGACATGTGTGAATGAAACAAAACACAACTCCAGCTATGTTTTTGATGAGGTAACAACATTATAACATGGTTTAAAGCTCACAAGAGTCAAAATATAAGACTATAGTTACTAGTTGCCTAACCTTACCCTAAATCTAATCAAATCCACTTTATTTCTATAGCAAAATGTACCAACAAAAGCTGTTTTAATCCATATCTTAACTTTAAATCATGTTGCTGATTTAATAAGAAAGGTTTTGTCCTATGAGTGTATACAGACTTCAGTCCCCACACAGTGATGAGTACCTGCCCACACGCAAAGACAAAACATGTATTCTTCAGGTCCGTCTTCGGCCTCTTGGCTCAGAGTTTAGACTGATCTGTCTGTTTCTAAACGCTGAGGAGGAGGAGGAGGTCAAAGGAGGACAGGATGAGAGGGATGACAGCGCTCTTCCTGTGCTGACTCACAAAGGGCAAATGAAGGAGCTTCTTCAATAGGTCTAAATAAACCTTAATTATCTGTCTGAGCAGTCGCTAGTATTTAGCTTGGGAAATGCCTGTTGCTCCAAAGATTTATAATACTTACTTGTATTACTTGTATGGCAAATCTACATGTATGTATTTAGGGTTGCCAAAAGTATTGAAAATCAGATACTAATCGATCCTAAAACTAGTATTGAAACTAGATTTGAGCAGGTGTCGATACTAAAAAGTCCTTTCCTGAATGGTCTTGAGCTGTATCAGAACAAGTGTAAGATTATGCCTATGAAATTTGTTAATATAGGTCACAGTTGAGCAGTTGGTACACTGTTTGTCCACTGATCCTAAGGTTGGCGGTTCAAATCCCACTCTCGACATGAACATCATTGGTAGAGCGGTCAGATGTGGAGGTGGGATTTCAGCTCCCACAGATGAATGCTGTCGTTGTGTCCTTGGGCAAGACACTTAACCCACCTCACCTCCAGTGTCTGTGTACACCGGTGTGTGAATGGGTGAGTGGTTCTTTGATGTAAAGAGCTTCTGAGTGCCTTGAAAGTGCTGTTTGAGTGGAAAAGCGCGACATAAAAACGTGACAATTTGTGACCACGTTGTTAATTACATTCATATATCAGTTCATTTTCGTTTATTTTGTCTTTTTGTTTCACGCAGAGCCTTCGCTGTATTTTGGAGAACCTAAGTACGTTGTGGATGAGAGTTCTGGGTATGTGGAGGTGAAGGTTTGGAGAACAGGCACTGATCTGTCCAAAACCGCAACTGTCACGGTCCGCTCCAAGAAGAGTGAACCTGTTTCTGCTGAAGGTAAGGACAACAACTTAAAAGTGCACTGTGTAACTTTTGTGGCGGAGAGTTCGCCACATGATTTTGCTTTGCCTTGAATATTCCATAGTATGAATTAATTAATACAACAGCAGGTATCTTTACTGCTCATAAATTCAATGAAAAACATGAGTTCATACTGTAAACAGGGTAAAACCTTAACAGATCTGACCTGTAACTTGGCCTGGATTTACTTGGAAATAGATACGTTTAATGTCATACTATGGAACATAACAAGCAAAGCAATAACAGTCCCTGGAGACAAGCTGGTGGCGGACGCTCCACCACAAAAGTTACACAGTGCACCCTTAAAATAACCCACACATTTGAATAATTATTGCTCCTAAACTTGTATATTCGTGTTGTAACTTGTAGCATCCTTATAGTTGATGAATGCAAGAGGTTTTAATATCTTTTCTATGTCACTGCTGCCGAAGTTTGAATTTTTGCGGATCAGTAAAGTATCTATCTATCTATGTAGCTGGTCTGGATTACGTCGGCATCAGTCGTAACCTGGACTTTGCTCCGGGGGTGACCATGCAGACCTTCAGGGTGACCATCCTGGACGACCTGGGGCAGCCGGAGCTGGAGGGACCGGAGACCTTTGACCTGGTGCTGTACATGCCCATGAACGCAGTGTTAGGAGAACCCAGCAAGACCACCGTCACCATCAACGACACTGTCACCGACTGTAAGATACGTTTACTTCTTCTGTTTTTCTTTGCTTTTTCTCCTGTTGAGTTTGAAGGTGCTTGGATGTTTTTTTTCCTTACAAATGTATTTATATCAACTGGTGGATTTAAAATTCTGCTAGTTGCAAAATATCTCCAGGAAAATTCATACACTGTGACCCTGGTGATTGAAACATGTCCCTTTCTCATTTCTGCAGTACAATTAGACCCAACTTTTCCCCAAAAACTACATTTCAGGTTTCAGGTTTTGTTTTATTTTGTCCCCTCATGGAGAAATTTTGGGGGGAAAAAAAGAAAAAAGAAAATAACATGTAATTCAAGGGTTTCAATCTCCGTTCAAGTCAAAATATTATGTCTTTTGAATAGAGAAAGGTCCTCACAAAGTCCTTCAAAACAGGAAGGAATTGATCGTCCGTAATCCACGAATACAGGACAATATGCAGTCACCACATTTAAAAAATTCCCCCCAAAACATCCAGCTTTGAAATCATGGCCAGCCCTGCACGACTTACTTTTCTGTTAACGCTCTATTCTCTTCTCAGTGCCAAAGGTGCAGTTTAAAGAAGGCAGTTACAAAGTGGACGAGTCTGACGGGGAGGTCCGGGCTGTGGTGTACCGCAGTGGAGACATCAGCCTGAAGTCCACGGTGCGCTGCTACACACGACAGGGATCTGCTCAGGTCATGATGGACTACACCGAGAGACCCAACACAGACGCTTCTATCATCACTTTTCTACCTGGTAAGAATAACGAAATACTGCATGGGAGTGATTAGATAGAAATTAGATTGAAATATCCAACTGGTAAATTCACACATGATGAACCTGATTGTTTCTCTTACTGATTAGACCCAAGAATTCACTGTATTACAACAAAAATCTGCTTTTTAACAGTATTTTATTTATTTTAAATATTTTAGCTGCCCCCATTTGTATTAAATAATATTAGACTAGACTTTACAACACTAAATTGAGTACCTTATTTGCCATGTAACTGTACTTTTACTTGAGAGTACTTTTCTTTAGTCCTCTGTCCACCGCTGCTTTCATGTTCAAGCTCGCTGGTAAAACAGTTTTCTTACTTCTGTCCGTCTTCTGCGAATGCTTCAGGGGAGAGTGAGAAGCCGTGTGTGGTGAAGCTGGAGGACGATTCGGTTCACGAGGAGAATGAGGAGTTCCGGTTGGTTTTGGGTTCAGCCAAAAGCACGTCTCAGTACGGAGCGTCTCTGGGGGAGCAAAAGGAGGCGCTGATCTCTGTCACAGATGAGAAAGACAGTAAGGCTCATATTATGTCCTATAGACTTAGACTTAGACTTTATTGATCCACAAGGGAAATTATAGAGAATAAGAGAGAGTAACAAAAATAAACGGTATAGCAAAAAAGAGCAAGAGACAGGTGTCAAATAAGGCTTAATTATAAAAATAAAAATAAATGTATATGTACAAGTCAAAATACAGAATTAAATGTATGTATTATGAGTCAAATTAACAGCCAAATTCCGTTTTTGTCATATGAATTTGTATTTCTAAATTGTACGTAGCTGTTAAAAGATGAAAAAATGTTCCTATCACCAAAATGTAATCAACTCTAATCAAACTGTTCAATGCGTTATTTGATATAAGTAGCTAATTTGCATAAAATTATTAAATGTTGTTATGTTGTTTCCTCATCAAAAACAGACCTGGAGTTTTGTTTTGTTTTATTCACACATGTTTAACACACAAACCTGCAGATTTGGACTACTTTAGAGTTATTCTTTCAAATAGAAAACACTCTTTACATCTCCAGAGCTCAAAATTCTCTGTTCCACCTTGTGATCTCATGTCAGGAAGTGCTCCACTGTGTTTTTTACACTCCATACACCTTCACTACAGTCATTTAGACTGGAAGAGTCATAATTTATAGGACCTTTAAAATACTTGTGATACTACTGAAATTTGGATGTGTTAAAAGTCTGTATATTATGAAATGTATGTTCAAAATACTACAAAACCAACTTAAAACAGACAAAACTATAGATATTTAGGTCTTGGTGTTAATTTGATGTTTAATTTGGACTCCAGCTCCCACAATGCCCCTGTGTCTCATACAAATCTCTTCTGTTTCTTTCAGAGCCGATCATCCGCTTCTCTGAAATCAAATACAGTGTCCGTGAGCCTCAGGTCAAAGGAACCATCGCCGTCGTGAAGATCCCCATCCTGAGAATCGGAGACACCTCAAAGGTCTCTGTGGTCCGGGTTCACACGAAGGACGGGTCTGCCACCTCAGGAGAAGACTACAACCCACTGTCAGAGGGTAAGAACTTAAGCCAGTCCAGTACAGGAAAGGAAAGCTCACACATCATCTCTCTCCTGTTTAAAACTCTACCCTCAGACCTAAATCTGTAATAATAAAATTGAATTGACCCTTATTACCATATTGGCCAATATTAAGCACTACTTTTTCTACTAGTTTTTGAAAACGTATCTTGATGAAGCCAATTTCAAATATTTAGTGTGCATTTTTGAGGATCTTAGCCTGAATAAAGGACTGATGACTCATTCTAACCTGTTATAAATGCACATATTCTTAAATTGATTGATTTCTTAGATGTGGAGTTCAAGGAGGGGGAGAAGGAGCACTTTGTGGAGATCGAGATCCTGTTTGATGGAGAGCGAGAGATGAGAGAAGCCTTCACCGTTCACATGAAGCCGGATGACAACATGGTGGCTGAAGTGCAGGTGGGGCAAATGCCATGTCACCTACAAACACATAAACAAATAAACACAGTGCCCTATATCTGAGGAGCGGGGCATACTGGCACACGTAAGCATGCGCCCGCCGTGTCAGGGCATCAGGGGCTGTTAAAATAGCCCGGGGTAACAGCTGGCATCGCTGTCAGCACGCCCGCTCTGGTCTTATAAAAAGCCTTTCTCCCTGGAATGAGACGCCCGTCAGAAACAAACAGTAGATGGAGCTATAAACGGGCTCCTGGCATTCTCCAAATTTAGACCACTTTAGCTGCCAAGTGCTCGTGTGACAGAAATAAGACGCCACTCACACACTCACACACACACACACACACACACACACACACACACACACACACACAGTCACACACAGTCACACATTTTAACATTTTATTTTGACATATATTAAATTTAAATGAAATTAATAAACAATATGCAGGTAATAAGGTATTTTGTTTAGTCAGGCCATTTGTCTTTGTATTTACTCTTAGAATTCATGGTAGAGTTCAGTTTTATTTTTATTAACGACGTCACAATCACATGGGACAAGCCAAATGCATAGTTTTGAGTGTTTTAGCTCTAGTTTTCAACGTGTCCATGGAAAATACATGCATAAAAACAGACAAAACACATAGTAACATACAGAAATTTACAGCATTATTACATTATCACTGAGAGCATTTTTGGTTGGAAACATACAATAATTTTAATTGTATATAATATAATAATAACAACAACGTAATAACAAAGAAGACAGAAGTAAAAAATAGCCCCTCATTAATAGAAATACTAATCTAAGCAATAACAGATGCAGGTTCTTTTGGTAAATAACACATGTACAGCTACTCTCTGCATTAATGTTATATTAAAATGTTTTTTGAGTCAATAAAATTGCAGTTGCGCATATTTTCTTGCAAAGCATCAGCTATAAATACTGGTATTATACATTGCATATGGCAGGTTTTGATGGTGGATTTGGTGGGACAATGCATGTTTTAAAAGTATATAGTTTAATTAATTTTTCATTCAATTTCTTCTAAAACTTTAAACATTATCTCAACAAAATAACGGTACTTTCTTTTATTTTTATTTGTGATGTCATCATTTTGAAACCTAAAAAATCGCCGGACTGTGAAAAAATTGTGAATTTCTTAGTCTTGATGTTAAATATAAAGATCTTAACTGTGTTTTAGTAAAAAAAAAAAAAAGTCTAAGCTGTCATAGGCATTTTCAGATTGTTTTGATTTGCTAATGACTTTTCCTTTTCCTTTCCAGATGAACAAAGCCATAGTTTACATTGAGGAGATGGACAGTGTGGCAGACGTGACGTTCCCGGCGGTTCCTCAGGTGGTTTCACTTCTTATGTATGACGATACTTCCAAGATCAAGGACAGACCCTTCCCCCCAAACGGATACCCTGTAGTTTGTGTCACGGTAAGTTTTATTATCAACAGTTTGCACTTTAAAGGTCTTTATTACACCAAATAGATTCCAGTGAGCTTTAAACCATATTATAATGTTGTTACCGCATCAAAATATACCCAGAGTTTTGTTTTGTTTGAGTTATCCTTTATTATTAATCTGCCTACACCTCCTAAGCTCAAAATGCTCTGTTCCACCTTGTGATGTCATGTAGTGGTAGTTTTCAGGTTAACAGCTCCTTTTAACTTTTGTTTAGTAGAAATTATCAATACCAAGGCTGGAATTATCCAAATGATTCTAGTGAAGGGGTATAGAGTTTAAAAACATAGTAGAGCACTTCCTGTATTACCACATGACATCACAAGGTGGAACAGAGTGTTTTCAGTTTGAGAAAAGAACTAAATAGTCTAAATATGCAGAGTTTGTGTGTTAAACATGTGTAAATGAAACAAAACACAAACTCCAGGTATGTTTTTGATGAAGAAACATTATAACACAGATCAGAAGGTAAGGCAAGTTTATTTGTACAGCACAATTCGTACACAAAATAATTACTGTATGTGCTTTATAGAATAAGAAAGACATTAAAATCACAATACAAACTAATAAAAACATAAACAACCATCATCAAATTAATATTAGCTGAACAGAACAGCTTTGAGTCTGGATTTAAACATTGTCAGAGCAGAGGCCAGAGACTGTTTCAGACAATGGCGTAATTTGAGCTCTTTAACATATCTGGCATTTCTTTATAAAATACTATACTTATTTTTACATCTGTAGGCCTGCAATCCAAAATACCACGACTTTGACAAAACCGGCTCCATCTGCGCTGCCGAGAACATCAACGACACCCTCACACAGTACCGCTGGTTGGTCAGTGCTCCCACGGGCTCAGACGGAGTGACCAGCCCCATGAGGGAGGTGGACACCAACACCTTCTTCACCAACACCAAGTCCATCACCCTGGACTCCATCTACTTCCGCGCGGGCTCCAGGGTCCAGTGCGCCGCCAGGGCCTTCAACACCAACGGAGATGCAGGTCTGGAGCTGTCAAGTCCCATCGTCGTGGTCAGCAAAGAAGAAGGTAAAAAATTAGTGTATTTGTGATTAGCATAGACTGTATATATGAACGGATATAGCTAAACTCCATCGACTCTGGCTCCAAATCAGTTTGTATTGAATAAACGTCGGCCTTCTCTTGGTAATTGCTGCTGTCAGAGTCCTCATTTTGGTCATAAAATGTTTGTATTAACCTTTTATACATGATCCTGGTGTTTTTATTTTGCTGTTTTGACTGTAAATCAATATGGAACTCAGCTTCAAATTTGCCCTATAACTGCTCGCTTCAGTGAGCTTCATTTGACTGGAGCTGAATGCTATGGGTGACATCACAGCGCCTTAGTCCACTTCTTTATTCAGTCTATGGTTCCAAATAGGAGGTGAGCATGGGCACGAAATGGTTCCATTGAGCTCTGGTTGCAGTTGACTTCTATTGAAAAATCGTTGCCCCTTTCTCTGTAACTTCCGACCTTAAAATGTTTGTATTAACCCGCTCTACATGATCCTGGGTTTTTTATTTCTCTATAATAACAGACGAATCAGATGCCTTCTTTCCCTGAGGTCACTCCCACTAGTGTTAGCAACGACTTTGAATGGCAGCGTGCTAAGCCAGCTAAACCCCAGCTAAACCAAACTTCTAAACTCTGGTATGTTTTGCAGGGATGTGTCAGCCTCGTATTCCAGACACTGTGGGGGCAGAACCTTTCTCTGCTAAAATCCGCTACACCGGCCCAGACGACCCAGACTTCCCCAATCTCATCAAACTCACCGTCAACATGCCCCATATGGACGGTGAGTAAAATATAAGGGATATGTTATGTTATATTACACGTTTAATTGTAATACAGAATGTGTTTTTGATTGTGTCACCAATATTAGTACTAATTTATTATACCTGTAATTGAGTGTTTTAGATGCACAGACCTCCAACAAGACATGAAGTGTCAACCTCGACATAGCCAGTGTTCCATTTCCAAAAGATTTATTCCTGACGCCATATTGCAGATCGACCCCCCCCTTTTCAGTGCCGTCTGTATATGCCCACTGCTCTGTACTTACTTTTGGTCAATTTGGTACAAATGAAAAAAAAAAATCAGCTACTCGCTAGTGCAGTTTGCAGCTATCCACTGGAAGTTCCAACAGCTACACGACTCTTTGTTGCGATGGCCTTGCTGCTCCCATTGGGCACTGCAACATCGAAGTCAAAGGACTTGTTTCTTTTATTAAACAATTTGAGATTTATATAGCAATTTAAAATGTCCAAATTATAACATAATGATCCACATAACTATATAGCAGTCACAAGCACAATATGTCTTCTTTAAGAAATGAAAAATGTTCTCTTGTGTGAACATTGTGGACACTTAACTTAAATTGTTAAACAAATCTGATGATGTAAATATTCCTCTCTTTTCTCAGGCATGCTCCCGGTCATCTCCACCAGACCCCTGTCGAACTTTGAGCTGACCCTGAGCCCTGATGGGACTCGTGTGGGGAACCACCGCTGCTCCAACCTCCTCGACTTCAACGAGATCCAGACCGGACACGGCTTCATCACCGACGCCACCAAGAACCCAGAGATCATCGGCGAGACCTCCCCGTACCAGTACAGCCCCGCCATGCGCTCCGCCAACTCCCTGCGCTTTTACAGGAACCTCAACCTGGAGGCCTGTCTGTGGGAGTTCACCAGCTACTACGACATGTCCGAGCTGCTCAATGACTGCGGAGGCTCCATAGGGACTGATGGACAGGTGGGACTGGGATTTATGCAACAGCTGATATAGAATTCAACTACTTAAAGGTACACTATGTAACGTCTAAGGCAGAGGGTCGGCTACTTGCTTGTCTCCATGGAGATGTTATTTCTTTGTACGTAATCTTCCACGTTATGGCATTAAACATGTCTGCCTTTCATGCATTCAATTACAGGGGTTTTATAGCTCAAAAATACCTTGAAAAACATGAATTGTAACTATATACAGGCTTGCTTCTCCATAGATCTGATTCAAGGCAAAGCAATAACATCTCCATGTAGACACAAGCAGGAGGCGAAACCCTCACCAGAAAAGTTACACAGTGCTTCAAGTTAACGTCTAGTTAAAAAAAATCTTGAACAAACTGGAAACATAAATAGCTAAATGGCTAGGTACCAATGGTTTACGTTATATTTTTAATCGCACCCCTTCTTTAGACACTTCTGACGTCCAGAGACAGGAGATTTTCATAATTTATCATTCTACGCTTTTGAAGCCCACTGTAAACTTGAATTTGATGGCCCGAAAAACTTAACTGTGCTCTAAATGTCTCTTAAAGCTTCATTTTTTACCTTGTCCTTGTTTTATGTAGGTACTGAATCTGGTCCAGTCCTATGTGACGGTGCGCGTGCCCTTGTTCGTGTCCTACGTCTTCCACTCTCCGGTGGCGGTGGGCGGCTGGCAGCACTTTGACCTTCAGTCTGAGCTCAAACTCACATTTGTCTATGACACGGCCATTCTGTGGCAGGACGGCATCGGCAGCCCACCAGAGTCTGAACTTCAAGGTACGGAATCAAAACAATGTAAAAAAAATAAATACAAAACAGCATTCTTAGAGGGATATGGTGTGTTTAGGTGTGTTTCTTTAGATTTTAGATTAGAATTTATTTGCACTTGTAAGTAGAAAACATTTTGCAAACGTTTACAAAACATAAAAATTACTGTTCAGAAGAGCGTGAGAAGACCATAACCGTCTTACCACCTACAAACATGTTTCTAACAAAGAAATGAACAGGCAAATCAACTTGTTAGAATAAGTGAAATATTAAACATTTGTGTGAATCAACATTTGTTTTACTTGTCTTTTAAAAGAATTCAGTGTGGAAATAGACTTAGTGGTATGTCATCAACAACATATCTGGAGGTTCATTTGTAACACTTACAATACAACCAATGGAGGAAGTACTGAAAAACAAAAAAAGATTAAATAAGAATAAAAAATAAAATAAAATAAAATAAAATAAAATAAAATAAAATAAAATAAAATAAAAATAAATAAAATAATGAAATGAAATGAAATTAAATAAATAGTTGCTTTGTTTTCCCACAGGTGCAATGTACCCCACCAGCATGAGGATAAATGAAGAGGGCCGCCTGGTGGTCAACTTTAAGACAGAGGCTCGTTTCAGAGGACAGTTTGTCATGACTCATCCAGGTACAGACTCCTCCTGTTTAACCTGAACTGATCCCTGAGCTTTGTGCAGCTGCAGCCGCTGTGGCTTTACTGTAGGATTATATGTGGCACATTTTCCCTTCTTCTATTTCTGGTGGTCTTCACTGGGGGTCCTTCCTGTGTAAAGTGTCAGAGGTCACTTCAGCAAATGTCAAAATGAGTCTGTAGGGGTCAGACTACGGAAACAAGTGGCTTTAACAATGTAAAAATGCTGTTAGAGAAATAAACATTACAGATAATTGGAATGATAATAAAGTGTACAGACAACCAGCTGCTGCATTACTAATGTGGGAATGTATGGACTAAACCAGGTCTAAATGAAGATCTGAACCAGGATTAAAATACATCTCATAGTCATAGTTTTCCTCAATGTCAAATTTTGCCAAATGAAACTAAATAAAAAATAATTAAATAATTAAAATGACTCTAAAAAGTAGCGATGCACCGATCCATCTTTTTCAGTTCAGATACGATACTTAGAATTCAAATATCTGCCGATACCAGTGGAAAATGGCACTTATTTCCTTAAAACACAATCACACAAAAGATCCAGTTGTGTTATTTATCCTTCACATAACTACAGAACAGCTTTATATAATAAAATTTCAAACATGACACGTTCTCAGGCTTAAACCAGGTCTGAACCAGTTGATGTAAACCAGTCCATCTTTTCCCCCATAGGCACCAGTGTTTCCTCTATGGTGATTTGTGCGGACCACCCCGGCCTCACCTTCTCCCTCGGTCTGGTCCGGACTGAGCCCACCTACAACCAGCCCATGCAGCAGTGGAGCTTTGTCTCGGACTTTGCTGTAAGTTACAGTTAAACTATTGTGATTTGTATATTTAATTTTTTATGTATTGGTATTCTGTTTGTATCTGTGGCCTGTAGGTGCGTGATTATTCTGGAACCTACACCGTCAAATTGGTCCCCTGCATCGCGTCGCCCAACGGAGAGTTCAGTATCCCCCCAGTGTGTCACCCAAGGGAGCCTCTGACCTTTGACATGGACATTCGATTCCAGCAGGTAAGACATATTTAAAGGTCCTATTACACACAATTGATTCTTGTGAGCTTTAAGCCATGTTATAATGTTGTTACCTCCTCAGAAACAGACCTGGAGTTGTGTTTTGTCATGTAGTGGTAGTTTTCAAATTAACAGCTACTTTTTTACCTTTAGTTCAGTAGAGATTGGCAATCCAGGGCTGAAACCATCCAAATTATTCTAGTGAAGGTGTGTGGAGTTTAAAAAAGGTCTGTGTGAATGAAACAAAGTGTAACTCCAGCTATGTGTGTGATGAGGAAACAACATTATAACATAGATCAGAAAATAGTGTAATATAGGCCCTTTAAAGAACCCCAACACATTATTTTGAGGAGAAAAACTAGCAAAGTCATTATATTTTTATTTGAGTTTAATAATTACACTTTTTGGTGATAATTATCTGTCTTACATTTTATTTTGTCTCATTTTGCAGGTGAGCGATCCAGTTGCAGCCGAGTTCAGCCTCAACACTCAAATGTTCCTGTTATCCAAAAAAGAGCTGTGGTTGTCTGACGGCTCCATGGGCTTTGGAGAAGGATCTGATACTGCTTTTTCAGAAGGTAGGACAACACTCCCCTCTTGTGGAATGCAAGTAAACTACCTATATGACCTGTGTTATAATGTTGTTTCTTCATTAAAAACATACCTGGAGTTTTGTTTCATTCACACATGTTTAACACACAAATCCTGCATGTTTAAGCAAGTTTTTCTCTCAAACTGTTCCACCTTGTGATGTCATGTGGTAATACAGGAAGTGCTCCACTGAATTTTTAAACTCCGTACACCTTCACTAGTAGCATTTGGATGATTTCAGTCCGTGAATTGCCAAGCTCTACTAAACAAAAGGTAAAAGGTAGATGATAACTTGAAAACACTACCACTGCATGACATCACAAGGTGTAACAGAGTATTTTAGCTTTGGGAATGTAGGCAAACTAATGATAAAGGATTACTCAAACAGACAAACAGATACTTTATTAAGCCAGTGGCCTTTGTGAAAGGTCAAAGGTCTCAGTGCAGTTCAACAGGACGACTGGTCAGGGAGGGTCAGCAGATCCTGTGTCAGGGCAGATTGAGGAGAGGAAGAGTCAAAAGTGTCCCTCCTCTGTGTCCTGCAGCATCACAGCAGCCTCCAGGGGGCGCCAGGTGAACACAACAGGAAAGGCCTCACTCTTGCCCCACTCTGGTGTTTCAGTTGGTGACGAAATAGCTCCTTAGCTAGCCTCTTGCACGATCTCCATGGATACGAAAAAAACAAACATTTATTTTCACACAGTCCAACTGTCCTTTGTGTTCATTTCCTCAACGTTTTTCCTCTGAAGCTCTTCTGACACATTTGCTGCCACATATGGTGTAAAAACCTGTAGCAACTCAAAGCTCCTTCATGCCTTCATGGACACGGGGAAAACAAAATCCAACAGTCCCTCACTCGTGTCCTCTGAGCTGCACGTGCTGCACTTCTTAGTTGGTTTAAATCCCATGATATGATGGTAAAAACTGAGCTCAAAAACGCTTCAAAATCTGCTCAGTGTGTGAGCCAGGCAGCCACAAGAGCAGCCAAACACTCCATTGTCATGGAACCAAAAAGCAAATGTGTGAATGAAACAAAACACAACTCCAGGTATGTTTTTGATGAGGTGACAACATTATAACATGATTTAATGCGCAGAAGAGTCATTTCTGCACAGTATAGGACCTGAGCAGGTGCTCAGTTGGAGATGGGGTGGTTCTTTGCAGGGGAAAACTGCTGTTAAATATTCCCAAACTCAAAACTATCTGTCTCTTCTGGTTTTCAGGTTCTACGATCTATGGCCGTGTGATGGTGGACCCAGTGCAGAACCTGGGGGAGTCCTTCTCCTGCAGCATTGAAAAGGTGTTCCTGTGCACCGGGGCGGATGGATACGTGCCCAAGTACAACCCCACAAACAAAGAGTACGGCTGCCTGGCTGATTCCCCGTCTCTGCTGTACAGATTCAAGATTCTGGTAAGTAAAAAAATGATAAATTAAGTACAAAAAAACCCTCAAATATAAACACTAGTCAAGTTTGGACACCCCTTCTCGTTTAATGTCTTTTTTTATGTTTATCACTTTCTACATTTTATACATAAAAAACACATCAAATATACTGTATGATAAAAGATCTATGGAATTGTAATGTAGTAAAGGAAAAAATGTTTTTCTTCATATTTTAAATAAAGTACATCAAAGTATCCACCCTTTGCTTTGTCGACAGCTCTGCAAACCCTTGGTCTCAATGAGCTTCACGATAAGACCCCTGAAATGGTTTTCACTTCAGGTCAGGGTCAAGAAATGCCAAAAGAGCAAAGCAGTGATCAAAGCAAAGGGTGGATCTAACAGAAGTTTTGAGTTATTTTACTTTTTGTTTACTACATCCCATATGTCCATAGTTTTGATTCCTCCAATGAGAATCTACCATGTAAATAGACTGAAATACAGAAGAGTGTGTCCAACTGACTGCTGCTGTATATTCATAAACCATTTCTGAGTTGTTGTATGTTGTTGTATTTACAGGACAAAGCTCAGCCGGAGACTCAGGCCCCAGCGTTCGGTGATGTCGCGTTCAGAGCGACTTTGGCCTATGATACTCCAGGAGCTCTGCCTCTGATCAAACAGCCTGGATCAGACGGATTCACCCTCTCCTCCTCTCCACTCTTCCAGGTGACGACTTATTCACCTTCTTCTTACAGTAGTAGTAGTAGTAGTAGTAGTAGTAGTAGTAGTAGTAGTAGTAGTAGTAGTAGTAGTTAGGCAAAAAAGTTGTGCATTATTTTTGTGTTTTTCATGAGTCATTGTAATATGATTAATGATTATATTAATTAACTAAATACTTGTCATTTGTAGTTAAAAATCACATTGGAAAAACGTGCAAGAAATTGAATTAAATCTATTTATATATTTTACTTTTTCGCAGTTAATGATTACGCATTTTATTGTATTTTAATATATATATATATTTTTATTTTATTTTACAATAAGTGGCATACACAATATTTTTAAGACCTTAAATCTATTTATATATTTTACTTTTTCCACTTTTTACATTGCTATTAATGATTACGCATTTTATTTTATTTTAGTATATATATATTTTGTTGTTATTTTACAATATAAACAGTGGCATACACAATATTTTTAAGACCACTGCATATTTGATTTGGTTTGGTTGATCTTAGTGCAAATTGTCTCGTTCTAGAAATTAAACGGACCAAAATTAAATAAATAAAAGTAAATACATAAAATTAAATTAAGTTAAGATATAAGAAGAATAAGTTAAGATCAAATTAAATAAGTTAAGTTAAAATAAAATAAATAAGAAAATCTGTTTAAAATCTACGTTCTTCTCTCCAGGTGGCTGCTGGCAGAGAATGGTTCATCCACACCATCTACACCGTCCGCTCCAAAGAGAACGCCAACCGTAACATCGGCAAACGCAGCGTGGAGTACCTGCAGCACAGCATGTCCTCCTTTGCCCCGCCCTCTTCTCGCCATCGCCGTGCCGCCCCCGCCCTCCCCGGCCCCGCCCTCGACATCGGCGTGGAAAACAACCGCGGCACCAACATCCAGCACATCGCCCTGGACCGCTCGGATCGTCTGGTGGTCAGTCAGCGCCAGCCCTGGTCTCCTGGCAGGGACCGCGAGTCTTACCAGGAGCGCCCCCTGCTGGAGAGCTCTGGCAGGGAGCCCACCGACTCCTCCATGCTGCCCCTGTTGGTGGGACTGGCGGGTATGATCCTCCTGGCGTGCATTATCGCCGTGGTGGTGATTCTTCTGGTGAGACGCAAGAAGAAAGAGAAGAACCAGCACGCGCCCTACCACACGTCCTCCTCCTCTGCGTACCACGGCTACAGCCAGGGCACTGCCAGCATGTGGGGCGGGTCAGACAGCTCGGAGGTCTAGTGCCAGTCCCGTTGTAAAGACTCCTCTCCTCCAGCTCCTCCTGCCTTACTGACGTAGCACTGAGTCGAGCAGATCACATCCTGCAGACTGCACAGAACGTTGGCGCTTCTTCGTGCCTCAAATGTAGTTATTTTTATTCTAGGAGCCACTTGAAATGTAGTTATATTGATTTGGTTGGTCATCAGGTTGTAAAATATTATGTTTGCAAATGCATGCAAGCCCAACTTATGAGAATTTTCTGTACCTCCGCTAATTAGTTTACTACTACTTTTTAATATTGTGATTCACTGTTAATTGTTCTGTGAAGAGTAAAGAACAGACTGAATGTTGGCTGAAACTGACTTTGAATGAAAATGTGTTTAGTACTGATGCCACTGTGGTGTTTAAAAAGCCCAGTGAATGTACAGGCCCAGGCTTAGTAATAATATTACCATTATGGTGTCACTGAAAGGGATTGTAAATGTTATTTTTAAAAATGCAATTTTTTATTTTTACATTTTTTCTGCTAATTATGGGTGTAATTGGATGCAAAACAATCTGTATATACAATAGAAGTAAACCCTGGTGAAACTTGAAAGAACCACTCCTCAAATGGTGCAGTATCAAATTTATAATTATATATTCATATGACCGTATATATTATAATGTGTTCTATTATCAGCTGTTTGTCAGCTGAAATCTGGATGATTCTTCCGCTGCCAAATATAAATGTTTTTGGAAACTCCAGCGTCTTCATTTATTCATACACTTTTATTAAAAAAAGGGACATTTATTTTGAAGTTCGAAAGACATTTCCTACTTCACATAGAAAGAACTGGACAGATTTCTTAAAATAAAATGGTACATATTGTTCACGCAATGGAATGTGGTACAACCGACAGGCATAAATACATTTGAGTAAAGCACTAGTAAAAAATGACTAGCCAATAAAACTAGACCAGCACAGCTGCAGTGTTCAGAAGTGACAAGCACCTCTACCTAATATGACCACATCAGTCCACTAGGGGGCGACAGTACATTATTACAGACACTAGGACTACCATACTGGGACCACAGCTGTTCTCAGGGAATTTAATATTGACGTCTTCACAACTTGAGCTTTTTCTTGCGTCCACGTCCATCTGGGGTCCCTTCAGACTTCCTCTTCTGAGCCTGAGGAGGAAATCACAGTTTCATGTTTAAATAGGTCTACTCTGCTCTTTATATTATAATGTGTTGGATGATTCTATAGAAAAGAGTTACATGACTTACAGATCCAGTCTTTGGGCCTCTCTTCTTCTTTTCGGCCTTCTCCCTCTCCTCCAGCTCCATGTTCTCCCTCTCGATTAGTGTGATCAGTGTGTTACAGCGTCTTTGTAGCTCCTGAGGAAGAATATGCACTTCACATTAACATTAACGCCAATCTACTGAATAAAAGGTAAAAATAGCTGTAAACACACTTACCATGGCTGTCCTGGACTTGAGGAACCAGTCAAAGCGAAACTGTGGCGAGTTACGGATGCACTGGCGCAGTTCGTCGTAGACACTCTCCTTGTCGAAGCCGAGTTTGTGGAGCATACAGATGAGGAAGCGGTCCTCCTCTTCTGTGTAGTTCTTGCCTTTGTTTGTGCCGTACGATATGCGGAGCTGGTGGAATGGAGCCTTGTAGCGGCCGATCTAACAGAGAAAGAAGAGGTCAGGAAATGTTTAATATACAGTAGTGTTGTCACGATACTAAAATTTTAAACTTGATTTCGATCCTAAGGAATAGACTCGATATTCAATACTGATTCCGATTAGTGTCCAATTTTCGAAACTTTTGACAGAAATCAAAACATAATTACAATTCTTTAAAAATACCTTTGAGTCCAGTGCTTTCTTGATGCTGATCCTTCTCTGAATCCTGGCTTCTCCTCTCTCGATCTGAGCCATGATCTTTTCTATGTCTTGTAGCTCATTGCAACGCTCCCAGAAGACAGCTGAAATACATACACACGTCATATTTAGCAACATAAATCGAACAAATTCAAATCAAATCCATTTATATTCATGTTTTTACCTGAATATTCCATGACCTCTTCGGGAGTTTTACCCTCCACCTCTCTGGCGATGTTCTCGATGTCATCGCGTCCCCACTTCTCGTTGGCTTTGATGAACTGATTGAAGTCACGTTTGTTCCAAGCGGTAAAGCCCTGGATTGGAAAGTTACAAAGTGATCATTTATTCTTTGTCTCTTTAGCAGTTTAATTTGGTAACACACATAAGACTGTATAAAGAAGTGTCAAATGAAGCTCACGAGGCTAGCAGTTATGGGGCGTATTTGGAGAAGAATTTATTTATGGACAAAACAGCAAAATAAGAACACCAGAATCATGTAGAGCGAGTCAATATGAACATTTTAAGACCAAAATGAGGAGCCTGAGAGCAGCAGTTACAGAGAGAGGGGTGACGTTTTTTCAATACAAAGTGAACTGGAGCCACAGTCGATTGAGCCGGAAGCACGCCCATGCTCACTTCCTATTTGGAACGTGGCGGCTAGCAGGTTAGCCATTTATATATACAGTCTATGGTTACACAGTTAGCATAATGACTTTTAATTGATTTTTCCACAGATGTTCCAATGATTCCTGAACAGTTTCCTCATCTTCAGCTTTCAGATATGGAATAATTTACCTGTTGCAGTAGATTTTCCTTCTCCTCCAGTTCCTCTTCCGTTAGCGTCTCTGCCTCATCGATCTTGGCCTGCTCCTCTTTCTGAACCTGAGCCGAGTTTGGCAATTCTGGGTTACGAGGAACCTAAAGGAGAGACAGGCACAGACTGAATACATTACACACAGGCAACATCTTTAAAACTGTAACAGCAGTTAATTGGTGAAATCCACACATTATTTTGAGATTATGTTTACTGAAAAAGGTAGAAATAATCAGGAAATTCATTGTTAGCTGCTGCCCTACTTAAAAAGAAAATATTTAAATCAAAATGGTCCTTGTACCTTGTAGCCAATCGTCTTTCTGTAGAAGAGAATTTCTTTTTCTAGGAGCTCAAAAAGCCGTGGGGGAAAGAATTGGAAGTCTTGAACATTTGGCTGCTTGGGAGGTCTTGGAGCCTAAAAAAAAAACCAAAATTATGTTAAAAAAAATACATAAACAACTACCTGTATGAATAAATGAAATAGAAATGGAAATAGAAATGCATACCTTGGGGGCTTTAGGCTCACTGACTCTCAGAGCTTCTCTAAAATAAGCGTCCACAGCGTAATTGGCTTTTCTTTCTCTTTTGGGAGGCTCGATCCAGTTGGTAATGACCTGATTTTTAAATAAACAGCAGATTAGAAGAGAAACATTAGACACATTTATAAATAATTCAAAAGACAAATGACCTTTTTCTTCTCCCTGTAGTCCTCTCCCTCAAAAGTGTAGACGCTGCTGCCCTCTGTGTCCATGGTGAAGTTCCTCAAAGAGCTTTCACCCAGAGAAGACAGTTTCTCCGACATCTCCGCCGTCTGCGACGCCACAGTCAAGAGTTTAGTTAAAATCATCACAAATATCCAGTACTGTTATTCTTACGAGTTGGATTACAGCCTTACCTTCTTCTCTCCTCTCTCCAGAATGGCGTCAATGTCGTCATCTGTGATCTCGCTCTCTTTAGAGGAGAAAACGTGCGTGGCTCCATGACGGATGATCGACAGCATCTCATCTTTGCCCAGTTTGTTGGCGCTCGGGTCAACCAGTCGTCCTGAAAGATTTTAATGGCCCATATTAAGCCATTTTCTGATCTATGTTTTAATGCTGTTTCCTCATCACAGACACATGTGGAGGGTTTTGTTTGTTTTATTTCATTCACACATGTTTAACACACAAATCCTGCATATTTAGACCGAGTTCTTCCCTCAA
The DNA here is from genome assembly GCA_029959045.1 of Taenioides sp. WSHXM2023. Taxonomy (NCBI): domain Eukaryota; kingdom Metazoa; phylum Chordata; class Actinopteri; order Gobiiformes; family Gobiidae; genus Taenioides; species Taenioides sp. WSHXM2023. The sequence goes on from CM057090.1 coordinate 4,725,759, forward strand.
ACAAACACTCTGTCCCAACTTGTGATGTCATGTGGTAATACAGAAATTGCTTCACTGTGTTTTTAAACGTCATACACCTTCACTAGAACCATTTAGATGATTTCAGCCCTGGAACTGAGACTCTCTGCTGAACAAAAGGTAAAAAATGTAAGCGTTAACTTAAAAACTACAACTACAAGGAGCATTTTGAGCTTTGGGGATGCAGACAGCCTAATAAATCAGGATTATTCAAATGTGTGAATGAAACAAAACACAACTCTGGGTATTTTTTGAGGAGCAGCAGCATTATAACATGACTTTACGCTCACACTAATCCATTCTTTAAGTACAGGGGTTATTGGCTACAAACAGAAACAACAAAAATATTTTCCAAAACGCAAGTACAAGTGGTGAAAATCTACCTTGTTGGATCACGATGGAGTCTAATCGCAGCTTCATCTCAGCCCTCTCCACGATCCTCTCCTCCACCGTGTTCTCCGTGATGAATCTGAAAACACGCACCTGCTTCTGCTGACCGATCCTGTGAGCTCGGTCCTGAAATGAAAAACATATTCCACGGTCTGCCCCTCTGCATTATGGGACTGCCTCCCCGACACAGCCCAGGCAGAGCAGTATTTTTTTTACTTGTAACACTGCGCGAGTTGTGTGGTTCTCTGTGTTTTTACCTTTTTATCTATTGTTTTTTTTTAGTTTATTTTTTGTTTTATTGTCTTAACGAGGACTAGTGGAGTTAAATAGCACCAGTTTTTCTTTTTTAATCTGTGTTGTGCAGTACTTGAAACTGTTTTGTTCATGAAATGAGGTATATAAATAAGGTGGATTGAACTGTTTGATCAGATATGGAAGGACTAACGTTACCATGGCCTGCAGATCCACTTGGGGGTTCCAGTCTGAGTCGTACAGGATGACGACGTCGGCTGTGGCCAGGTTGATGCCCAGACCTCCGGCTCTGGTGCTCAGCATGAACAGAAACTTGCTGCTGTTTGGTTCGTTGAAAACGTTGATAGAGATCTGGAAAAATAAGACTCTGTGAAATCCCGCCCTATGGAAAAGCTGCGCAGTTCATATTTGTCGTTGGTCACACCTGTCTTTCTTCATGAGGCGTCTGACCGTCCAGGCGACAGTAGCCGTAGTTCCTCCACATGCAGTAATCCTCCAAGATGTCCAGCACCCTGGTCATCTGACTGAAGATGAGCACACGGGACCCTGGACAGCAAACAAAGCAGGGATGTTAGGTAAGTTGTGTAAAAGTGATGTTTTTTGTTTTTTTTTCCAGAAAAATTTACTTTGAAATGTGTGTATGAGGTGTTGTCAAAAGTATTGATAACACAGACAGTAATTAACAGTAAAAATGGTACTGAATCGAAGTATTTGAATAAGAAACACAAAAAAACACAAAGAGGACCTTTCCTGAATAGCTAGTAGTACAAGACTAGTGTAAAATCAAATAGTATGACAGACATGCAACTGTACAACTCAATCTTAAGTAACAGATGACCTTATGCCCTGTTAATCAGTGTAGTATTTGCACTGTCGTTCTTGTCTCTTGTTTATAGCTGTGATTTTATACTTTACTTATTTTTCCATTTTATTTTGACTTGTACATATACATTTATTTTTATAATTATGTCTCATTTGACACGTGTCTCTTGCTCTTTTTTGCTACACCATCTATTTTTGTTACTCTCTGTTATTATATTATATTGTGATGAGTGAAGCTACTATATCCAAACAATTTCCCTTGTGGATCAATAAAGTTTGTCTAAGTCTAACATTCTTAAAGTGTTTTTTATTTTTGTATTATGAAAATCACACGAGTTTGAATGAACACTATTAAATCCTTTCACTTCTCTTGACTCTGGCCCACCTTGCTCCTTGAGTTTGGGCAGCAGTTTGTCCAGCACCACCATCTTGCCGCTGTTGACGACCAGGTGGAGGTCGGTGGTGTAGGGGGGTCCGGGCTCCGCTCCGTCGAACAGGTACGGGTGATTGCAGCACTTCCTCAGCTGCATCAGGATGTTCAGCAGACGCATCTTGTCCGTTTTTCCGGCCGAGTTCAGAATGTCAATGTCCTTCATCAGGATCTTTGTGTACCTAAAACAAGATGGTTTTTGTTTAGTTCAGTTAATGAAAATAGGACATTGGTGTTGAGCGCCTGATGTATCTGTGTTTTTGTGTTTTAGTTTGAATATTAATGAGCTGCTGTGATCCTTTCTGCAAACAAATTTACCCTTAGATACTAATAAAGACATCTTAAATCTTGAAAATATGGAAATGTTTCTGCTAGTTTTATAAAAAATAAGAAGAGTTTTGAAATATCATAAAATCAGGGCATCAACTTGTACCATATTTTTAACTTTTAACTAACTGAAATGGACGAGAAACTAAAACACTCACCATTCTCTCTGCATCTTACTCAGGCCAATGTACATCTTGATTTCTTTTTTCGGTAAAAGACTTTTTTCTACATCAGCTTTGATACGACGCAACAAGAAAGGACGTAACACCTAAACAAACAAACAGAACGTGAAGAGAAAAACTTAAAAGATTCAAATTAAAACTGAATTTGGAAACGTTTCAGAAAATATCTTGGATTGAGTACATACAGTGTGAAGACGTTCAACCAGTTTCTGATCTCCCAGACAGTTGTTTGTGTCGAACCACGAGTCAAAATCCTGTAGTGAGGGGGAAAAAATGAAGATAAAGAATAAAAATAAAGACAAATAAGTAATAAATGAATGTATAAATGCAGCTTAGAAACATCTTTAATCAAGTATTAAATTAAAGGGTCCATATTAGCCATTTTCTGATCTATGTTATAATGTTTGCTCATCAAAAACAGACCTGGAGTTGTGTTTTGTTTCATTTACACGTTTGAGTAAAACTCTTTATTATTATGTAGTGTAGCCGAGTTCTTCTCTCAAATGGACAACACTGTTCTACTTTGTTATTTTATGTTAATACAGGAAGTGTACAACAATCTCTACTAATCTTTCTCTACTAAATAAAAGGTAAAAGGAGCTGTTAACTTGAAAACTACCGCTTCATGACATCACAAGGTGGAACAGAGCATTTTGAGCTTTGGAGATGTAGACAGACTAATAATAAAGTGTTACTCAAACATGTGAATGAAACAAAAACAACTCCAGGTCTGTTTTTGATGAGGCTGACGAGGTAACAACATTATAACATGGCTTAAAGTAACACAGGACCTTTAAAAATCAAATCCAACCTCAGAGGAGTTGAAGACGTCCGGCAGTAAAAAGTTGAGCAGCGCCCACAGCTCGTGCAGGTTGTTCTGCAGCGGTGTTCCGGTCAGAAGCAAACGGTTTGTGGTCTTAAACTCTCGCACGATTTCAGACAGCTGCAATTTGACATTTGGAACTACTTAATTTATGTAAAAATAAATAAAAATAAACAAAAATCGCCAAAGCAAAGTCAGTTTCAGACCTTTGATTTCTCATTCTTGATTCTGTGAGCTTCGTCAATAACCAGATATCTCCAGTTAAACTTCTTGAACACTGCTTTTTCAATGATCAGCATTTCGTAGGATGTTACGCATACGTCCCATTCTCCAGGCAGCAGCACGTCTCTGATCAGTGCAGTCTAAAAACAAAGGGAAAAACAAGCACACATTCCATTTAATATTTGATGTCATGGAATAGGCCTATAGATGCTAAATGATACTAAATTACAGCACTGACACAATAACCCTAAAGTAGAAATGTCCCCAAAAACTATTCTAAAACACAAACTGCAATAAACAAACAGCAGAATGAAATACTTTAGTACTTAAGTCTCTATAGTGAGCTATAGAAGTGATTTATTTAACTCTTTACAGCTCAAATCTCATTGTAGAACAGAGAATAACAAAAAAAATCCCACTAGTACAAAGAAAAAGTGCCCATGATAAATAATGACCCCCAAAAATAATTGTTCCATCTATTATACTGGACAATTAGTTAATATAGTAATTAATGTTTAAAAAATGTACATGTTTTGTCCTTTTGATTGGAAATTGCTGCGACAGATGTTTGGCTAATTGTTGAGTGACTTTTCATGTTCAAAGGGCATTTTCCTATTCCAGCAGGTCTTAAAACTGTATTGTTGTTTAAACCCCTGGGAACATGGCTAAGGCTGATTGTTGATTGTAATTATCGTGACAGGCTTAATCATTTTTCACGGACATACCCTCTGGTCTCGGTCTCCTATGAGGCACACTGCGCGCAGGGAGGGCACCCAGCGTTTGAACTCGTTCATCCAGTTGTAGAGGGTGGACTTGGGCACGAGCACCATGTGAGGCCCGGGGATGTTTCTGTAATGCTTCATGTACCCCAATAAAGAAATCGTCTGCAGTGTTTTCCCCAAACCCTGGAAATCAAAAACATTCAGTTTTGCTATTTAGATTTAGTCGAACTATAACATTCATGTTTAGTGTTTTGTTTCTTTTTTTTTTTTACCATTTCATCAGCGAGAATGCCGTTAATTCCATTTTCATATAAAGAAATGAGCCAGTTCAACCCACGGATCTGATAGTCTCTCATTTTTCCGGTCTTGACATCTGGACGAAAAAAGAAAACAGAATTAGTCAGTTTTTCAAAACTTTGCTTGAAATCATTTTGCAGGGCATTTTTAGCTCTGTAATCACAGCGTCTACAAAAAGATTACCCCCTTTTATACAGTTTTTAGAATAAAAGATGTGGTCTAAGCCTACGGATATACACAGAGTCCACAATTATTGTAATTTAATTATACGCCAACTTAGATCACTGGGTCTGAGAATCCTCCCCCAAGATATTTTGTGCAAAATAGTGGAATTTGGAGAAGGTTTTTAAAATACCCAAAAGCTCCAATAGATTGGCAGTAAAAGGCTCTATTAATTTCATCCAATAATACAGCAAAGGAAAGGGTGGAGAAAAAACTAAATATATATTTTCCATTTGGCATTTTTTCTCATTTCTATGCGTTTACCATGTCTGGAAAACAAATTATTTTCCAGAATTTCCTGGACGTGTGCGGGAACCCTGTTAGTTTATCTCATTTAGTGGGTCTGTTAAATATAGAACAGCAGAGTGAGTGCTTACAAGAGGGGGACTCGTCAAAGCGGGTGCACACATTGGTCGTCTTGGTGCTCTCGTTCAGCAGCTCCTCGTCTTCTTCTTGCTCTGTGCGCCGATGACGGTTGCTGGGAAACACAAAATCAATAAACGAGGGTCAGTTGGAATCCATTTTAATACTGTGCATTATTAAACTGTCATCACTCACTCTCCGGCCGAGAGCAGGTTCTGTTTCTCGTCTTTCTTGATGCGGGGGCGCCCTGGTTTCATCTTCAGAGGGGATGTGGGGGTCTTCTGTGCGGCCGGTTGGACGAAGTGAGCGAACAACTCAGTCTGCTTCAGCAGGTATTCAAACCTGTTGGTCCGATCGGTTTTCTACAAAAACAAAATATGAAAAAGAGTTACGGAATTGAAGGAAAAGTCATGACGCAATAATAAATTATGAAGTGCCATATATTGAAATAAATTATAGACATAAAAAATGATATTGAAATCGCACCATGAAGCAGAATAAGATTTTCTAAATGTACAGTATTGTTAAAAATAATAAAATATGGAGCTGCAATAAATCAATAACAGAACACAACACTTCTATAGTTAGTCTGTATCTATAATCAGTCATAGAAGTTAATAATTCAAATCTCTACAGCTCAAAAATTTTCCCAAAAGTGCAAGGAAAAATTACCCACAATAAATGTTGGGAAAATGTTGAGTTGTCAAGGGTTAAATAATGAACTTCTACCTTCATAATACATACAAACTGTTATTCATTTATTGCAGCTCATGTTTTTTAACTACATTTAGCGCATTTAGAATACTTTTTGAGGACAATTCTGTTGTATTGTTTGGTTTCTATATAATCATTAATCATCTACATTTAATTAAATCATATATAGCAAAATCAAAATTTGTTATCGTGACAAGCTTAGAAGTCATGATTACAGTGACAGGATTCTTACCACTTTCTCTTCATAGCCCGCTGAAGATGCTTTGGATGGGGAGAAGGAGGAAGAGGAGGCATCGGGTCCATCAGCACCAGCATCTGAGGAAGACTCTTTCCCTGCATCGGAGTCGGACTTCTCCTGTGGAAGTGGAATAAATGTAGTCTCTTTTGCAAGTTTATGATACAATGAGCAACAAAGTCTAATTTTGTTATTCCAATATATAGTCCACAGTGTTTCACATAGATTCAGGGGAGACTAAATTTTAAATTTCCATTTACACAATTGGAGTTTACAATTGGTTTATTCCCTATAAAGCAGCCCGGTATAGTTACTTTTTAATGTTTATGGTAAGATAATGAGCAACAAAGGGTGGTTTTGTGATGCCATTTGTGATAGTCCAGGTTGTTTTTAGACTATGAGGGACTATTTTAGACTCTGGGATGCCACCATAGCCTCCTGTATAAAGAGAAACAATGATTTTGGATGTGTCATCGCTGTCATTTTAGTCTTAATTTGTAAGATTATACCTCAAATAGCAATCTAAGCTTACACAAGAAGATTAAACATGCAACAGCGGCAGCATGTAGCCCCTCAAAACAACTACACAGACTCATGGAAGTGTAACAGACTGCACCATGCCCCAGCCTGAAAACAAAAGGCGCAAATGGCACAGTGCGGCGTAACTTATCCAATTACGCACAGCTCTGCCAGAATATTAGACACACAGAGACATTTTGAAGCATTTAAAGAAGAGCAATGTCAGTAAGCTGTTGGGACTGGCTCTTATACAACAAATGAAGTCCTCGTCACTGTTGTTTCACTCCCCGGTGGATGAGATGAAGGCGCTGTTGTCAGGAGCTAAAAGCTAAAGCGGCTAAACTAGCGCAACTCTACGCAGCAGCACTGACAAAGAGAAGAGGAATCCTTTGGAATTTAAGATCTATACACAAGGATAGTGAGGTTTATTAAGCTTTAAACAAAGAAATACGCTTAAAAAAGACCCAATCGGTGTCAAATTTAGACAAAACCCATTGTAAAGCATCATACCTCAGCTCCCCCGGCTTCATCAAGTTCAGTCTGTTCCTCCCGCTGTTCTTCGTTGGACGGGCTTTCGGACATTTTGGCAGATTTCTTCTTTTGATGGAGGTAAATAATCCGTTAATAGATGTCTAACGTTTCATTCAATCGCAGTGGTTAAGGATATTGTGGAGTTTTACCCGTTAAGCGGTCACTATCCTGTTGTTTATAATGAAAGACGCACCGGTTACCCACACGGAGCACGTTCGCGCTAGCGGGGTTTTCTTCTCGGGCACCCGCGTTCCGCCAAATCACGTCAGACCAAATATCGCGAGAACCAAAAGCCGGACAGTATCAGATCCATACAATTTTACAACTCATAATAATAATAATACTAATACTAATACTAATAATAATAATAATAATAATAATAATAATAATAATAATAATAATAATAATAATAATAATAATTTCACTATACCTGAACATTTACAGTCATCATCATCGTCAAATGATACTACCTATATTGAAAACTAAAATAGTAATAATTAAAAATAATATACACATATTTTGTGTGAATAATGAAGCATAGTCCCCAAATCTTACATGTGCTAAGCTTGTATTTAATTTGTTAACAATAATTTCAGTCAGGCATTTGTAAACAGCGCCCCAAGAGGGTCCTACAGCCACTCCGTCTCAGAAATGACGTGGATGTATGGTTAATCAGCTGTTTTTGGGCCGGAGGAGCTCCCAAATAAATCAAAATAAGGCGAATTTGCCTTCAAAGGACGGTTAACAGCGAACAACCGATCACAATACTTAGTGTGGAGACTGTTGACATGCTTGATTTGGGTAAGACATTTCGGATAACAGTGTTTGTTGCCACAGATAAGGGCGGTATTTATGCTAAGTCAGTGCCTTCGAATGAGCTAACCTCTGTCCTGTACGCTGGATTTGTTTTTAGTTTTACTGTCACTGCATTTTGGAATTCATCAAGATATGATTTAGTTATAAACCGCGTTTTCGTACCTGTACAGGTTACAGGTGCTGTTCACAGCTGCCAAACCTGAAACAGCCATAACAAAGCAAACAGCAGCTAACAGCCTAGCATCCACAGGCAGCAGACAAACAGAGCGACGCGTTAACCACAAGAATAATGTTAGACTTACTTATACTTACTCACCCACTCGTTTTATTGTTTCAAATTAACCGTTTTTTTACTTACACACTTTGTACAACATGTTTTTAATAAATATAAATATTTCCTAAATGAATGGATGTAAGTAACAGTTTGTCTTTGCCCTAAAAAATCTTTGTTTAACTCTGTACTTAAGATGTTTGGTTATTCATTTTGAAATTTAACATACAATCATTTTTAACCCCTTCAGACCGTCACCATGGACAAGATTTTGGAGGGCCTTGTGAGCTCAAATCATCCAGTTCCTGTGAAGAGGGTCATTATAAAGAAAGTAGTGGAGGCGGCGGAGAAAGCTGTAACAGAGGAGCAGTGCCAAGCCATGTTTACACTCACCACTCATCTCATTTTGCTCGGGGAAGATGCTTTTCAAAAGCAGGTGGGCTTTCAGGTTCTGGAGGCCTATGCCCGGTACCATCGCCCAGAGTTTGAGCGATACTTCAACAAAGACTTTGTGTTGGGTCTGCTCCAGCAGGGCTATGGCGAGCTGCACCATAAAGATCCGGCCATTATAGACTTCATTCACAGTTGCCTGCGTTTGCTCATTAGCTGCCCGTCTGTTCTGGAGATCTTTAGTGTGATCCAAGTGGAGGTGTTGAGGATGGTCTGTGAGCGGCCTGACCCTGCCCTGTGTGCACGTCTCAGCACTCTGCTGTCTGACTTTGTACAGTGCATCCCAAAGGACAAGACTGGAGGTCTGTTCTGTCAGCAGCTCGTGAGGACCATTAGTTACTTTCAGTGCTTTGCCAATGAAGAGCAAGAACTGAGAGAATATGTAAACCAAGTGACCAGGGTGAGCACGCTGCTCCAGAACATCTGGAAGACTGATCCGACTACACTGCTGCCATCACTACAGGAAGTCTTTTCTATCATATCGTCAACAGGTGAGGTGGACAACAAACAGTATTTTTTTTTTTTTGCTACATGTTACAGTGTATTTGATGTGAATATTGTCTCTTGGCAGAACTGACATATGAGTCCTCCATTGCCTTGGCCTGTCTGGTCCAGCACATCCCAGTTCAGATGATCACAGTGCTCATCAAGAGTTTAACAACAGACCACAGTGTTAAAGATGCAAACATGACCAAGGCCCTCTGCAGGTGATCTAGAACTTATCCACCATCTTGAAGTGGCAATGGTCTTCCTGTTAAAACCTAACCTCAATACCTCTGTGTTTAGAATGATCGATTGGCTGTCCTGGCCTCTGGCTCATAATGTGGATATCTGGGTCATTGCTCTACTGAAAGGACTGGCTGCAGTTCAGAAATTCACAATTCTCATCGACGTGACACTGCTAAAAATTGAACTAGTTAGTAATAACATGTAGTTCATACTATTTTTGCATGGCTCCAGATCAAATTATATTTAAAGTGCTGTGTGTATTTTACTCTCTCTGTAGGTCTTTAATCGTCTGTGGTACCCCATTGTGCGTCAGGGAGCCCTTGCTGTCCTGTCACACATGCTGTTGAGTTTCCAGCACTCTCCAGAAGCTTTTCATTTGGTATGTTTCTCTACAAAAACACATGTCCTTCTTGCCCACCACAATGATTTAATCTATTGTTTGAGTCACACTGCCTTCAGTCAAGTACAATGCATTTAGTAAACCTCTGTCCCCTTTGTAGTCTTATTTATGTCTCTTTATTTAATGAAGATGATTAAACAAATTTGTTATTTGAACAAATTCTGAACGCATACTTTTTGTCACAGATTTAATTCTCTTTTTATTTTTGCTTGAAAAGGTTGTTCCCCGTGTGGTTTCATTAGTCCAGTCCTTAACAACAGATGGACATCCCAACAGCAAGGATTTCTTACTGCAGTTTTCCAAACTTATGCACTGTATGATGTACCACTACTCTGGATTTCCAGACCTTTATGACCACATACTTGAGTCCATCAAGGTAAAAAAGTGCACAATTATAACTTTGCTAATACTTCCCATCCACTTAGTTAATACAATGTTGAAATATATTTTGTCAGGACCTCCCAAAACCTGAAGAAGACGAGATTAAGTTAGTGTTGAATCAAAGTGCCTGGACCTCTCAGTCCAACTCCTTTGCTCCGGGTTTTCTGAGACCGTCTGGGAAGTCTGAGACTGGAAAAACAGGCCTGGTCAACCTGGGCAATACCTGCTATATGAACAGCATCATCCAGACCCTCTTTATGGCCACCGAGTAAGTCACAAAATCAAGCCTGGCCTTTGTTTTTATGTATTGGTTTCTCTAGTGTTTATGTTAACTTTCTTATCATAACCCCCTCAGTTTTAGGAGACATGTTTTGTCTTTAAATCTAAATGGATCTGAGCGGCTCATGAAAAAGCTTCAGTTGCTGTTTGCTTTTCTTGCACATACTCAGGTTAGTTTAACTGTATTATCATCACATATGTAATGTAATGAGCAAAAGGAGTCTAAGAAGATTTTCTTCATAATTTATCCACCAGAGGGCAGCATACGCTCCCAAAAATTTCTTGGAAGCGTCTCGGCCTCCCTGGTTTAATGCTGGATCTCAACAGGACTGCTCCGAATACCTCAGATTTCTTCTAGACCGGTACAGTAGCAATGAATTATTACAGTTTTGAATGTCACTTCCTTCAAATGTGCTTCCATATAAACTTATAAAAAGTCTTTTTGAATGAAATGTTCTCTTCTTTTCTATTTTTTTATTTCAATGTAAAGGTTGCATGAAGAGGAGAAAACGATTCAGATCCTGCAGTCATCTGAACCCAAAGATGTCTCAGCTGACAACAGATATGACAATGGCCCCAAAAGTCTGACCTCTCCAGAGGAACCTGTGTCATCACAAACTTCCACTGACTGTGACAACAGAACTTTAGTAGAGAGGACGTTTGGTGGAAAGCTGATCACCGGGATCCGCTGTATGCACTGCAACAGCATCTCTGAGAAAGAGGAGCCTTTTACAGACCTGTCTTTGGCCTTTTGCCCGTCTGCCACCTCTGCCACCTCTGCAGACAGTGTCCCGGCCGAGGGCCCTGTGATGGAGCCTATGATGGGCCCCATGATAGGGCCCATGATGGGGCCCATGATGGGACCTATGATGGGGCCTATGATGGGGCCCATGATGGGACCCTCAGTGGGGCCCATGATGGGGCCAGAGCCTCATTGTCAGGGATCCGTCAATGGTGGCAGTGAAAACCCTGAGTCAGGCCCAGTGAAATCACCAGCCAGCAGTGTTTCTATTGTGCCAGTGACCAGCGAGCCTCCCCTCTCAGTGCCTGATCTGGTCAACTATTTCCTGGCTCCAGAAATCCTTGATGCAGATAATGCTTACTTTTGTGAAAAGTGCAGCTCCCTCCAAAGAGCAGAGAGGACGTTAAAAATAGTGTCCGCGCCTGAGTACCTCATTTTGACTCTGCTGCGATTTGCATACGACGCCAAGTGCCATGTGCGCAGAAAGATTTTAGACAATGTCACCATTCCAGCTTTGATGAGGCTTCCTGTGCACACACACGAGCCCAAACCATCTCCTACGTCTTTGCAAGAGGATTCCCCAGAATGCAGCGAGAACCTGGCCAAAAAGCTCAAACCTTCTCAGAATGACGAAGAGGAGAGGATAGATGGAGCAGTACAGGACACATCGGTTCAGTCAGTCCCTTATGTGCTCTGCTCTGTGGTGATGCACTCAGGTTTGTCCTCAGAAAGCGGACATTATTATTCTTACGGTCGAAATGTCTGTGAAGTAGATGGGACGCAGCATCTCGCCAACTGCCTTTCCTTAAAAGATGATAACAGGGCAGACTGTATCCCTTCTTGCTCATCTCTGGCAGTTTCACATGAGCAAAGGGATACATCGCCCCCTAGTGGACACTCAGACAAAGACTGGCTTTTGTTCAATGACAGCAGAGTTACTTATGCCTCCTTCCAGTCAGTGCAGAATATTACAAATCGCTTCCCCAAGGACACTGCGTACGTGCTCATGTACAGAAAACAGGAGATACCCGGGAAAAGCGTGAACGGGACTGGGGTGGCCAATGGGATGAGAATGAACGCCGAGCCTCCGCTACACAAGGAGCTTCTGGACGCTATAATCAAAGACAACAAACTCTTCCTACAGGTAAGCAATATATATATAGAGACCAATTCATATTCCTTTGCATATTTGCAGAATAAGTCCACAATCGAGAGAGAGCAAGAGAGAAAGGGAGATACTTTATTGATCCAGAGGGAAAGTCGAGTTTTGCTGCAGACGTTTTGCACAGTTGCCTCAGTGGCCTTTGTGTCTCAGTCAAAGGTCTCAGTGGAGTTTAACAGGAGAACTGGTCAGGGAGGGTCAGCAGATCTGTGTCAGGGCCGGGCTGTGTCTTCTACCATTTAAGTTTGGATACACTTCATAATGTTTTTTCTGTATTATTTTCATGACTGTTTACAATATAGATAGGATAGGAGGCTCTCTTATCTTCAGTATCTTCAATGTAGAAAGTAGTAAACAAAGATAAAACACTGAGAAGGTGTGTCCCTGTTGAGCCGCATTTTGTAATAACAGTGCATTTTGTAATAAACGTCCAAAATGTAATAACTTTTTAATTTCATTTTGTAATAAAGCCGCATTTTGTAATAAGCTGCTGCATTTTGTAATAAACTGCCCCAACGCATTTTGTAATAAATTTTGCCGCATTATGTAATAAGTTATTACATATTGAGAAGATTATTATAAGATGCACTTGCAACTTTTTTATTCTCTAGGAAATGTAATAACATGGTGCATTATGTAATAACAATTCTAAAGCATAGTTTATTTGTTTGTTAATTGTATTTTATTTTACTTTAAAGTATTTGTAAAAGCTAGGCCTATTATTAGTATCACTGTATTAGCCTAGTAGCAGTACTTAGCAATTACTATCAGTACACTATTCAAAGGTTGCATTAACAGAGAATATTCTGTAAATTCCAGATTTTCTTTATTGGAAACAAAAACCACATCAAGAATAGTTATAAACATCCAACAAACCTTATTATGCTTCTTGTAATACAGAACAAAACTCTGGGTATCAAAATTGAATCCATTCGTAAACATTAACATATGCACATACAAAATACAATGAGCCCCAGCAGGGTGCAGGTCAGGGTTATAATTAGCAGACCTACAAGGGTGACAAAAGAGGGAAAATGTTTAACTCCCAAAACTAAACTGCATTTTGTGCCTTTTTTTGCACTTTTATTTTATTTGTGGAATTTCATTTCAAGTACTAAAATATTTTATCTTGAAATAATATTTAAGAAGGTATTTTAATTATTACAATTTTGATAACCCACCACCACCTGCGGCATCACAGTACCATAATTCAAATTGCTTTATGAATGTTGATCTTATGTTATAGCCCTAGATTTGTCTCAATAAAGGATGCTATCATTAAAGATGACGCTGCTTTTGTAGGAATACTGAAAAACAAGGTTTTCGCAAATTTATTGTTTTCACACCTGTTATAACATTTTTAGCCTTTTAATAGCTATTTCGATGCTTACTATTTATGACTTCACACAGGGAAGGTATTGCTCTCTTATCCAACATTCTCCATATGGCTAAACTAGGAAGAAGTGAATTAGTAAGTTAAACTACGTAATTAGACTTACAGTGAAGGGTGAAGCACAACTATCAAAGCTGTTGTTCACAATGAAGATCTACCCACGGAATAACACATGAGAGGGGTGAACAGAGAGGCAAGCTTTGAAACAGCTTGGAACTGTAAAGTTTGGCATTCATCTTAAACCATTTTAGAGCAAAACAGCAAGTTATTTGTTATCCAAATTAATTAAGATCTGCAAAGTACAGTTTATGTTCTTACAATAACAAAAAAAGTTCAACCCCAAAGTTTTATTGGCATTTAAAATATCGATGGTTCATAACTTTTCATTCCTCCTGTTAAAAAACCCTATAATGTACACTAGTCTACTCAAAATAATAAAACAATGAAGGGTTCCACCCAGTGTAAGACCATATGCTGGTGCAGTGGGCCCTTCCTTCTGATGCACATAGTATTTTGTTTCCAACTCATTCCACCATGTAAATAATATACATTATTAACCAGAATGCCTCATTCATTGTGATCTGGGATGTGTTGTTTAAATGTTCACTTTATTTTTTGAGCAGTGTACTATTGTGTGTGTGTGTGTGTGTGTAGTTTTTTTGCACATGCACAGTTTTCCTTCAAATGTGTCCTGTTTAAGTTATTAACTTTTAATATGTACTTAGAGGCATAGATTTCAGTTTTACTTTACAAACTGTTTTTAATGCAGTGAGCATAACTTGGACAATGCAGGTTTAAATTCAGTCATATAATTTCTTATCAAGGGCAAAACATCTACATAACTTTAGATCAACTGCAAAATGTCTTTATACTTCCATATATTCAATTACACAGATAATATTTGGCACAGTTTTTTCATACCTGGCATCATGTTGAACTCTGTTGGCTGTCTCAATTAAGCATGCAAGCAGCGCATGATCTTTGTAGAACTGATGCAGCAGCCAATCAGATTACAGCCCGCCCTCCCCTCCCTGGCTGAGTGACAGACCATGTAGAGCTTTGAATTTGGCCACAAGTTATTGGCCTATATAATTCCAAACTTCAAATAGGCAACTAAAGTTATATTTGGAGTATTCTGTCATACATAGATTTATTAGGCTACATAGCTCTAAGAGAAATTGCATAAAAAACAACAAAAGTCACTCTTGTATAAATTCATTGTTTAACAAACAACAATAATAGGTATTATTACATAATGCACCATGTTATTACATTTCCTAGAGAATAAAAAAGTTGCAAGTGCATTTTGTAATAATCTTCTCAAAATGTAATAACTTATTACATAATGCGGCAAAATTTATTACAAAATGCGTTGGGGCAGTTTATTACAAAATGCGGCAGCTTATTACAAAATGCGGCTTTATTACAAAATGAAATGAAAAAGTTATTACATTTTGGACGTTTATTACAAAATGCACCGTTATTACAAAATGCGGCTCAACAGTCCCACATTTTTGTAGAGTACTTGAGTTAAGGCTTTAGTAACTTGTATATCTGACAAAATGTTCTCCAGAGTAAATGTCTTTGGTAAAAAAAAAAAAAAAACCACACTGTAATAGACCACAATGCAATGTGAAACGTATGAGAGGTAATTTCACAAGTCACTGAGCAGTACCGACATGTGACATTTCAGAAAGTACTTTTGTAAGTCCAGAAACTCACCTCTAGATGGTGCTGTAGTAACATAATGGCTGAAGAAGTTTCTGGGTGAACAAGAAACCGTTTCAGTGTATGACTTTAATAGAAATATATATTTTTATTATTATTATTATTATTATTATTTATTATTATTGGCAAGTTAACATTTTACCTTCTTTTATAAAGGAACATAATAACATCCATGGTTACATCAATGCATTTGCACAAACAGAAACAAAAAAAAAGCATGGAAGCAATGTTTCTTTTTACTTTTGCCCAAAAATAAGTAGGAAGAAGAAAATCTAAGTGCACCCATACCTTTTATTCGTGTGTAAGTTGTCCAATGAGTTCTGTAGTTTTAGTAAAATGCATGTTTATATAGTTCTACATGGTGTATTTTAAAGGTCCCATATTATTATGCTATTTTCTGATCTGTTTTAATGTTGTTTTCTCATCAAAAATACACCTGGAGTTGTGTTTTGTTTCATTCACACATACACTGTTCTTCTCTCAAACAGATAACACTCTGTTCCACCTTGTGATGTCATGTGGTAATGCACTGTGTTTCTAAATTGCATACACCATAAATAGAATCACTTGCAACATTTCAGCCCCGGAATTGCCTATTTCCACTGAAAAAAAGGAAATCATAAATATCGCAAATACTGCTTCACAACATCACAAAGTGGAACAGAGCATTTTGAGCATTTTGGAGATGTAGGCAGACTAATAATAAAGTGTTACTCAAACATGTGTGAATGAAACAAAACACAACTCCAGGCCTGTTTTTGAGGAAGTAACAACATTATAACATGGCTAAAAGCGCACAGGAGTCAAAATTGCGTAATATAGGACCTTTTAAAAGTGTGTTTCTTTTTTCTTTCTAATGTTAGGAGCAGGAGCTGAATGCACGGACCCAGGTTCTTCAAGCCTCGTCTTCCTGCTCCTCCAAGCCCAATGGTTCAGATGACAACAACCCCCCGGGGAGCTGCGGCCCATCTGGAGGAGGGGGCGGAGGAGGGGGCTTTAACACCATCAGCAGACTGGTGTTTTAAAGCAGGACTCGGGTGTTTTAAAGCAGGACTCGGGTGTTTTAAAGCAGGACTCGGGTGTTTTAAAGCAGGACTCGGGTGTTTTAAAGCAGGACTCGGGTGTTTTAAAGCAGGACTCGGGTGTTTTAAAGCAGGACTCTGGTGTTTTAAAGCAGGACTCTGGTGTTTTAAAGCAGGACTCTGGCGTTTTAAAGGTGCATTGTGTAACTTTTCTGGTGGAGGGTCCGTCAAATACTTTTCTCCGTGGAGATGTTATTGCTTTGTCTGGAATGTTTCACAGTATGGCATTAAACCTTTCTATCTTCACGGAGCCCAAACAGACCAAGTTACACACCCCACTCACAGTCAGAATGCCTGTTTTTCTAGGTATTTCTGAGCTATAAAATCACCTGTAATTGAATAAATGTAAGGTAGAGCTGTTTAATGTCATACTGTGGAACATTCCAGACAAAGCAATAACATCTCCATGGAGAAAAGCATTTGACGGACCCTCCACCAGAAAAGTTACACTAAAAAAAAGTTAAACTCTGGATCTCCTCAAACACCAAACCGCAAAATTGTCCAAACCCAAAAACAGCACTGGACTTAAGTAAATACGACAAATGAGGACTGATTCTTACCTCGTTTGGTCTTTTGGTTTCTTAACTTTTGACTTAATTTGATTTTATATTTTGGCCATGACGAAAACGTTTGTAATTCATAATGAGATAGAAATGTTCCACCATTTTCTACAGTATTTGACAGAAGTACTCCACTGGATATGAGCTGTGTAAAGTCTATGTGGTCCTTCATAAGCATTAATAATAAACCACTTTTAATTGTGTTGTTACGGCAACATTTTAGCTAATTATTTAAAGATGCACTAGGTAACTTCTAAGCTGCTACTTGCTTGTCTCCATGGCGAGTTGATTTCTTTCCAGAACAGAGCATTAAACATATCTCCTTTGCATTTGTTCAATTTCAGGTGTTTTAAAGCTCAAAAATACCTTAAAAAAACAAAACAAAACATGAATTCATACCATGTGCACGCTCGCTTCTCCATAGATCTGACCATTAACCTGTCTCCATTGTGATTGCCAAGTTTATTTCCATACTGTGGAATAATCAAAATGGTAATATCTCCATGGATACAAGCAGGCAGTGGACCCTCCTCCAGAAAAGTTACACAGTGCAGCTTTAAGAACCATGACTAAACAAACAGTTAAATTATTTACATTTGCTTTTAGAATGTAATAATGATAAAACTATTTAATTTGTGAAGCATGAATGCAGAAACCTTTCATATTTTTGGCCACGTCTTGGTTAAAGTGCGTATGACAGGTTTCACTTTTTTACTTAATTTGATAGAATAAAAGCAGTTGTAAATATAAATTATAGTTTTACACCAATCAAGAAGCAATTCGCGAAATAAAGTTGAAAAATATATTGGAAAAAAATGACAGGAAATAGAGTCCCACACTGATGACATCACACTAGGGAGAATTCTGTTTCCAAGTAAGAAACTTTTTTCCTGACACTTTTAAATTTGATCTCGACAAAAGTGTTTTCTTCTATTTTTATCCGTCAAATATTAATTTCTGTGAATATTAGAGGAGTACGGTACGGTTGCGAAGTAACAGTGATGGAATTCCCTAGCGTGATGTCATGATTTCCAACCAGGAAGTAACATTTTAAACCTAAAAAAATGTCCAAATTGGGAAGAGAAAATTTAAAATCTTTAGTAAAATCCTAACTACAATGATCTTAACTGTGTTTTAGTGAAATGAGTAATCTAACCTGTCATAGGCACTTTAAATTTTCTTGTTATTTCATTATGGCGTGCACGACTGTCTGATTTTCACATGCAATAACTGTACATATACTGTTAAGAACCATTTTAGAGTCAACTGAGCTAAAGATCTCAGTTTTTGGGCATTTTTGAGATGATGCTATATTGATGTTTAAAGAAAAATACAAAAAAACAAAACATCTAACAGTCCGATGTACATTAGTATATTGTCTGTCCCTGTTTGTGAGCATTCAGGGAGATTTGTGGGTCAATGGTTGCTTTTTGTATGCTTTTTGATATTTAATGCAGATTTAATGAGGTCACTGACTGTAAAATGTACACCTCAGCTGTATTGTGTTCAATCACCTTTTCCCACAGTAAAAACGCTGGTCATTTCTGTTTTTCTATTGGTCTACTTTGTTATAAGTTGTATTTTCAAGAGGCGCATTACACTATTATTTTCTGCTCTATGTTATAATATTGTTTCCTCATCAAAAATACATATCCAGAGTTGAGTTTTGTTTCATTCACATGTTTAACACACAAACCCTGCATATTGCACTTTGTTTTTCATCTCCACACACCTTCACTAGAATCATTTGGATCATTTCAGCCCTGGAATTTCCAAGCTCCACTACACTAAAGGTAAAAGGAGCTATTAACTTGATAACTGCCTCTTCATGACATCACAAGGTGGAACAGAGCATTTTGAGCTTTGGAGATGTGGACAGACTAATAATAAAGGATTACTCAGACATGTGTGAATTAAACAAAACACAACTCTGGGTCTGTTTTTGAGGAGGTAACATCATTATAACTCACATTATAGCTCACAGGAGTCAGTTTTATGTAATATAGGATCTTTAATTTGTCGCTATAAAACTAGTTTGATAATTGATTAATGGATGGAAAAAACATAATGATTTGTTTTTCTGACTTGTATGCTGAGTATATTTTTAGAATGAGGAATAAAACTGTCAGTATTGCCTTGTCAGCAACACAATCAAGAAAAGGGGGAAGTAGGAAGTTGCTTGTTATTCCCACAAAAGATGGTACATTTTTATATGTCCTATATTACGCAATATCGACTATTGTGATCTTTAATCTGTGTTACCAGAATGTTGTTTCCTCATCAAAAAACATACGTGGAGTTGTGTTTTGTTTCATTCACACATGTTGGAGTAATCCTTTATTATCAGTCTGTCTGTTAAAACATAACTTTTACTTTTGTTCAGTAGAAATTGGAAACTTAACTGAAATTATAGTGTTTTCTTTTTGAGAGAAGAACTCATGATTTGTGTGTTAAAAGTGTGAAGTGTGAATGAAACAAAACACAACTCCAGGTATGTTTTTGATGAGGAAACAACATTATAACATAGATCAGAAAATAGCGTAGTATGGGCTCTTTAAATTTTGCGCTATTTTAGAATATTCACTAAATATACACCATGAATTTGGGCTAAATAGATGTAGATTTAGTAACACTGCAGAGAAAATACAAACACACACAGAGTCCAATGGGTGTGCTGTTTTTACATGTCTTAATAGTCTCCCGTTTCTTCATCAGAGGCTGTTGAAAGAGGTAATGAGTCTGCAGGATGGCACAGTCATTAATCATGGCCTTGCAGGGACCATCCTCTGGGAATGTGACTGTGGACCATTACAATAGCATTCCAACAGGATTCCACAAATACCAGCCCTCCATGCGCTGGAAACAAGTAGGATTTCAACCTCCACGTGATCATTGATAGGATTGAGGTAACTTAAATTGTCAATAAGTGATCTATGCAGTTTAAACGGCTAATATTAAGCTACTTCTGATCTGTGTTATAATGTTTCCTCATCGAAAACAGACCTGGGGTTGTGTTTTGTTTCATTCACACGTTTAACGCACAAATCCTGCATTTTTTAGGCTGAGTTCTTCCCTCTTTTCCACCTTGTGATGTTATGTGGTAATACAAGAAGCGCTCCTCTGTGTTTTTAAACTCTAACCACCTTCACTAGAATCATTTGGATAATTTCGGCGCTGGAATTGCCAATCTCTACTAAACAGAAAGTAAAAGCAGCTCTGTTCTGAGCGTTGGAGATGAGGACTAATAATAAAGTGTTACTCAAACATGTGTGAATGAAACAAAACACAACTCCAAGTATGTTTTTGAGGAGGCAGCAACATTCAAACATGGCTAGAAGCTGACGAGACTCAATTTTGTGTAATACAGGACCTTTAAACTGACATCTGAGAATACATATTGCACTATAGTGAGGGTGCATGCGTATGGATTACAATGCAATTTTCTTTGTTCTTTGCTTTCTTTGTTCTTGTCATTTATGTCTCATTTGACTTAATTAAATTCAGTTGGGGGCCACTTAATCTACATCCTTAGTTTTCAGTGGGTTTACATGTCCAAAACGGTCTCACTCTGAGAAAGTCAAACAGCGACGCATGGTCCTTTGGCGCACAGTTCCGACGCCAGTGTAACCCGTTTCCTCTTGTATCTTAAACATATGATAACGCTGCGTCTATTCTAAGTAATGTGGCACTAACAACGCGTTTTTCTTGTGTACACCAGCTCTCTTTCAGTTGTAATATGTTGACTTCTCTGCAAGCGTGTTATAAATGACTTTTTAATAGGTTTCCACAGCAAAAGCATCGTCCCTCTTCCTTTTGTGCGCAGAATACTCCTCAACAATAGTGGAACTGCATGTCCCATGTCTGAAGCTCTAATTTTCCCAGCTCGCTGCCGCCACCCCGCCTCGGTCTTCTCCACTACAATGCTCACGAAAAAGCAGGAGATTTTACGAGTCAGTTTCCTGTAGCGCGTTTGACAAATAAAACCAAACTCTGCTGTAAACGTTGATTGTGTTATTAACTGTGCGCAAAGTTGGTATGGACTTAATTTTATGACCAACTGAATACGAAACACAACATATTTTAATTGGAGTACTTTATTGTGTAGTTTTAGTTTCTCATGCGTTTTTGAGAGTTCTGTTATCACACAGAAATGCGTTATGATAGTCAAAAACACAGCTTGAATATACAGTACAATACTCCATGGCCATTACTCATTAAAGCAATGACCGAAAAACATATGTATTCAACGTAATTGGAGTAGAATTAATTTTTATTGGAGTGTTACTTCCGGCTGTGCGCTGTTACGCACGGACGCAGCTTGACAGGCGCATGTTCCCTACGAGGGTGAGTTTAGGGAAAGACGGAGCCACCCTGTCAATCACAATGAAGGAACCATGGGAGTAAACTGCCTGGAAAGGTCGCCTTAGCCTGTGTGTTTCCATAGAAGAGTGTTTTTAATGCTTTAAGGACGCCAAGTATGCCCCGCGCCAGTGTGGGACGTCTACACCTGATCGCGCAAACTGGGAATGGACGGAGATTAGCATGAGGCGTCACGTTTAACAACAAAACTTCGCGGCTCCTGAGTTGTCTGCGCCTTTTTGCGACCTCAGCGTTGCAAAATCCACAAGCTGCCGCAGATATTTGTACAAAAGGCGGCGCCGCGGAGTCTTTTATGCTCCCCAGGTCAAGGATATAAGCGCGTATTTGACTACAACTGGGTGAAATCTGGTCTGTGCATTTCAAAGAGCTGCTTTGTCGGTAAGGAGCGACTTTCGGAAGAGGAGTGACTGTATTCAGCTTTACACATTAAAAAACAGTGTCACAACATTGAAACTTTGTCATTTGAGCTTTGCGCCACTGTTCTTTTCAGGCACTCGAGAAGACACTCCCAAAAACAAGCGAAGACAAACAAGCTTTCTCCGCTCCAGCTCCGAGAAGGAGGGTAGGAAAGGGAGCAGATATGAGCGGGGGAGAGGTGGTGTGCTCGGGCTGGCTCAGAAAGTCTCCTCCTGAAAAAAAGTTGAGACGTTACGTAAGTGCACTTTATATCACCCTCTTTCTCAATGTAGTAAAAAAAATAACCGGTTAGTTTCACCAATCATGACACGCTATCTGGACGTGCGTCTGGGCGCTTTTACGCACAAGAGCAAAGTGCACATTTGTTGACCCCGTAATGCTTGGATACGTTTCAGCAAAGAATTGTGTCGTGTTTTTGTGTCTTGTTTCTGTGTGCTGTGTTTCTTCACTCTTCCTTACATTTTAATTAGAATTTCAAGTGTATTTTCGGCACTTTTTAGTCACATGGCTTCGTTATTGTTTTGGTTCACACCCTCCATAGGTTTCCATAACGTGACATTGTTCTTAATTGCTATTGTAAGGAACTCTATGGCCTTCCAGTGTAACCCTTAACGATTTCATGGATTCCCTAAAATCTATAAACCTGTGTATTGATTACGTTGGGAAGGGAATGTGTGTACAGTTAATGCCACAGGAAATGCACAAGACTACAGGCTATAGGGTCTATGGTATAGCAGTGTTTCTCTGAGTCATTACTGCTTATATGAAACAATCATTTTTAGTTTGTGCATTTTAAAACCATAACCTGCATTAAATTGTAATCCGTAAAGATTAAACATTCTATATTGTGCAAAATTGACTGTTGTGAGCTTTAAGTTGTTATAATCTGTTGCCTCGTCAAAAACATACGTGGAGTTGTGTTTTGTTTCATTCACACATGTTTGAGTAATCCTTTATTATTCATCTTGAAAGTTTCAGAATGCTCTGTTCCACTTTGTGATGTCATGAAGTGATAGTTTTCAAGTTCAGAACTACCTTTAGTGCAGTAGAGATTGGCAATTCCAGGGCTGAAATTATCCAAATGATTCTAGTGAATGTGTATGGAGTTTAAAAACACAGTGGAGCACTTTGTTTATTACTGCATGACATCACAAGGTGGAACAGTGTTTTCTGTTTGAGAGAAGAACTAAATATGCAGGATTTGTGTGTTAAACGTGTGTGAATGAAATGAAACACAACTCCAGGCATGTTTGTGATGAGGAAACAACATTATAACACAGATCGGAAATTAGCGCACACACTCACACACACACACACACACACACACACACACACACACACACACACACACACACACACACACACACACACACGATCTCTGTTGTGATTATATCAGCTTATGAAGGACAAGACGGTCACACAGCCAATGACTTTAGCAAAGAGAAATGCACAGTCAACAAGGAAATTTGTTGTGTTTCCTCTTAAGAACGACAACTTTGATTAAAAAAGCAATTAACTTTAAAGCTGTACTATGTAACTTTTTGGTTGAGGGTCCGTCACCTGCTTGTTTCTATGGATATGTCATTGCCCTTCCTGGAATGTTCCACAGTATGACATTAAACAGCTCTACCTTACATTTATTTACAGTTACAGGTGGTTTTATTGCTCAAACATACCGAGAAAAACAGGCATTCTGACTGTGAGCGGGGTCGCCTCTCCACAGATCTGACCTGTGACTTAGTCTGGTTTGGTCTCCATGAAGATAGAAAGATTTAATGCCACACTGTGCAGCATTCCAGACCCAGAAAAGTTACACAATGCAGCTTTAAGAGAATAATCTATCTGCACAGTTATTTCAGTTTTCCCTTGTGCATGTCCAGATATTTTCTGATATTTTCTTATTTCGGGATTGAATTACGAGGCTTTCTGCTTGAGAAGATGGAATGCCACGTTTACAATGAAAGCTTTTTTTAGTTTATAAAGGGCTACAAAACTAAATTGCAGTCACAAAAAGGCTTTGTCTGACTGGGGGATGCTGGAATGTCAGGTGCTGTGAGCGATCCCTTTGGACTTGTACGTTGCTTTCCACTTTAGACATGTTTTTTATCAGCTACTTACGTTATAGTGTCACGATGCTAAAATTTCAAACTCGATTTCGATACCAAGGAGAAGACTTGATACTCTATACCAATTTTGATACAGTTTTTAATAATAAAATGAAAACACTTAGACAATAGAATGTAATTTTCAACACAGAATAGCGGGGCTTTCTTTACGTTACTATGTGGTTCTATCGTAGACTATAAAGTTCACTAAGGGAGTCAAATGAAGCTCACAGAGGCTAGCGGTTATAGGGCAAATTTGGAGCTCAATTTTAGGAATAGGAATTGATTTACGGACAAAATAGCGAAATAAAGACCCCAGGATCATGTAGAGCGGGTTATTGCGAACATTTTAAGCCCAAAATGAGTCTGACAGCGGCAGTTACAGAGACAGGTGTGACAGTTTTTTCAATACAAAGTGAATTGGGGCCAGAGTCGATGGAGCTGGAAGCGTGCCCATGCTCACTTCCTATTTGTAACATGGCAGTTCGCTATATCCATTTATATATATGTACAATCTATAGGTATTATACAAGTTTTGATAAAGATTACTCAAAAACTGTTCAACAAAGGTCAAATTTTGTAATGTTTATGCTATTTTTTCAGTATCGATACTTGTTAAATTGGGTATCTATGTTTTATACCGGTGTGATTACTCAAAAACTGTTCAACAAAGGTCAAATTATTTTATGTTTATGCAATTCCTTTCAGTATCAATCCTTGTTAAATTGAGTATCCATTTATAATACTGGTTTTAGTATTGATTAATATCTGATTTGACTAGCCTATAATGTTGTCTTAAAGGCTGCAGTGTTGTCAGGAGCAGAGGTGTGACCTTTGCTGAAAATGGATAGCCCTGGCTCCTCTTCACTAATGATTATGTCTGTAACGAAGTCGACATCTGATGACCCAAACTGTCCTTTACAGCCCCATCGTGAGGTTCATAGCAGACGATTCCTCGGAGTGGGAATCCTCTCCCAACATTTATGGCTTGGCATGTCGGCACAGAGCTCAGACTGTGATTGTAACGGCTCAGCGGAGCCTTCTAACTGAATTTTAGGGTTTTTTCCATGTTTAAACAGGAGAGGAAAAGACTGAAAAACCCAAAACATTCACAATAGATACTTTGCAGCTGATGTCATCTGATGAACATTTCCTGGGGATGTGACGCTAACTCAAGGCACTGCTCTGTTAGAAGCTCTGTTGCTCAAGTTAGATTTTAATCTGATCTTTCTTGTAACACAGTCTGACCAGAAAAGATGACTTTGTTGGAACTTCAGAGAGATGTGAGACCAGTGAGATAATTTGTGTTCTTAAACAAGTTTTGTGCATTTTGTCACCATGGTAACTGTTGAACATTCCGCCAATAGAGATACACGTAGAACACCCCAGCATGGTGTCTCTGCAAAATATCAATAGGGGAAAACCTCCAGCTAAGATAACCCCTGACCGAGCCAGGCTCACGATCTAAAGATGGGTCCCAGAACGCTGTACTGAAGCAGTCCATTCCCCTGACAGGCTGACCCAGTGACGTTCAAGGACGGGTCAAATGCAGAGAATGAATGTCTTTTCCCAAGGCATTAATAAACAATACCTTAACCCAGTGTTAGGATTTTAGGGCTCCATCTAACCCTGTCCTCCTCTTCTTTTTGAGTTTTCCTCTGAACTTACGTCCCTTTGAGTTCAGATACCCACTGTCCCTCCTTGTATTACACGTGCCTGACTCTTTTTATTATGCACACATCAATCAGCGATATAGAAATCATATCAAAGTCATATTCACCATAAACTGCATATGGCTAGCTATTTTAAAGCAGACCTATTGTGCAAAACTTTTCAGCGCTTTCAAGCAGTTGTTTCCCCTCATTACTTTCTCACCTGAAGTTGTATTTGCAGTGATTCGTGCACGTTTGTGTAATCTTTAATCCCTTATTTTCAAGACGCCATGTTGCCGATCACCTCCAGTTTGATCAGTTGCTTCTTTTATTAAGTCGTTTTAGATGAATATTGTATTTTAAAATGTGCAAATTATAACATACACAAAGCAGACACAAGCACAGTAGGTCTTATTTAATAACTAAAAATACCTTTGTTCATTTTCTTTTAGTTAAAATACCAGAATTCTTACATCAAATAGTAAAGGAAACCTCTTGACCTGTTACACACAACTTTCTTAAAATACCTTTACACGATCATTTCCCTTAACGTCAGTTCTAGGCCAGCGTCAGTGTGTCAGTATTTGGCAGGCCCCTTCTCTTTGTGACCGGTCAGAGTGTGAGATCACATGAGGCTTTGTAATCCAGTGCTGACAGGTCTTTTTTCGGCCTGTGACGAATCGCACAAACGTTAAGCACCTTCTTCGGTTTATTTAGGGGCTTGTTGGTGACCAGAAGTTGAGCTATTTATTTTTTATCATGAAATCATCAAAGTCTTTTCATACCAGCAAGTCGGGAACTCAGGATATAAAACAATGATTCGCGATTATTGACGCCATAATAAAAACGACAGACAAATCCTTCATTTTAGGATTAGTAAGTTAAGTAGTAAGTAAGTATATTTTATTTGTACAGAGCTTCTCACACATAAAAATGACAACGTGAATAATAAATTTAAATAGAAATGGAAAATATACAAACAATACAAGCAATAAATGAAATAAAGCTTTTCTAAAAGGGAAGGACTTTCTTTCATTTCCTTTGTCTAAAATGTTACAGTGACCTGGTTTATGAAATCAAACTTTCAGTCAAGTTAATGTGACTTAAAGTGCTTTTCGCTCTGGCTGTTTATCTTAATTGCACTAGACTAATTAGACTATAGATTATACCTTAAATTAAATATGATTTTTAATTTTGCTTCTAAAACTGTTACAAATACTATTTTTTAGCTCTTACTATAATATTGTGGTTTGAAATAATCACGATTTTTTGATTCAAGGTCCTATATTACGCAAAATTGACTCTTGTGAGGTTTTAGTCATGTTAGAATGTTGTAATTTCCTCAAAAACATACCCGGAGTTGTGTTTTGTTTCATTCACATTCATTGCGTAATTGAGTTTTCACTGAGAATTCATTGAGTAATGTCTGTCCACTTCTCCAGAGCTCAAAAAAACTTTCTTTTCTTGCTCTTTTGTGATGTCATGAAGTGGCAGTTTTCAAGTTAACAGCTCCTTTTTAGCTTTTGTTTAGTAGAATAGAGTAAGTAGTGGTGTGGAGTGAAGCACTTCCTGTATCACCACACAATGACATCGCAATGTGTTTGAGAGAAGAGCCCAAAACACAGCCTAAATATGCAGCTGTGTGTTAAAGTTGTGAATGAAACAAAACACAAACTCCAGGTCTGTTTGTGATGAGGAAACGACATTATAAAACAGATCAGTAAATAATGTAATACGGACCCTTTCACCTCATAATCTTGAAATCCCTTCGTGCTGGTGCTTTTGAGAGGATAGTCTGTCTTGGCACTGGGTTTCAGGTGATGAATTGGTCTGAATGTTGTAGGAGTAGGTGTTGTTTTGGTGTGAGTTATGTGCCACTGTGAAAGGGAAAAGATGGGCCTTATTTACTTTTAACTAAACCTGTGATTTAACGTCTCCAGTATAAGATAAGATAAGATAAGATAAGATAATCCTTTATTTGTCCCACAATGGGGAAATTGCAGTGTCACAACGCAAGTTACAGAAACAGTAGGAAATAAGAGCATGCATCAAAATCAAGATAAATAATAATAAGTATTTACAATCAACTAAAAAACACAACACTGTAAGCTAAGCTAAAGGCACAGGAACATTGCACAATAAGTGTTTTGATTCTGAGATGATTGTGTACATTGCAGTGATGGACAGTGGTGGGTAAATAAATAATAGCAGGTACAGTGACTTTAAATAATATTGCACATTGTTATTATTACTATGGAGATGACACATGGTTGCTATGGGAATGACACATGACTAGCATTGATCATTATACAGTCTGACAGCAGCAGGAAGGAAAGACCTGCGAAATCTCTCCTTAACACAGCGAGGGTGAATCAGTCTGTCACTGAAGCTGCTCTCCAGAGCAGACAGGGCGTCCTGCAGGGGGTGACCCTCATGGTCCAGCATAGACATGAGTTTAGCCAGGACCCTCTTGTCCCCCACCTGCTGCACCGAGTCCAGAGGACAGCCCAGGACTGAGCTGGACTTCTTGATGATCTTGTCCAGTTTCTTCTTCTCCCTCTCTGTGACGCTGCTGCTCCAGCAGACCACACCATACAGGATGGCTGATGCCACCACAGAGTCATAGAAGGACCTCAGGAGTGGCCCTCTCACTCCAAAGGACCGCAGTCTCCTCAGGAGATAGAGCCGACTCTGGCCCTTCCTGTACAGTGCATCTGTGTTATGAGTCCAGTCCAGTTTATTGTTCAGATGCACACCCAGGTACTTGTAAGAGTCCACTCTCTCAATGTCTCTTCCCTGGATGTTCACTGGTGAGGGGGCAGTAGAGTGGCGTCTGCGGAAGTCCACCACCATCTCCTTGGTCTTCCCCGCGTTGATGAGAAGATGGTTCCGGTGACACCAGTCCACAAAGTCCTGCGTTAGTCCTCTGTACTCCGCGTCGTCATCGTCTGTGATGAGACCGATGATGGCGGAGTCATCGGAGAACTTCTGCAGGACGCAGCTGTCCGTGTTGTGTCTGAAGTCTGCAGTATAGAGGGTGAAGAGGAAGGGCGCGAGGACCGTGCCCTGGGGCGCCCCCACACTGCAGGTCAGTAAGTCAGACACGCAGTCCTGGGCTCTCACAAACTGGGGCCGGTTTGTGAGGTAGTCCAGGATCCACTCAGCCAGGTCACAGTCCACTCCTGCCCACTCCAGCTTGTCCCTCAGGAGCAGCGGCTGGATGGTGTTGAAAGCACTGGAGAAGTCAAAGAACAAGATTCTCACAGTGCTGCCGGGCCTCTCCAGGTGGGACAGTGAGCGGTGCATCAGAGAGATGATGGCGTCCTCCACTCCGATGCCGGGCCGATACGCGAACTGCAGCGGGTCCATCGCTGAGCTCACCGTAGAGCGGAGGTGACCCAGGACAAGCCTCTCCAGAGTCTTCATCAGATGAGACGTGAGAGCCACTGGCCTGAAGCTGTTGAGGTCTTTGGCGTGCGGTGTCTTGGGCACAGGTACCACACAGGAGGTCTTCCAGAGCTGTGGCACCACCTTCAGCTTCAGGCTCAGGTTGAAGACATGCTCCATAACTCCACACAGCTCATCTGCACAGGACTTAAGGAGCCTGGGGCTGATCCCGTCTGGTCCAGCAGCCTTCCTACTCCTTATCCGGCTCAGTTCTCTCCTAACCTGAGCTGTTGTGACAGACAAAGAGCAGGGGTGTGTGCTGGAGGTCTGGCTGAGTTCTTGATGTGGATTCGGGGGCTGGGGGGCTGAGGCAGAGGTGTGAAGTGGTGGCAGTCTGGGCCTTTGTGCAGGAGACAAGGTGAGCCCATGCAGCGGTGCGGGGGGAGGAGTGGGTGATTGATCAAACCTCAGGAAGTGAGAATTCAGATCGTTCACCCACTGTTGGTCTCCCTTTGTCTGGACGGGCGGAGGGCTGAAGCCAGAGACACTCTTCATACTTCTCCACACCTCCCTGACATTCCGCTGCTGCAGCTGCTGTTCCATCTTCCTCCTGAAGTTGGCCTTAGCCTGTCTGATCTTCTTCCTCAGCTTCCCCTGTACAGTCCTCAGCTCCTCTTTGTTCCCGGACCTGAAAGCTCTCTTCTTCTCCTTCAGCAGAGCTTTGATGTCCGAGTTAATCCACGGCTTGTTGTTTGGAAAACACCGCACCGTCCGAGAGGGTACAGTGTTTTCAAAACAGAAGTTAATGTAGTCCGTAATACAGTCCGTGATAGCGTTGATGTCCTCCCCATGAGGCTGGCAGAGCTCTGTCCACACAGTGGTGCTAAAGCAGTCCCTCAGAGCCTCCTCGCTTTCTGCTGTCCACCTCTTCACCACTCGGGGCTCCACAGGCTGCCTGCGCACAAGCGGTTCGTACACAGGCCTCAAGTGGATGATGTTGTGGTCTGCTCTTCCCAGGGGGGGGAGGGGTGATGAGATGTAGGCCTCCTTGACGTTGGCAAAGAATAAGTCCAAAGTTTTATTGTCTCTTGTGGGGCAGGTCACATACTGGGTGTATGTTGGCAGGACAGATGAGGGAGATGCATGGTTGAAGTCCCCGGTGGTGAGGAAGAGGGCCTGTGGATGCTGAGTCTGAAGAGAGCTGATGCAGGAGAGCAGAGTGTCACAAGCATTCTCCGCGTTAGCACTGGGAGGAATATACACAGCCAGTGTGATGACATGTGAAAACTCCCGGGGCAGGTAGAATGGCCTCATGCTAACAGCAAACAGTTCAATGTCTTTATTACACATCTGCTCCTTCACTGTACAGTGACTAGATTTGCACCATTTCTCGTTCACAAACAGCGCTAGTCCTCCTCCCTTCTTCTTCCCGCTCTCCTCCGTCCTGTCCGCGCGCAGCAGGTGAAAGTTGTCCACGGTGACGGTAGAGTCCGGGATTAGCGGTGTTAGCCACGTCTCCGTAAAAACAATGATGCTCGCGTCCCTGTACTCCCGCTGGAATCTAGCGAGCGCCGCCAGCTCGTCCGTCTTGTTAACGAGGGAGCGCACGTTCCCCGTAACAACTGAGGGGAGAACCGGTCTGCAGCGTCTCTTCTTTTCACGGAGTTTACGTCCCGCACGGCGTCCACGGCGTGTCGTCCGTAGAATCTCCTCGGGGATGACATGCCTGTCCCGGGGGAACACAACAGCGCTGCGGAGCGCCATCAGCTGATCCATTGTGTAGACGAGGCGTCGGGGTCCCGTACACATCTTAAGCCGAGACAGGTAAATAATCCCCCAAAAGTGCGGAAAAAATGCAGCGTCGAGTGCAGCCCAAGCTTAACGAACAATGTTGAGAAAAATATTTACAAAAGTGGGGAGATTTAAGGGCAAAAAGTTAGAAAAGTTACGAAAAGTGCGGGAGCGCTGTGACGGGCAGCTAGCGCAGCGCCAGCGCCGGAAGTATCTCTAATGTTTTAGCTTTGTCACGATATTAAAACTTCAAATCAGCTTCAAAGCTATTACGCAAAATGATCAACACTACAATAGGGCTGTGGGTTTGGATTTAAAAGGCAAATTTAAAGGTGCGCTGTGCTGGGGGTCTGTTGCGTGTTTGTTTCAATGGATATGCCATTGCTCTGCCTGAAATGTTCCATAGTATGACTTTAAACAGCTCTACCTTACATTTATTCAATTACAGGTGGTTTTATAGCTCAAAAATAGTTAGAAAAATGAGCATTCTGACTGTAACCGGGGTCGCCTCTCCACAGATCTGACCTGTAACTTGGTCTGGTTTGGTCTCCATGAAGATAGAAAGGTTTAATGCCATACTGTGAAACATTCCAAAGCCATAACATCTCCATTAAGTAAAAGGATTTGACGGGAAAGTCCACCAGAAAAGTTGCACAATGCACCTTTAAGTCATAATCCACAAATTTAATCTGTCTTTATATAAATTCCTAGTAGTTTTTTTTTTTTTTTGTTTAAATAGTTTTTGCATGAACTCCTGTGCAGGTGTCGTCTTGTGAGTGCAGATTTGAGCCAAATGTCTTGATGACTACAGATCTACACTACAGTGATAATAAAAATAAATAGCGTTTCATTGTTGTTTCTTTAAAAGGATCATATGGAGTTTTAATATTTTACGTAGCCTCCTGTTATGCAACATTTTGAGGACTTTTTCCCCATTCAAAATAGATTTATATTTTGCATCATTATTTCAACTTGAGTTATTATTAATGCACTATTCAGAGTTCTAATAGTTATAATAAGCACAGTAATACAAGTGCTATTTTAGTTTAGAAATAAGAAGATGGTAAAGGATATGACACATATTTTAATTTTCAATTTTAGGTTTCTTAGTTTCATTTAAAGAAAATGGGTACTGACCTCCGAAACTTCCAAAAATGTTGTCGTGTGCATATTCTATGTTATAACAGACTTTGAGACACTCTTGGTTCCTCTTTAGTATATTTGTTTCATATAGAAGCAAAACAAAGCTGTGAATTCCAGCGCTGAACACAAAAACAAAGTAATCTGAAGCTGGCCCTCTCAGTAGGTGTCTGTGTAAACCCCGAGCAGAGGCCCCCAGCTTACCTGATTATCCACTCAGGGCAAAGTTTTCCTCCGGGGCTGTGCTGCTGATTGGACCAGCTCAAAGGTGAAAGCTTCTGAGAGATTTGCCCGTCTGAGCTCCAGGGCTGTGACTAACCATTATTTTAGTATTCGACTGGTCAGTGATTAATGTTTTATTAGTCGTTCAGTATTTCTCACTGAGATTTCTTAAAAACATTATCAATGAAACTAGAAAAGTACTCAGAGAGCGCAGACCTCCGCCAAGCAGCTCAGTTTTCAAAGTGATCCAGAATCCAGGATTTCTTCTGGATCATCACCAAAATCTAATCATCTGTTGGATTTACCATTCGGAACATTTCCTGAAAATTTCATCAAGATCCGTCCATAACTTTTTGAGTTATCTTGCTAACTAACAAACAAACAAACAAACAAACAAACAAACAAACAGACAGACTCAGGCAAAAACATAACCTCCTTGGCGGAGGTAATGAAATAAAGCTTGAAATATGGTGACTGAAGGCTTCTGAATAGAGAATATTTACCAAAGTATCTATTACTCATATCTTGATTTAATAACGCCACTCTTTGTTATAAAAGATCTTTTCGTAATTGTCTTATACAGCGCTTTTCCAGATGCTCAGAGTCACTTTACAGTTTCGTGCATTATTCAGTCTTGCTTAAGGGCACAATGGCAGTTTTTGCCACTGGCGCCCCAGTGTGGCACCTGGAAGTCACAGCAGTCTCTCTTCTGAGATCTGTTTGGCTACGTATTTTAGAGTACAATATGATATATGGCGATTATGATTATCAAAATTAGGGACGCACCGATACGGTGCTGGTATCGAATATTGATACCAGTACCATTACTATTTGCTGGATCGGTTATTGGTTCTGTGATATCAATTAAGCTGATATCCTGGAATTGGGTGTAATAATACTATTTACAGGCTGATTTTGGCCTAGAACATCTCATAATGTTTGAACTTTATTCTAACAAACCTGTTCTGTAGTTACTTGAAGAATAAATGACAGCGTGTTTTTAGGAAGTAAGTGCCATTTTCTGTCCTTACACTGGTTTTGTTCAATATCGGGTATCGGCAGATACTTAAAGTCAAAGTATTGATAGCGGAATCAGAACTGAAAAAGGCTCAGTGCATCCCTAATCAAAATGTGACTGCGGTTATTTGTTCAGCTAGTCGATCAGTCACAATTAGTCGATTAAATGTTGCAGCCACTGAGCTGAGAGCAGCTTTAGCGACACTTTGGTCTGTCACGATAACCCAAAACCATGATTATCCAAAAAAAACAATTCTAAGTGTACAATATTATTAAAAAACACAAATAGCAGAATGAAACACTTGAATATTTAGTCAGTGTAATGAATCATAGTTATTTATTCAACCCTGTACAACTCTTAGCTCATCGTAGTACAGAAAAATCACAAAGAGCTTTCCACTAGTACAAAGAAAAAGTATCCATGGCCACGGTAAACACTGAAACCCAAAATAGTACTGTGTCAATATAGTACATTTTTGTGATAAGCTTACCAACATGGTTGCCTTCCTTCTTCTTATATTGTCCAGTGTGTCCCTGTTACTATGGCAACATGCGAAAGTCCCACAAGTCTAACCTGTCTTTTTATGTTTACACTGTGAATGCTGCAGTGGGAGTAAACACAACTCAAATTTGAATTTCTCATCAGGGGAAGGCCTTTTTGCCACTATTGCTTTAGTAGGAATTTTCCCAGCCAAAACTGATCAGAACTCGATCCTCTGTGGTTTTCTGTTTCATTGACTCTGCATTTTCCATCTGGTTCCAATTTTCTTCTTTCGTTTCTTTACCTTTTTGGAGATTTGAAAGTACAGTGTTATAACAGCTCGAGAATGCAGTTGCTCTGGCATGATCACAGTATTCTCTATAACTCCTGACTCACGATAACAAATTTACAAGTTCGATATTTTGCTGAAGTAAAAATAGACGATAAACGATAATATTGAAACTAATTTATGGCACTGGCACTATAAGCCAAGACCAGATTTAAACCACAAAAACTTTTCTAACTGTAGAATATTGGTAAAAAAAAATCATGAGCTACAATAAATAAAGAGACAATGTGAAGAGGTGTGTGTGTTTTGGCTCCATCAGGCCTCCTGTGTGAGCTTCACTGTCCACGTCCTCTGAAGCTACAGGAGATGAGTGTAATGTGATGTGTTCATTTAATGCAGAGCGGGTCTGTTCAGTCTGTGTGCGCCGCTCAGAGCCTCTACAAACTGATTATGGTTTTGCAGAACACTTTGTGCAGCCCATAACGAGGCCTCAGCAGCGTGAGGGGCAGGCCGAGCGGAAGAGGGAAAATATTGAACCCTGAAGGTCCTCCTCGTTGTGATGGACTGGGCTCTGCTGGAGACAGGCTCTCTACTGGGGACAGAGTCTCTACTGGGGACAGGCTCTGCTGCTGTGGACAGGCTCTTCTGCTGTGGACAGGCTCTTCTGCTGTGGACAGACTCTCTACTGGGGACAGGCTCTTCTACTGGGGACAGGCTCTACTTGCTGCTGTGGACAGGCTTGCTGCTGTGGACAGGCTTTCTGCTGTGGACAGGCTTTCTGCTGTGGACAGGCTCTCTACTGGGGACAGGCTCTCTACTGGGGACAGGCTCTCTACTGGGGACAGGCTCTCTACTGGGGACAGAGTCTCTACTGGGGACAGAGTCTTTGCCGTGGACAGGCTCTGCTGCTGGGGACAGGCTCTTCTACTGGGGACAGTCTCTCTGCTGGGGACAGGCTCTTCTACTGGGGACAGTCTCTCTGCTGGGGACAGGCTCTCTGCTGTGGACAGGCTCTTCTACTGGGGACAGGCTCTACTTGCTGCTGTGGACAGGCTCTACTTGCTGCTGTGGACAGGCTTTCTGCTGTGGACAGGCTCTGCTGCTGTGGACAGGCTGTGTACCGGCTGTGGACCATTTGTTCAGAGAAGCCCCATCAAGTGCACTTCTTCTTTACATGGAAGTGAAACTTTATTATCACTCTGTGGATTACAGGGAATTATGAGTTATTAGCTAAGACCAAACGCGTCTGCAGAAGAGATAAATACCCCCCACACCACCACTGTAGTCGGCCCATTTGGAGTCTGAAAACTGTTGTGTGATCTACCACAGCTTGAAAATGGATTGCATGTGCCATTAATAATTGAGCAGCCATTACAAACAAACAGTCATTAAAGATTCATATGTGGCACTACTATAGTTATCTTACTGTCCCACTTTTGTCCCAGACTCGGTCTGTCACCTCAGTGTAACACACATGAGGATCGCTTTCACTCCGGCCTCTCCTGTGTCCTCTATGGAGGCGGCTCTGGAGCTGCTGTATGCTGCTCGATGTTATTGTACATGATGCACTTTATTGTGCTGTGTCACAGTTGGGAATTCATAGTCACACAAATATATTACAAAATAATTATGTCTGTAATTACAGAATTCAGTTCATTGTTTTAAACACAATGGCATTGCCTCAAGTCTCCATTTCATCTTCAGACTGACATGTCATTACATCAGGGACAGAAGTAAACCACAAAACTAAACACGACTTTAATATGAACTCCTCTTGTAGCAGTTCCATTCTGTGCTTCACCTGTATATTAATGTATATATACTTGGATATCTTTATCTTTATATCTTTATGATGCTGTCACATTGTCATAATTTAATCAGTACAGTGTAATACATTTTATTCTTCTAAAAAGACACTTAAACAGGACAAAATAAAAATAGAATTGGTTCCTCTTTAGACCTCATTGTCGCAACTTGACCTAACTTTGGGTAAGATGAGCACGAGGTGCACAACAGGATAAATACTCTAACGCATTTCTTTTGTAAACTAGCTGGAAGGTCTTCGACTTGTACCTAAATCAAATCGCCATTTCCTTCACTCCAGCTCTGCCCTGCGTGTTTACTTTTTATCACGCCTCAGATTCTGCTGGGTCAAGGCTGACATAACATTTGGTAAACATGTCCCTCTTTGCCCATTGCAGCTGTGTACTGAGCTTTAAGCCAACTCCAGTGTGAGGACTCCAGTGCAGACCTGGTTTTCTTGTTCCTTGTTTGGAGCTTGGGAACGTTGTGTGTGTGCGTATTCTCTGGGAATCTGCTTCTGTGGAACTGTAAAACGATCTGGTTGTTCTATTTGACATAGAGCCAAGTGCAAGGGTTTGAAGTGCAGCTATTATTAAACACAGATGATAGAGCCCTCTTCACTATTTGGAATGAAGTAACTGAGCGCTCAGGTTCAGATATTTCTAATATATAGGCCAATAAAAAAGTAAATGGGCTGCACTGTATATCTCAATCAAAATTCCACCCTGAAGTTTATACCTAAAATAAATGGAAAATGGAAATGTTATTCCTTTGTCTTGAATATTCATCAGTAAAGCATAAGCAGGTTACAGCACTACGCTACATTACAGTTCAGATCTGTGGAGAAGGAATTATTTATTTTTGAGCAATAGAAACTCCCGTAATGAATAAATAAATGCTAGATTCGAGGCAAAGCAATAACATCTCCATGGAAGGGAGTAACTGAACACTGTATTTCAGATATTTTGCTAATACAATAAATAGGCCAATAAAAATAACATAGGCTGTGCAGTATGTCTCAATGTCTCAATCAAAATTCCACCCTGAAATTTAAACCTTAAATACACGGGATTCTTGAATTACTTTGGCAGTTCACGTTTCATTTTTACCTCAGATATTACTGCTCATGGACGTGTTTAAAACGTGCACTGTGAACTGAATTAAAACGAATTTAAAATGTAATTTGAAAATCTAATCGCATTTATTTATTATTTTTTCCCCCCAAATTGTGCAGCGGTACATATCACCCATTTAACACAGTGTTTGCGTTTTCGTGCTTTTGTTGATAATCTCTTTCAGAATTTCAGGTAGCCTATTGTTTTAAAGAACACCTTTTGTGCTTGTGTCTGCTGTATAGTTATAATCTATGACACACATGGCTCATTAAGTTATAAATTCAACATTTTAAATTGCAGTATTCATCTAAAATGACTTAATAAAAGAAACAAGTCCTCTGGCTTCCACGTTAGAAAACTGTGGTGCCAAATCGGAGCAGACGTCGCGGTAAACGTGATCGCAACAAAGAGCTGTGAAGTTGTCAGCCCCTTCAATGGATAACTGCACATCACACTAGAGAGTAGGAAATTTTCTTTCATTTGCACCAAAATGACTACTCGATCCTACGTCTATCACTGGTTAAGAAAATAAAACTGGAGAAGCCTGTTTTAGCTTTTAAAAAAGATCCACCCTTTGCTTTTTTCACTGTTTTGCCACTAGGTAGTTTAAAGTTGCAGTGTGTAACTTTATGGTTAGGGGCCTGTCACCTTCTCGTTTCTGTGGAGATGCCATTGCTCTGCCTGGAATCTTCTACAGTATGACATTAAAACAGCAATGACTACAGAGCAATGGGCGTGATTGAGGGGAGTGATCGACAATATGGCGTCTCGAAAATTAGCGATTTAAAGATTGCTCAAACATGCACAAATCACTCCAAATGCAACTCTGAGAGGGTAAATGAGAAGGGGAAACGACTATAATGATTAAAAGTTCTGAAAAGTCGATATTGCATAGTAGGTCTGTCATTAGGGCAGTGTTATATGGCCTATATTTTTATCAGGATATTCCATACTTCATTTCATCACCAGCAACATGATACAGCCCAGTCCCAGTGTAATTCTAACACTCACATGGAGTTGTAACTTTAACAGACACTATCCTTTGACTTGTACAACTCTAAGCAAAACATTGTCTTGGCTTTATCGGGCATTAGAAAATACTTTAGCCTGTTCCATTTAACCCAAAAAATAATTAAATGTATTACAAGTCATGTTTAAACCACATAACAAGGGACTGACTGTCGATCTCGCAATTAAAAAGACCCAAATTGATCACTTACTATTTGAAATGATGGAACCTGATTTCATTAACAGACACCCCTGGATCAATATAACAACCTTCACTTTAGTTTGAGTTATAGGTCCTGTATATTACACAGATTTCATACATGTTTGAGTAACCCTTTATAATTGGTCTGTCTACAATCTCCAAAGCTCAAAATGCTCTGTTCCACCTTGTGATGTCATGAAGCGATAGTTTTGTTCAGTAGAGATGGGCAGTTCTAGGGCTGAAATTATCCAAGTGATTCTAGTGAAGGTTTAAGGAGTGTTTTCTGTTTAAAAGAAGAACTCTTTAAGCTTTAATATGCAGGTTTGTGCGTTAAATGTGTGAATGAAACAAAACACAACTCCAGGTGTTTGTGATGAGGAAAC
Source organism: Taenioides sp. WSHXM2023 (assembly GCA_029959045.1). Taxonomy (NCBI): domain Eukaryota; kingdom Metazoa; phylum Chordata; class Actinopteri; order Gobiiformes; family Gobiidae; genus Taenioides; species Taenioides sp. WSHXM2023. The sequence goes on from CM057090.1 coordinate 4,764,213, forward strand.
AACATTATCATAGATCAGAAAATAGCGTAATATGGGCCCTTTAATGTCAGTCTTTCTCTTGAATTTATTTACTTCTACCAAATTTTGTTTTACAATTTACTTACAGTGAGGTTTAAAGGGGCAGCTCAGTGTTTGTTCGTGACGACAGGCTGAATGAACGTTATAATTCTGAGCAGGAAAAACAGACATCACATTCTACACATTCTTTCAAACCAGTGAACACTTCTGTGACGGTTTGTCTCTAATTTTCCAGCATGTTAACAGCTTCAGAGTAAGCCAGGATACACTACCAGGCAAAAGTTTTCATTTATTTTTCTTCTTTATTTCCACGATTATTTGCATTTTAGATCCGCAATGAACACATCAAAACTATGACCGGACATATATCGAATGTAGTAAACAAATAAACTCAAAATTACTCGAAACCTGTTATAGATTTGTAAAAATAGCCACCGTTTACTTTTCTCACTGTTTTGCACTTTTGGCATTACTTAACCCTGACATGGCACAGCTGTGAAGTGAAAATTGAAGTGAAAGTTTCAAGAGACTTCATCATGAAGCTTATTGAGAGACGGCCAAGGGTCTGCAGTTCTGTCGACGAAGCAAAGGGCGGCTTCTTTGAGGATTTGTATTTAAAATATAAATAATATTCAGTTGAGTTTTTTCACTTTTTTTTCTTTGCTACATAATTCCATATATCTTGCTTTATATATTTGATGTCTTCTGTATGTATATAAATGTAGAAAGCAGTAAAGACAAAAGAAAAGCATTGAATGAGAGGTTGTGTCCAAACTTTTGGACGATCAGTAAAGTGCTACCATCACTTTGTAGGAACATTAGCCCGAGCAGCTCCCTTGTCCCTGTCTCGCTCTGATCCCTGTTCCCAGAGCTTGTTGGCAGGCGCAGGCAGGAGGAATGTGGCCCTCCTCTACATGGGACAGGCCTGACTCTGCTGCTTTGGCCCATTGTTGCTGCAGCTCAGAGGGAGAAGAGAGGAGACCGCTCCCTGCCCCAGCGAACTCACGGCCGCCCCTTCCTGTGTGAGCCTCTGATGGCTACCAGATGGTGACTCTGCACTTGGAGGAGGAGGAGCCGGCTGCACTCCGTCTCACTGCTTTTCCGTTGCAAATCCAGAATTATATCTCTGGATTATTTATACAGATTTGATATCAGTCGTTTTCGATGACGTATGTGAAACGAAGGACCTCATTGGTCACCATCATTTACAAATAAAATCAAAGTTTTCTCACCTCAGATTATCAGAGTTTAGTGCTTCGTTCATTGATTTTGCAAGAAGTTTTCTTGTAAGCAGCCATATTTGTTTTGATATCATAGACTGTATATATAAACGGACATAGCTACCGCCTTCCACATAGGAAGTGAGCATGGGTGTGCTGCCTGCTCCATTGACTCTGGCTCCAATTCACTTTGTATTGAGAAACAGTTTCCCCTCTCTATAACTGCTGCTGTCAGGCTCCTCATTTTGATTTTAAAATGTTCGTACTAACCCGCTCTTCATGATCCTGGTGTTTTTATTTTGCTATTTTGTCCGTGCATCAAGTCCTATTCCTAATATGAAACTCGGCTCCAAATTCGCCCCTAAACTGCTGGCCTCTGTGAGCTTTATTTGACTGGATCCTCACTGTAGTTTGTAGTTCTTTTTGTAGAGAGAACTGCTATTAAATTTTGCACATATGTCACAAAATTCTTGTTCTTTGTCTTGTTGTTTTACCTTATTTTAATTCATGCCCTGCTTTTTTTAAATTTTATCATACTTTATATTCTATTCTTCTAATGTACCATAACCAAACCGAAGCAAGTTCCTAGTTTGTGAATTTTGTTAACTGACAATGACAATAAACCTGATTCTGATCTAATATTTAATAGCTAATTAATTGGAATAATTGTCACTATTGTTTTGATAATCCGTATTGTTATTGAGACTTTACAGACTATAAAACGCATACAAAAAGACCCTGTTAACAAAGACGGCAGCAGTGTTGGATCGAAATGCCAAAAGAGAAGAAAAAAAGTCTGATTTTCATGCTGGAGTGAAAGGGAGAATGAATTAAATATAGTTTTTGAAGGTAATGTTGATTGTCACAAAGCATACAATTCTTTTTCTTTTACATACTCCCAGCACCGTGACTCACGTATGACTCACTCAGTGATTGTAGATTTTCAGTCTGTTTGTATGAAAAACAAGAAGTACATTCGCAAGATTTTTCTATATTTTCAATTACGGCTGCAATTTTTCTATCAATGGCTATGACTTTTTTATCTTTCCTAGTCTGGATCTGGAACTGTCCTCCAAAAGGAAAGTACCGATGTAGCGTTTTCAGTGCAGACCTTTCTATCATCATAGAGACCAAACCAGACCAAGTTACAGGTCAGATCTGTGGAGAGGCGACCCCGCTCAGTCAGAATCCCTGTTTTTCTAGGTATTTTTGAGCTATAAAACCACCTGTAATTGAATAAATGTAACGTAGAGCTGTTTAATGTTCCTGGCAGAGCAATGACATCTCCATAGAAACAAGCAGGTGGCGAGCTCCTAACCAAAAAGTTACACAGTGCCCCTTTAAGTATCTGCAGATATCTGATATTAACCGATACAAGAGTAGGGATTGAAAATGGCGTCTCAAAACAAAGTTAACTTACAGATTTGTTCCAGTTGTATTATGTAAGTGTTATTTATCCTGTAAGTAACTATAGAACACTATGAATTAAAGTTCAGACATTATGAGAAGTCCTGGACCTACATTAAGCCTGTCACAATAATTATAATATCGATTTACTGTTCAGTGTATGAAAGCTGTAACTATATTTTGGGACTCAGTATTTATTGTGTGTCCAATTTCTTTATAATAGTGTGGAAATTTGTCTTATTGTTGATGTAACACGAAAAGATCTGAGCTACAGAGGGTTAAAAACTTCACTTCTTTGGCTAATTATTGCGTCATGCTGCTGTTTATTTGTTGCTGCTCATGGCTTTTATGTTTATATAAGCATTTGTTTACTGGGATAATCCTGTTTATTCTTTTTTTTTTGTGTTTTGTGGCATAAAGTATAAAGTAGTTTCAGTATTATTGTTTATTGCAGTATATCGTGCTTCAAAATTTGGTGTTGTGACAGGCCTAGTCTACATCAGCCAATAAATAGTCTCATTAAATCCACTTAAATGCCCAACCAGGATATCGACTGAACCGATATCATGGAACAGATACCCAGATCCTGCAAAATTTCCTGGATCGGCGCCGATATACAATCCCAGTATTAGTATCAGTGCATTTCTAATCATCCTCACAGTGTTGATAATGGAGTCTTCAGAGTTTTAAAGGGTAATTTCAACAAAAGTAACATATAGTTTGTTTTTTGTTTTGTCTTTGTTTTTGTGCACTGTGTAACTTTCTGGTGGAGGGTCCAGCCACCTCCTTACCTTCATGGAAATCTTATTGCTTTGTCTAAAATGTCCCATATTATGACTTTAAACTCATCTATATCCATTGAGACAAGCCTACATAACCTCCAGGCCAAGTTACAGGTCAGATCTGAGGAGAGGCGAGCTCACTCACTGTATGAATGCATGTTTTTTGTAGTATTTTTGAGCAGGAAAATACAAGCAAGTGAATAAATGCAACATAGATGAGTTTAATGCCATACTGTGAAACCTTTCAAGCAAAGCAATAATATCTCCATGGAAACAAGTTTGTGGCGGAACCCCTGCCAGAAAAGTGACACAGTGCACGTTTAAAAAATGGTGAACAGAATGTATAATTAACCAGTGGAGAAATACAACCTTATACTAGTGTTTGGAAAATCACACTGCAGGTTTGATTTTATTTTTAGTCAAAAATTAAACGCAGCACCTCATTCGAGTGGTGTCAGCCAAGGGCATTTATTATCACTGAACCTTTTTTTTTTTTTTTAGATGTTTCTTTTGTGCAGCCTTGAATTCTCATCAGATAAAAGTGTAAAAGTTAAATTTGTGTTGCTGTGCTAAATATGTTAAGGGCCCATATTACGCTATTTTCTGATCTATGTAATAATGTTATAATCGTCACAAACATATCTAGAGTTGTGTTTTGTTTCATTCGCACATGTTTAACACATATGCATATTTAGGTTCTTCTCTCAAACAGAAAACACTCTGTTCCACCTTGTGATGTCATGTGGTAACACAGGAAGTGCTCCACTGTGTTTTTAAACTCCACACACCTTCACGAGAATCATTTGGATTATTTAAGTCCTGGATTTGCCGATCTCTACTAAACAAATGTAAAAAGTGGTAGTTTTTGCAAGTTAACAACTACTACATGACGTCACAGGGTGTAACAGCATTTTGAGCTTTGGAGATGTAAACAGACTAATAATAAAGTGTTACTCAAACATGTGTGAATGAAACAAAACACAACTCCAGGTCTGTTCTTGAGGAGGTAACAACATTATAACATGATTAAAAGTTCACATTTTGCCTTTGACAGATGGCGTACTGGTAATGGCTTGTGTTGTGAGCAGAGTTACAATCATGAGCCCAAAGGAAGTTGGTTGTCTTGTGATCCACCAGTTGCCTTAATAGCCTCTTTTCCACTTCCATCGCCTTGGAGTGGGTCTGTTTTTCTGAGTTATTTCACTTCTCTGAGTCTCTACACAGCGTTTTAACATCTCTGTATGTTGTACAGTGGGTTTGGCTAATGGGGGATGCACTACATGATGGAACGATCATAATATCTTTGTTTGGCAAAGAAGGTTTGCTCAAATAAATTGCCATTACTGGACATTATTATTGTATGTTTATATCAGAGACTGTTAGGGATGGGATGAGACACAATTTTCACAAGACGAGATACGAGATTGGGAACGAGACAAGACGAGATTTTAACAATTCCTAATATATACATTTCACAGTTCAGTTTCCAATTTTGGCCTCACAATTTTTTATTTATTTGATTTCATGTTTTTGTTTCCATTCTAGTATTGCTTTTTGGTAACCTGAAAACCCACAGTTATCTTCTCCTGAAATGGTTTTCACTTCACAGCTGTGTCTTGTCTTAAACTCAAAGCAGTGACCAGCTATTTTTGAGTAGTTCGGAGTTATTTTTTGAGTTTTTCTTTTTTTTTTTTACTACATTCCACATGTGTCCATTTATAGTTTTGATGCTTTCAGTGAGAATCTACAGTGAAAATTATCTTGGAAATAAAGAAGAACCAAAAATTTAAAAAAGTGTTTAAACGTTTGACCGGTAGTGTGAGGGACCTGCTCAAATCACCGTCTGATCGGAACAGTTTTTAAAGTTGGTGAATGTGGATTGCGTCTGCGTGTAGCTCCTTGGGGTCACCTGTCAGGCCCTCGCTGCAGCTGGCCCTTCAGTCATGGCTCTGTGTGTCATGTGACCCTCGCCGCTGTGTCTGCACGCCCCAATATAGCCCACTGCTGTCATGCCAACTCTGTGTGCCCTGATACGTGTGGGACACTACGGGCTTCGGTCAAGTAGTCAAAAATTGTACTCAAGTAAGTAATATTAGAACTTAGACACTGAGACCAACTTTATTGATTCACAAGAGAAATTATTACTCAAGTAGAAGTACAAGAAATGACTGAAGTAGGAGTGAAAAAGTATTTGGATAAACTACTAAGTACTGGGACGTAACGCATTTAGATTGTGAATTTAATGTAATTGAAAGGACAAAAACCTGAAATAATGACAAAATCTTTAAAATTATAAAAACAAAAATGATAAAAACTAAATCATATCTGAAGTAGCGGTGCAAGAAACACATTTCATATTGTCAAAATAAAGCTTTTGCCAGTGTAATCACAGTGGGAAGAGTCACCAACACTTTTACTCAAGTACTGTGACTTCAGTGTAAAATATTACTCAAGAAGGAGTAAATGTACGCAGCTAGAAAAGTACAATTTCTTTAAAAAGTCACGTAAGTTAAGTAAATGTATCTGAGTACTACCCATCTGTGGAGGTGGGGGGTTGGGGTGAGGTAGGGGGGTATCTGGGTGGATTATAGGCTGGAGGCTGCATGTGAAATGTTGCTACTGCCCTGTGTAATTTGCCAGGTTACTGTGAGTCAGACGGGGCCCAGGCCTCAGAACAGTTGAGTTGAGCTTCTGTTCAAACCGCATGTATCAGATGACGCGGTCGGTCAATATTGTATCAGAAAGTGCCTCTGGTTTGGACAAATTGCTACTGGATTTATTACTGGAAGTTCGTCAACCACCAAAAGTAAAAAAAAAAAAAAAAAAAGCACTATGTAACTTGTTTGGGGGTCCGTCACCTGCTTGTTCCTATGAATATGTCATTGCTCTGCCTGGAATGTTCCACAGTGTGACATTAAACAGCTCTACCGTACATTTAATCAATTTTAGTTGGTTTTATAGCTTAATAATACCTAAAAAAACAGGCAGTGGGGTTGCCTTTCCACAGATCTGACTCGTAACTTGATCTGGTTTGTTTTCCATGAAGATAGAAAGGTTGAAAGCATTTGACAGACTTTCCACCAGAAAAGTTATCCATTGCACCTTTTAAAGCAGGTGATAAGAATACTTTAAATCTGTTTTCAAGCCGTCTTAATGAGTAGAATATGAAACAAATGTATCTGAATGGCCAAATCTTAATACCCCAACCCTTGAGAATGAATGATTTCAAATGTAAAAGGTGAGAAATTGGTTTGTGTCTGATAATATTGCTAGCTCATTCAGAAATGCGTTGTATAATAAGCAAAATAAACAAGTCAAAATATATTCCAGTCGCACATTAGACCCAAAGCATCTCGCCATTTGTTTTGGACATTTGAAACATGGCTCCTTTGGGGTTTGGGGAAACCCTGGGCTCACACGCCTCCTGCTTCACTTTCAGTAAATCCAGCGCAGACAGAAGTTGACCATGAAAGATGGGTGCTCCTGTTGTGGGCACTCCCCTGATTGCATTAGAGTTACTATGGTACTGCCTGATATCTTTGGCCTGGCCCCCAGCCAAAGGACGTGGATAAACTTACACACCGCACACACAGGCTCGCAGAGGCAGAGGAGAGCACAGGAGACCCCAGCTCTTCTCTCCCAGAGTTTGTTCTGGTTTGGAGAAGCCGCTGTTTACGGTTGACTCTTTTGGCAGTAGATCTTGGCACGCTTTTTTACTAAATTATGGATTATTTTACGCCTCAATGAATTTATGGCATTTGGAGTGTGTCCAACGACGGAGAGGTAAAGACATGTTTGATTAAAAGAATAATAATATTTTCAGAGTGTGTGATTCAAGTTAAAATTTGGCTTCTTGCAATTCTTTGGAAAGCTATACTGGAATAATTTTTATATTTTAATACTTGCAACTATGATAACAGAAAACACTTTATGATATGAACAAGTTGGAGTCGACAATTAGCATTATTAAGATCAGAATTTGTGCAACAATTATTTTTATTTTTTATTTATTTTTTTTAACCAGGAACGTCCAGCTGAGATTTGGATTCCCATAGTTTTAGTTTGGCTACTCTCAACTGACAACAACTGTGTTTGAAATCGATGCCCGGGAATGGGAGACATGTAATCCGTAAAGAATATGTTTTGCTTGAGATGCTTGCTTTGGCCACTATAACCACGGTCAAATGCAGATGGATATTATAGGGACAGTTTCAGTGAGTGGGTTAGAGCTGCTTTTGTCTTAAAGCTGCACTGTGTAACTTTTTGGTTGGGGGTCCGTCACCTGCTTGTTTCTGTGGATCTTCATTGCTCTGCCTGATGTTCCACAGTATGACTTTAAACAGCTCTATCTTATATTTATTTAATTACAGGTGGTTTTATAGCTCAAAAATAACTAGAAAAACAGGGATTCTGACTGTGAACGGGGTCGCCTCTCCACAGATCTGACCTGTAACTTGGTCTGGTTTGGTCCTCATGAAGACAGAAAGGTTTAATGCCATACTGTGAAACTTTTTTTTATTTTTTTTTATTTTAGGAAAGTAAGCAATTTACATTATTTTACATATACATATGATAAAAGTGCAGTCATAACAGAAATAACATCGAAAAACAAGGAGTGGGAAGAAGAAAACTTATTTAATTCCACCCGCTCTTCTAATTTAACAATGAGCTTTTCTTTTGCATTCTTCAGACATTTTTACATTATATGAACTATTTACATGTGAGGAGATTCCAGGCAAAGCAATAACATCTCCATGTAGAAAAGCATTTGATGAACCCTCCACCAGAAAAGTTACACAGTGCAGCTTTTAAGTTTTGATTTTATGGATCAATAGAGGAAACCTTTCTGGAATATTGGCTACTCAAACAATTTCCAATAACCTCTGCTACTTTGTGCATGTTCCTCCGTCATTATTTGCACACAGTTAGCCGCAGTTTAGGGTTAGCTGGAATTAGCCATGTCTCGAAACTAATTTTGAAACACGATGTATTGCTACAGAGAAATATTACGATAAATAATAATACTGAAACTACATTATGCCACTGACACAATAACAATGATGCAGGATAATCCCAGTAAACCAATTTTTATATAAGGCCTGAGATGATAATTAGCCATAGAAGTTATTTATTCTACTCTCTTCAACTTAAATATTAACTTATTACTTAAAAATCACCGTTATTGCAAAGAGAAAGTACCCATGATAAATATTGAGCCCCAAAATATATTGCTCCAGCTTTCATATATTGAATGAAAGCACTTTGTAACTTTTTCTGGCCTGGAATGTTCCACAGTGTGACATTAAACAGCTCTACCTTACATTTATTCAATTACAGGTGGTTTTAGAGCTCAAAAATGCCTAGAAAAACAGGTATTCTGACAGCCCACAGATCTGACCTGTAACTTGGTCTAGTTTGATCTCCATGATGATTGAAAGGTTTAATACCATACTGTGAAACATTCCAGACAAAGCAATGACATTTCCAGGGAGAAAAGCATTTGACGGACGCTCCACCAGAAAAGTTACACAATGCACCTTTAAGCCCTTATCGTCAGCGGTCAAGAAACAGGGCAGTCATGTGAACGAGGCCCGCCATGCTAAAAGAATGTGTTGTATTCTAACCATGCAGCTTTGACGAGGGCATGTGACTCCCCAGCTCCAGACTGACCCGAGCGGGAGCAGCCGTGAGTTCTGATTGGACGAAAACGAGCAGAACGCCGAGGATACGAGTCGACCTGTCACGATAACACATTTTTTATTGATATTTATTAATGAAGTAAATAGACGGTGTAAACAAAATATTGAAACCATACCATGAAGCAGAATTATCCACAAAAAGTATTCTAAATGTAAGATTTTGTTAAATATTGTTGAGCTGTATCACTAAACAACAGAATGAAACACTGAAAGCTGCATTGTGTAACTTGTCTGGAGGGTCTCCATGGAGATGTGCCTAGAATGTCCCACAGTATGACCATAAACTTAAGAATCTCCATGGAGACTTGCAAGCCAAAATTGCAGGTTAGATTTGTGAAGAGGCCACCCCACTCACAGAAAGAATTAATGTTTTTAAAGATATTTTTGACCACCAACATCTCCATGGAGACAAATAGGTTGTGAAGCCGCTCCAGAAAAGTTACACAGTGCACCTTTTAAGTAATTTATGTAATTTTAGTTCATAATTCAATCTTCTATAGCTTAAATATTATCATACTGGAGTAGGGCTGTCACAATAATTAATATATCGACTCAATGGCAAAAGGAGAAATTCAATTTGTCAACTGGACAAAAGTTTATAAAATGTAAATAAACTTTTGTCCAGTTGACAAATTGAATTTCTCCTTTTTGCCACGGATTCTACCTGGACAACTGAGGGATTTTACACACATATCGACTCAGTGTTTATCATATGTACAGTTGGGTAGATCTGAGGTATTTTTGTTGTAATAAAAATAGATTTGAGCTCTAGAAAGTCAAATAAGTGATTTCTATGGCTAAATATCGGTTCTATCTGTTACAGCTCAGGCCGTTTAATGATACTGTCTATTTCAAAAAGTTTTATTGGGATAATACTGATTTATTTTAATTGTGTCTGTGTCTTAAAGTAGTTTCAATATTATAATTTATCACAATATTTCTCTTGAGCTTCAGTTTTTTTTGGTTTTTTTTTATCGTGACGGGCCAAAATCAAACGCAAGAATGTCGAGGATACCAGTGTCAAGGCTGGAACACTTGCAGCTTATCTCCTAAAAAGACCAAACAACACTGTGATACTGTGGGAGTGAGATAGCTCTGTGTTTGGGATGCTGTGGTGGAGTCAGATGAGGCTTTTATCTTGCGTTCTCATGGCTGAAATGTGAGCTGCCATCTGCACTCACAGGCCAGGCTCACCGCGTGCAGATTGAAAGAGCCACTGTATGAACAAGGGAGGTATTTTCACCCATCGTTTCCATTGGTTAAATAAAAGACACGCTCACTGTTGTTTTAATCAGGCTCGGAATATGTTTTTGCTTGTGTTTTAGTGGGAATGCTTTAAGCAGCTGTACCTGATTTGTTGTAGCTGAGCAAACTGTATTTAACAGAGTACTACGGACACTACTGAGAAATTTATATCTGCTTCCAAATAGCGGTTCAGTCGATATCCTCTTTGGAAATATAAATGTATCCTAATAAGACTTGTCGTAGGCGGACCAGAAAGTCTCATAATGTTTGAACTGTTATTTACACAAAGCTGTTCTGCAGTTACTTGAAGGATAAATAACAGCTCCATAACACATTTGGATCAGTTTGCTCTTATTTTATTTTTGTTTAATGGAAATAAATGCTGTTTTCAGTTGAAACTTTGCTTCTAAACCATATTAAGGGAGTCTACAAAGCCTTTATCAACCTTAAATAATCCACAAAAAATAATGAAAAAAAAATTGGAAGACTTAAAGATCCTATATTATGCAAAATTGACTCTTGTGAATGTTGTTACCTCCTCAAAAACCTGGAGTTATGTTTTGTTTCATTCACGTTTCATTCGATTATTAGTCAACACTAACTCAAAAAGCTCTGTTCCTCCTTGTGATGTCATGAAGTGGTAGTTTTATTTTGTTAGCAGCTAAATTTTACCTTTTGTTCAGTAGAGAGTGGCAATTTCAGGGCTCAAATTATCCAAATGATTTTAGTGAAGGTGTGTGGAGTTTAAAAACACAGTGGAGCAGTTCCTGTATTACCACATGACATCACAAGGTGGAACTGAACCTAAATATGCAGGGTTTGTGTGTTAAACATGTGTGAATGGAACAAAACACATCTTTGGGTATATTTTTGATGAGGAAACAACATAACATAGCTCAGAAAATAGCGTAATATGAGCCCTTTAACAGTGACTGAGAATTTGCTTATTGGATTTATTGGAACATTTTCACGCACAAAATGGATTCCGTACTTTGAATAACATCACAGACGAACTAAAGCTATCCATTTTGGGCCTTTTTCCACAGACGATGTCATTTTATTGATTTCCAAAAATGTAGCTGGGAGCTCTGTTGTCCTCACAGATTGATGCAGAGTCTCACTTTCCCCACGCCGTATGCTCCACACACATCTTTGCTCGGTGGGGTAAAAGCTATCGATCGGCTGACCTAAAATTTGCCCTTGCCGCCACAAAGCAGTGTGAGCGCTTTCAGCCCAACTGTCCCCATAAATTACAAGGACAGATACAGTAAAAAGATGCACAAACCTCTGACTACGTAATGCAGCAGTCGCGTGCAAATTAAAGAGCCCGTATTTCGCTATTTTCTTGTCCTGGAGTTGTGTTTTGTTTCATTCACACTTGTTTAACGCACAAATCCTGCATATTTAGGCTGAGTTCTTCTCTCAAACTCTCAAACCACCTTGTGATGTTGTCATACAGGAAGTGCTCCACTGTGTTTTTAAACTGCGTACACCTTCACTCGAATCATTTGGACAATTATCATAGCATTTTTTTTAGTTCCTGCTAGTAATAAGTATGGATGGGACAAGATCTCGCGAGACAAAATGGCCACAAGATTGTGCGTACATAGTAAAAATGATCTCGTGAGATGTTTTTCCTCTTGTTTTTACGATTGGATTGAAAAATACTGTACTGGAGAGTTACATTTTTTGAGAATGCGTAACCTCAAAAAGCAGAGCTACAGTGACAGCAGAAATATTAAATAAAGTAAAACTGGGAAATGAAATGCACAATGTATTTATTATAGACTAAATAATGTCAAAATCTCGTCTTGTGGAAATTGTGTCTTGTGGAAATTGTGTCTTGTCCCGCCCCTAGTAATTAAGGCTGAACGATACTACAGTCAAATCTGAATCTTCTTATAAAATTGCAAAGGCTGTTCTCAAGTTTTGCAAATAACATAAAACCTTTTGCGCCTGTAGTTTTGCCCTCTACAAACATGTTCCGAAATGCACGGGATTCTTGTCGTAGTTTTTTGTTCATATTTCAGTCTTCTCTCAAATTTTAACACTCCTAGAGTTGTTTCTAATGCACACTCTAAACAGAATCTTACCTTTTAAACAAGTATTGCAAATCTGTGTGCAACACGTGTCAGGAAAATGTAAGATCATTCAAAAATAAGAGATTCAAACAATTTTTATGTAGTATTTTTTATGTCAAATGGGAAGGAGAGGAAAAAATAAAGCCTAGACCTGCACTTTTCCAAATATTGTGCAGTACTACATAACGGGTACACAAGTTTACTATGCTGTTTGGCTAAATAATCCTAAATTTGATTCACAAGTCAATATTTTTCAATGCATTTAAAGGTGCACTGCGTAACATTTCTAGTGGAGGGTCTACCACCTGCTTATCTCCATGGTAATGTTAATGCTTCGTCCAGAATGTTCCACAGTATAGACTAACCCTATCTATGACGAGGGAGACGAGAAGGTCACAGCACTACGCTACATAACAGTTCAGATCTGTGGAGAGTCGCCCTATTCACAAAAGGAATTATTGTATTTTTGTGCAATCGAAACACCTGTCATGAATAAATGCTAGTTGTATTAGTCATACCATGGAACATTCCAGGTAAACTCTACACCAGAAAAGTTACACAATGCACCTTTATTGTAATCTTTCTGAAATCTTACTTAATTTTTACATTATGCGTGCAATAAACCACTGGTGATGACTTTATGGGTTGTGCAGGCACGGCTCTGTTACATGTGACAGACGCTTTTCCCACAGAACCACTAACATTCTTCCTTTGCGTAATAGTTTAGTCCGAAAGCGTTTAGCGTTCTTTCCATGTATTGGTGACTTCGAAAAAATGAACGGAGGAGGCTGAGATTCCATACATTCTTGCCTAAATATGAATCATCGAGCGCTGCCTGGGAGTTGCATGAAAACACGTGTAACTCGGTCTGGGAGGCGTGCGCCTGCATTCCCT